>JAVTVJ010000157.1:2400000-3000000 GCA_034509425.1 Eopsaltria australis | reverse complement strand
ATAAAGCCATTAGTTTTTTCTTTCGTCTTGTGATTGGTAATGCTTTGAGTTAAACTTTGAGCAATTCTTTTTAATCTGTACTGAGCTTTGAAAGTTGTTACCTCTCTTAAGAATTGCAGGAGGGCCTTCATCTCTGAAAGATTTTCTGCTTTCTCTTCCTAGCTCTTCTAGATATTTCTGTTAATAACAGATACTGCCTCTCTCAGTAAATAATGCTATTTAAAAATTTTCCAGACTCCCTTTACTTTTCTTTCTCTGAATAGTGTTAGGCTCCTTACTCACACCCCCTCCTCGAATTTATTCTTTGGTTTTGGATAGGCCGGAGCTGCCAGGGCTGGTACTACTCGTGTTGTCTCTGAAGCGCTGCCATTTGAAGGCTGCTTAACAGCCATCATGAGACACTTCCTTCCTGCCTGCACTGTCCCAGACAGTCCCCTGTGGGGAGGCACTTCAATGAGCATTATTCTTGCTGAAAACATCCTGTCAGGACAGGCCAAAGTACTGTTATCAATTATTAACAAGCACCACCATATTCATCACAATTCATAAACATATCTGCCTTTTTTTTTTTCTCTCAAACTGATGTAAGTTGTATAAAAATAATACTTGGCATTTCTCTGGTAACTGTAAAGGCGATCTGAAAACACTTTGTAGACATGAACTTTGTAGCAGTATTGTGACACGCTGGAGAGAGTTCCTTATATCTGTGACAAAGTTACAAGACCTAGCTGTAGTGTAATGGTTGAATGTGGCCCTTCTCCATCCTTATGCCAGTGTAATTGTTCTCTCTCCTGGTAATTCTTCCCTGTGAAGTTGCAAATCCTTGGTATAAGTAATTATGACAGAAAATCCATATAGGTATGACCTTAGATGCAGAGGTTGCCTTGTTGAAAATTGTGTAACAAAATAGTAGAGCTGCGAATATAACTTGGGAGTTCTGCCAGCTTTTAGCCATAATTGAGACAACAGTTCTTCCCCTTTACTTTTTAAAAGCTTGGTGGAGAAGGAAAGGGGAGGAGTGTTTGTCAGAATATTCCTTTAACCTCCCTTTAAGACAGCCAAGTTAAAGTGTGATGTTACAAAACGATGATTGTTAACTGTTCACTATCTAAAATTGTATTGGCTGTGAACCCATTAGTTTGAGGAGGGAAACTTGTCAATTAAACTGTTGAATTTCATGGCAATGATATGCCTGTGAGTTTTGTTGGTTTTTTTATCTCTAATCTTACTTTACACCTATAGGAGGACCATGGCCAGCCTCTGTTTGGAGTCCAGTTTAACTGGCACAGTAAGGAAGGTGATCCTCTTGTTTTTGCCACTGTAGGCAGCAACAGAGTGAGTAATCTGTTTTCTATCATATGCCCTTCTGTGTGGTTCTGCATGCATTCCTATTTTCAAGCAATCCCTTTACCTGTGTTTGGTATGGACACACAGTATTTAATATAAACATGTATTTCTAAGATGTGTAGCACCTGTTTTCCGGGAGAGCTGCATCCTTTGGATTGTTCTACGAAGTCATATGTGAGCTATTTGGTAATTAACCTATGTAGCAAAGAAAAAGACCCTTCAGTAACATGCATATGGGATAAGGAAGAGAGATGCATAAACGTATCTTCTCAATGAAATTACTCTTCATAAATGTTATTATTTTCTAAAGGTCATGTGCTTATATATACACCATATGAGAACTGTCTGCAATGAGGCCAACCAGCTCAGTAGCTAAATTAGTGGCTGTGTGGAGTGGATTTATAGACTTCCTCTGAATAAGGATCGATGTCATTTCAGTCTTGAAAATAACTCCTGAAGTGTGTTCTGTGCAAGTGTTGTGAATAAATGAGAAGTGTTTCATTTCTCTGTTTGTTCTGCCTGGCAAGTCACCAGAGACACTAAGTTTAAGTGATGTTTCAATGAGTCGTTAAACTAAGTTTAAGTGAGGTATCAATGACTCATTCCAAGACCAAGTCATGTTAGAGATGACTGCAGTAATTAATTCCAGCAAGGGTTTATCTTACTAAGACAATTAAAATAATAGATTTCAGCATCTGGGAAGGACAGCTTACAAGTCCTGGAATGGTGCTTTACTGAAACTGCTGTTGGCATTCTTTTATCAAACCACTTCCACCTGTTAAACAAATGGATGATGCATGAGATCTAAACTGTAGAGGTACTCTACCTCTCCCCGTCAGGCAGTCAACAGATGGGTGCATGTGATTTCCTTTTGAAATGTCACAACTAAGTAGCAGTCTCTCCCACATTTATTTTTGGTTTTTTGTCTCCAGGTTACTTTATATGAATGCCATTCCCAAGGAGAAATCCGTCTGTTGCAGTCTTACGTGGATGCTGATGTATCCTTTTAAGTTAAATACTCACATGTTTGCTTCCTTTTTATGAAAAATCAAGAGGCTTTGTAGGAGAAAGCATACAAATGTTTTGTCTGTGATTTAATACTTTGCTCATGTGGTGCATTCTTTATGTTAGGTCCAAGTCTTGTCTCTTTCCCACATCCTAGAATCCCTCCTGTTGAAAAAATGTTAAAAACGCAGACTCATGGACCAGACTGTATTAAAATATTTGAAAACTGATTCCCCATCAGTTTAATCTTCCCAGCACTAATATTTGTGTAATGTTTTCCTGCTTTACAGTGGTCTCAAGTTTCCCTGTGAATTGGAACTCGGTTTAAAGCCTAAGAATTGCTTTTCATGCTCTGAAGCATTAACAACTTGTGTTGATCGTTTGCAATACACCGGTCATTAACTTGTGAAGTCAGTCGTGGTTCATTATTCCCAATCAAAGGTGATGCCATGAAAGAGAGAGAAGGTGTTCCCTGTATGTTATGGAACAGAAGTGAGGAAATTGACATCTATAGAAAAGGCAATGTTGATAGTATTTGCAGGTATATAACTGAATATGTGTCTTTTCCTTATGGGGTCCAGCAGAGATTCCTCTGCACTTGGATAAAATAGCAACAGGTTTGCTTGAATTTAAATGTTTAAAAGAAAAAAAAAAAATCTCCTGTTTGTTCTGTGATCCTTTACTTGAGGCATTGTAGGCAGATGAAAATTTCTATACCTGTGCATGGACATACGATAGCAATACAAGCCATCCTCTTCTGGCTGTGGCAGGTTCCAGGGGTATTATTAGGATAATTAATCCTATTACAATGCAGTGCATAAAGGTGAGTGTTCAGAACTTTGAGATACAGCTTGTGTCTCAGTAAGGCATGGTGCCTTTTTCTTCTAAGTACATGTAAACGTGAGGGGAAATGGTAACTTGGTCTCTGAATTCTATCCCAGCACTACGTGGGCCATGGAAATGCAATCAATGAATTGAAATTCCATCCAAGAGATCCAAATCTTCTTTTATCTGTAAGCAAAGGTGAGGAAAAACCTCTTTTGTTTTTGTATAAATGAGGATACTTTGGATTGGAGTTTGGTCTTGAATATGGCCAAAAACCTTCATGAATTTTGTTTGTAAATGGCACTGAACAAGTTCACCTCGAAAGTTGAGAGCAAATCATGCTTTTACATGGCTATATATTTTATACTTGTTAAATCCATGGCCTGCAACCATAACTTCACCTGTGGTGCAAAGGGATTGTGAATAGTGCTGCTTTTTAGGAAAGGAGAATAATGAGCCTTGTGTTTGCTCTTTACTTTCTGACAGTTGAATTAATTTTTTTCAGTTGTTGAATCACATTGCCATCTAGTGGGGGCATCTTAATGTTGCAGACAGCATTCACCATCATGTTCATGAGGAAAAACTTGTCTGTTGCTTGGGAACTTTAATTGGACTTTGTGTAAAAATCATATTAGTGAAGGGAGTTTTTGGTATGGTGTCTTACTGGCTTGTCCAGAAAATTCTAACAGTCACAACTTCCTAATCTTGATTGTTTTGTTAAATAAGGTGATGACCTGCCATAAGGAGCTAGCCTTCAGGAATGCTTGGGTTGGAAATATTCACTTAAGGGGACTTTTGACTTTAGTATATTTGGACTTACTGATGAAGCTACATGAAAATAGGAGTTAGGAAGCTCTCTGATGCTTGCAAGTTGGTGCTGTGGGTCTGTAAACATCTGTTTTGTGTGTATTTTTTAGCTTCTCTTTGTAATGTTTTGACAGTCACAGTACTACAAGTTTTAATGTGCAATCTCTGGGCCAGGTGCTGTCACTGAGAAGACATAAGGCAGGAGAATATTTGGGGTGTTAGAACTGCTTGGCTGAAAGATTAATAAAAAAAGAGGAAAATATTTGGGATTGCATGGCTTTTTATATCTCTTCTGGGATTTTGTGTGTTGCTGTAATTCAGTGCAATGTAGTTGTGGAATACAAAAGGAAAATACACTAGAGATTCTCATTTCCAAATGGCAGATACACTAGAGGCTCTTCATTAGAAATTATTAAAACTTTCTTTAAATAAGTGGATTAGTGTGATTGACTTTGGAATACATATTGTTTATATAAACAGTTTTTCCCTTCCTTACTGTCTGGGATTCATAAAGAAGAATGTTCTAAAGGTTAAAAAATGGAAAATCACAACTTTTCTGAATGTTGGTGTTAGAATGGCAGAAAGGAATTCTAACATTTTTTGATACATAAAATTGTTTTTATGACTGACTAAAAGCATATTTGTCTGAGATCAGACTTTTCTTTGCCTTTTGGATGATCTAAAGATCCAAGCATGTTTTTGCTAGAAACTGTCCCTAGGGGAGGGGGTGGACACTCTTTTTCAATCACAGAATTACTTTTAACAGTAAGTTAGTTATAATAGCAATTTCAGTTAATGCAGTTCTGTTGCTTCTAACAAGAGAAGAATTAAGTGCTTTTTTGATGTCGACCTGAACACCTGTTACTCAAAGTGGTTAAGCTGAAATATATTATTCAAATGTACATATAAAAAGCAGCATGTAATTCTATTTGTTCTTTATAGATCATGCATTGAGACTGTGGAACATCCAGACAGACACGCTGGTTGCAATATTTGGAGGAGTAGAAGGGCACAGGGATGAGGTGTTAAGTGCAGTAAGTGGAAGACTGTGGGGCAGTGATTTAGATTTATAAAGGGTAGTAAGCAACTTTTTATCCTCTTGTGCACTGTTTTGATATTATAGCTACTTAAAAATAACCACCTGGAAGTGCATAAATACTGTTTTAAGGGGATAGACAACTTTTAATGTCAGGTGTTTTGATTGATCTGACCACTTCCTACAGACAGGATCTGTGTGTTTCAGTAGCTGGTTTTCTCAGGGTACAGCCTAGAAGTGAACAAAATAGGGCTCAGTGGGGCTAGAAAGAGTAAAAACATTTCATGATGGTCCCACTTTTGAAGTTCTTGAGGTCTTATCAAGTAAAAGCAGCATAAGCAAATAAACCTTGAGAGACGCGGTAGCGAAGGAAAGAAGTTATTTGAGTTGTTTTTCAGTGGCTGTGAACAGACACTGGTACCGAGCAAATATCAACTAGAATAGAAACTTTTAATGTGTTGTTCTTAAGAACTCTTTCCATTCCTGTTGTGTGACCTGTTGTGAAAGGTGAGGGGTGCATCTGTAGGAAACCTGACACTGTATTAGTCACCCATGTTGTAACCCTGGAATTCTGCCAAAGTTGCTTCTGGGGAATTTACTGAAGGAGGAGAACTAGCTGTAGATTCACTGTCTGTCAGTGCTGTTGAATACGTTTCTCTATCTTGAGAGAGACTAAACATAATTATTAAGATGCTGTGCTGCTTTGCAGTGAGCTGGATTACATTCTTAGTGTTTTTTTAGTTGAAATACGCAGTTTTGTTGCATGCTTTACACATAAAATGCTTTTTTGATGGAAACGATGGAATAAAGTCTGAGTTGATATAATATAGCCTAGGGTGAGAGTGCTCAAAATTATTTTATATACATAGGATTACGACCTTCTTGGTGAAAAAATCATGTCCTGTGGGATGGATCACTCTCTAAAACTCTGGAGAATTAATTCCAAGAGAATGATTAATGCTATCAAAGAGTCTTATGAGTACAACCCAAATAAAACCAACAGGTATGTAGTCTTCTCCTCCTTGTCTGTCTTTGCAACACATGAATACTCCTATCAACAGTACAGGTTAATTCCTTTCCAAATTGGGCGTTCTTGGGGATAGTGAGTGACCTGGATGTTGTGCTGGGTACTGAATCTCACTAGATTATGGGTCTTATTGATGTTTGCTTCACTGGAATTTTATTGAATTCTGATTCAAGGTTCTGAAATTTTTATTTTTAAATATCTTAATTATTTCTTATTTGCTTGACCAGAAAATGTCTATAATTATTACCTTAAAGCTTGTATTTCATGCATTTCAAGATACCAGTATCTTCATCTCATCTCATCTCAAAATTTCTAGAAGGGAATCAAATCTATGTAATTAAATGTGGCAAATAATCTTACACTGCGTAGTTAATTAATATGTATT
Source organism: Eopsaltria australis (assembly GCA_034509425.1). NCBI lineage: Eukaryota > Metazoa > Chordata > Aves > Passeriformes > Petroicidae > Eopsaltria > Eopsaltria australis. Next base: position 2,993,568 of record JAVTVJ010000157.1, on the reverse strand, counting down.
ATTTGATCTTGGGGTGGGGACAAAACTGTTTACATTGTAATAACTTTAATTTTCATCATTCTCTGATTTGACCTCAGTTATGAGTAAATTATCAAGTAAACATAGCCATTAGACACATGATAGATAAATCCTCCTTTATGAAGTTCTTCAACTTTTTGATCTTAACTTCCAGTTAAACCATTGAGAGAATTGAAGAGTCTAAAACACAGTGAACATGTTCAGCAATGAGACTAGCTGTGAAAATACTCTCGCTTTTTTTGGTAATGTTACCAAATATTAAATGATGCTTTTTAGCGTGCTTTTTTTTAAATTATTTTTTTTAAAGTGTGCATTGCTATTTAACAATTTAGATGTTGCAGAAGCAGCATCAGGAAGACTGAGCTTTAATTAGTTCTTGAAGTATTTGGTGGCAGGAGTTGTATTCAGCCTCTGAAGGAGTGGTTTTACTCAGCACTGTGTCTGCACAGTCTTTTACATGGGAAATTTAGTTATTTCATTAGGAATGAGAATGAAAACAGGGACTATTCCTATTACTATTAAAAAGAAAAAAAAGCTGCATACAAAATCTACTTTATTATAAAACTGTTAAAGAAATTGTGTTCTTTTAACATTGAAATATGTTAAAACTGGTTATTAAAAATTACACTTGTGCTTCTGTGTTTGTTTCTCTGAACCTCACTTGGCAATTTTCTCCATAGGCCTTTTGTTTCCCAGAAAATTCACTTTCCTGATTTTTCTACAAGAGACATACATAGAAACTATGTTGACTGTGTACGGTGGCTGGGAGACCTGATTCTTTCCAAGGTAATGCTGCAGCTTTTTCAACTACATTACATTTATTTGCTGGTCTTTAGGATCCTAAACCGTAGAAATTTTATTTGCAATTGGGTCTTAAGTTTAATTACTATCTTGTGTCAAATGATTCTATGGAGTGTGTTGTAAATTTTGTCAACTGTCAGGATGTGTGGGTAAGCAGCTTTTACTTAAAAAGTAAAATTCTTACTACAGCTGTACCTCTGCTAAAAGTACGGGGTTTCTGGCTAACCAGAATCTGCACGGAACCTACAGAAAGGGAGTCTATAGATACTGATTAGGGATCCTGCTGCTAAGGAGTGAGATGAGGGTTACCATAATAGAGTAATTTTAATTAATGTGTTGTGTCCACTACTAACACTGGCTTGCAGATATTAAACCAGGCAGTCCAACTGCCTTGATGCCAGCAATTGGTGAGTGCATGGTCCTGTTAGTCAAAGGGATTGGGTAAACAATCCTCAAACCAAGGTGAGTTTAAGCTGCTTATGAAATGGTGTTTGAGCACATCTGGTTGACTTTATCTGAAACTGGTGAGGGCGGGCCCTTGCTGTCCCATTACCTGGCAAAGCTGTAAGGGCATCAGGTTGCCAGTGATGGACAGTGATTATTGTTGGGGATGTGGCTGTGATCTAAGGGCAGAGGTGAGATTTTCAGTTCTGCTTTTTGTAATGTTATTCAGGAAGCTGTGAGATTAAATGTTTGCTTATAGTTAGACTGATTCTGTATAAATCTGTATAAATTACAGGTGATTTTTCTTTTCATTGTTTTACTCCAGTCTTGTGAAAATGCCATTGTTTGCTGGAAGCCTGGCAAGATGGAAGATGATATAGATAAAATCAAGCCCAGCGAGTCGAACGTGACCATTCTTGGGAGATTTGATTATAGCCAGTGTGACATATGGTACATGAGATTTTCAATGGACTTCTGGCAAAAGGTACGTGTTAGCTCTGACTTTGCTGTATTTGAACGTGTGCAGCTTTTCACTGATTACACGTTTATGGACATAGGAAGAGTCTTGGTTCATGTGATGTTTGAGAAACAGAATGGTTTGCTGTAAGGGGCTTTATATGAACTTGCAGGAGCTCCAGATTTTCAATTCTGGGTTCTGCCTGATAGAAAAAAATCCACCAAAGAAATATTTATTTTCCACCAAAAAATGTTTCCTGATATCTTCGTCCCCTGTCTGCAGAGGTTGATAAAATGGAAGAAAGGAGGCAAATTCTACAGCCTTTATGACTCCTCTAACAAATTCATTAAGTCATTCATGTTTAAATGTTCACACACAATTTATCAGCTCTAAAGCCTTTATAAAATTCTGACTTTATTCTTTGATGGAGTATTTTAAAACTTCTTTATCCTCTGCTTTCTTTTTAAGATGCTTGCTCTGGGCAATCAGGTTGGCAAACTTTATGTTTGGGATTTAGAGATAGAGGATCCACATAAAGCCAAGTGAGTACTTCATTTTGTTTTTGCTAAGACAGGGAGTTGTGGTACTTTTCTTTTTCCTTTCCTGATAACTAGAGAAATTCTTTAACAGCACTACTTACTTTCCATTATAACTACTAGGGAAATAAACATTGTGAGCCCCTGAAGGTTAAAGTTTATTATATGTTACTGATTTATAATTTATATTATAGTAATGCCAAGACACCCCAGTTGGATTGTGCTGGCTACCATGTGTAGATATAGTAAAGGCAATCTATTTCTCACAGAGCTTGCAAACTAATTGGGTGGAAATTTTGCAAAGCCATTAGGAGATTGTGCTAGGTGGGTGTAGCACATGATAAAGGCGAGAGAGGTGACAGGGCCAGAGTTAAAAAGGAGAGTGGAGAGGTGAGCGATGAGCACAGTGTGGAGAAAACAGTATGGCTTTCCACTTCCTCTCCTGTGTTGCCAGGCAATGTCAGAGCGTGTATACATAGAGATACATATATATGTGTGTAAATATACAAATGTAAAAGGACGCTAAACACAAAAAAGGGCCCCAAACCAACCCACTCTTGTAAAACATTGTATATAAAACGGATATACACTGTATATATAAATACTTTATGCATTATATTTTTATATACTGTATATATTACACATATCTCTATATATTTATATATATAATCCATGTAAATATGTGTGTACAAATACATTAACGGATGAAGTTCCTGAAAGTGCTGCAGTCTTTAATCACTTGATTTTGATATTTTATTGCTACCCCTGGGAAATAACACTGATTATGAAGTCCTAAATAATGTGTTTCAGTAAGCTTTCAGTCTTAGCTTCAGTAAAAATTGGGTGGATGAGAAACAATTGGGGCAAACAGGAAACTTTGCTTTCCCAAGTCCACATTTGAAATACAAAATACACCACGAAGGCCATAATCCTGTTGCCTTCAATTCCTCCTAGGCCACATAAATAATGCATTTCTGAAACAGTGCTCCATAATGCAGTAGGAAGATTTAACATTGCAGCTGAATGATTTTCTTTTCTTTCTAGGTGTACAACTCTTACTCATCCTAAATGTGTTGCTGCCATCCGACAGACCAGTTTTAGCAGGGATAGCAGTATCCTTATAGCTGTGTGTGATGATGCCAGTATCTGGCGCTGGGACAGATTACGATAAAGTACTTTTTCTTAATTCATAGTAGAAAATATATTTTCAAATTATAATATAGTCTGTTAACTTGCTAGTACAGTAGATGCATTTAGTGTAGACTTTCTCGAAGGTTCAGCAAGCAGGAGCTGGACTTAGTGATGTTTACATTCTGTGTATTGTTCTGCTTGAAATTGCTGCTTTTAATAAAAAGAAGTATTTTTGTAAAGTTTTCTGAATTGTCAATTTAAATTATTTCCCACAAGGAGTTTTCACTTACGGCCTAGAAAATTTCTTTGTGTAGAGCTATCACATGAATGTGTGACAACTTGCTAGAAATTTGGTTTATTTATGCTTGAATTTGTATTTTATGCCTTTGTAACTGAAAACCTAATGAAGCTATTATTCAGGGACAACACAAAGGAAATGCTACTCTTAAGAATATAATATAAATAATTGTTAAACAATTTCTAAAAATATTTTGAACTCATACTTTTAGTTAGTTGCAGGTTGAAATATATTTAATTGTTAGCAATCTCAAATTGGAATTTGCTTCTTACCATATCTGTTAATGACTAGGGAAAAAATATTACTGGCTTTGTTTTGTGGATCATACTATTTTGTTATTTGAATTCTGACTGTCTAGTTACTGCATTTATCTAAAAGTTAGCTTTAGGAAATATATTTCAGTTGTCTCTATTGGCAGTATTCCCAAATAGCCTCCTCAATGTTTTTACTTGCCTTAGGAATAATGAATCCTAAAATTAATACTGTTTCATATATTGTTTAGCATCTGTGTGTACCTGAAGGAGGAAGAAGGTAAATAACATTTATTGAGGCTGAACCACTTACATACTTTTTTTCCCTTTCCCTGCCCTTATCCTTCACCATAACGTGTTACTTGAGAAGAATGTCTGTAGTTATGATGTAAATACAAGTACACTGTCATTGTCAATATTATGGTGCATTTCTGGTCAGTAGATTAAGTAGTCCTGTCTGCTACTGACTTCTTAAGTATCATATCTGACTTTTTATCTTTCAGGATACTGCTTTTTTTCTGTTTGTTACAGATTGGGAAGCTTGATAATATTCTGGTTAGACAAATTACCTGTTCAGTTGGAAGCAATATGACAACCAGTTTTGATTTGTGTCCTTGGGACACAACCTGAAAAAAATGAAGCCCAGAAATGACAAGTAGTTTACAAATTTTAGTCTGTAATATATGATTGTTTTCTTTTTTTTCCTCTCTTTTAAATCCTTACCCTTACTACTGGGGAAATACAGTAGTACCACAGGTCTGTCCAAAACTAGTGTTCAGCTAAGCTGGATTTTGGACCTTGTTTTCCTTGCACAAGCCAAATGGCCATTATGGTCTTTCTTGTGCCCATGAGAGTCTGGTCAAGGGGACATGATGAGAAAGCCAAGTGTAAAACCACAGAGCTGGGCAGAACCATGTAGAAGCCTGAGCGCTGGAGGGAGGAAACTCAGATTTCCTGCAGAGCTGAACACAGATCAGCTGAAGAGGGAGACAGGTGAGACTGGAGCCTGGGGAAAATGTTTAACTTTCTGCATCTACAGAACTTCTGGCATAGTATGAGCCAGTGTTTAAGCAACAGCAATGACCCACAGACCTCATAGATCATTCTGTGGAAAGCATGTGGGGTTGGCAGAGTCCAAAAAGTTATGGGGCTGGGGTGTGGTTGGGAGAGCACTCTAGAAAGGCAGTGGGAGTGCTCAGGCTTCCTGCAGCCTCAAGGAAAGAGATTTGATTGAATTAGCTATACTAAGAACTGTTGGAGGCTGGTGCCATTCAGCCTTTGCAAATGCTTTACAGTAGCATGCCATTAGTCTGGGTCTTCTGTGTTTTCTGTGATTGGGGTTGAGAGAGAAATGGGATACAGAAGCAGAAGGGATTTCTCTGCCATGGTGGTTGTTTTGGTACATAAGGGGTACGTTCTGACAAATGAGCTGCTCTGTTTGAGAGGAAGGAAAGGAAGGGTGGTGCTTGACTGGAAAGAGGCCTAACACAGTGAGGGTCAGCCTTAACTTCTGTTTTAACTTCCTAATATGCTGAAGACTGTCCTCTTAAAATGCAGAGAAATGTTCCAGCAGTTTTGCCGTGAGAAACCTCGATGGAGCTGAAATCTGATTCAAAGTGTTAATGAAGGGAAGAACTTGTGTAAGTAGAGCTGTCACAAGTCATCGGGAGAAAAAATTCTCCTTTACAACAATCAGCCCCATCTGCTTGTAGAATTTATAATACCTTGAAGATACACAACAGGAGATAAAAGTTTATCAGCAAGCAGACTGATAAAGCTTAAGTGGATGTAAAAGTTGTGTATCTCTTTCATTAGGATGTTTTCTTCCTACAGTTGCCTAGTTCTAAACTAAAAAAAGGAGAAAGTATAAAATTATTGTGTGTCTTCTGGAAGATACAGAGCTATTAGAGTTATAATCATTGCAAAAGAATTTAAAGATTGAGTTCATTGTTTTCCAAAACCTTTTCACCTTTTAATATATACTTTAGTGAAACATACCTTGAGAGCTCCAGTGCCTAAATTCTTCAACAACAGAAGTGTGGTTTAACCCTAGTATTGGAGAAACCTACCAAAAGTAGCCTGGAGGAACATGTGTTCTTCTCAGTTGTCTTCAGGCCACCTTCAGGTGTGTTCATTGACAAATTCTGTAAGTGATTCCTTCTGTTCCCCATCTCAGGACAGGGGAGGGAGAGGTAAAGTCAGGCTGATGAGTAAGTGCAGTACAGCCAGGAAACTGTTTCAGAGGCTGCAAGGGTTGTTACAGAGGTCTGTTTTTATGAACTCTGCATGAAGAGCATAATATATTTGAAGATTGCTGATTCCCTCAGTTACTGCACACTGTGTATCTCCTTGAAGAGATTAAAAAAAAAAGAGCTGAAGAGTAGAGGTACCTGGTGGCCCTTGTCTTATTCTACCAACTTTCAGAAACTTAGAAATTGCATAAATGGTAGGCTTGGACTACAGTTCTAACTTTTAGGCAGAGACTTTGCCCAGAGACAGCAGGAAGGTTTGTACCACAGCTGGAAGTTAAAATTGAGAACAAGTTCCTGATTGTTAAATCAGTGGTTCACTTAAAGGTCTGTTTTCTTGGAGTATAGTCTTGGTTCCTGGGGTGATGCTCCATCTGGTGGTGAATGAATAAAGAACGTTACCACAGTGCAGTTTTAAATCAGGTTCTTCTTGAGGCTTTTAATGTGAAGCAAAAAAATTTTATGCAAATATGGATCGAATTTGCCCTTCCTAGTATAGGTAGGAATACTTGTTTCCTTTGGTGCATTTCATGCTCATGTTTCACCACTGATTGTATTGGGGAGCTCTGGTTCCATGGCTAAAAGTCAAAGAATTAACTTCCTCTACAAGTGCTACAGACAAGGTTAGGTTCACCTGAGAATGCTTTGCTGTCACCATGAGCTGTGTCAGCAAAATATTTGCAATAAAGAAATGAAGCAACTTTTTAAAAACAAATAAATCCCCTGCATAATTAGAATTCTGACTACTTGCCATGAATTGTGCATCTGTTTCTGTATAAGCCAGCAGCAATTTGTTGTTTCCTGTATTTTTAAATTTTTCTCTGGGCATGGTGATGAGGTGAGGGCAGACACAGAAAAGGGCCCTTATGAAAAGAATCCCCACTCTAACTAACAATTCCTTGGAAAGGAAAATGATTGGGAAAATGTCCCAAAATGGAGGGAAATATAGCTACCCCTGTCATGGTTATGAGCTTGGCGTGGAAGGGTATGTTTAGCCTCAAAGCCTAATAATCAGTAGACAGTATTTTATTTATTTTTTTTTTTTTACAGATTTTCTTTAAAACCTGATCTCCCTAGTAGCTAGAAACTGGGCAGGGGAAAAATACTCTTAAATGTAGAAGGATCATTACAAAATAATTTATATTACATTGAGGTCGTTATTATTACAGGCATTACAGCTCTGGACATACTTGGGGAAAGGAATTTTAGTATTTTGTGGATGTATGCATTGTATTTCTGTTTCTCCTCAGATTTATACCTATAATACTGTTCACCCATTTTAAAACCATGGTGTTGAGGTAAAAAGTATTGTTGGGAGACAGGGTAGAAGACACTGGAGTTTCTTACATTAAATTTCTTCAGACAAACTGAATGTCTGTTTCCTGAAGCATCCTAACGAGTGATCATAGGATAGGATCTCACACAGCTAGTGAAACTCAGCAGTAACCGATCATAGTCCTATGCTTCAAAGCTGAGAAGAGAAAGCACTTATGCTTGAGAAGCAGAGTCTGGCCATCCAAACAACTGTAGAAATGAATCAGTTCATACTTTCACAGCAGTTGTGAAAGGCAAAATACTGATACCGAAGGGGGATGGAATCTTTCCTCCATGAGTTTCTGATCTGTAAGCTTGGTCACAGCAGGAAACAAAAGTAATTTACAATGATGCTCTCAAGCAAGTGCCACATTCAGCGAGCTCAGAGACAACACCTGCTGAACCTACAGTGGCTACAGCGCTGGAAGAAATTCTTAATCTACACTACTGAATTATTCAAACCCCATATAATTACATGTTTTCATTTACAGCCTTAATGACTGGAGCTGGGGCAAGAGCAGCCACAGTGATCCCACCCATATGGTCTAGTCTGGCTTCTTGAAGCCCAAACAATGCCACCAGCATCTGGAACAACCAGAATGCAGCTTTGTTCAGAACAGAAGTAGCTTGTTACAACTAGAGAGAAGACTGAGCAGCAGAGTGAGAGCCTGTGCCCAAATGCGGCCCTTGGGTTTAAATACCTGTAGTTCTATGACTCATTCTTCACCAAACCACGTCAGATAGCGACGGCCGTAGAAAGTTGCAACAAGGAGTAGTGACATGAGGATTATTTCATAGAGGGCAGCTCTAGCCAGTCAGATCAGGAAGTTGTAGCTAGTACCTCTTTTTTTACAAGTAAATCACTCCTTTGTTAATTAAACTGTGCTGATGCAGTGAGGCTGTTAGGTCATGCAGACACATATTCCCCTAACACCTGATGCCTTGCAAAAGCCCATGAAGTGTTAATTATTTCCACACCAGGCAGTTGCTTCCTTAGAAGTGTGAGAAGCTGAACAATGACCACTCCTCCCAACTTCCATTTGGTCCCTCTGTCTCTTCCAATCCACTTCTATCACCAGTTGTGTGAGCCATCTGCCACCTGTGTGTCAAAACTACCATATCCTACAGCAGAATTTGCCAGGTCACACAGAATGATCCTAATGGTCCATTCTAATGAGAGTTCAGCCTGGGCCTCTGCTAACTTCCCTCATTGCTGCTTCTCCACAAACATTTGGCCTACAAATGTGTCTTTAAGAAAATAAAGCCTTTAGTTGAGCAGAATACCCACGTTTTTCAGGGCGTGGGTCTGTGCCATGGCTTCTAGGAAATAACCCTGAGCTTTGCTCCATAAATTACTTGGAGGAATATTAGTTTTATTTTTCAAAAGCTGTTTTTACACAGCTTCCCTGGGTTTCATCAGTCTGTTTTCCTCTTCTGGGCCCTAGGTTTAGCTCATCCCTTTTATTCCTTGAGTCCTTCCGCTTTTATGCAAGGGAAGAGTCCATTTAAAGCTGAGGCAGAAATGACATAGGGTGTCATTGAGCAGGTTCAGAGAACTGAGTTTCCATTCTCAGGACAAGTGGACCTAAGGCTGACTTGACTTGATAAAGGACTCCTTAAAGGCTTCATTCCCCAGCCAATGAAACCAGTAAAATCTTCTGTTTTCATGCCAGTGGTTTGGGAACAAGACGTAGTCCTTGGTTACAGAAAGGCACTTTAAAAAGTAAGATCTATTGTTCAAAATAACATTTCTGATCAAGCAAATCTAGTGGACAGAAGGGCCATGAGATACCTGGACACATGTGGCTGAAGCCATCTCATGATGAAACTGCACTCGTCATGAGAACCACTCAGACCACCCCAAAATCCTATGGCTTTATGAGCAAATGTGAGAGCCTTTGGTGCCAGTAACCTAGACAACATTACCAGACACCCCACATCTGTTTCTAAGAGAAACAAGATTTTACTCTCTTATTACTGGAAATAAGAGCTTCTTCTAGCACAGCCAAAGTTCCCAAAGATTCCTCTTCATTACACTTTCAAACAGGAAAAGCTGAAGACAGGTATTCCAAGATGAAGCTCAATACTGCCTTACTGCCAAAGAGGGAAATACTGCTGTACCATTTATATGAGCTGGAGACAGGAATATTGGTAGTCCACAAAGTGAAAGAACTTACAGTGCAAGTACCAGCAGGAAAACCATCAGCACATTCACAGTTGCCTCATCACCCTTCAAAGGAAGTAAAGAAGGAAAAACTGCATTTGGTTTGTGTACAACACCCCAAAGCACCACACAAGTATGACACAGTGCTGCCATTTTTCATCTTGTAATTTTTTCCACTTTAAATGCAGTTTCAAAAAAGTATTTCTACATGGAACACAGATTTCTTGTTGCAGCCAAGCACTTCAGTTGAATAAACCAACATGCAGACTAGTCATTTTCATTGTTTTTAATTTTAAATACTGTTCAAGAGTAATATAAAAGTTACTAGTTTGTCAATTTAGATTAATTGTTGTTTGGGTTTTCCCCCCCTCCCCCAAAAATCGTCAGTGGAGTTACTTGATGCATCTTTCAGGTAACACTTTAGAAAGAACTCCAAAGGACAGAATTTAAGCTTATGTTTTCCAAAAGAGAGGGTTCTGTGTCAGACGTCTCTGGAAGTTTTCATACCTGGAAAAATAAAAAAACAACCAAAAAATAAGAGCTGCTGCATATAAAACTGTACTTTTAAATAAGAGTAAAAATAATTTAGTCTATGCAGCAAACATCATAAATTACGTTTGCTTCACACCATGAAATTTGTAAATCCCAAATTTATTTGCATATATAGAATATTCGCAGTTCGACTCGTGTAGTTCAACAAGATGAATCTTGTTAAAGCAGCATTCCAGAGGAGACTCATTCAAGCTTAGTAAAACTGTAAGTGAATTTAGATTGGATATGAGGAAAATTTTCTTCACTGAGAGGGTTGCCAAGCACTGCAAGTGGTGGAGTCACCATCCTTGATGGTGTTGAAAAAATGTGCGGACATTTTTTATTGGCCTTGGGTTAGTGGTGCACTTGGCAGCAGGAGGTGAATGGCTGGACTGTATCTTAAAGGTCTGTTCCAATGTAAACAAGGCCATGAATTTTAAGTGACTGTTTTATGCATAACATTTTTTGGGCTAGGAAATCAGAGTGGGCAGGTAGAAGTATGAATCTGAGGCTGGATGGTGATGTTTTAGTAAAATCAAATGAGGAAATGTAATTCTCTAACACATAATGCAAACACGTATGCGTACATGCTGTCCTAATTTCACTTTCTGTACTCACAAAACCAAGCAAAAAATAAACAAACTGAGGATTCACTGTTGACATACAGTGAAGAAATAGGCAAAATATACAATTTCTGTGCCTTTCTAAAAGAAAAAATAGAGAAGCCTGTAGGCTTTGAGCCACAAAGGTTAAAACCCCCGTTTTAATCCTCACAAACCCAAAATGTAAGGAAATCAAAAGGTACTTCCAAGGAAACAAAGGAAACCACAAAATGTTCTCCTACACCTCATGGTTCATAGTCCAACTCAAGTGAGAAAAGGCTGAAGGGTTTTAAACCAATTCAGCTTCACCTGGCACTGACCAGTCACATCAGAGACCCTACCCACATATGTTCATGGAGGTTGTAGTTACCTAAACATAAGGCATCTGCATCAAATTACACTCCCAAACAAAACATATGGTTCACATCAACTGCCTGCATATTCATGAGATCTGTACTAATGATAAAACTATTCAGACAGCCTAAAATACTGATTTAAAAACAGCTTAGGTTAATACTGCAGAGGCTAAATAAATAAGGCCAAACCGATATGAAAGACATTTTCAGATAACCTAAAGGATTGCCTGCAGTTCACAATTTATCTCCAGACTACACAGGCTATCCACAGATATTAAACCAGTCCCTGGAAAACAACTCCCAGAGGGACTTGTGTATTTACACTCAAGGATCATGGAGACAGGAACCAGGTCAACTAGGTACGTGATTTTGTCATCTCTCACATATTCTTATGTAAGGCAACTATGCTGGAACTATGTCTAGGAAGAGACCAAATAAAACAAACAAGCATAAATTGACAAGTATCAGTGTGCTCTGTCTTCCCACAACTCCAAAACATTTGCATTATCAGCAGGCCAGTGCAAATGCACATATGTCAAAGGCAGCTTTTTTAGAACCAAAAAAGTTTCATTTGTTGCATAGCACTTTTCTAACAAAAAAAAAAAAAAGCTGACAAATACATATAAAACAGTGGGCAGGATCCCTCTATAGCAGAAATGAACAACAATTTTAAACACTTTGGCATCATCTCACTGAATAGCATGACAGTAGTTCAGTGCTTAGAAATTATGGTCTAATGCTGAGAAAAAAAAGAACATTTGTTACTAGAGATCATTGCCCTTACCATTTCAGAACTACATTTGCAGGAATGAAAGCTTCAGAAGGATTTGGGGTCATCTGTGCCTGAGTAACAGCAAACGAGGAAGCAAAGTTATAGAAGTTGTCCAACATCTTCTGAGTGAACTGAAAAAAAAGAAGACACATTTTAAGGAAGTTCTTTCTTCAATTTGAATTTCTGTGTAAAAGTTTAACAGATACAAAGCTCCTAAATGAAGTAATTTTAGCATTGTCATCTGGGAATTTCCCATCTGTCAGTGGGAAAGTGGATATAGTAGGTCCAGAGACAATGATCAAAACATGCTAAGTTTCAGTCTTGCCCTCAGATCCATTCAGCATCCAGAAATCATTTTAAGAATCTTCACTTGTCCTCTCCCTGCTCAATTTCATCCAACTGGACAAACAGCTTTGGGGAAGAACATTTTCTGTTTGTGACAAAGAACTGATGCAGTAACAAGAGCTGTCCCTCTCCTCCAAATTAAATCATCAGAAGAACTCCAGACTGGGCCAAAGCTGCCATTCCAGCTCCCAGAAAAACACTTGTTAAACCACTGCAAAAGTCTGCAATCTGTCTAGTTACAACTCATCAGACTCCAGTGACAGGGCAATTTCCTTTAGCATTCCCCACAGAAGGGCTGCTGTCCTGGCATCTTTTACTACAAGATCTTGTGTGGAAAACACCTAAAGCATGCACAGGGCACTCTTAAACTGTAGGACTAGGAAAGCAAAAGAATGAAAGAGAGGCCAAGAAATAGCAAGCCCTGTGTGCAGAGGATGAGGCTGCAGAACCTTCCCAACCAATCTACAAGTCAACTGTACCTTCTTATTCCCCTATTCTTTTTTTTTTTTTAAAAAGTTATGCCTACTTTGGATGGGAGAACAAGCAATTTTCATATAGAAAATTTCATAGATAGTGAAATTATGCGGGAAAAGAGAGCCTGAGTTAATATATGCACAGTCTTGTGCTCTCCTCTGACAAAAGGAGCAGAAGAAATGATATCCCAGAAGCCTCAGTATCACCCCACTCACATGCAGAACTCTACCATTTTGTCCTTCTTCTTTTTTATATATGTTTATATACATTAAAAAGACATATTCAATCATAAATCTTCATAAAACTTACTAAAAATGTAATAGGAGAGTAACTCCTTAACTTAGGGTAGCAACAGATGATTTTGCCGTTAAAAAATACTTTTATTGCTATAATGTAGCAGTTCCAAAGAGCTGATGTGAAATATTAAATGAAATCCAATAGTTATTCACAAATATGCTCCCAGTCATATATGCCCTTCCTCTGCAATCGACTCCCTCAAAGGTTTCCTTCAACTTTCACCTCACACATTTGCTCTGTAGGAGTGAGTAGTACTTCAGCCTCTGGGTCAACTGCATTCCTTGAAGGCAATTACAATTTCAGTTATGTTAGATGCTCAGAGTTAGATGCTGCTCTTTTTTAATAAAAAAAAATCACTTAACTGAAAATAACATCTGTAAAAATGTTATGCAATCATGAGGTGTTTTTTTTTTTTTCTTTAAATACTACTGCCAGAAAAATCCATGAGCCATCTTGCAAATGATCTGACATGGAATGTTATTCCTCATAACTTAACTACTGCTATAATAAAAACTGGTGGAATCAGGAATATTATTTAGGTGTCCTTTGTCCCTAACAACTCCAGAAAAGCTCAATTAACTGTATTATATGAAAATAGCTTTTGGTCAACTCCTAGTCATGGTAACTTGCTCCAAGGGACATTATCTATTTGGAGCTACAATGTGTATAAACTGCCATAGGACATCAGATACAGGATTACTGTACAATTACTAGTCTCCCTCAGTAAACACCTGGAAGGCAAGTGAGAACCTAAAAAAGACCTGAAGAAAAGCCTCACTAACTGCTGAAATGTTAAATGACAATGCCAGAGCCATCAGTGTTAGGGAAATCAAGACCCACCATGCAGGTCTAGCTCGCCTTGGACTGCTGTTACACCTCCAACTGCCAGAGCTGGCTAAGAATTTCCAGAGGTTCCAACGAATGGACAGGCTGGGTTAAAAAATGGCACATATTGTAGCCCAAGCCCTACAACAAAAGCACTGGGGGACAAAAATCTTTCTGTGGGAAAGGGCATTATTCTGTAGTTCTGCAGAGATACATCAGAAGGACTTCTCCAGGGAAAGTGGTACACCTGAGTATCTATCTGCACCTATGCCCACATTTATCTTAACTTGTGAATAATTGTTGACCATTCCTGCCAATTATGTACTGAAGTTTCAGCACCTAAAAATCACCAAAGATCCACTCTCTCTTACATGTGTTTAGTCACAGCTGCTACTATAAGAAGTATCATAAATAATTTTACAGTAGAGTGACACTGACACAAGTGAATCTCTTGGCCTCATGCCACTTAGCATGCAAATTCCAGTCTTTGACAGGAGACATTTTTCAGTGAAAGCAATTTCACAGTATCAAAGTTCCTAATCAAATGATTTGACAATTATTAGGTTGGTTACAGTCCTACTGCCACCCCCAGCAGCTTCCCCTACCCACTTCCCAATTGGTCCTTCAGAGGTTCAATTCTTGAGACTTCCACAGAACATAGAATTGCTGAAAACAGAATGTCCAGGCTACCTCTGTGAAAGAATCTACTGATGACACAGCAGCACTTGCAACAGGAGTCTGCTGGGCCAGGTTCTCCAGCAGTTCCACTGAGATTCCAATCTGAGCCACTGTTGGCGTCTGTGGGAGGTTCATGGCACCAAAGGGATGTTGACTTCCCTTCCCTGAAAGCACCACCAACAGCACACGTTAGGTTTGGCACACGTGGAAAGGCTGTGTAACTTAAACCACTGTGTTTCTCCTGTAGAGGGTATTCCCCAGCTCCCACCAAAAGGATCTCCCTGTCTCAGGAAATATAGAAAAACCACAGTCCAAGTACAGGCACAAGTACACACAAGCACAACAGACGGAACAGTGTGACTGGTACATTGAAAAAGCACAACACACCATAAGGAAATTTCTGAAAAACAGAAAAACAAGACTTTACAGCTCCCTATGAAGTAAATGGATTCAAGAGGAAATACAATCAGTGAGTGAAAGACAGCAGAACTTTTCTCTACAGGAACCAATTCACATTTTGGCAGCTGCAGATAAACAGGAAATATGCAGCACTGCTGCAGTTGTTTGATTCACTCATTAAAGCCAGGTTCTAGTGAACCTGCTCTGAGAAAGTAGAGAGCACTAGTTTATGATCAGGGAAGGCTGGGCAGCCCCAGCTCTGATCTGAACTGCTAAAACCCACCAAAGGCAGCAAAAGTCAAAGAAATAGTAATGGAACAGAAAGGCCTCTGACTTGGCAAGTGCCACAGAGGAAACAAGGAACCACCCCCAAATTGCAAGCTACTCACACAGGCATCATCCCAGCCCTCTGCCCTCACTTCTGACCTTTCTCAACCCATACTTTCAGTCCCAGCTTCAGCCAAAGTCTCTGCAAACAAGGACAGACACTCAGAGTCACTTAAATCATGTACTCTTCTGTCAGCACCTCTAAAGGAAAATGCAGGAAAAGGTCTGTGGGACCACAGTGCTATCAGTAAACAAACACTAACACTGCACCTATGTTTGTGGGAACACAAGAGGCAAGTACCCTCTTAACACAGAGGCAATGTTTCAGCAGCACTCTCTGGCCTCTTACTAGCAGGAGAAAGCAAAGCTAGTCAAGAGCTGTCCTATAGACCAGTCAGCACTATCTTCAGCTGCAAGAAAGGCTAATGGAGATCAAAAGCACCATCTGACTTAGTCAAAAACTCAGCCAGCAAAAACAGTTTGATAAGCTGAACTGAGATCAAGACTGAAGCCCTCAGGAACTTGACCATTCCCCTCCAGAGACACAAGGCACAAAGAAGCAAACAGCCACCCCGTACAGAAAGTACATCACAAAGTCGGCACCCTTTTCAGTTCAAGCAGTGCTACTCCTCACTCCAGATCCTACAACTGCAATACAGGGCTACCTCATTAGTAAAGCACCCCTATTAAAATGTTGCTTTAACACAAGGTTAGGAAAAAGAGAGTTCATCTCCTGAAATGCTAATTAGAACCTCTCCTGAGAAATGTCACTGCTGTACAATCTCAGCATTTGCTGTTGATGCCTGCTTGATACAAGCTATCAGAAACCAAGTATCAAGTTCATTATTAATAAATCCCAATGGAGCTGGTACAAGTTTTGCATCTTATAACATCATCACCAGAGAAGCTGACATTACAATAAAAATGTAACATCCTCAAGCAACAGGCTCAGTTACAATGTATGATTACTTTAGACAGTCATGATCCAAACAACAAACACTTCATTCATTCCATTCATCCATTCCATTCTCTGTGCATGAACTCCCACAGAACCACGGCCTTGGAAAGACGTCTGCCTAAAAGTGTGAAATAAAAGCATCCATTGCCATCCTTACACCAGGAGAAACACAGTCCACGTTTTCCAGGCTTGGCTCTTGCAATTAGCATTCCAAACCTCACAAATGCAGAGAATGTTAATCAGTACTGAAATATAAGCTCAGGTTTTTGCATTCAGACCCTACACTCTCCAACACATTACAGCACAGCAACTGCTATCAGGAAAGTATTCTTCCACCCATTTCTTTCCCTTCATTGAACTCTTAATTCAATGATTGAGCCTTCACTACCTTTCAGCTCAATCACAACAAAACCCTTACCCATGTGTAGGCCTCAAATGCAGACATCATATTAGAGCATGAACAGCATCACAGCAGAAAAGTCTGTCATGGAAAAGGCTATCCTGTAACTCTTATCCCACTTGTGAACATACTTCCAGTAAGGGTGCAAAATACAAAGTCCAAAGTTTGTTTTCTATTTCTACCACACCTTCAGGCACAACTGAAAACCAAAAAACCTTACAATTCCAAGGCAGAGAGCACTTACTTATGTGCAAACAAATGAAACGTTGCTACGACCACTGCTTCCTAGGGAGCTGACAGGGACACACCTTTGGTCCTCTCAACAAGGTATTAAACCCAAGATACAGAGTTCAAGTATCAGTAATGTCTCTCAATGATTCCAGCTCTGTTACATAGTCTTCTCCACCTTAAAATTGTCTAAAACATTTGTTTATGGCCATGGAAACTAAGATTGTATAGCTTAGATTGAATCCACAGTCAGAGCTAAGCTGCAGACAACAACGGGAGCAGCAGAGCTCTCTGCTGCTCAAATCAAGCACAGCAGTACCTCAAAGCACTGCAAATGTGTTCAATTATGTGCTCAACTATGAGCTCTTCCTCCAGAGCAGCCCTTATTGGGAAATTATGGCTAATCATGCAAAAAGCATCTGAAAATGCATTTTCCTCCAAAGCTGTCCAAGTGCACACACCAGTGAGTCTTTAAAGCATGAGAAATATATGCCAAAAGCACTGGTGATTTGCTTTACTGTTGTACTAACCACGCAGCTTTGGGATACACAAAATCACATCCCCTCACACCCCACCCCTGCGGCTGCTCCCTCTTCTGAAGAAAGCCCAAATTTTTGAGGATGTATATGATCAGAATTCATTTTGCTACGCAGCTTGAGAGCCCTTAACCATACTTTCACATCCAGGGCTGACTCAAAAGAAAGCACTCCATATTAGGAATAAACACATTTTAGCAGAGCAACCTCAACACTTAATTAAACAAGTTAAAGATGTAGACTGTACCCAAACCTACAAAAGATGAGTACTATTTTAACACTGTAACACTTCAAGCTGCTTGACTGATGTATCTGCCCCTTTCATATGACAAAGGTGCCATTGGAATGTGTCATCATTTTTATAATGCACACAGCAAACCCCTCATGTATTTAGGAAAACAAACACACACACACAGACACACACATACAACCCTCCTCCACAATGTACCAAAAGGACTAAAATATCTGGAAAGCTGCTTTCCAATGAGGACACCCTCTATTGGCCAATTCTGTAGAGCAACTGCCCCTGGTTGGGTAGTGGCAGCTGTCAAGAAATCACTGACAAGCTCTACTCCCTGCAAAACCTGTCTGTGCTGCAAAGAATACAACTGCTTAGCAGAGGAAGCTGAAAGAAAATGCTGCTGGTGTGTCTAGACAAACACCTAAAAACACGGTGGGGAAGTTACAGGATCATTTTTCCTCAGGTTCTCTATGCAGAAGCCCAAAAGCACATCAAGTCTGCTTAAAAGAATTTCCAGATCAACACCACACACAAGAGAAGACAAGAGAGAAATTTCACAAGGAACAGTAACGCACAGACAGACTCCCATGAAGCTGACAGGCTGCTTCTAGTACATCTGCTTACAACTATCTGAAAACACAGAGTGTGCTGCCTTTTTAAGCAGCTTTTTGTTCAAAGCAACCTTCACATATTTATCCCTTATGCATTCAGGAACACATCTGCTTCACCGATTGCTATGTTCTACCAGTCTTACCAGATTTCAGACCAGAAATTTTGAAGATGGCACTTGGCTTCTCATTAGTGACAAACCCCAGCAGCTGCCACACTGCCATCCCACTCTGGTCTGGGTAACAAAAATAGACAGATCCTCCCATTCCATCAGGAAATGGTATAGTTCCCAGCATGAAGACCACTACATGGTTGATGTTTTCATAGTCTGGTAAATCAAATACAAATTTGTCTTCAGCCACTTGTTGGGGTGCAGCTTGTACCTAAAGAGAACAAAACCTTTATTAGTATTAACACGTCTTTCATCTTCATCTGTAACTGTGAATTTCCTTTCACAGAAATACACCTAAAGTGGTACATAACAAAAAGTGAGGAACGTACTAGCCTAAAGAGCAAATAGCCAGATAGAAGTCAAACACAGCAGAAGAACAACTGCAAAAAATATTACCAGAAAGACACAACAGTCTTGTTCTACCTGCACTGAACACATATCCCACCCGGGACTACAGGATCAGAATACCTTCGCTCCCCATGTGCGTAGGAGGAAAATAGGGTGCAGAAGAGGTTGCCAAGTCACTAAGAAGTGGCTGTTGACCACCTGGCTGGCACAACCCCAGGATCATGGAAACCTGTTCACATAGGAAATACAATAGACCTTGAGAAAGGCAAACAGAAGGATGGCTGAATGCCAGAGCAAAAGATACCCTCCTCTTTACCCGAGATGCCACATCCTTGCAGCCAAGGCACAATCTAGCCTTAAAAAGCTTTTTTTAAGCTCCCAGCTTGTCTCTGAGGAGACAACATTGCCAGGGGGATGGCAAGCGCCTCCCGGCAAGGACGCTCTAGAAGGCAGCTGCCTGTGGGGACGCGGGGCAGGAGCCTGGGGCCCGGGGGGGCCAAGGGCCCTGCGGCAGCTCCACCCCGCCCCCGAGCGGGTTGAGGGCCCCGCCCGGGCCCGGGCAGCGCTCACCAGCCTGCCCGCCACCAGGCAGCCGAACATGGCGGCGGCCGGCGAACCCCCTCAGACGCCTCGCTACTCCCGAGCCTCCATGAGCGCCGTCCCCGGAAAGTCAACACGCCCCCGCTCACCCCGGCGCCTCCGAGTCACTTCCGCGGCGCAGCGACTGCGGACTACAACTCCCGCGGTGCAACGCGCGGCCGCGCACCGGTGGTATGGGCGGGTCGCCGTGGAGCATGACGGGAGATGTAGTTCTTAGGCGTCACCGCGCTAATGTGTGTGATGGGCGGGAAGAGGCAACACCGCCCGGTGCGGCCCCGCCACTGCCTCAGCGGCTGAGTGCAGGAGTGTTCTCAACAAAAGTATCACGGAGTTTTTTGCCCTTGTGTTTTAGCTAGGCTGAATTATAGTAGATCCATGATAATGCCGTCTAGACATGGGGTGAGATCAAACAGGCAACACAGGAAGAAAATGAACAGGGAGATGAAGACAAGCAGATCATCTGGTAAATCTCCATAAATTATGATAAAGGTTCCCCTCAGCTCAAGACACAAAGATTGTTTTTCAACCTCTGTTTACGGGGCGGTTCTCTTGCAAGTTAGTGCAAGATAAGCTGCAGCCGTGTTCTTTTGGCTGAGGGAAGCTCCTGTGCTTTATTGCCCAGAGTCTCCTGAGTGTCAGAGCACAGGCTGGCTGGGATAGATGGAAACAAATCATCCCTCACTTTGGCTGGGAGCAATGTTCTACACTTTCTATAGAAGCCATTCTTTTAAATCTTGTTCTGTTGTGACTTTTAGTGTTGTGTAAACACCAAAAATTCGTGCTTCAATCTTAATCACACCTGTTTTGGTATTTCTGTCACAAATGTATATGAAACCTCTCCCCTTTTACCACGTCAGGGTGCTGCCATGGACTCTGAAACCCGTGGCTGACCCATCTCTGTAGGAAATGTCAGGGTCTTTCCTGCAGCCAGGATCACCTTTGGTGGACAGCTGCTCCTGTCCCCAGCCATGCCAGGCCCTGGGCTCTGTACCTGTGGCTTATGGCAGAGGTCTGGTACTGGGGAAACACCCAGGCTTGCTTTTGTTGCCCACTTTGTGGTAGCAAAGTTCTAGCAAAAGACTGCGCTGCCTTTCCAAATGCTATAAGCTTAAATAAAATGAAGCCCCCGGTGCCTGCTACCAGATGGAGAAACCAACCTGTCCCTTGCGGTGTGAAAATGTGAGGGAATTATGAGAGCAAGACCTATTAAAAATCGTGATGCTAGACCACAGTTACACCTGGCAGGATGGAATATGTATTGCTGCCTGATTCACCTCGTGGATTTAGTAAGAAGCCCAGGTGGGAGAAGTGTTGAGGCAATAGTGCAGAACTGCTGAGTCCCAGGCCTCATTTTGGATTTGAACCTTTGCAAGTGAGTTCTCCACTTGGCAGGTGCTTTTCCAGCTGGCCCTGATGAACTGGAAAGAAAGAAAGTGTTTTAAAGCTTGAGATATTGCAAATTAGTGGAGGGTGGCCAAGCTCTGCAGTGCAGCCACTGAGACACAACAAGAAATCTAATTAGGCAAGAGCTCATCTCAGATTGCCAGCTTGCTGCAAACCTCTGAGATTACACCATGTCAAAAAGGTTCAAGGCAAGCCCATTTTGCAGGCCTGATCTCAGCAGGGCTCTCATACACTCTTGCTTAGACATGATTCTTTTTGTTTTTTTATTTAAACTTAATTATTTAGTACTTATCTTAAACTTGTTGAGCTTTCTGCACAATGACAGCAGCAGAGCCGTTGCTGCTCCCCCTGCCAAAAGCTAATCTCAGCCTGTTTATGAAGTTGCTCTAGAACTTATTTGTGACACAAATGTTCACTTTAACCCCTTCTAAGATCCATGCCTTAATGCTGTTTAGGTAAAAGAAGGTCATACGGAGCAGGCACATTCCATGTGTGCAGTAAGGGCAAGTATTTCCTATTCAATAGTGACAGATAGTGGCACAACACAGAAAACAGTTATGTGTTGAGAACCTCTGAGAAGAAGTTTCTGTTCCTGGGTGAGGCAAAGGCAGGAGTAAGAGGGAAAAACCTCAGGCAAGTTGAGTCCAGGCACAAAATTTCACCCATACAGTGGTGGATGGTGTGCCAGAAAATGTGCTGGGATCCCACCTGAACAACAGACCAGCAGCATCTACACGTGTCTGAACATGGGTGCAGTGAGGTGTGATGCTGGATGAGCAAGAACTGTGAAAAGTAACTTTTTTCCTGAATAAAGAGTAATTTACTTGTACTTCTTTTCACATTAGTCATGGTTGCAAAAGCAGCAATAGCTTGTAAAATATTAATGTGCTGGGGGGGGGGGGGGGTTTGTGGTTTTCCTTTCCTCTTTCTCTGGACACCTTTTTCTCTTTGTTTGCCAGTGTATTTTTCTGCTGTCTGTCTAGTCTCCAGGTCATTAGGGATTTCATGAACTTATGTCATTTGCATGTTTTCCAGCCTGAGGAGTTGTAGCCTAAGTAGTTATTTATTGTGCAGTAGTTGTTTCATATTTTTTGATAATTCTTGTCATTTCTTGATCCATTTCCCTCAGATTCACTGCAGGGCAGCAGTCAGCCCTGCAGCCAGTTCTGGCTGTCAGCAGGCAGGAAGGCACTGGACAGATCTGCCCACAGGTGCACGTTTCTCCCATTTCGGGAAGGTGGTGGTAAAGCTCTCGTTTTTGGCCATGTGAGATCAGATGATGTAGAAGAGTGAACTCTTGACCTCTTCCCCTGACTTAACAAGCTTGGGATGTTTCAAGAATTGTTTTTTCTGTGTAGCTGAGGAATCTCAAAGCTCAGCTTCCTGAGAGCTTGGAATAGGCAGCTGTTGGGTACCAGGAATAGGGCTGAGGGCATTTGGGATAGTGGAAATGTGTGATAAGAAGGACAGGGTTATGCAATGGTGAAGAAGGAGCTGCCTCATGGGACAGAGGAAGAACAAGGCTAAATGGAGCATGCGGGAATGTGATGTCAAGTGGTTCAGGGTCAGTGACTCTAAAGTCACTTCAGAAAGAGATTTTAATTTTCTTTGTGCTGAGCAGTGGCCTGTATTTGTTGTGTCGCTGCTTTCCTCGGTGCTGTTGACCCATAAGTGTTAATCTTCTCCCTTTTGAAGTCAGTGAGCATTTTCTTTACAGAAATAGTGATCAAGAAAAAGTTACCAGATAGTCCACAGAGGTTGAATATTTACTTGGAGACTGAAAAAAAAGCCAAAGTGCTCAACTTAACTGTAGACCAGTTATGCTCTTTTGAATATGTTCAAATAACTGCATAAAGCAATGAAAATCTGGAGACAGTGAACACAGGTGCAATTGGTGGCACTGTTTTATATTAAAAAAGTTTAATTTGCATAATAATTTTCCATTATTATGACCTTTGCTTAGCTGCTTCTCAACTTTTCCAAACTTTAACCATTAGGACTAAAGTTCTTTTCAGTAAGTGCTTCCATTAGTTTATATTTTCATATATATAAAAGTTTCAGCCAGAATGTTTCTGTTGTTTCCAAGACATGGGTCAAAAATGCATTGTAAAAATTAAAATTGGGATGACCTGTACTTTCAGGAGCCCTAATTCTCTCATGTTGTAAGAGGAAAGACTTGCAACTTGCTGATAGGTAGTCTTGAGTCTGAAGAGGTGCTGTAAAAATGGGCTCACCTGTGTCTAGATATGAAATATTTGGAGAATCCTAGTTTGTACATGCTCAGGAGAAATTGATGGAGCACCACAGATTCCATCCATGCTGAACAAGTCTCACTGGGGCTGCAGAAGTTTGTCTAGGCTGAGCACCAAGGCAAGAAGAGAGTAGTGAGCCCTTCTTACCCAACTTAACAACCTAAGGGAAGTACCTAAATTAAAAATAGTTTCCTTCTGTTCTTTCTAGACAGTGGCTCCTCTAAGGCAGAAGCTGTCCCCTGGAAGAGCATTTTTGTTGCCAGTAATTAGCGAAGACATCTTGGCAGTTCAGCCATTTCACTGAGGAGCCTCAGTTACGTGGGAATTTAAGTGGAAGGAATCCAGTCGCTTCTCCAGCTCACAGTGCTGGTGTTTAGGTGTGATAGGAGGCACAAGGGAGGAAAGGTGGGGTAGTGAAGATGGGGGAAGGCATAAGGAGGAAGAATATATTTTACTTTTCAGTAGTGCTGCTTTTTTGTGATTTGGGAAATAGTTTTAAAAACCCCTGGGCAACTGAAAGAGAAGATAGCTGGTTTGGTTGCAAAAAGGTGCCTGGCATATTGACCTTGCATGACCTGTTCTTTGCCAGTGGTAGAGAGGAAGTTGGTGTCTGTACTGTGAATTTTATTTCACTTACCAGCAGTCTTGAAGCCTCTGTCAGTGTTATCTGACTGCACCTGACTATAGTTCTGTGAGAGCTTTAGCAATGACAGAGTATTTGTAGAATATAGGAGATCATGTAATCTGTCCTTCAGATGACTTTTTGGGGCTTGAGTTCCATAGATGTCTTACTAGTCTTCGCTGCATTTAAGGTCTCTTGAGTCTTGGTGGAGAGAATTATTTTATTCCTGCTGAGACTGAATTTACATTTTTTCAGTGAATGACACTTTATTGCCAGCAGATGGTGATAAAATACCAGGGTTTGGCATTTTAAAAACCACTGTTAGTGTCAGAAGTTGAGACTGGCTCTGGTTGCATCTCTGCTGAAAAACTGCTCTGTTCAGTTTAAACCCTCATCAGGATGAAACAGTTCATAAATATATTAATGATATGTCATTAACTGGCAGGCAGTGAACTATACTTTCAGGATCTAAACTAGTAATGGAACAGATAAACCAAATGATCCCATGGACCATCTCCCTCATGCCACACACACAGAGATACAGGTCCCCACATCTCCTGCTCCAAGACTTGAGGTACAAGCAAACCAACTTTTTTTTAATGTGCTATCCTAGTGCTTAGCTTCTTATCTGCATTTGGAATTTAAAAACAACTTCACAGTAAAATTATTTTTTGTAGATCACTATGTAAGGATATTTTTGAAGACATTTCTATTTGGTTATGTAAAATCCTTTTAAGTTACACAACCTCTTAGAGACCTACCCTGTTTGAGTGTCTCTCCAAGCATGTCTTAAACACTTCAAATGAACAAGTCTGACTTCCCTAAACTTTTCAGTTCTGTTTTGTGTAAAGTTGGTCTACCTCCTTCCTGTATGCACGAATAAAAAGAAACTAGCATACTACTACTACTTAAGGAAAAAGTTTCAATTGATTTATAGCATAAGCAAGGCACTAATTCTCTGGACTTTTTTTGTGAATGTTAACAAAAGGCGTTGTGCAAGCATAGTTGTCTAGGTCCAGCTGTGTTGGCTCCAGAGGTTTGTGTCTTCTGTTTCACGGTACATGTTCATCACTCCTCCTGCTAAAGTGTTTTGCTTCTTCAGGTTGCTTGCTAAATGTTCCCCAGACTGTTTTAGGCATAATAACCTGGATTAGTTAAAACAGATTCAGTATTAAATCTGCTAACTGGGCATATTGTGAATGAAGCATATCAGCGGGTAAAAGGAACATAGGACAGTGTGACAGTCCAGTTTCAAGTGGTGGTGTCCTGTCTTTTGTTGATCTACAGCATATATGGAGGCTCCTCACCCTTAGTTCTTGCTTGCAGAGTCCTATCATCTACAGCTCATTAAACCCAGTTTCTCAGCTTTTGATGATGGCTAATCCATGATGTTCCCCTTACAAGAGTATTCACAAGAGCTGTCAGATCTTAGATGCCTGAGATCCTCTGATACATCAAAGATGGGCAAGGCATGGCTCGCTCCCAGTGAAGAAAACTGCTTTTCTAGGAGCAGGGGCTTTCTACCTTGTGTGCTGTTGGTGTTACAATTCTGTGAGCAAAATCGCCCTGATTTTCTTAAAGTCTGAAAGAAATGAGTAGGAAATTCTACACCATGATGACTGAGTTCATTGCAGATATTGGGAGAAGGTGAGAGGAATATGCAGCTACTTGAAGGTGAGGTGTGAACTGATCTTGAGGATTGTTCACAGGACTGCAGGACTGCACTTGGTCTGTTGCAACTTGACATTGAGACATCATAGCTGAGCATTTCTGAACTCATTCTGTCCCAGATGAGAAGGTAATCTTGTGTTTCACTTTACAGCATGCAGTCAGGTAGACCATGACAGCTACGTGTCTCAAGTAACACGTACAAGCTTGCTGGCTTGCTGTGTATAGGACAGACTAAGATTTGTCATTGTGCTGGTAGTAGTTAATTGCACGGGTTGTTAACTCCTGCTCTTAGAATCTATAGTAACTCTTCATCATACCTGACTATATTTTGCTTTCCTGTTCAGAATGGAGAACCTCTCTGCATTGTCATTTGGCTGTGCTTTGAGTGCTCAGCTTTGCTGACATCTCTCCCACTACTGTTTTTCTGGTTTTCACTCATGACTGCAAACAGCTGCTGTCTTGGTGGGGCTAATCTGGATGTCCAGAAGGTCCCATTACATTGCAAAACTGTCCTAGTACTTTTTGTTCAGTTTCATCTCCCTAGATACAATAGGAGTGAGATTAGTGTCAGTTTAAGTTGAGGTGCACTTGGATTCAGGATCTGTGCTTGCTGTTTGTGTGGGTTGGAATACTTCCATGAAGGACAGGTGTAACTAAAAGCAGCACCTACTCTCAATATCATGCCAATAAATCAGCTTTATACAATACATGTACTCCTATCTTTGCAACAAAAATGTGGCATGAGAGGTGTGTTTTACTCAACCCAAAAGAACTTTTTTAAAGAAAAGAACTTGCTTTTTTGAGTTGGTTACATAAGACTTACCAGTGAAAATACAGACTATAACCCTGTAGCCCTTCTTTGTGAAAGCAGTCTAATGAAGTTCCGTCAGGGTTACAGGATTTCCATGTTTAAAGACTTGATCCATAGTGACTAATCTCTGCCTATCTACTAATTAAAAATATGCATTAGAAATGTGGTTAGCCTTGGCTTCCAGGATTTGGAAAAACATACTGAGATACACAATCAATCCTGAGACACCCTGCAATTCTTCAATTCCTGGTAAGTTCAAAGGCTGTTATTGTACCCAACAACCCTTGGATGGAAATCTGGGAAAACACAGAGGAAAAAAGAAATGGTTTTTCCTTTGTGTAACCTTATCTGCATTTCAGACAAACCAAGCTGGACAGACTAATGCTTCCTACACAGTGATGGAGGAAGGGCATAGTGCTGAAGGATGGGTAGGAAGTAGTACATGTCTGTAGGCATTGACTTCAATGAAATGTAATAGTTTCCATCAGGGGAGGTTATTCTCCATGTTTTCCCAAGCTTCCCTTCTGAAAACTAATGCTTGTGCTTCTGGGGGGCTTTGTAAATTAAAAATCTGCACGGCCACAGTGCTCATAAAACAGTTGGGTTGGTATTTGTGTACAGGACACAGAAAGAAGTAGCCTGAGTTCAGAATTGCTTTCAGTTTTGCAGCCAAATTGTGCATCTCTCCCATGAAGCCACTTTGATTACTTTCTAGTTCTTTTTTCTTGTATTCCAGCCAATCCTGCTGAACAGAGCTCACTATAACTTAGCTCTGTTTTAAACTCTGGGTCTGTATTTCAAATGCAACCAATGTTATTTAAGAATTTGCATGCATCAGTCCACTGGAAGAGATGAACAGTCTCACCCAGCCAGCATTTATAAGTTCCCTTGGGAAGAAGTGATGCTTTTTCTCCCTCATCTGACAAATCCCTGTCCTGTCAAAGATGCTGTAATTGATCTTTGTCATTAAATTCAATAATGTCCAAATTTACAGATCTACCTTGTTTCAGGCTAATGCAGATAAATGAGGTTCACGGTAAAATATTGACTTTTACTTGGCACCTATGCACCTCAGCACTTTATGCGTTTGATTAACATACAAGCAAGGCTGTAAAATCAAATAAATGAATGCAAGGAGTAATGTTTTATTCTCTTTAAATGATATATGAGATGTAGCTATTTATAGCAAGGGGTTGGGAGAGAAACGTAAAGCTAAGCCAGTTCTAGGAATGCTGATACAGGAGATTCAGTGAAAAATTGATATTTATATGAGGAAACTTCTGTAGGGAAAGTCAGAACACCATGTAGTGGTGTAGAGCTCATTTGTTTGTGCCTTGATCATGGTCTCTACCCAGTGCAGCCAAACATTACATAAAAAGCATTTTTTAAAAATAAGGCGGATGTTTTTAATGCTCAGTTACTGGAATTCCTTGCTAAGGACTGTGATAGATCATTTATATGGAAGTCTTTAAAGCAAGATTTTATACTTCTCTGCAGGCAATGCTGCAGCTGAGCTGTGAATGCTGGACTTACTAAAGAAACTTCTCCAGCAGATGATCATTATGCAGAAGTTCAGGCTGGATGGTCATGCTGGTCTCTGTATGGATGTGACACACTCAAATTAGAGAGTGCTTATTATGCAAATGCTGTAATGAGTTCAAGCTACTAAGAATCACCAGATATTTTAATAATTTAAGAGAGAGTATCCTCAGAGAGATGATTCCCTTGAAAAAGTGTCTATCCACTGCAAGGGAAACTGCTCAGATCTCACTGAACCCACAGCCAGGGGAGTTTTCAAACTCTCTCACTTGAGCACAGCAAAAATACTGACTCATTTCAGACTTATTCCCTCACTATGCAAAATACATATGCACAGTGATCCATGCAAAATACAAATAGGCAGTGCCTTAAAGGATATAAATCACAAAAGCTCTATCAGGGGAAAATCTTTTAACAGGTGAGAAGGTTGCTGCATCTTTGAGAATGCTACATATGAGCATATAATATGTCCTCCACATATAATGAGGACAATACAGTGATGTAAAAACTGTGAGCAATGTAAACACAGACCATTTGTCTGCTTTCCTTGCTGTCAGAATCTCTGTGGATTTAGTCAGGACCCACAGAACTTCGTTCAGCTTTCATTTGAAGAGGGGAGGGTTTTTAGCACAGATGCATTGGAAAATGGCTGAATGGGGAACACAAGCAGAGCAGTTTTCCTGCTAGAGCAATCCAGAGCTAGATCACTATGGGATGCTCTGATTTCAGAGTGAAAGTTATTTCATTGCAGATACTTGACTTGCTCCCAGATCAGAATCAATTTTCAGGAATAGCAACTTTTATTTTGGAGTAAGTAGTCCACAGGGGGAGATACTGCAGAAAAGCAGTCATCCACCTGTGTATTTTGGCTGGCCTGTATTTACAGAGAATCTGAGAATTCTGAAGCAAAATGCTGTAGTGGCACTGCTTCTTTCCACTTCCTTAGTTATGTGGCTGCCCTGTGCTCCTGAAAAGCTTTCCTGGACCATTTTCTCATACTGCCAGGCTCTGAAATAAAGAGTCTCTAGTTAAAATTCCTCTTAGATATCAGACTATAGGAAAAAGAGAAAAGGTATTCAGGAGGACTAGGTCTCCTCCTCCTCCTCCTCCAGAACCCGTATTTCAGATTAATATCTCTGTAATATCTTACTATAAGATTTCTCTTTGTTGTTGTGTTTCTTCTGGGAATTTTGCTTCCTGTTGGATTTCCCAGCTGTTACAAAAGGGAAATGACTCTGCTTCAGCAGGGAAGTTACGATATCTTGAAGTGTCACAGGAGTCATCATCATTTTCTCTACTGAAGTTAGGAATGAGGTAGCATTACCCAAATGGATCCTGGGATCCATTTGGGTAATGCGGATACATTACCAGGTCTGAAGGAGATGTGAATCCCAGAGCAAATGCATGGGATCCATCCTGACTACCAAATGTAGAGAGCTACTGAGTCACTGGTTCAGTAGTCTGGGCTGCCTTTACAGCTAAGGGAAGGAGATGTGTGCTTTCATCTGAGCTATTCCAGATATTTGGCACAGGATGCAATACCCCACAAAGATAAAATGCCCATTTCTTTCCACCTGTTACAAAGCTAACCCAGGATGACTAGCTCCAGTATAGAGGTCAAAGCAGTAGAGATGTACAGTTAAGTGAATTAGGCTGAAGCCCTATTGTCTTTTAATACATTTTTTATAACAAATCTTTAGCTTTTAATTGTAGTCCTCAAAGAGGGATAAAAGGGTGTGAACAGGGATCATGTGCTCTTTAAAGAAATGGGCTTCAGATCAGGACATTGAGAGGCTCTGAGAAGGATTATGTCCTGTCATGAAAAATGTTTAATGAATCTTGAGAAGTTTTGGAAATTTATCTGAGGGAAAAAAAGAATGTCTGACAGTCCTTCACACAGTTTGTTTGTTTCAAGGTCATCATAAATTGATTATAGAGAACCATGGAATCAGTTGTGTATGTCCAATGAATTATAGGAGGTAATTAAGGTATTCATTTTAACTTCAGTGCTTTAGTGTCCTTGTGGATCTGTGACACTGGGTGCTTTTTTTGCAGTAAAAAACTTGGATAGACCCATTTGTTTGATAAAGGCATTGGTGGAATGCTGTCATGTGATTTTCTTCTATGAAGAGTTACTTCTGTGAGAAGGTAAATCTGAGTTGTTACCTTTATTTTACAAATGGAAAAGCAAGACACAAAAGGGTTTCCATTGGCAGCAGTGAGCTTTGTATCAGGCTGCAGATGTTCCACTCAAGATATCACAAAGTTTGTGGCACATTTGGGAAAAGTGCAGAAAATCTAAATCTCATTGAGTGCATACAGAAGGTAACACAGATCATGAGGATGAATTAAGATGGCAGATTGCACTCAAACTTGTGAAGGCCTTGCCTTCTGGTTTAGGTCACCAGTGGTCACCACACAGGTGTACTAAGGGCTAAAATATTCACACATGCATTCATTTCAGCTGGTGCACTTTTGCTTGTGTCCCTGGCTGTAGTAACACCCACAAACACAATTGCAACCCAGTTTCATAGCGCACAGGGATATGAACCAGGCAGTCTTCTCACCCTCTGGGTTCCCAGTGTTTGCCTGTTGCACAGCCACTTGAATGTTGACCTGCTGCAATTGCAAAAGGATTTGACATCTAGGGACTGTTCTCCAGGGCATTTGTAGTGTGCAAAAAGGTTTGTAAGGGTGATGTAAGCAGAAGGAGAAGCTAGTATAGAAATAATGCTGGCAGATATCATGTGGATGTTGGCATTCACAGGAATCTGCTAGAGGCGGACTGTTTCCTGAGGTCCAGTGACAGTGTTTAGTGACAACACACTCACAGTGCAGACATTCCATCTGCCTGGTAGCTGTCCCTCAGATCCCGACCTCCTCCAGTTGCTGGCGTCCAGACCTAAGAGCCCCTCAGTCTCGAGGCTGGCAGACATCAGCTAGGGCCAGTAAAATTGAAGTTCCCTGGAGGATCATGCACATATTAGGAACAGGGAGTACGCTCACACAGCTCGCTAACGAGAGAGTTTAGCTGTGACATTGCTGTGGTCAAGTGTGGGGACTGGATGAAAATACTGACCAACAACATGCAGGTGGCCTTTTCTGTCCACTCTTTCCTCTGTATACATTTTCTTCTCCCAGATCCAACTTGTTGTCTCCCTTTCCCCACCTTTGATCTTTCCTCTGAACATCCCATAGTATGTTTTGTATCATGCCAGTTCATTTAAAATGTCCTATAATAAATTTTACAGAGTCTTCAAACATTTTCTGCTCTATCCCCATGTATCCCATAATAAGTCTTACACAGCTTAAGGCAACAACCCCTTTCAGTTTGTTCAGTTTTCCAGGGAGAGAGTTTTCTTTGGCTGACACATCTTGAAGGGTTTTACATTCAGGTACAGTCAGATTTGCCCAAATGCAGGTGTAGTCTTTCTGGAAATCTTTTTCTCCAGTCCTTTCAGCTCCTTTCTGCAGTTGACATCTGAAGTTGAGCAGGCCTAAACAGTACTGTTCACCTTCTACATGTGATTTTTCATCTCATAGACCATTATTATCATTCTTTTGGCTTTTTTTTACAAGCAGAAGTGCTAGTCTATTCAATTTCTCTGTGTACAGAAACTATTCTACATCTTTCTCATTGTCTCTGTGCGTTTCCTTGTTTGTCTCTCATCTGGCTGAGACAGGATGAAGGTGCAGTGGAATTTAGCACTGTTCAAATAAAGGAAAGCAAAAGGGCCTTATGCTTCCCAGGACTGGGCTTCTTCCAGTCCAGACCTAGTTTGGTCTGAAAAAGTTCACTTTAAACTAAAATAAAAATAAGGACAAAAGACCCAAGTGAATAACATCATCTCCATTATGACCCCATTAAGGTTAATTAAATGTTAAAATGAGACAGTGCTCACCCACTGTTTTATCTTTACTTCATTGCTTTTTCCTACCAGCAGTGCATCAATAACTTGCAGTATATTCTAACTGATTGAATAAAAAGTTATATTTAATTGGGAAATCAATGAGCAGGAATAGGGCACTGAGGTCATATAGATTGTATCATCCTGACCAATCTAACTCACTTGCCCTTTGAGCTGGTCTTTCATCATTGTATTTCACTTGCCAATTCCTCAACGGTCTTAATTATGGGCACAGCAATTTGTCTTCAAATATCACACTACAGTGGAATCTATGCATCAATAAATACAGCTCAAAAGTGGTTTTCCACACTGCTGGAGACATAATTGCTTCTATGGTTAAAGCAAATGCTGTAATTCTTTACATTTGTGGTGCTTTTCAACATCTTCAAGTGACTGGAAGCCATTCAGGATGGCTAAATTAAAGGAAAACATGTATTTAAATACGAAGATTTGTTCTGGGTAATTTTTGACACTTTATCTGTACAGAACATTCTTTCCTGTGCTGCAGTTGGAACATGGCTAAGAAATAGCAGAGAACGCTTCAGAAAGAATAGCTGGTGTCATTGGAAGGATCTGCTGGCTGTTCAGTTTCTGACTGCCTCTTTTAAACCCCAGCTATATGCAGGGGAAGTGGTGAATACCACATTTACAAATTTTGCCCAGTCTAGGAAAACCAGCTTTTTCTTTTCAGTGAAGTGCGATTTTAGTGTTGTCCTTGTGTTTGCCCTCTGCAAAGCAGGAATGTGGGAATATCACTTGGAAAGCATGGGATGCAAGTAAGGCTTAAAAAGTCTTTGTGTGAGCAAGAGTGGTGGAGAAGTCCATAACTGTGGAATCAGTGGCATCCTTGCAGGACTTCATTGAGTTACTGCAGCCAACCCTCCAGGTGATACAAGGCATCTGTGTTGTTCTCTTTGGATACAATATCTGTTGTGCTTCCTGATTCCTAAAACACCGTTGATTTCTGCAGTGGCAGCTTGTGTGATTTCTGAGTTGCTGTCAATACTTTTTTTGCCTTTATAATAGGTAGCCTAAGTCCTCCTAGAAGAGGTTCTGGTATCTCTTCTGCATGATATTACCTTACCAAGGATGCAAGGGACAGGGGCAGACCTGGGGTCACTAGTAATGTGTTCCAAGTATGCTCTGGGTACTGGCACCTCCTGAGTTCCTCTGCCAGGAGCACCTGTTCAGTTGCTTGAGAAAACGCATTTCATGAGAAGCAGAGTGCATGGGTGATTAATTTAACCCGGAGCCCATGAGATGTTCCAGTCCACATTGTACTGTGGATGTAAAAAAGGAACCAGTTTTGGGGCAATCAGCAGTGTACTCAAAGGTGAAGAACAAGATCTGGGCATTCTTGTTA
Organism: Eopsaltria australis; assembly: GCA_034509425.1. Lineage (NCBI taxonomy): Eukaryota > Metazoa > Chordata > Aves > Passeriformes > Petroicidae > Eopsaltria > Eopsaltria australis. The sequence continues at coordinate 2,960,637 of JAVTVJ010000157.1, read as the reverse complement.
CCTCAGCTCCTTGCCTGCAGACAGAGATTGTAATGATCCCTTCTCTGATGGTTTAAGGCTGCCATTTCAGCAACAGATGAGGAAATATTGTTTAGAATTCTTGGTTTCTGATCTGCTCAAAAGTATTTTCAGCAGTAGTTTCTTAATGATATGTGAGTAACTAAATATGTATTGATCCCATTTTGCGCTATATCCCAGTATCTCTGTTTGGCATTTGCATGAGCCAAGGTCAAATCCTAGGTCTTGACAGAACCAAAAAGCAGGCAGAACATGTTGTTTTGCTTTTTCTTTATCTAAAACTTCAGTCATGCAGCTGAGGACCCCCTCCTGACCAAAAGTTTTTTGGAAACAGGTCAGTGGTTGTGAAAAGTTTCAATTTTGATGCTTCATCTTTTTCTGACAAAACCACTCTGTTGAGGCATTTCTGACAAGCTGTAAATTGTATCTCTGAAATATCTGGAGAAATGTGTTATCTTCTGAGGATTATTTTCTGTGCAAGATGTGGTATGATCTGAGCTGGTGCTACAAGGGCATCTGGAGTACCTTATTCTAAAAACACATGTAGAAATAACTTTCTTAAAAATATTTCTTAAAATAAAGATGCTATTTAATGTCCAAGATGTAGTCTCTGAGCCAAGCAGAGCAGAACTATTGAATAACTGTGCCATTGGATGCATAAATATCCAGAAGATAAATCAATTATATCTACTTTAGACATAATGGAAATAAAGCTACTATAATTGAACATTATCACAGGCTTTGATGTTCTTGGCTCGGAGAGCAAATATCTCAGCTTCTGCTTGGAAGATTATCTTGGAAACCAATCAGCCCTCACAGGAGTACTGAGAAGACACACACTTTATGAAAACCACAGCATAGTCTCTGTGCCTCAGAATCTGTCAGTCCCCAATGTCTGTCACAAGAACTGACAGCCTCAGGAGAAGTTTGGACTTCTGCCTTGGCTGTGCATTTCAACTTTGGAAAGCCTTTTCCTGGAATTTTCATACATAGAACCAGTGTGTTGGACTTACCTCACATTGTGCTCATGTCTGTCTCTAAAAAGAATTTTAAAACTAACTTCTTGCCATAGGGGCATTAATATTGTTGAATTTCATCCCTACTGTATTCACAGGGCTTTATCAAGGATATCAAGACCAGTACCTGCATTCTCGTGGATAGGTTTGAGAGCTCTGAAGGTTAAGTGTTGCCTCCAAAAAATGTCAAAGTGACGTGAAGGCTATCTCCGAATAGACACACACCATTTAATCACCGTATTTACCATGGGAAGTGGTGGAGTCCACACAAAATTAGGCAGCTCAGTTCAGAACCTACAGGAATAATCATAGAATCACAGAATAGTTTGGTTTGGAAGGGACCTTAAAGACCATGTAGTTCCCATAGGCAGGGACACCTTCCACTAGACCAGCTTGCTCAAAACCACACCCAACCTGGCCTAGATGTACATAATGGTAAATACTGACTTTTGCCTAGAATTTCAGATGCCTTCCAAAGTTGTTAATTTTTTTCCATTTTCTGAATATTTATTCCAGTGGTTCCCAACTTTACTGTCCAAAAGGCAGCAATGCTGAGAGAGCAACACACCGTGTGCAGTCTCCCATTTTGAGCTCCATGTTCCTGGCGACCTCAAGAAACAGGGGATCCCACAGCTACTGAAGGATCTTGTGGTGAGCTTAATGTCTCCAATTCCAAGGATAGGGATTGCTTTCTACATGAATAATGTATTTGTTTGCACCTAGCTTATGCATGGAGTTTTTGGGGTTAAATGAAAAACTTGCTGCTTCTAGAGAGTGATAATTCTAAAAAGAAAATGCAAACCATTTGTTATGGACCTGTGTCCTAATCTCAAGTCCTCATCTCAACATCCAGACCTCTGGCTGATACATGAAAGAAAACAGGTACTTCTTTGTCTTTAAACCTCTGTGGTTGGTCCCTTCTGCCTGTGCACCCAGAAAATACTTTCTGAAATGCTGCATCAGCAGATACTTGTCTTGGTCTTCTCTGGCAGAGGAAAACATGCATACCCCATTTTTCTTCTCTGTTTGGTCACAGGATCTTGTGTTCTGTGATCTGTTTTATGAAGGTTTTCAAAGCTGAGAGGTTTGTAGGCTTTGAGCAGCTATTGGAGCTATTATCTAGTTTGTTTTGTTTTGCTGGTGGGGATTTGGCTAGATTATCTCCCCTCAGCACATAAACCCTAACTGTACATTTTCTATGCATGATTGATATGGTGATATATCATCCTACAAAAGCTGGAAAAGAGTGCTTTATGACTTTTCCCTGAGCAGATTGACCTTCCTCAAAATGAAGCTTTGCCTCTGTGAAAGCTGCTGTGTTTCCTTTGTAAGATAATACTTTCCAAGAGTTACAAGCTCTATAGTTATGTATTACAATATTTTCCCTCTACAAAGAATGCAGTCTCCTTGAGGAAATAGCAATGGTTAAGTGTTTATTTCTTTTACAGAGTGTAGATCTGATTATTCTCCGGTCAATTCAGTGCTTTTCCTGAGGCGTTCTCTGCTAGTCACAGGCAGTGAAAAAGAGCAAAATTGTGGAGATATCACTATATACAGCTAGTGGAGAAATTAGTTAAGGAAGAGGTTACCTTTGTGTGCAGACATTGTAGATATAGTAGGGATTATACAGATTCATATGGGCTTCTACATTTAATTAAAGATACTGCTAAAATGTGATGGTGTGCACACATGCAAATGAACTGAAGTAATGGGTTTTTTTACTTTTTTTCAGGGCAAAGATTAAATAAGGCTCCTGCTTCATCAGAACATTTCTTGAGACCATTATCAAGTTCTGGTGCAATTCCATTATGTCCATCTTGTCCACCTATAATCAATGGCACTATTCATGCAATAGCTCTAGTGATCTCAATAATGTATATATTTGTCACCAATATACTGAGAAATTAGAGTAGCAGAAAACAGCTATGGCAGCACAGAGAGAAAAGAGTCTTTAAATATTATTAAGTAGATTATGGGTTAATTCTGAGCTTCCTGAGCTGGTGCATATACAAAGACCACTTTTACTTTTAGGGAAGTATGTCCTTTTCACACAACTGAATGAAATCAGGGTGGCAGATCAAATGATTTTTCATGCTGAATCCAAAAGCAGGAAGAAACAACCTTAAGAAAATGAAATGAATGGAAAATAAAATTCATTCACAATATGCAAAAGAGAAGATTCTCCATATGGCAGGCTCATAACGTGAGAATGCTTGTGTTTTTCCTGGAATGGCTATGTGAAAGTAAAAAGGAGTAGCATGACTTTAAATCATCAGGAATCTTCAAAGAAAATAATCAGCTGGGAAACTGAGCAACAAGTTGGTGGTGGCAAGTAGTAAAAATCTTTGAAGAGCTCCAGTCCCTCTCCAGTTACAAAGAAAGTTGTGCAGTTTAATCATCAGCAGATGTTTCCCATAAAATCCCAGTCTCAGTTATGCACTCAACCATCTGAAACAGTGCCAGGTCCCTCATATGTCTTGATTACACAGAAAGTTTCTATGATTTGCCAAATTCATGCCAACATACCCACCCTTGTGCCATTTGGAAAACTGGAACTGCAGCAATTGCTGTTAAAAAAGAGATGAATGCAGGTAAAGTTTGTCTGCAGAGCCAGTTCCCTCCAAGAGGTTTTGAAAGGTTTTTGTTGCTGTTGCAGAAACACTTTCACCAATGTACAATGTTTTGCTCATTCCCCACGTCTCATAGTCCATATCCCTTAACTCAGGGACATCAAATGTGAAAGTCTTTGGCAAAAGCAGAGAAAGAGAGCTTCCAAAGAAAGAAAGCTACTGTAGTTGTTTTAAAAGTATCAGCTCTTCATCATGTATCAATGGTGGTTGAAGCTAAGGCAAGATTGATCCTGCCTCCTACCTATGTTCTCCCTCTGCACCAGCTTGTGTGGGGGATATGTTTGGGTGTGACTTGCATGAGCTGGCCAAGAATTTGTATTTGTGCATGTGTGTGTAAAATAAATAGTTGAAAGGGAGGAAATCTCAGACCTCACCATTTCCTTTAGTGGACAGAAAAAGCAAAGCCCAATCTAAGCCTCTTTGATGTTGCAGTACTGGTGGAGGGGTGCAAGGAAGTGGTTCCAGTACATTGGCCCACACTGACCTGGGAAAATACTGTGGGTTTTAACTGTAGTTACTCTAAGAAAGATGTGGAAAACCTCTGTAGTTTGTCCTGATTAGACAGGACCATGCCACCTTCAGGGAGAGGCCTCAGTCTGGATAGATGGCTGACTCTTCTCTAGTGCTGTGACCTCACTCTTGGTCTGTGACCCATCCCGCCTTCTGCACATGGGATTGCAGAGTGGAGAGGGGCAACAGAGGTCTCCAATGATGGTCACAGCCCTGGGGGTCATGCTCTGTCCATGGTCAGAACCAGGGTGGTAACCATGGTGGTAACCATGAATCACAGTCAAGGTTGACAAGGAAGTACCCAGGTTTTCTCTAGAATGGCTAAGATGACATCTGGAAAAAGAACAAGTACTGAAGAAAAATTGCATTTTGGAGCTCTTTGACTTGAAGTTGCATCACAGGATAAAACTGTGTCCTGAAAGAAATTTGGATACAGTTAGGATATACCCTGAACTTGGAAAACAGTTGGCTGGCTTAAAGGCAAGAAATTAGAAAGAAAAGACATGAAATAATGTTTGAGCAAAATAAGCCTCAACTCAGTTCTGTGTGAACGCTTTGTGAGGCATTGGCTTTATGTTAAATTTACAGGCCCCTTTTCCCCTGCAAAAGTGATCTCTCCCCTGTGAAGCAATTAGCTATTAAGAATCAGTTTCATATTCATCCTCCTGATTCATGCCACACACTTGTGTTCATTACAGAAGGCAAGTTAAGCCCCTTTTGGAGAGTGCCCTATATAATTTTATAGTCATCTGCTGAAAGAACATAACTCAGTGTAATTTGTATTGCAAAGCTCATCTAGAGTGTAGCACTGGGTACATTTGCAAAGCTGTCTGTAATAGAGCTGCCATGGTGGTTGTTCAGCAGTATTAGCTGAACCTCTGCTTTTGGGAGGTGGCCTGGTGAGGCTGTGTTGTGTTCAACAGCAGAGAGTAGTGATGCTCAAAAGGTGTCTCCAGAGGCAGATTTTCACTGAGGTGTTCTTTCACCACATTTTCATGTGCATCTGGCTGCACCGCTCACTGTCAGAGAAGAGGAACTGAAAGGAATGTTGGCTTGTATATTCCAGATGAACCGATTTCTGGAAGTTACGTTTTGGCCCCAAAGACTAAACTGCTGTATTTTATGTATTTGAAGGATAGTATGCTTTATTTTCTTTAGCAGCAAGCTATTGCCACATTGTCTTCAGATCCTTTTTGACTTTTCATGCATGTTCTTTCTTATTTGTTCCAGTTAGCAATAAGTCTCCCAGATAAGAAGCACTGCCATTTAACTCCCAGCAGACCAGGCTTTTCTGCTCTGAAACACTGGAGCTTATTAACTTGGAAGATTCATAAGCTAACATTCATTCTAGCACATCTCATATTACTTGGCTGGTACTTCTTTAATAGAAAATGAACCACATGTTCCATACTTGTATTTTTCTGAGCCCCAGTAAGTCCTCATTTCTTCCTGTTTATTAATTGTATTTAGCTAATTGACACTGATATTAATTGTATTGAAAAAGGAAAGTGCTTTATGCGACAACACAGTTGCATATGCACTTTTCAGATAGTGCAGAGGAACAGTTTCTTTGACAGACATAATCTCTAATTCTGCAAAATCTGTAGTTTTAAAGACAGTTTCTTTGACAGACATAATCTCTAATTCTGCAAAATCTATAGTTTTGAAGAGGATCTCTTGTACGGTTCTCCCAAATAATTAGAGTGGGATTAATCTCTACTCAATAGGTATCTGCACCCAAGCTCATCACCCTGGGTTGCCCTCATAGTTACTGAAAGGCTTGTGTAGCCCATTATTCTCATGAAGAAACATGGACTCTGCTTAGGCTGGAATTAGTTTCCTCTGATTATCAAAAGAGTCTGCAATGTGCTTGTGCTGTAATGTCTGTGTTTCATCAGGTAAATTTTACCTTAGTTTCTTGCGAGTTTGCTTAGAATTGCAGAATGTTATGGAATGAATGGTGTCACTGATGGGACAGCATATCTGTACCTCCTGGTTGCTGAGTACAGAATGGGCTCAGAAATGGATGGGTTGTCATCCTACATTGTCTTCAGGCTAAATATCCCTCAACTCTTTTTCTCTCTTCTTGAACCTGGGTTCTTTTTATTGCTATTCTCTGCACTTTGTTCAAGGGTCCAATGAAGTGCAGGGTGAAAACTGGAGAGAACAGACCAGCCAAAGCTATTGCCATGGGATGTATTTTCAGGGGATGTTTTCCTGCTTGTGTCTCCTGCTTCTCTTTTCCTTGCTCATGTCTGGCTTATTTTCAGACTCTGATCCACTACAATGTATAGATTGTTTTTCTAAAACCACACTGTGAGTGGCTGCTGCCGTTTTGTGTGAGTGCTGTTGATTAATCCCTCCTAAGTGTTGTGCCTCACCCTGATGACAGCAGAATTTCCCCCCTCCCCCTCCCAGCACACTTCTCCAGTTTTCAAGGTGATTTTCAATAATAATCCTGTTGTCCAGTGGACCGGCAGTTCCTTCCAGCATAGTGTCATAGTGTCATTGCACGCTATCATCCTTCATCCAGGTCTTCAGCAGTGGTGAGTCCTACAAGACCTAAAAGGCCAACCTTTGCTGAACAGCATGGAATATGTCCTACTTATTGTTCACAAGCCGTTTTTATTTGCTCAGAGTGAGAACCGTAATTGTACAGAGGCTGAAAATCCAGATTCGATGGGGATGGAAGCTGTGGGGGCAGGGGAGGCCAACATCCAGGATCAATTTTGTCATCCTGGGATCTAGTTGCTGCACCTGAGCCAAGACCTTCCTGCATCTGTAGAGACCTGGAGAAAGTTTTTCCTGTACAACTCTGGTGCTAAGTGAAGTCATATGTTGGTCATGGAACTGAATTTTGCACAGAGAAGTTCCTGAAACAAGATAGGGAAATGAAGGTCATTAAATGTTAAAACCCCATCTGATTGTTCCAGATCTGATCTTGGGTACAATGACTCATTTTCATTTTCAATATTTCTATTCTGCTGCAGTCTGCTAAAAGTCAAATTATAACTAATTTCTAAGTTACTGTATTTTGACTTAGATCCACCTTTTAACAGAAAATAAATATTAAATAATGTGTCAAGTAGAAAACATGATATTATTCATAGGGCAAAGGAAGACTCTGAAAATGGGGTCTTCAGGAACACTCCACACCCTGGCTCTGGAGTATGCTAACTTGAACCAAAATGTGATTTCTTTCTATAGAGAATATTTGCTACAAATATATTTATTTCTAAATAACTTGTGTTACTTTGTTGTGAATTTTTGAGCAGCTAGGCTTCTAATTCAATTTTCTGTAAATCTTTTAGAATACTTTAATGACAAAAAATCTCCTTGCATGACTGAATTAGTTTAATTAAAAATGATGTAAATTGCCAATTCTAATAATAATTTAAATCAGTAAGTGGACAGCCTTGATTTAAATAATCTATTATAACCTTGTTTTCAATTTATGATCATAATTATTTTACCAAAGATGGCTTAGTCCTTTACTGGCAAAGAACCATTAAAAATTCTTGATTTGGGAAAGAATATGTTTGTAGAATAAATTTGGCATTTTTCTGCTAACCAGGACAACATTTGTATAAACCATGTGTGTTTGGATACAAAGACAAACAGCTATACCTATAAAGATATATATATCGGGTTTGGTATGTGTCAGTAAGTAATAATTCAGCTTCACATATTCTGATCTTTATGTCTCACATTTTCTCTGTGTAAGATGATGAATGATACATTTCCTTTCTACTAGATGATTAATGTTTTATGTGCAATTTGTGTCAAATTACATTTAAATGGCAATAAAATTCAATTAAATGCACAGAAACATTTTAATGATTAATTTCATAAAGCTACCTTCAGTGTGGTACATATATCAGAGAAAAAAAAGTTAATGAAAAATGTTTCATATTCAAAACATTATTTAATTATTTAATAAACACTTGAAATATTGCCATTAATTAGTTAGCAAACCTTGCTATTTCTTGTCATCATTCCCTTTAGGATTTTAAAACTACTGGATCTCATCTGCTCTGAGTGTATCATTTTCCTAAACAGAAGAAGAGGAACTGTGCTGCTTTTTGAAAAGAAAAATTATTGAACTGATAGTTGATTAAATTATTTTTTTTCCCTTGTAAAATTAATATTTGAACTTGGAAAATAGAGTCCAAATACCAAAAATAGTTTTATAACTTCAGAAAACTCTGGTTTCAGGTCACAAATTGGTAACTTCAACCAGTTCAGTAGTTCGCATTTCTATAAAAATTTAAGCAGTAAAGATTTATTTCACAGCCATAGAGTCCCAATAAGTTTGGTTGGAAAAGACATTTAAGATCAGTGAGTCGAGCCATTAAGCCAGGACTGCCAAGCCCATCACTAAACCATGTCCCCAAGTGCCACATCTGCACATCTTTTAAATACCTCCAGGCTTGGTGACTCAACCTCTTCCTTGGACAGCCTGTTCCAATGCTTTACAGCCTTTTACATGAAGAAAGTTTTGCTGATACTCAATCTAAGTCTCCCCTGGTGCAATCTGAGGCCATTTCCTCGTGTCCTGATGCTTGCTACCTGGGGAAAAAGTACAACCCCTATCCAACTGCAATCTCCTTTCAGGCAGCTGTAGAGAGTGATGAGGTCCCCCCTGAGCCTCCTTTTCTCCAGGCTGAACACCCCCAGCTCCCTCAGCCACTCCTCATCAGACTTGTGCTCCAGACCCTTCCCCAGCTCCGTTGCCCTTCTCTGGACATGCTCCAGCACCTCAATGTCCTTCTTGTAGTGAGGGGCCCAAAACTGAACACAGAATTTGAGGTATGGCCTCACGAGTGCTGAGTGCATTTAATTTCAATGAATATAATTATATTGGTTTATACTTCATTACATATCAAATGGCTTATTTTAAGGCAAAGCACATGTCTCTGAAGAAAATCTAATTTAAATAATAACTACATTTTATCTTCTTTATTAACACACAGACTTAAAGCAATTGTAAACAACAATTAAAATTAAGATCATTCATTTAATTGAAGAAGAGCAGATTCACAGGTCATCAATCAAAGAAAGTATATGAAGAAAACAAAAACACTGCAGAGTGACACTAGACATCAGATGTTCCAGGTTAGACTACTTACTGCAGGACCACCTGCATTTATTTGATTCTGAAAATATGGTAGATGAGTAGTTTTTCTTTAGTCTTGCTACAGCAGATGGGGGTTTTTGGTCTGTTTTTGTTAGTGTGAATGCAGTTTCCCTGGGGAGCTTGGAGTGTGGAGTGTGGGAATGGGGCACACAGACCTACCTGTGGGTCTGGGCTCTACCCTGCCTGTACCCATCCAACTGGAATGCCAAGCCAAATGCAAACAAGCATGGGTTCACCCGCTGAGTGATGAATTTGATGTGACAAGGACTACAATGAATGTAAGATTTTTGAATAGGACCTTGTGTGTGGTTTGGGGTCCAACAGCAACCAGGGACATAGTTGCAAAATTCAAAGGAGGTTGGCTTCCTGCTCTGTTACTAAGGTTTGCAGCTGACATGGTCCTCCTGGAGCTCTGCACTTATTTCACCTTTGCTTCAACCACACACATCTGTCCCTTGTTTTTAGGCTCCCTGGGTTAGCCTGGAGGCAGCTTGCTTGGGACCCACTGGCCTGGAGAGGAGGCAGTGGGCACATGTCTGTGCAAAAGCTGCACACACAGAATGTCCACACTGTAAAGAAGTTCAAGGAAACCCAGCACTTCACCTTACAACCGTGATACGAAAAGTCAAGTGAGATTTTGCTTGGGGCATTTTAAAATCCTGGTGGATGTGCAGAGCAGAGAGCAGCATGAAATAGGTGTTTTCTGTTGCATAAATGTTTCTCTTATTTGTGTAAATGTGGTATGAGCAAGTGTGTAAATGTGGTATGAGCAAGTGGCAGGTATTTGCAGATATTTGCAGGTCACATCTGAATTCCTTCTGGTGCTGAGGTAGGGATCTTGGAGCAGGTCATCAACAAGACATTTCAAAACATACTTCCTACTCAATATAATACTGCATGTAGATAACAGCCTTTCAGTGAGCATCTTCTTTTGAGTGAGATGTAAGGAGGTTGATGTTTTTGTGGGCACCCCTTTATAAAGATGCTCTTTTTCTTGAAGGAATCAGGATTCCTGTTACCCAGGTATCAGAAAGAATTCTGCTGCAGTAGAAATAATTAATTTTGATTTTCTGCAAAGTCAAAGGGGTGGGATTGTGCCATTCAGATCTGGAGGCTTTATTTGTTTTTAGGCAGAAGGGAAATAATGTTGAGGTTGGAGAAACAGCTATAGAGAAAAATGTTTTGGTCTGTTTTGTTATGACAGGACTGTCTCCTGTCTCAAAACTCTGTTCTTCAAGCCAGAACAGGATAGTGGACCAGAAGTATTCCTCAGGAGTAGAAGAATTTACTGCAGGGATGTTTTTAGGAGAAGTCAAGGTAATTTTTCTCTACATAGACAACGTAGGAGAATTTCTTCAAGTTATAACTTTTATTAGCACAGTGAAAGTTCAGTTTCATGATTAGAACCTTATGATACATTTATTTTGGGGTCCAAAAAGGATGATGTCAAAGAGAATGGTAAATACCACATTACCTCAGGAAAGATACAGAGAACTGAATTAATGTTGAGCAATCTAATAATTTGTTTTACTCTAATGTCACCAACGCTGAAAAGACCCTAAGTACAAGGGAAAAGGAGTGATCTTGATTTCTAGCTGCTTACTTTGCTCTTGTTATCAGCTAGCTGGAAAGGGTGCAGTCAGAGTGATACCTGTATTTAATAGTAGGTGCCTGCAAAATGAAAATCTGCTTCATAGGACTTTACTTCAACCCTAGTCATAACAGAGAGGTCCTTTGGACTGTGACCACCAGGGAAAGCAGAGCATAGTTTGGTTGTGCTTCAGAGCTGATAGGAATCTGAGGTCTGCCTGTTAGCTAGTTTCTTACTTGTTATTCCAAATAATATTTTGTCTCACTCAAACAAAATAATTGTAAGTCCTCAATTTTGGCACAGAAATGTTTCTGAGGATGTAGGTGATGCTGATTGCCCTCTTCAGAGTTTCTGATGGATACCTCTGACCCTCCAGTCCCTCTGTTTACATTTAAAATGGTGGCAGATATAACTCCTTGCTGTAGCTGTGAACTTAACAGTTGCAATTGTCTTTGGTTTTTGTTTCTGCACCTTATTTTCTAATCTAATGGCTGGCTGAATGACATATGGAGCCTTCCAGGTTTTCATCCTGCTTAGCAGACTGGGAAGAAGTCTGTGTATTTCAGTAGTAATCTACTGGAGAAATCTATTGTAGATAAAACAATTACGTCTTCCATTTGTTCTTTTTTTTTTCCCTTGAGCTGGCATACAGTTCTTTCCAACTCTATAAAGGTGTTTTATTGCACTTACTAAAAATGTCAAGGATACTAAACAGCAATGCATAATTTACAACGGTCTTTGTAGGCAATGGAGTTCTTACAGCCACAGCTTCCTGAGATCGTATTTATTACTATTTTACTACCTGCTGTAGTATCCAGGCTCAACTTCCAGTGTATTTGGTGAAAAAAACTCACAAGGCAAGAGGGATAGGGACTGCTGCTAAAAACTGGTGGGTGATTACTGGGCATTTGCCAGTTTACCTAGGATAAATGGATATTATTAACGTTGTTGACCACATTGGAGTGCTTTAATTATGCAGAAATGCAGGCAGGAAAACATTAAACTAAAGTAATGTGCTTGAATTAAAGTGTTGGAGTGCTGAAAAAAAGAAGTCTTCCCATTCCAACAAGATTAAAGTGACCTTGGTTATTGGTTAAACAGCAAAATGAAGATATTTTCCTTCCTTTTTAAAGTCTGGGTTCTTTGCAGCAGTTTGCACTGGTTAGCAATGTAGTTCAAGTTCAGATGTACAATAATCAGGATGGCATGATAATATGTTGATGTCAGCTTGACAGAGTGATTTGCATAGGCACTAAGATGCCTATGCAAAGATGTTTTAATGTATTAAAGTAAGAAGGTTAAAAAGTCCTTAGGAAATAAAAGCAAAGAGGTAAAATAGCTTACAAGCTGTGTTTAAAGGGTAAGGTTTTTGGAGCAATGTTTTTAAGTACCTGTGCCACACATGCTCTGCTAGGCTTTTCTTAAAGAAAGCTGTAACTGCAATTTCAGTCAGAAATAGCATTTTCTGTCTCTGTATTGATTTCTCCTTAAGGAGCATGCAGAGGTTTGCTGTCATTTTAGTGCATTTGTAAAGAAATGAAATGAGCAAAAGCAACAAGTTTTAATTTGGCCTTGTTTAATTTTAATCTACTCTGGCAGTCAATACCTCACACTCTGTGTAATAGCCCTTTATTTACCACAGGAAATACCTTAAATGCTGAGACAGGAGTCAGCCTGAGTAGAGGAATATTGAGGAAATGTGTTCATGTTAGCAGCTGCCTGGACTTGTGGTAGCCCCTAGCAAGCCAGCGCACAGCTCTTTCTCCATGGCTCACAGTCCAGGCACAATTTCTGAAAAAAGGTTCCAAGATTTGTCTTGTCTTGCAATCCTGTTAGGAAGTATCAGAGCAGGGAAGGGCACCCACAGTGAAGGTGGCACAGCATCCAGATAGAGGGATCATGCTCTCCACTTTATCTTGCAATAGGATCTGAGGATCAGCCAGTCTTCGGGAGTTTAGTCCCTTATTGTACCATTTTCATTAGCTTTGTTTGAAGAACCCGTAGGTACACGTGGGAACACCTGAATGTATGATGCTGAGTGCTTTGGTGAGTGCTGGTATAATTGAACTCATTGACTGGAAATGACACAGAAAGAAAAGGAGATCATATTAATATCTTGGAGACATTAACTATTGCACATCAGATTTCTTTCTTCCGAAACAAATCCTGCGTAGCAAAAATGTGCAAGGTAATCAAGTAAGCTGAGGATCTTCTTTCTTTTTCTTGTCACGCTTCATTTTATATCTTTAGCTGGAGGCAATAACATGTAGCTATCAGCAAACAAATGGGGCCTGAATCCACCAGCAGAAAAGTGGGTTTTTCTAAGTGATCCATCTAGATTACTGTCACCATTGCTGTATGCTTCTGAAGAATGTCTTAAAACTGAAACGCTCCGTTTCATGTCTACTGCATTTCTACATGGGGCTCCAACAAGCACTTGTCTGATTGAGAATAAAATTCCTTTGAAAACTGTTACCTGTGTAGGCCTGCAAGACAGTATCGCCTTGGCTGGTAACAGGCCATAAGCTTCGTGCTGAATTTGCAAGGCTGCAGGACTGAGGTATGTCAGGTTTGCTTTGTCTGAACTCTTGGTGACCTGCCTGAGCTCTGTTTTACTTGCTGCAGCTGTAACAGCAATTTTTCTAATTGGCCAGGTGTCTATGGATAATTTGTTCTACTTTTGTTTGTCTTTCTATTGTACCTACATAGTTTTATGGCTTTAGCATAATGATGTAGTATAGAGAAATATAATTCTGGGAGGAGAGCAGAGAAATGGAGACACAGAGCATAGAGGATCACAGGCTGGGGATGGGAAGAGTTGGGGCACAGGCTGGAACTGCAGACCTGACACCTATAAACAACTCACCCATGGCCAGTCAAAAGAAATGCAGACCTGGAGCTGGTCAAATCTGGTTTTATGGGTAGAAAAGAGAACAAAGTGTCTAATGTGTGAAAGGCTTGGTATACCTTTAGGTGTGACATAGAGCTGCAGGCAGATTCAGAAAGAGCAAGGTGTAAAAGCATGTTAATAAACATGTAAAATGAACCGCCAAATAAATCCATGAAACCCAAATAGATCCTTAAGAGAGGAAGAAGAAGAAACCTTTGAGATCATAAAGAGCATACTCCTCTAAGTTAAAGAATCTGGACTACTAGTGATGCTTAAGATTCCAGTTATATGTATTTATACGTATTTTATATGTATTTATTTTGTTTGTAAACAAAGTCTTGAGGATAACAAAAAAAAATAGGTCTTAGGACTATTAGAAGGATAGAACAGCTGCACTTATACCAAGTGTGTCTGAAACAAAAAGACACACAATGCTTATTAAGTCAGATTGGAAAAAAAGTAGGACAAGAATGGCATATTTGGAAGTAGATTTTATTTATTTATTTGGGGTAAAGCTTCCTATGTCCTCTAGTATCTCAACATGGTGATACATGATTGATATCGTGGTGCATAGAGTCATGGAATCATGGAGTCACAGAATGCTTTAGGTTGGAAAGGACCTTTGAGGTCATCTAGTTCCAACCTCCCTAGGACACCTTCCACTAGACAAGGTTGCTTTGCACCCCATCCAAACTGGCCTTGAACATCTCCAGGGATGAAGCATCCACAGCCTTCCCAGGCAATCTGTTTCTTGTTCCTCACCACCCTCACAGTGTAGAATTTCTTCCTAATATCTAATTTAAATATTTTCTCTTTGCAGTTTAAAGCCATTCCTCTGTATCCTGACACTGCAACCTTTGTAAAGTCCCTCTCCAGCTCTCTTGTAGACCCCCTTTAGGTACTGCAAGGCATACATTATCGTGGTATGTTAGCTGAGCTGGGGTCACTGTCACTTCTCTGCTTAGTCTGTGATTAATAGAAAGACAATCAATTTAGCAGAACTTATTGTCACTGTGTAATGTGAAATTACCTTGCATTTACCACAAGTTAAGGACATGCATGAAACACCCAGACTCACTGGGTAAGGAGCAGCTCACATGCCAAATGAGGGATTTGTGTTCTCCTACCCACATTCTTGTACACTGGTAGGTAAAAATGCCATGGAGCTGCATAAGGTGTATGAATTCCTATACAAAAGGAACCAATCTGTATTCTAACCTATCTGCTTACCTGGCTTGAGTCCTGATGAAAATCCAGGCAGTGCTGTAGAAACAGTGACAAGTTCAGGCCTTTAATTATGAAGTTAGAACAATTTATTAACAGTTCTTAGAGCCTTATCAGGTGTTTAATGTGCTTGTCTCCTCAAAATGCATTTTTTATTTTGCAAGGACAAGCAATATATTTCTTTCCCTGTAACCTGCTGTATTCTAGTGTGGAAAAGGCATCCATGTCTCCAAGGAAGGAAGAGTAGTAAAGTCGGTGTTGCTGGCTCATACAGTGTCTGTCATGACATGAACATTCACTTCATTTCACATATTCATCAATTAAGCAACCAGTCTTCTCAGTCCCACAACCTATGGGAAGATTGTTCTTTATTCTTCAGCTTTGTGATGGCATGATAAAAGAATTCATGGCTTCCTGCTGTTGGGTTCCAAATGTGAACATGTATGTGTTAGCACTCTTGCCACTGGAGTCTGTAGGTGTCAGTAAATTCTCAGTCTGACAAAATACAATACCCTGTTGAAGGATATTACTCTTGATGCCACTATCCATGATGTCCTTATGTCTTGTTTCACATCATTTTTCCTCCTAAAACAAATGAAGGTGCATTTCCAAAGCCTGTTAACTTTACTGGCAGTAGTTCTCCCCCCCCCCCCCAGAGATATGTGCTTCCCAAGTATTAATTCTCTTCAATTAAGCTTCCTACATCATGCTGCATTGATCAGGCAATTAATTGATTGCTGAAGACTTGCCTGAAACAATGAGTCAGCTGTTTCTGTTCCCTGTGAGTTACTCACCCCCTGTTTTTTCAAACTCAATGCAGCTCAGAAATATGGCATTCATTTGTAGTTTGGTGTAAACTGGCACCCTTTGGTGCACATAGTATTGGTTGTGTGTCTCTGTTTCACAGCTCAAAGGACCGTGCAGCCTTATTTCTGACATCACTGAAAGCTGATGGATGGAGGGCAGTAAATTTCTCTGTGTTTCTGCTTTTAAATAAAGCAAAAATCAAGTGGCCCTTAGATGGGGTCTGGAACTGTAGTCTAATTCAGTTGTGCTGTGTTGTGATGCTGAGAATACACATGCTTCATCTTCCCTACTGTTACTGGAAAAGAGCATCTTGTTTCTCCTGATGCTGTGGGAATTTAGTTCTCCTATAGAAGCTATTTGTTTGAAATGAAAACTTGAAGAGTCCTAGGATAAAAGAAAGAAAATACAAAAGGATGTCAGGCCTCAACTAAGTAGAATAATTGCACGTTCAACCTTTGCCCTGTAAATCAGAATAAACCCCAAAGCATTCAAACACAGGACTCACAGAGCTTGTACCTGGGAGGTATGACTTCTGGTGGCCAGATAAATTAGCATGTTGTGCTTTCTTCTTTTCTAGAGTTTCAAAGCAAATTTAAAATAACAGAGACTAGAAAAGAATATTTGAAGTAATAAAAACCTGAAGGGAATGTTGATTAAAGAATGTAGTTCATTACATCCATAGTGTTTGAACAGTACAGCTTTCCAGAAGTCTGCTGTAGGTTGCAGCTTGTAGGAAACCTGTCATAGTCTATAACATAGGGTTATGTTTGGACTGCTCCTGGATTGGAGAAAGGGCAATGGAAACAGTGATATTCACATCCATGGTAGAGGCTGCTTAGGCACACAAAGAGAAGGAATTAATTCCACAGTGAAGTCAGACCAAAATTTAATTTCTGTTTATTCTATCATGAGAAGAAGATGAATGCTTGATCTCAGGGAAATGTCCATGCACAGATACGCCTATTCTGATACTGGCACGAGCCTTTAGCTTTAGATGAAGCCAATCCCAGGATTAATTTTTTCTTTTATGATAAGTTCTAAATTGGAAATGTAAATATCAAGCGAATGCTACTTGCTCAGACAACACATTGATACAGAAACATGCCTGGCTGGCTCGCTCAAGAGTAAACACAGCTGTGGGGTGCGTTGCAGTAAAAGTGAAACAGTGGAAGGGAGCACTGTAACCATGATTACTGATTGAAAATATACTTATTTAGGCATTCATATGTTTTGTTTCTGGTTAGGATCAGGATGGAAGGGAGAAGTTTTCTGACAAATCTATGTATGAACTTTCAAAGTTTATCTTTTCAAAGCCATCTTGATGAATTATGACATGTTGGTTTTTGTTTTTGTTTCGTTTTGCTTTCAGAAGGCATTTTTATAAGCATTCTCATTTGCAAAGGCTTATTTTAGTTGCACCCAAATTCTGGATCTTTTGTGCACTAATTTTATGAAATGTAGTCTTAAGGGCTGTTCTTAATCTTGTCCTGTTCTGCAAGAGTCAGGAAAAGTAATATGAATGAGATTTTAAAGACAGAATCTATGGTGGTGACCTGTTAGACTTCTGTGAATGTAGTTTCTATCCATTTTGATTTAAAGCAAATGATTTCTTCAAAAACCAAAAAGTGGGAGAGCTGGGTCCTGTGGGGGTAGTCATAGAATATCTCAAGTTGTAAAGGACGTCGAGTCCAGCTACAGGACCATCCTTTGTGTCCCTATAGTGAAGTCCTTGACTAATGACTGCTTTCCCCTACTTGTGTATGCATAACACAAGCTTCCCTTCTTCATGTCCTCCTGTTTGTTCCTTGACATCCTCAGGGACTTCATTTGTGGCCATACATACTCAGTGAAACATCACGAGTGACAGCAAGGTTGCCACTCTGGTTCTCCTGCAGAGAATGCATTATTATGTTATTGGCATATGACAGTTCAGTCAGTCCTACCTGCCTGTCCAGCCATGCCCTTCATGTGACAACCTAATCTGAGAGAAGCAACAGTGGTTTAAGAAATTACCTGTGTCAAACCAACATTTCAACTTATGTTTGCTATTTTCTTCAATGACTATAGAATAGCTTATGTATTAACTGGAAAGGGCTGCTAAAATGCTTAGTGCAAGGATGGGCTCATTTGTTGAAAGACTCATCTTAATCTTGAACATTCCCAAAATTGCTTTTTGGGCATCTTTTGATGCTTCCTTCAAGCTTTCAGCTCAGTGATATATGGAAATAGCTATGTGGTGTCTATAAGAGTATTTCTGGGCTGTCTGAATGCTGACTACACAGTACTTAGATGATGCATACATTTGAAACATGTTTTCCTTCTCCCAAAGAGGTGAAGCTTGGCCCACTTATCGACATCAGTGAATTCTTGGCTTGTACTAGTTATCTGCTACCCTGTGTGTTACTCATACTTGAACTGTTCACAAGAAGTATAGCAGTGCAGCAGCCTCTGGGGCAGGTCACAGATCCGAATAAAGAGATAAAGAAGAATACTGAGGTAGAGAGCAGTTGGTTCTTTTCATTACATCTTCATTTTCTGATTGCTCACAGACGCTTGTGAGTATCAACGGCCTCATGTGCTCATTCTCAAGGCCATTTTTCTCTACACAGTTTCTGTGTTCTTGCTCCATAGTTCATGATATGGCAGGCCTTCTTGGTGTCCTGTGATGTTCTGGTGACCCAAAAATACTTTTGTTTTCTTTTGTTTTGTCAGAAACAATATGAGAACTGTGTTATAGCCAGAACTGTGTTTTCATAGGATAGCACAGTGCTACCTGTCATGACAACCTGTGAAGAAGTTTGAAAGTAAGGGAGCCTGTTGAAATAGTGTGGGGAGAATCATGGCTGGGGAAACCAAAGCAGGTGCAGTGTCACCCATAGTGCCATTTGGAAGTTGTGCTTGCAGGGAAAGATTTTCCAGGCAGCTCCTGGGCTTTGTCTTGGAAAAGGAGTTAATTGGGTTGCTCAAAGTAAACAGATGGGATGTGGTATTCAAGCTTGCTCCTTGGCTGTCAATTTCTTATTCAGCACTATCTGCCTATTAAGTTTAAATATTGGCAGAAAAAAGTCAATGAAGAACAAAGAGAGAACAAGTTTAAAAAAACCAAACCCAAAACCAAATAGAAACAGAAACAAAAAATGGCAATGGAATCACTTCCCATGGTCCATGAGGAAGATGGTGACTCAGGAGAATTTTTTCATACATGACATGTGCAAAAGGTGCCTGAGGAGAAGAATGATGGGCTGCCAGAAAGAATGGCAGTAACTGAAATGATTGTCAGTGATATTCTAGTCCAGAAAAGCATGAGGGAGAAACCCAGCCAAACTATGATGGCAGTGCTTGTAGTACACAGGAGTGCAGCTTGATCCATTTAGAGTAAACAAATTATTTTGGTCTCATCCTGGGAAAAAGACTCAGTGGACTTTTTCTAATTAAAGCAGAAGCAGTGGAGCAGGAAGGACTGCTGTTCTTCAGCAGTAGCAAGGGCAGTGGAATCTCCAAAGCTCTTCTCTTCATTAGGTGAGGGGAGAAGGATGGATGTGGCTGTCACCCTGGGGAGAAAGAGAAATGTGGCATTAGGAAATCTTTTGTCTCAAAAGGAACAAAGAATGGACAGATGCAATAAAAGAAAGTTATTAGTCCTGAAAGACCTTTTACTTTGCAAGCTTAAGAGGTTAGAGAAGCTGTTTAATGACCTCTTGGCATTTTGACGTTGTGACCTCTTTCCAGAAATGAGCATTTACTAACACTCCTTCAGTCTAAATAAAACAAAAATGCAGTCAACTTCTCCAAGGCTTCTCATACAGTTTACTATTCCATCCTCAAGGCAGCCTGAGAAGAATGGTCTTTAGCTAACTGACTTTGATGAGGCATTTTCAAATTTGGATTTTGTGAGAAGGTAAAAACCTTGGAGGAACAGAGGAGTGCACAAAAGGTTAACTTTAGAGCTCAGAGCCACTTCAGATTTGCAAATGGCATTGTCATTCTTGCAGAAGCCATGGAGACACAGGGAAAGAGTAATTAGGGAGAAGTTCATAGTAGGTGAGGAATAATTAGGAGCTGCTGAGAAATAGCTGATGAGGATGTCTTGGAGAATGCCTGGGAAAAAGAGCACTGCAGCTCATATCCACGTAAATGAAGTACAGTCGTCATCAGAGGTTGGAGTCTAGGTATAGGGTCTCTTTTTGCATCCATCAGTACTCCTCAACTCATACACCCTTCCTTAATCCTGAACCCCAGTGCCTCCTTGTCTGCTGAAGTATTGTTACCTTTCTGGTTATAGTAGTACCTGAACCTGTTCTTCCCAGATGGGGTCCAGAGATGAGAGGCAGCTGGACCTTAATGGTCAGCAGAAAATTAATATTGTCCTGGTATAAAGATTCTCAAGTTTGACTCTAAATGTTGTCTGCTGTTTTATTTAGGGGCTGGTCCCTGAAAGACATAATGCCCTCACATGTTCTCTTGACCTGATATGACACTGTAGGGAGAAGAAAGATGAAGCACCAGCACTCTTCTCTCTAAACCCAGAGAGAAATAATGTAGTCTACCAATATGATAAAAGGCAATATGAACACAGGCAAAGTAGTAGTTAGTTAGAATATGATCTCTGAGCAGTAGTTTTGGAGTGGAATTCTAAACGGTGGAGAGTCTAGAGGTGGTAGATTGGCGTAAATGAATATTTGAAGCTAGTACTTCCAGACAGAATTACTACTTCTAGCTGGGATTCTATGGCTGTGGTAATGTCTGGAGCCATTTTTAGCTCCTTGGAGCAGAACTTGTCTGTATAAATGAACCCAGGAAATCTGAGGGTCAGTTTGTAGCAGTGATGACACGTGGATTGGTCTCTGGAGTGATACAGCTGAGCTGATAACTGAGTGACTGCACTCTGGGGTTTTGTACTCGATACCAGCTCTGGCCCTGGCTGAATTCCAGTCAGGGGATTGAACACATTAGGGGTGTTCTTGGAGAAATCCATTTGATTTTGCTTTCAATAAAAACAGACCCCATTCATACTCTTGAAGACAGAGAAACAAAGCATGATTCAGTGGGGAAGGGCTTCAAAAGTGTGCTCCTGATCCCAGATAAGCATTCAAGCTGATGTCTTTGTGCCTTGGGTGTCCCTGTGTAAAAGGGAGAGGATCTCTTTTCTGCTTTCTGGCAATTAAAATAGGATAAGGCATTCTTAAGGAAGAAGGGAAATAAGAGGAATAAAGTGGGGGATTTACATTTATTTTTATCAGTGGGAAGAAAACTGCTTTTCTTCTATACAACAACCCAAAGAAAATATCTGTACTCATCTATCCATATGATAGATGATTCTTCTATTTTCATTATACTTTTATGAGGTGAGCCTATTAAAATGTGAAAATAAAGCCAAGCAAATCCGCCATATCAAATAAAAAGCACTGATGCTTTTCTACATTCAAAGTGGGAAAAGTTTTTTTCTTCATGAGGCTACCTTGCTTTTCAAATTAAATGTCAAGTACCATGTCTCCCCCAGAGATCTGAGCTACAGAGCAAAGTTCAGATTCGTCAACTACAGAATTATATTTACCTTAATGCTTATTACATATCAAATTACTGTGCTGTGACATGAATAAATATTGGATTTTAAAGTTATTCCATTCAGAGTTTTAATGAAAGAAATTTGACTGCTTTAGTGCAGCTATTTGGCAGGCCAAAAAGGTCATGTATTTTAGGGGAACATTCAACTAAAAATATGGCTGTCCTCAAAGAAAACTATTTCTCTTGCCTAGTTAATCAGCACCTTGTTGTTGAGGTGTTGCATGTGGGATCCTGCAATCCAAACTGCAGTTCCACTCACAGCGCTGTTACAAGGTAAATAGGTGTTGGATCCTCGTTTTACTAAAAGGAGGAATTGCAGCACAAGGATGGGTGTTCACAGCCACAACCTGATGCCCCTGATGGAAAGAGGAGGCTGCTCTGCTTGTGCCTAGTATGATGAGGATGTCTGAGCCCCTGTGTTTGTCTCCTGCTTTCAAAGCGCAGACTTCAAAGGGGAAGAGCTCAAAGGAAGTTGTGAGTGTCCCACACACTGAGGGGACAGCCTTGGCCCAGAGCTGGCCTTCGTCTGGGGTGGAGGGGTCCCCACTGTGGGTGTGGATTCAAGAATTGTGAGTGGACATCATAATCTAGAACCCATACTCTTTGTCATCTCTTCTCTTGGGAAAATTGAAGTGTTGTACCTCTGCTGCTTACTTACAAATTATGTTTAATGATTAGACAATCCTAGCTCGTTTGGCTTCAATAGAGTTCCCTCTCCATTCGTAGTCTTGTCCTATTAAGGGTTGACCTGTGGATCAGATTTTATGCTAAAATCAGTGTGCTTCCATTTTTTTATGGTGGGAGTGCAATGTAGAAAAAAATGACTTTTGGTATTTTCCCAAATTCCTTCTAGTCCGCAGCCTGGTTTGATTAAGGTCTCCAGCAAGCCAAAGTAGATGTGGGTACAGAATGAGACAGTGTTGTCAAAGGTCCTTTATTGGGAGAAAATTACACTACTGGGAGTAAATATGAAGAAACTGGTGTTTGTCTGCTGCTCAGACTGATCAGCAAGTCCTGATCAGCTGTTTCAGGCTGCCTGGACCATTTATGCTGATACAGCCTCTTCCAGGGTGAGGATCTCATAGGATTTAAACTGGCCTTGGCTGATTAACTTCTGATTTATGTAAAACCACCTCTAAATTTGCATCTGAAAAAGACTGCTTTAATCCTGTTACCTAATATTAAATTTTAAAACTTCATGTCAGAGGGTCATGGTTGTTTGGTAGTACAGCCTTGGATAAAAATAGTGTGACATTATTCCAACAATATTAATCTTAATGAGATGTGCAATCTTACCATGTGTGTATCAAGGACACTGTACTCATACGTTAACTTTATTATGCTAGTTAATGCAATTAGTGTAGTGTTGCTAATGTAGTTAAAAGTTTTACCACTTACCATATAAGCTCCAATAGGATAAATATAAAGGGTTATTAATGTGGTAATTTATTATTAACAAGTAGAGAAGCAGCAGAGCAATAAACTTTGCCTTCCTGCTGTAATGCCTTTATATGTCATCACATTTTGGTTTTCATAGCATGACTGTCATTCCTTACACTGATTGCTGGTTGCTGCTGGATACTCTCTAATATTATATAAAAAGGACTTGGCACCCATTTGAAGATCTCCATGTCCCTCAGTCAGTTTTGTGGTGCATAATTTTTCTTTTGCTTTTTTCCTTTCCTTTTGACAGCTTGCAGCAGGCTTTACTCTTATCTGTTCAGGATTCCTGTCTGTGAGAATGATCTTTAAATACCTCCAGTTCAAGGACATTGTAGAGTGTCTCTTTCAACTAATATAAGGTACGAAAATAGTGAAATTTAATGAGATAGAACACCAAATTGATTGTCTCAGAAAGAGTACCTGAGAGAGTAGTTAAGATGATGTGTCAATCACTTTATCTTAACAGCTAGTACCGTCATCATATGACATTTCTACAGAATGGCATGAACCGCTTGGTGTCAAAGGACTCATATTTGCACCTTTGATTTAACTAGCAGACAAAAATCATTAAAGGGCAAGGACTGCTTTGCTTAGTGGAGAGGACACAGCTTGTGTGGTTTTAAGCAATTTAAAATATATTGACACCCTAGTTTTAGGACATCTTTTAGCTGTCTTTAGTTTTATTTTTCCATCACAAGTGTTAGAATTTTGAGGACAGCCTGAACATGTTTCAATTCTGCTTGGTCATTTGATGCCTGGGAGACAGACAACTATTCACAGAGTAGCTATCAAGAGGCAATAAGCTGAAGTCCACACGTATTTCATGATTTAACATGAGTCATGACCCAGGTAAAAATCTGATCAGGTGAGGCATATCTTCAGATTTTTCATCAGACTCTTCTTTCGGAAACAATGACATGGGTTACAGGAAGTGCAGTGCATATGTCAGGTATGCGGGGCTATTGTCTTATCACAGACAATTTCTACTTCAAACAATATTGTTGGCAAGTAATTCTTAGGAAGAAGTTTTAAGCCTTTGACTTTTTTTCACTCCTTAGCCATTCAGAACCCACATTTTGTGTAAAATCTGCTGTATAAGCAGCATGTAGGTTCTGCTTGTGGGGATGACAATCTGAAAGAGAGGGGAAAGGGATTAGGAGGAGATGGTTTACTTTACACACTGCTGCATTGGGTTCTGTACTGTGGATTAAGAAGAAACTCCCAACATTTTGGGACAGCATGCAAAGAGATACAAATGTGAACACAAAAACACCTATGCTAGGAGCTTGTCTGGAAGCAGTGGAAAACAGAATAAAAATAGCAAACTGTGTAAAAATAGAATCAGAATAAGGCTTTAAGAGTGAGGAGGTTCTTGAGTGACATATAAGGGAAAAACTTCTCTGGTTGACTTTAAAGCAGACTTTGTGGTTTCTTGAACTTGGTAAGCCAGTTGGTCTTCAGTCCTATCTTTTTAATAGCTTTGAATAATAACAAGAACAATGCCTTGCAGAGTCTTTGGGATTGGGACAAATGTGCTGAATCTTATAGACAATCTGTTCTTAGGGGAATATTAATTTTAGAATACGCTGGTTTTTCTATATCATGATTTTGCTGAAAATTTGTCAAAGATCAGTTTGGGCACTTTCTATGCTAACTAATAATGGCAGCGGTATAGGACTGAGTTGTTGGAGAGCCCTCCATTCAGAAAGATCCCAAAATATCTATCTGCCGCTATGCCTAATGAGAATCACAGGCTTGTTAGCCCTTCCAGTGTAATAGAGTTGTCAGATTCTCAAATGTAACCAAAGAAAGAGGAAGAGAGAGAAAGAGCTACCCAATGACATTTGAAATTCCTTTCAAGTATGCATACGTAGTAAAATGCCAGCAATGGGGTTAGACAAGTTCATAACAAGCCTCACAAATGGGTTACTCTAAATGAGAATGTAGAGGTCTCAATAATAAAACCCACACACCTGCTTCCTCAAAATTGAACATTTTAATTGAATTTTCTGCTCTTGTTTGTTCCTCTTTGAATCTTTTTCTTTGTCTCTCAGTTGTAGTTGTGCCCCCAATCTCAATCTGAGCCATCTGTTCCACTACTAATATTAACATCTTCTATCAAATACCCTGAGAAAAAAAGAAGAAAGATGATGACTTTCTCCTGGGAGGAAACCTTATATTTCACAAAAGGTTCAGCTGTCACTTTAAAACAACACCTTCCCACACACAAATATGCACCTGCCACATTAGAATATTATTAATAATGCAGCCTTCTTGTGTTTGACAAGCTAAACAAAATTACGCAAAAAATGTGAAAAGGTCTAAGAAAGGTGAGAGCAAGTCAATGTTTCTTTTCAAAATGATAGCACCCAAACTGATCCACAATAGAAAGTAATTACACTTCAAATGAACTGTTCTAACTTAACTCCTTGTACACATTCCAAATTTCTATTCTTTTCCAGTTACACAGGCACCTGTCTAAGCTCAGTGACGTGTGCAGAGTTGTGTTGACTCTTCTTAGTCTCAGTCTAGAACTACAAATCCCAGTTCCTTCCATTCTGTGTTGCTATGGTCTATGTTATGCAACACTTCACTGGCTAATAGTCTATATCCAACCTCCATCACTCACACTCATCACAGTGTAATCCTGAATTCACAGGGTAGTTGTGGGTTGGAGGAAGAGAGGACAGTGGTACAACTCAATTTCGCCTGTAACTGCAGTTTCAAGTTGAGCTAGAGAGTCAGCACACCCAGTGGAAAAAGAGTGGCAGTGGAAAGAAAGGAATAGACTCAAGGTTTGGGATTGATCCTAGGAAGTTAAGGAAGGGAGTTGTGGGAAAGTCTTAAAATCTGATGAAAACTTGGAAACTGGCCTGGGAGATTTAGGCTGGGATGACAAAATAGAAACTAGAAAGAAATCAGATAGTATCAGGAAGGAGTTCAGAAAGATGAGGTGAGGATCAGGTTTGTTTGGAAGAATCAGGGAACCAGTAAGGATACATGAAGTGTGATCCTGACTGTGGTAATTTAAGAAGGAATAATGAGATTAAAGGAAAAACTGATATTATCAATAAAGAGAAAATGTCACAGCCTCACATTTGCTTTATTCCAAATGATGTCTGGATTGAAGCAAGCAGATGTGAAAGTCACTGTTCATCATA
Organism: Eopsaltria australis; assembly: GCA_034509425.1. Lineage (NCBI taxonomy): Eukaryota > Metazoa > Chordata > Aves > Passeriformes > Petroicidae > Eopsaltria > Eopsaltria australis. Next base: position 2,934,645 of record JAVTVJ010000157.1, on the reverse strand, counting down.
GCCAGTGAAGCTTGTTTTTTATTTGTGGAGAGATTTCAACATTACATAGCCAGAATTGTGTAGAAAGTTTTGAAGTTTTGATGGATCTGATTCAAAATAACTGTCTTGGTTTTGTCTATCCCAATTATTCTTTCTGCCTAATGTAACTACTCTCACTTTATACCACTCAGGGACGCAGGTGTTTCTTAAATCCTTCAAATATAATACAGAGCATGACAGTGAGTCAGGCATTGGGCTTCCATTTACAAACAAGGATTTTGAAATCCAGGTTTTGTGGAGACTAGGACCATAGAGGCACATAAAGGTTAAAGCTTTGAGTGTAGCCCATAATAGCTGTTCTGCACAAGTGCTTCTTTGTGGACTGTCTGGTTTAAGGCTTAAAATAAACTGCAGAAAACCACATTTATGGCCAGCTTGTAACTGAAGTAATGAGCTGAGTTGCAGAGCTCCCTGCGCATTCAGTGCTAAGACATAGACAGAAGGCAGTTCAGACAAGCTGAATTTTCCTCTGAAGTCTCTCTCTATTGATTAGAAAACCCTCTTTAATGTGGGGTTCCTAAATTGACTGCTAATAGTTAAATAGAATCTTAGCTGTAGGCTGGAATAATGCCTTTGGCATTGGGAAATGGCACACAGCAATTTGCTAACTTCAGTCCATCAAGGCAACAGGAGAGGCAAATACAGAAAAACTGCTTCACATTCTTGGTCTGCTTCACTTCATGGTGGCTTGTGTTTGAAGATGTTTGGAATCAGGGTTTGGGTTTTGAAGACAATAATGTTTTTTGGAAGGTGTTGCCTGAAACCTAAGCCAGGTTTCAATGTCTCACTGATCCCGTCTCACTGCTGGAGGAAAATACAGTGCACTACCTCAATTAATAAGAGATTTAATATGGTTTAGTGTAAATATATGATTTTAAATGTTTCCTCCTGGAACACATAGTTTCTGCTGTGAGCTACAAAGTTACATTGACACCCTTTCTGTGGGAAAGTAGTTATTCCTCTCCTTATTGCATGTACCCCTTGGCTTTAACTACAATCATCTAGGGCTGAATAACAGCCTGTTTGACTGGGAGACTTGGGGCAATGGAATAGAGATGTCTTTCCTGGATCCTAGTTCTAGCACCTAGATAAATGTTATCTATATAGAGGAAAGGAATATAATCATCTGCCAAGTTTGAAAAAAGACACGGAGTGTATTTTCACAACTAATTCCTATACCAGGAATGCTTTAAATATCTCCAAGGCTCTGGAAATCATTGTTACAAGTAGCTAAATGAAATTACAAGTAGTTTTATGACTTAACCCCATAAGACTTTAATAGAAAGTTTTGTGTGTCAAAAGAAAGTCCCTCTGGAGTGTAAAAATAACTCACTGATTATCAAAAAGGATCGACAGAATTACAGTATTTTAAAGAGAAAAGGCATCTTTAAAAGTTCCCATCACATGCAAGGCCATGAACCATTGAGAGTGAAATTCAGGGATTTGGAACATATTTCCCAGAGAATGATCCTCAGTTTCATTACAGCTTCTATCAGTCTTGTTGCAGTCAGACCAAAAAGATGTTCTTTCCTTCCTTTTCACCTTTTGATTTGAGGTCCTTCTTCAAATTGTTTGGTCCTGGTGTGCCCAACCTTCCATAATTTCAATAATTAATATATAAAAAATGTCTTAAGAATATGTCCAAGTTTTTTTCTGTAAGTAGCTCTTGAAAACAATGCCCCCATATTTGGAAATATTACCACAGTCCCAGAAATTTAACAAAGCTAATGAGACAGGAAAGAACAGGTCGGATTAATAAAGAAAATGTTAGTAAGAAAATGAGGAAGGTTTACTGGGTAGCATGATGTATTCCTGCAGGCCATGTCTGGTAATTTCCTATTCCAAATATGCTATTATTCTCAGGCATGTTTTTATTGCAATCATGTCTTAAGATCAAATGTTCATGTTCTCACTATGCGTTTGCTTAAATATTAAGTATGTTATGGAAGGACTTCTACAGAAATTAAGCCTCAGCTTTTGATGACAGGTTACAGATACCTGGTATATCAGAGGTACAGACAGTAGGTAACAATACATTGTATCCAAACAAAGTTATTTGATCTTTCTTTTGAGGAAATATTGTTAGGACATACAGAAATATTGTCCTGCAAATTGCTGCTTATAAAGAGTACTGGCCAACCCAGAAGAGACACACATTGCACCAAAAAGTTTCTTAGAGTGAAACAAAATGTCTTGATACCAAATAGTAGAGTATCCCTTTATATAAAGGAAAAATGCTGAATATTTGAGTACACATGGTTTCTTAAGGGGAATAGTTATGTTGAGTGAGGACATGAGTTAGCTTCAGAACAACAGAGCTATCCCATGGGCTGGACCAACAGCCAAGCTAATCTGGGATTCTTTTCCAACAGGGGCTGGTACCAGATGTTTAAAGAGTATAATAACTAAGCGCTACACAATACCTTCCACCTTCCAGATATATTGTTCATGGGCTTCCTGAGCTGGTAACTATTTTCAGACCATCTGCTTGCTGCACCCACTCTCCACGAATTAGTCTAGGGCTTTTAAATGCATTAGTGCCTTTTGTCTGTGCCTCCACAGCATCCTGTGGTAATGAGTTTCACAGTTTTATTATGCATGATGTGAAAAAGTACTGTTGATGGAAAAAGGTATTTCCAGAGGGTGATTCATCCTTCCTGACTTAGCAGAGGATTAATTACCCTTTGAAGAGTCTCATCTTTCTGCGTTGACATTAGAGCTGTAGTCAATTACTTCACACTAGACACGTACATTTTGGATAACTACAGATAGGGGAGAGTTATCCCAATTTTAGGGTCAGTTTAATTAAATGCAATAACCTCTTTCAGTTAAACACCCTCAGCATAATATTTTTTCTGTAGATTTTGATGATAAGAAATATCATAAAGTTTTCCATAAAGATGTACTTGAATGAAAAATTGCTACCTACCTTTGTAAGGCTGATGGCAAGACTTTTCCTCTGCCAGTTTAAACTAATTAACTTTGTGTGTAGATGAGGCCTAAAGGATCATTATAAGAAGAGGAACATTAGGTTTCATTATTTATCTTTTTTTATTGAAGGGCTTTGGCTAACACATGTGGACAGTTAAATTATATGAACTATGCCTTGAAACGGATGAACAAATTCTTGCTGTTCTATCAATCAGTGGTTACTAAACAAATAATTTTTTAGAGAGAGAGACTCTCACTAGAATTTGGGAAGTGAGCCATATATCGTACATCAACTATATTAACAAAGAGGATGTTTTCCACATCCAAAAGATAAAAGTTTGTACTTTGGGGGATGACAATGCACACAACACTGATCATGTAGATATAAGGTTTTTAAACAAAGTAAGATTTAATGCTTTCAATTCACCTATTACCTCAACAGAGTAATTAAATCATGTAAAACTTATTTTTAATAGCCCATGGCATAGACTGAAGAAATTATTTTATAATGAATACATGTTTTAAACACTTGGGATAAGAAATCTAAATAAAATATGCATTTACACAATGTTCTGAAACCTTTATAGCTCTGAAATAGTTCTTATTTGGCAAAAGCACTTGGCATTAACTAAGTTAGCTCCTGTAATTGTAATCAAGGGAAATCACCTCACTGGTACTAAATTTCTAACAATAAGCTCCATAAAGCTTGTTAATGAAACTCACCACTTCAATCTTGTTTTTTGGAAAATAGTTCTTTTCCCAAAGAAATTATAAAGTCGTAGGAAAAAACTGCAAACCAAATCAAACACACTTTTCATTTAAACTTGACTCACTCCCTTAGCTTTCTGAAGAAGTATCATAGAAACAGTGGCATTTTGCAGCTAGACCTGCAGCAGGATGAAATAAATGGTTGGGTCTTTAATGCAAGCCCTGGCAGATTTGGATTTCTCGTTCACTGGCAGATGTCTGGTGTTCTTGTGCAACTGAATGGTGAATGGTGCAGTCCAGAGATGCCTAAGTCATTTCTCAACTATGAAGGCCACTGGAAGCAGGAGGGCTGTCCTAGTAGTATGCCACAGTATATTGCTGGGACAGATTAGTGGTGAAACAGATAGATCCAGTTACAGTTTTGCATGACCTCTGGAGGAGGATAAAACTGCACCCAGAAGTCAGTGTCTGGATGAATACTCTTATTGACGTTTTGCACATGAGAGGAGCAGGACAGTAAGAGTGTGTTTTGAAGTGGATATTGGCTTGATAAAGATGTTGTTAGAGTGTTTAAGGATTTGTATCTAAAAGTGTCTGAGAAACACCTGGTGAAAGATATAGATCTGCAAAGCTATGCCAAGATGAAGCCATTTCTAAACAGAAACTTAATGGAAATTTATCTAGCAGAAACCTCACTTGTTTAGACCTTAGACAGTCTCCAAAGCTACGCAGTAACTGAAGTGGATTTAATTTCAGTGTCAGTCACAAGCCCAGGTTTCTCTGTGGCTTTAGCATTTATCAAAAAATCTTTAGCATTTTTATATTTCTTTTAAATATGGGACAGTGGTAGTTTCCTGACTCACAATGATAGTTTAAAATAAAAGAATGATAGTTTTAAAAATAATGTGATAGTTTAAAAAATAAAATATATTTAAAAATATATATAAAAATATATAGAATTCATTCTGAAATGATGTCAATATTTGCATCTGCACTGCCTAATTATCATGATTTCCTACTTCCTTTTCCTGTTGGCAAGGTTAACATATTTTTTAGAGGCTGGACTTTCTGAGAGCAGATGCACAGGGTCTTGGCATTCACTGTACTGATGTCCCTCATGGAAGTCAGTAATAGTTATTTAATGGTAAGAGGAGTGTTCCATGAGTCTCCAATGAACAGTATTCTATGTTTGTATAGAATGTTCTTGAAACAATTCTGTTTGTACAATTGTGCTTCTGAGGGCAGCAATAGAAATCAAAATGTCATTGTATAAATAATTTACCGATTAAAACAATGTTATTTGGAAAATTGCTGTTATAAACTATGATTTCGAGCACATCTGAATGAACTATTCTAGAGGAAGAAATTTGTTGAATTTCTCTATCTTTTATGCTTTTTGTAAGTACAGTACATCCCATACATTTGCAGATATTTCAGTCTGAGGATGGTGTTTGCCATCTACTTATTCCATACTGCTTAATTATTTATAGTTGTGATTAAAAATTCTATCTGTGTGCATGCACTGTGTGACAGATAGCGGAATGCACATCTCACAAATGGTGGACGCTTATTTTTGTTGCCTGTTCCATTTTTAATTTTGGAATGAAAGTCAGAAACATTCTGAGCTGTATCAGCAGGTAAATAGACCAAGGAAAGTGATCATCACTCAGTGCTCATTAGAAAACACATGGAGTTTTGGGTCCAGTGTTTGGTCTGTCTGTACAAGACATTGGTTGAACTTGCATGATGGCCACCAAAATGACAAGGAGTTGGAACACTTGCCCATGAGAAAAGGCTGAGGGCGTGGGTCTTGTTCAGCCTGGTGAAGAGGTGGCTTTGGAGGAACCTAACAGCAACCTGGTCGTACCTGGAGAAAACAATGGGGAAGGGAAATGAATAGATAGTTGGTGGGATGGTAGGGAAGGACTTCAGAGTCAGATCAGATCCTCACGTCTCAGGGCTGGGAGGCAGGAGACAGTCTATGCATCTTTACAGACTGAACTATGTCTAAATTCAGTCAGTGTTGTGGTTGCTTCCTAAGTCAGTGACTGTGATGTTCTGGGGTGAAGATTCATAAGGCACAACTTCAGGAAACTTCTGGGAATGTCCTACAGTGCTGTTGTATGACTGGATGTGCCAAACATTGCCCGGTCAAATTCTGTACTGGAAGAAATTCCACTAAAGAAATTCCAATGAAGTTGGAATCAGCAGATGGTTTGGTAATTCACGAGGGTGCTTGCTTGCTAGAGTGTTTGTAGAAGTGAAGGGAGCTGAAGGTAAGACTCATTGTCAGTGCTTGGCTGTGCTGTGTGGTGTATGATCAAGTTCTGGGGAGCACTGAGTTCATTCTGCTGGGCCCAAAAATGCCAGGATCTCATTGCCTTCTGATTCTACTGTCTGAATTTAAAGTGAATTTATGTGCATGTCAGGCATGCATAAACCACACAGTTTATTTGTCTTGCTCTATCAGTATGCTGATGACAATCCTCCATGTCCATTAATATTGATATATTCAGCCATTGACAAAGGGCTCTAAGCAGCCTGTGGGAACAGGATTGTCTTCCAGGCCTGCAGGGTGAGTATCAGGGTTTGAGACTGAAGTGGCAGCAGATAAAGTGGCTTGAATACCCAAAACACTTTTAGTCACAGATGGAACACCTGCCCTGTGAGGCAAGGCTCAGAGAGTTAAGGTTTTTCAGCCTGGAGCCGAGAAAGCTCCAGGGAGACCTTATACCAGCCCTTCAATACTTAAAAGGGAGCTTAAAAAAAGGTGGGGATAGACATTTTATCCTGTTGTGGTAGAATAAGGGGTACTGGTTTTAAGCTAAAAGAGCATAGATTCAGACTAGATAGAAGGAAGAAACCTTTTCCAGTGGGAGTGGCAAAACATTGGAACAGATTGCCCAGAGATTGACCACCCTATCCTTGGAAATACTGAAGGACAGGTTGAATGGGGCTCTGACCCAGTGGAAAGTGCTCTAGTGGAAGGTGTTCTTGCCCACAGCAGAGGGATAGGAACTAGGTGATAGAGGTTTCCTTCTAACCTAAACTATTCTATGGTATATTTGGTGTTAGTGTGTGACATGGCATCATTATCCCATGGGAGATACCAGACTGGGGAGGGGCAGGGGACACTTCTTCAGGAGACTTCAGGCCACATCTCAGGGGATCTCTGCCCACTTCTGTTAATTATGGGACTGAGGAGAGAGCAGTATCTTCCATTCTGACTCACCCAGCTTCTCACATCTGCTGGCTGTTGCCTCCTGGGGCTCAGGGCTCACCCTTCTGGAAGGGTCTCCCCACACAGCCGCAAGCAGCTTTGTTACAGGGTGAGATTGGAGGGTCCAAGCTGAGCAGCCCCAACTCCAACTCAACTACCACTAAAACTTCCTGGTTTTTTGGGTCTGATCCTCCAGTGAGACTTTAAATTCTGGGCATGGGGAGTAGCAAACAAGAACATTTAGATGCCACATACATAATAATGAGTCACAAAACTGATGCAAGATCCTTTCAGAGTGGCCTTAAGGCTCAGCTCTTCAAGAGCAGCAAAGGTCTTTCTGTTTTCTTTTCTGTGTATCCATCTGTCATTTCTCCCTGAGTCTGTCCTCCTTCCTCAATGCCAAGCTGCTTTGGATAATTTGTCCCAATTAATTAGATCCCAGAGCTGTTTTCAAAAGCTTGTATCATTCAATCCCCATGCTGTTGACTACCTATTAAATGACATAATTTAGTATCCTATAAGGGAAATCAAGCATTTATCTTACTTTTTGTCTATGAGCATAGCACACCAAAAAGCTGGTATTTAGATGGAAGCCATCTGAAATGCTAATGCAAATAATTAACTCCAGTCTGCAGACTCCATTCAAATTGCTCACTGAACTCCACACTGATTCAAGAAATTAAACTGGAAGCTATTTTTTTAAGGAATCTTTTCTTAGTACTGATTAAAACTGTGATTTACTCTTTTGTCTGTATTTCCCTTAATTTGAAGTGTAACTAAAGGAGGTCTGTAATTGCCAATCCTTTTCTGTAACACCAAACTTTTTGGTTGGTTTTCTTTTTTTGTAATTCTTTAGGAGACTACATAACTTTTAACAAGGCTCCCCAACCTCCTTTTTATGCCCAATAACAGCAGCTCCCTTCTCGCGTCTCTAATGAATGTATCTTCCTCGTCTCACTCCACCACCTCATCACTTTCATTGTGTTCCCCTCTTTGACAGGTGGTCTTGTGGGTATAACGACATCATTAAATAGCTCTAAAGCTGCTAGTAAGGAAATAGTTATCGCATGAATCAGAATACCTTCACTGCTGTGGCTGAATGCACAGCTTACAGTTTTTGCTAAATTTAACTGTTTCTCCTCTGCTTGATCTCATCCCATCAGGTTCATAGGTCAGGACAGAGTTTCATTTCCTATATAAAGAGATTTTGGTCCACCTGAAATATTTGGGGCTGCCCTTGTCGCCCCCCCCCCCCCCCCATCACTTTTGCCTTGGGTAACAGAAGGTTTCCAGGTAACTCACATCTTGGATAAACACAAGTAGGGCATGCACAATGCCCTGGAGCACCTACCATGTCATTATGAGCATATGTCCATGTGACTGAGTCAAGCAGTGAAAATGCAAACCCGGATCATAATTCAGTCATCCTTTAGGAATTCATCAGGAGAAAGAGGAGGAACAATGAAGCTCCATCCAAGGAACACAGAAATCTGTACAGACTAAGGTATTTATTTCTCTGCAGGACTCTGAAGTGCACTTGCACAAAGCATAAAAAGGATTCTTCTGGACTGCATTTTTCAGTGTGCAGATTTAGTTTGGGAGAGAAAAAGTGAATCTTAAGATGCCTGGTTAAAGAAAAGGTCAGGAATACTTCAGCCTGGAATGTTATTTAAGCATGTTCTATTTAATTGAAAAATTTTAATGGTAGTGAATAAAGTGCTAAAAGCAGCTAGTGATGTGGGAGCTCTATTAGCAAAAAAAATCCCTGATGCAGCATTTGTTTAAGATGAGCCCTGACACTCAAAAAAGAGACAGACTAAACCTTTTGCACTAATTTGAAAGCCTGATTAACTGCTATTAACAATGATTGTGACCTGAAAGGCCAAGCCCAAGTATGCAGAGGGCACAGTCCCATCCTTTTCTCCCATTACCTGATGGCAGAAGCACTGCTCTCATCTCTGGGTAGCTGAGGAAGTGTCAAATTAGAAGTCACCACAGGAAACAAAATCACCACCACAGCTGATCCCTGGGTGAAGACTGGGCTGCTTAGATTAGAGTTTTGTTCAATTTGTAGTCAAACAGCAGCAGACAGGCCACTGACATTCTGAGGTTTTGCTGTGGATGTTACTGCTGGGCATGATCCACTGGTGGCTGCTGAATAATGTTTGACATTTCCATCTTGCAGTTCACAGAACTATGACACCTTGTGTCAATGCAAATAAACTTGTCACCGTCTGATACTGTATTTGAGGCAGTAGATTGAAAATTGATTGTGGGACTTATCTGAATATAAATCGCATACTTATTTACCCCAAACCATGCGCTTGCAATTAGTCAATACGTATTCATAAAATATGGGTTAGGTAAATTAACACTTGCCTATTGTAAATTACAACTGAGAATAATTTGCAGTGCCCAGAAAGTCGAAAATGCAGTTAATTTTAAAATGGATTTGATGCATTGCATTATTTAACCATTCCCTGAATAATTTCAAGCCATGAATTTAGTTGCAACACGAAGTATTGCTGACATGCTGAAGAAATTTGCTTAGAAAAATAGCCTTGCTCTTCCATATATTGATGCTTTTTTGCATATATGTTTTAATTGACCAGTTCTGAAATAAAGTTATTCAATTTTACCCCATCCAATCAGCCTTACATTTTTGTTACAGTGAGATCTATACCCTCCATAAATTTCTGATAACTTTATCAATGCTACTTGGCTTCTTCCCTTATGAGTTAGAGTATAATGTATTATGTATAATCTAGGTTAATGTTGGCTTGCATTTCTTCCACCAGGATAAGTTATACTTTCCCACCCTATTGAATAATAGTTTTGAAATGTAAGGAAGTGGTGGCTTCTGGGAGAAAGGACTTCACACTTTGGCTACAGACTGCATGGAAGGTATTTGAAGCCCTGCTCTGCCTGCTTTAAACCCACACCTGAACCTGCCTCTTGGCTGAATGCCTTGCCCCTGGACTACTGGACATAAATGTGGCCAATGCGTGGTCTCCAGAGTTGGTCAGTTGCTCTTGCCAGTGGAGGACTGTAGAAACGGAGTATATTGGAGAGCTCTCTCTTCAGTGCTTGTCTCAGTTTGCAGTAATATGCAGTAAAGATGCTCCCTTAGCCAACGGTGTTTTCCTCTGTGTTTATAGCTTTTATTGGCTTTTCACCCTACTTGAGGATCTTTCCTCTGTTCTTTCTTCCTGATACTTACTGTAAATTAAATCTCAGCCCTGAATGGCCTTTTAGACATATTCACTGAATCCCTGTTTTTTTGAAGTGCTTCTGTGTTTGTAAATTGGAATATCCGAGTGAGAATCTGCTGCTGAAAAACCCCAAAGACCAGCTCCAGTACAGAAAACATGGAGTATGTGTGGAAACGGGGTGCGAGTGGATGTGAATTTCTCAGTGGATAGTGTGTCAGAGGCAAGGGCCAAACTTCAGAAATTACATTCCTCTGCCAAAAAATTTATGGTATGATAATGATGTTCAACAGCCTTTTTCTAAGTAATGTATTATTCTTCAAGCATAGGTGTTGCAGTCAACACAGGTCAGTGAGGTGGTATTCAGCCTAAATAAAGGTTCAGTTCAACCACTAAAAATATGAGGACAGAATAAGGCTGACTGTAATTTGTACAACCAAACCATGGAATTATGGTTTCTTGTGGTGAACATTAATGGATGTGTGATATGATTTTGTCCTTCTGGGAATGCAAAAGGGTGGAATTTTAAAGCAGGTTCATGCCAAGCAGGAATTTCCCACTTTCTTGGCCTACACTGAGCAGTGTCCAACATAAGGTGAACTATTTTCTCTTTTCTTTTCAGAACCAACTTTTAAAATAAAGGGGGGAAAAGTAAAATTCTTTTGTGATTATATATCTCTCAACCATTCTCAATAGTTCTTCTATAGAAAGCTTGAAGAATATGGAATTACTCTTTGCTCAGAGGTTATAACGTCTCTCTTATCTCTTAGGTCATACAGAAAGTTTTATGTGGAATAATGAGTATTTATCTATGTGTAATAGCAAATAAAGGAATGGAAGGTGATTAACCTCTGGTATTCTTGAGTTGTTGGTGTTTTCAGCAATACTTCCTCAATTGTTTGAAGTTGCCTGGGTCTCAGATAAGTCCATGCTCAGATATTTAAATATTCTTTTGCTTTAGAAGGAACCAAAAAGGTCGCATGACTTTCTTTCTGTTCCTACAGACATGTATACATACATTTTTTCCATCTTTATAGTGTTTAAAGTATGTTCCCAGCATGCTTATGCTCATGGAGAAATACCACTGGAAATCACTCATATGGCACGTTGCTCAGCCAGTGTGGTACAGATGTGTAAGGGGGAGTGTTCCAGGACTACTGAAAGGTGCCTTTTGCTATCCTGTGTAGACCTGCTTTTACTGGCTGCCTTGGACAGTATGGGACTATTTCCTTTGTGACTGGGGTGATAATGGTACTCAGCAGAGGTAGCTGAATGAAGCCAAGTGGGATGATTCTGTCATGTCTGTCATTGCTTCACCTGTCACTGCTCTCGGTGTTTTCTCTCTGTTCCTTCTTTCCTGGACATTTGCAGAACAGAGCAAAAAACGTTTCTGAAGGTTTCATCCCTGCTCATCTTTATTAACTATGGTGTCAAGGTGCAGTGATGTGACAAAAAGACAGGCTGGAAACCTAGGATCAGTGTGGGAACTTTGGTGTAGAAGCATCACTCAGTTCCATATTGTAGAAATCTCCCCACTCCCACTCGCCACTCCCAAAGGACCTTTAACTCAAAATAAAATGTACCCAATGCTGGTAGTTGAATACTGTATTTAATTTAGTACTTCTGATTGACATCAATTCTTGAAATAAAATTATCTTGAAACAAAATTTCATAAGGTTACATTTATGAATTGGGAAACCACGTTCTAAACAAAGAAATCACACTGTTTGAAAAAGTGTTACAGAAATAAAGTTTGTGTTTTCTGGAGTAAGATTTTGGAATTAATTGTTTTGTGTCTAGGAAACTGATTTTTAAAAAATTAATTTGCTGTTTTTTGAAAAATACTGATAGGAAAACTCTGTGTCTCTCTCAGTGAGAGTGAAATGAGAGTAATGCTGCTCCTTCTCAAAGTGAGCTGTGTTCTGTATACTGAAACTAATGTTTTTTTTCTCAGCTTGTTAATTACACCACATCAAACAGGCAGAGCATTCCTAGTTAAAGAAGTAATGCCATCTGTAGAGGGCAGTGCAAAAGGGGGGACAGCATTTTGGGTGCCAAAGACTAAATAATTCCCACTTCCCTCCCCTTTGTCTTTCTCTTTCTTCCTCTCTCTCTTTGTATTTGAAGACAAATGCTTCTAGAATTCCCCTTTACATCTGATAACCTGAGTTTTTAGCTCCTTTCCCAGGGAACCAAGAATACATAGGCTTTTACGTTTTGCTGCTCTCTGGCAGAGGTTCAGGTTAAAACACACATAAAGCACTGGTCAGCCACCAAGTAGACAGCCATAGCTATAACTCCAGAGTGCATTTTGTCTTCGAGATCCATCTAATATTAGTGATTGAGTTTGTGTCAGGAGGGAGCTTTTGAAGAAAACCACCTGTGCATCATCCTCTTATACTTTTATTCACACAGCAGAGTAGAGTGGAACTGCACAAATTGGATTTCTTTGGCAAGAAAGTGACCACAAGATGTGCTCCAGGATTGCCTCAAATGCACTCCAACTGTTAATGGACCTTCAGTTCACAGGAGCAAATTAGAGCTAGGCTGATGTAAGTCTCCCTGACAACTCGTGTGTGAGTGATGGTCCTTATCAACAGCTGTGTCTCTCCAGATATCTATCCTTGGATCACTCACCAATGTAGGCTTTTTTTCCTGTGCAGGAGGAGGGAATGGCTGGACTAATAGGTTATTTCACTATTCACTTTTTCACATGTGCCCACTGATCTGGCAGTCTGGCTCTTACGACAATCTGGCTCTCCCTCCCCAGCTTCCATCTCCAGTTGCAGTCCTTAGGCAGCTCCCTGCACAGAGCTGGCTCAGGTGATAGCTCAGATTTATAATTCTATCAGGCAAATAGATAAATCAGCTGTGACCACATCTGACTGAGGCATAGATGAGGGAGAACAGATAATGCTCAAGTCGTGGATGATGGCATGGGAACACAGACCTGACTCCCTGCTGAAAAAGCTCCCTTAGGGAGAGGCTCAAGGTGCTCATCCAATTTCGTACCTGATTTCTGTCCTTGACTGAGGGCGGATAAATGCACAGAGATAAAGAAGAGAACAAAGCACTTGCAGATGGCCATGAATTTTATTGACCACTAAAGCTGCCTGCTTTGATGGGGGGTGGGCTGACTCTGCCTGGGGCTTTCTTTGGAGCCTGCTGGAAGGTTAGTGCAGAATTTCCCTGCCTGTGCAAAACCTCCACAAGAACCTCACAATAGATTCCCAGAGCTTTATATTCCAAAACCTTTTATTTCTGCTTTTGACTGTAATCTGAGATAATGTTAATCTATACAGGCAGTGAGGTGGATCTCATATCATGCCCTGTAGAAAGATGAATATCTCCACAGGTGTCTGCACTGTAGGTAGAGGGCTGCTCCTCCTGAAATTTGTAGGGCAGGTGTGCTCTCCATTGAATCCTTAGATCTTGAATTTGTTTCTTTCACACAACCTCCAGATTCAGATTATCCTCCAGAGTGTCCAATAGAACAACTTTTCTGGATTTGTTTCCAAGGAGAGTGATTGGAATATGACAGAACCAAAAATTACTTCTTTGACAGCTGCTCCTAATCATAATATTATGGGCATTTTTAGAAATAAACAATTGTTTGCCAAAGACAAACTGCAACTCTGTAATTATATCCCATTGCTGACACCTGAAGTATTTTTAATCTTAAAAAGAATTCAGTGCTTCAAAGAAACAATTTTGAAGGCTAAAAGAATAATTTAAAGTTTCTTTTCTGGCCTTTAAAAGAACATAACCTACCAGTAATGCCAGGAGAATTACTCAGGAAAATGAAAAATGAAAATGTAGGAATTTCCATTTTCTTAAGTAGCTATGTTATTCCTGCAATGGTAAAAGAGGTGTATTTTCTGTTAATATTGAATGAGATGATATGCTCAGCAGAAAGAAGAGCAGAGGTGTGATTTCAGGCAATCATAAACAGCTTTTCACACATTGTGGATTAAATTGTTGGGAGAATTTACGAAGAATTTGTTCAGGAGACAAAGTGTTCACTTTATATCACAGCTTGATCTCTTCAGCATTGGTTTCAAGTAACACGAGAGGGGTTCTGGCCTTAAACTTGGCTGAAAATTGTATGACAGAGGTAATACAGATAGAACACATTTAGAAGTTTGGTTCAGAAAGATGATGGAATGGTATACTTTACATGTATAACTTTATTTCATCTCCTTTGGAAAAACCTGAAATCACTGTGGTTTCTTTTCATGTTATTCAGTGAGAAATATATTTATTTATCATTTTGAGAGAACTCTGTTTCCAAAAAGGTTCCTAACCCCTTCAGATTTATAAACTTAGGGTAGTAAAATGGATTTTACCCTTCTGCTGAAAGCCCTAGTTTTAATTTCTGCTCCTTGCTTAACAGTCTACAAAGGACTTCTTTCACTTGTGACTTCTGAGATAATGAATCATAGAATCTCTGCAGTTGGAAGTGGTGACCTCTGGACATCATCTGGTTTAACTCCCCTGCTCAAAGCAGGGTCAGCTGGAGCAGGATAGGGACTCCACAATCTCTCTGGGTAATTCATTCCAGTGTTTGAATGCCTTCACAGTAAAATTGGGTTCTTATAATGGAATTTTCTGTGTTTTGTTTTAGGTGATGCCCATTGCTTCTCAGATTATTGTTGGGTATCTTGGAGAAGAGTCTGGCAAAGGTCAAATGTGCAGTTGTGTGCAGACACAGAAAGTCTTTCTAACAAGGGCTATTGCTCCCTTCTCCCCTTAGCTCTTCCCCTTCCCAGAAGGCAGCCCAGCAAGGGTCTCTCTCACTGTTTTGACATCACTTCTTTTCCTTCTTCCTTGCTCTAGTATGAACATGTGTCTTTGGTCCCTTCTATGCAGAGGTGCCAAAAGTCAGACAGAAGGCTCAGCAAGAAGCCTGTGGTCAGTGTTCACCCTATTTCTCTTCTGCATGCATAAACTGTACTCCTTTTCTTGTTTCTCATTCCTGATGTCCATTAAAATAGTGACATGTGATGGTACAAAAATAATCTGACATGTTTCTTTCCATACTGTGTATTTAATGTATTCTATAATACATACTGTTTTTTCTAAAAGTTACTATCTGTGAACAAGAAGAGTCTAAACCAAAATGTAGCCACAGAATAGGTTTGGAAGGGATCTTCAAATGTCTTTTGCATTGTCAGAGGGACTTTTGCAGCAAGTCTATAAAGGTTACATCCGTGCTGTTAGGAAGCTTCTCCAGAGGGTATGTCCCAGCCTCTAAGCCAAGGAATGCATAGTAACTCCTAAACACTCTCTACAGCACAGGTTTTTGAAGAGAGAATTGGTTGTATTTGCAGTGCATAGTATTTGACACAAGTTTGATCCAAGTCTGCTTCAGGTCCAAAATGTGGCTCCAGTGGTGTGGCTCTAAAAAATAGTTACCAGAATTTAATGCATTTTTCAGCTCAAAGAGCCTGAAATGCAGTGATGCCTCTTTCATAGCCTCAAAGCTTGTAGTTTTGTGGCAATTATGACCCAGAGCACGTATTGAAAAGTTGTGTGGGCACCTGAGAAGGCTTTCTGGGAAGCATTGCACTACTCTGGTGTGGATCAACCTAAATTGTTTCATTTCATTCTATACTGCCTGAGAGTTTGCTGGAGTCAGAAGTGCTTGGATTTACAGCCAGACTTCACTTGGGAAGAGCCTAGCTGGTTACCTTTGAAAGGGTCTAGGAAAAAATCAGGACATTCAAGTTGGATCTGAAGGGTCAGAAAAGCCAAAGCTAAACTGACAGTAGTAGCACTACCCAATAAAAGTTCCAAGTTTAATCATTCCCAGCAGAGTCACATCTAAGCATGTGATTTTTGTGGTACTTCCACTTTTAAACTGATTCTTGAGGATACTGTGACCCTTTATCCTTCTCCTTCTCTATCTATTAGTCTGACAATTCCAAATGCGCCTCATTTATCTTGGAATCTGATCAGGTGGTCAGAGTGGGCTAAACTCAGCTTTCCCAAGCTAAAACTTCAAATATACAGTAGACAGAGGGCTGGCAGCTGCAGTTTCTATCCTCTTATCTACTAGAATGTGTCTATTCAGTCTGCCCTTTGCACTTACTGAAATATTGCCCAACATTCCTGAATCTTTTAAGTTATTAAAATCCTTTTTCTCCTAAGCTCGTGTCTGAAGAGGGTTTACTATTCCACCCCTGAACATTTCCAATTGACAGCTCCTCCACTGAGTTCCGTAGAGAACTTTTATTTCTGCCGTTGTGTTGTTTCCTATTTGCTTCTCACCAGCAGCTCCCTTTGATTCAAATCCATGTATTTATGTAGAGTGGTGCTGGAGAGCTGAGTGGCTCTGAAAGTTGCTTGTACAGCATGGAGCCCAGACACCTATGCAGGCACGGTTATTGATCCTGCAGGGAAATGTCATGTCACTGAAACTCCAGCAGAGATCAATGTGTGAGCAGACCTGCAAAGAGCAGTGAGATGTGCAGCTTAATTTGTGTCTTCACGGTGTTCTGAATGCAGCTGGATGGTTTACCGTGAACGAGATAAATAATACAAACTTTTTGAACTGCCTGTAAGTGTTGGGCTTTATGCTGCTCTGCGGTAGGAGAACGTTTCTTCACTGATACAAAGGCAAGAACAAGTAATAATCTGAATGGGAGCTTTTATATTTCCACTCTTAATACATTTCACAACCAGAAGAGCTGCATTTGGGTACCTTTTAATTTTTGGATACCCATGAGGAAAAGTGGCTTAGGTTTTGGAAACTTCCTAGTGCTTTTCTAAAGCACCACACCCGTAATTTTAAACAAGAGATACATTTCAGGAAACATATCTTCCTTGTCCACCACCCTGGTGATTAGTGTTTGCAGCATGAAAAGAGAAAACA
Source organism: Eopsaltria australis (assembly GCA_034509425.1). Lineage (NCBI taxonomy): Eukaryota > Metazoa > Chordata > Aves > Passeriformes > Petroicidae > Eopsaltria > Eopsaltria australis. Next base: position 2,917,664 of record JAVTVJ010000157.1, on the reverse strand, counting down.
GAGACTGCTATGCAGCCTGTATTTCTACCTCTGCATCTCAGTCAAATAAAATAGTGTCATGCCAGTTGTTATCATCTGGACATCTGAGTTAAGCTGACATAGTTTTCCCTTTGTGCCTGTTGTTAGCCAGAGGCAAGGGTGAAAAGGCATACCTTTATTGGTATAAGGAGAAAATACACTGTTGAATTTAAAGTTGATCGATATATAGAATGGAAACTAACTGGGGTGACTGGTATTAAAAAAATGAAGCTTTATTATAAGAAAAATCACCTTTGGTTGGTTCATAGATAATTAGTAGAAAGGTATGATCTGTCAGAAACTGGTGATGGTGGAAAACTGTATGGAAAGATGGGTGAAGAATGTCCACTTGGGAGACTTATGTCCTTCCTAGACCAGATATTACTGATAAAAGCATGAGCAGTGGAGATCAGTTTGGGGAATGGCTTTCCAGAGATCCCAGAGAAGATCCTTCAGTAGATCTGTCTGTTGGTTGGAGAAGAGAGAAGAGAAGAGAAGAGAAGAGAAGAGAAGAGAAGAGAAGAGAAGAGAAGAGAAGAGAAGAGAAGAGAAGAGAAGAGAAGAGAAGAGAAGAGAAGAGAAGAGCGGAACCACTATGTGCTTGAGGTGGAGAAGCTATACATGTGGACTCTGGGCTGGATCCATGAGAGAGCACCCCCAAAAGTGTGATGCTCAGCGATCCTCATGGATACCCTCTGCTGCTCATCAGTCATTCAGCATATAGAAGCAAGTCTTCCATGTTGTTGCCATAGTGATGGCGTTAACTGTGGGAGTTCTGCAGTGTTGTTAATGTTCTCTCTATTATTAAGACATTAGAAAGAATATTTACATCTATAGTTGTAGTACTGCTTTAACTAATCAAGCAAAGTGTAATTCAGATTCCCCTTTAATAGTCCCTGTATGAATTGTCAACTGCTCAACCATCAGTCTTTCTGTGCAAACTGGTGTTAAATTTCCAGTGCCTTGCATTTCACCCTCTGAAATCTACCTCTTGACTGGATTGTAGACTATATGAGGGTGGCAGAAAGCTCTGGACCTTGCCTAGTCCAACCCCTCTCCTTGAACAGTGTCTACTACAGCAGGTTGTTCAGAGCAAGGTCCACCTTGCTTTTGAACACCTGCAAGCACAGAAACTCCTTTTTCTGTATTCCACAGGTTGTGCTCCACCCAGCCACCTCTTCTAGGAAAAGAGATCTCAGCTAGCCATGCATTCTAGGCTGCCTGCAGACTGTGGCAAACAGTTGAACTAGTGACATTGAATCATACTTTTTATGTATTTTTGAAACTGTACGTGTGGGAACCTCCTCAAACAAGAAAGCTAAGAAAAAAAAGGCAAAAAACCCCCTCCTCCTGCAAAAATACCACACAGCTGCTTGCATTACAGCCCAATTCCTGCTTTCAAGGAACATAATCAAAATTAACCTGTGCTTCATCCCAGAATTTACTCTTCACTGCTGGTTCAGGTACGGTCAAACAGCTATCTCACTTGCATTTGCTGATTTGCAGTGTGGACATGAATGTGGATAACAGCACTTGAGTGGTCATACTCCTCCCCTTGATACTTTGTGTACTAGAGATAGGGGAATCCAATAGAGCTGGCCAGTGAATGCCAACTGCTAGGCAGGAGGGGAATGAGTGTTGGATATTAGCTGTGGTTAGTGACATCCAGAATCTCTTCCCTCTGTGCTACTTCAGTAATGAGGGATAGCCTGATTTATGTTTTCATAATAATTAAAAAGGCTAAGAGAGATTATGAAAGGAAAAAATGGAACAAGCAGGTATAGTTTACGCATGCATTGAGAAAGGAAAATAAATAAACTGTGGTAAAAATGATTTCTCACTCTTTGCTCCTGAATTTTATTTCTCATCCCTGGCCATGTCTGGGGAGTCAGGTATCTCAGGGATCCATCTCTGTACAAATGTCTTCCTTCTCTGTCAGTCAAAAAACCCAAAAAGAAGTGAGATACAATGGTATGATCTGTAAAGCTCAACCAGGTGTGGGGAAAGTAAGTGGTGCAATTCTCTTAATATTTGTGAGAGTACACCAGGAGTGAATACTGAATAGAGCATCATATCTTAAAGAAATATTTTCAGAGGTTTCTGAGCTTAATAATGGGCAGATCAGCACATTTTTACTTTCTAAGCTTTCAGCTTTACTTTTTGATCGAAGGCCAGAAACTTTTAAAGATGTGCTATTGAGATTATTTTAGTGAAGTTTTCCTAATGATGGAGGGAAAATGGGTGTTACTTTTTGTATCATTGTCCAAAACCAATGTAAGGACAGGCATCCTGATCAGAAAGACTATTTTTGGTGACATTCTAGTTTCTGCTATCTTTAGATTTGAAAAAAAAAGGTGCTTTTTCTCATTAAATGTAACCTACTTGTACAATTCACTCATACTGTGATATATTATATCCTTTACTAAGGGAGAATGTGCACACAAATCTTCAAGAAAAGATAGCAATTTTAGTCCAAACTCTCCTGTAAAGAAGAGAAAGGACAGGCATTCATTTGGTTTATCTAACAGTCTTCATTGCATTTATACTCTTTCCATAATGAGGAAATCAAGTGACCTTCTTTATCTGTGAATTCTTTTCATATTTTTCAGGGATGTACCTGTGGTGAGGTGGCCATGAATACCTGTGGGAAGGTTCATGTAAGGGTAGAACTCTTCAGTATTGAAGTACATGCCACCTGCTTTCTTAAGCCCTAGAGCCACCTTGGCTGACTTAGGTGTAGAAAAAGTGGTGCAACAGCTCAGTTGAGGCAAAAGATATTGTTTAGCAGCAAAAGTGTCTGTAACAAGCAATATCAAAGCAGCTTCTACTTTGAACATTGAGTTAGATTATACAGAAGATTAGAAATTAGTGGGATATATTTAGAAGTCATGCAAGGTGGTTGAATCACTACAACGATTTTCAGGAGAAGAAGGTGAAAGAGTAATTTGACCTGCATTTGCAGATATTTGTAGGTATATTTAACCTATGCTATTCATAGAAAATTGATCCTACTCCACAAGTAATTAAAGCTGGAATGTTATCCAAAGGATACTACTTTTTTAAAAGCAAGTTTATCAAATTAGCATTCACACAACCTCCAGTGGTTCCTTCCAACCTAAATTCTGCTGATTTTTAAAATCTATTTCCTGGTGTACAAAACCAGTTCTTAGGTAGTCTTAGGTTTGTGTGTCAGTCCACGTTAGACAAAATAGGTACTTCATTTTAAGTATTGTTGTCATATTTTTAAATGGACAATTTAAATGGACGACTCAAACAATGGACAATCTTCTTTTCTGTGATTATTCAGGCTCTGCCCAAGCCAGCTCCCATAAGATTTTCACAAGTTCTCTGTCTTTCTTCAAGTACTGATGCTCTTGGTACAAGATCTGTTTCTGGAAGATCTTCTCATTCTGAATATTTTGATGACGGGTGGATTATGAGATTTTTGTGCTAAAGTATCAGCCAAAGTATTAGTTTCAATTAGTTTTTAAGCAGTCAACATATTTTCCTTATGGAAGATGTTGGCTTAATTTAGGTCTTCATCAACAAGAAATATGATAATCAACCTGCTAAGATCAGTCATTGTGTTTGATAGGAAATTAATTTAAACAGTGTATAATTTATCCTTAGTTTGAAAGTGAACATCTCTTTTGTTCTTTTGTACTGAAGTGGTATATGATTTACACCAGGCTAATTTTTATTATTTTACTGAAGTTTTTCCTGGCTAATATTGACGTAAATGAGACCAGGGCTCTCTTCTACCATCAATGACTGAACATAACCATCACTGCTGCTTCATCAGACAACTGATAACATACCCTTCAGCTAAGAATAGCTGTTTCTCTTTGAACCACTTCTAATGCAATTATGAAAGGCAGAAGAGCTCTAAAAGTGGGTTTAAATACATCTAAAAGTGATGAGGTTCTTTGAGTAGTACACATGGATGAGACATGAATGATGAGACTTTGGAAACTAGAAATGTTAAGATTTCTCACACTGAATACAGGATTGTAAAAGTTAGATTTTATTTTTTTAAGTTAGTTTATTTTTTAAGTTAGTTCTTATTTTTTATCTGCTATCTTGTCACTAAAAAGATTATATTTGGAACAATGTTTTTTATGAGTCTGTATTAAAGAACACCAGTCATTTATAAAAATATCACTTCTGTTCAAAACTCTTTTTCCTTTTTATTTTAACATGAAAGTTGTTGTGTTGTGAAAGTTTTAAGTAAAGAGATTGGAGATAAGAATCTACTGCTTCTTTAGCTTTTAAAATTTTTTAAAATGTTCAGAGCTGACAGTGCACTGGGGTTAGGTTATGCTATTTTATCTCCTGTCAAGTGCACTTCCACTTCCATTCATGTGAGTCATATGTGGGTCACCCTACCATTAGAGAGAAGGAGAAAAAAAAATAGATCAAAATGGGAAGCAACCACTCTACAGGTCTAAAATTTTGTAGAGAAATTCATATACAGTCTGACAGAAAACTACTTTGATATCATTCATACAAGCAGATTCAACTGCTTGTATCCCTTTAAAAATGAATTATTTTCTCAGTCTCATGTAAGTAATTTTGATTTGAACTGACATTCAACTAAAATCGGTGAGGCAGATCTATCACTTACTGTACCTTGGGACTGGATTACAGTATGGAAGAAGGGATCCATATTCCAGTTTTCCTATGATCCAACTTCCTTGAACAATGTATTTTACTGTTTATTTTAAGAATCTTTCCCCAGATGGGATTATTCCTCTTGTTGAGTTCTTGCATTGAAATCAGCACGGGTTTCTCTGTAGGTTTTCACAGGCACAGCTTTAATTTGCCATTAAACAGTGCTGTTCTACCAGGTTTGCATTAAGATATTGCCACCAGTGTTAGTCTAGCAGCTTTATGAATTGCCTCCACAGCACCATGCTGATCTTCAGGATGTGTAGATGCTTGAAATCACACAAAAATGTGAGCTTCTGCTAATTTGCAGAAAGACTCAAGTGCTACTTTTTTCTAGGTAGTCTGTAAAAAACTCCTACCTCTTCCCAAATCCTTCTACAGTTCATTTCATCTGTTCATTTCAAACAGTTAATTTCAAATCTAAAACTTTTTTTTTTCTTTTTGTAATCTGTTGTAAAATTCAAAGTCTTGGGTTAGATTGGATTAAAATAAGTCTGGAATTTGAATTTATTTTATTGCATTTCTTTTTGCTTTTGATACTTGTTTGCAAAAACCAGTTATTCACTTAATTCTAACTTCAGTGACAACTGATGTTCTAGATAACTTCTGACTAAATCAGTCAGTGTACACTAAATCAAGTTACTGTGTTTGATGTGGCATTTCTTATAAGTATAGTGGGATTTGCATTAGCTAATGATGCGAAAAAGAATTAAATTGAAATAAGAGTAATTGAAATTTAAATGAATAGTTTAAAAAGTAGGCTACAAAAAGTGACTGGTGTCTTTCTATAGCCAAAATTGAATAGGAGACTGCAGAGGGTACATAATCCCTTAAGGAAGGAAGAATGAATCACCATCTGGAAGCACCTGTTCCTCTCTGCAGACTGTGAAGAGAGGGAAAAAACAGCATAGACTAGATGCTTAACTTTCATTGTCACTCCAAGCAATTTGAATTCACTCTTAGAATTACTTGTGCCTTAGGAGGACTTATACTGAGTGTCTTCTGCAATGTGTCAATTATTTAATGAGATTGAAACAAACTATTTAAAGGTTTTCACTGTTATTTTTGGTATTTTCAAATTAAATGTGTGTACTTTAGGTTAGCATTCCACCCAGATTGGAATCCTGACCTTTCTATTGCTAAAAGCCATGCTGGAATGATATATTCCATCCAAATAAAGAGTTTAAAATGCTCCCTGTTTAAAAATTTAAATATTTTTTCTATTTGAATCTTGTTTCATATTTTAATAATGATCTGAATTATTTAACAGCATTTGGGCTAAATAAAAACCTCTATGACATGCTTTTTCCTTTGCCATTTGAGACACTACTATGCAAAATAATGTCTGTGCGGATGAACAGAGGGCTCCCCTGTGACCTGTGGTGTGTATAATTTAATCACAAGACATTTGCTTATCCAGGCACCTTAATGGCTGAGAACAGAAACTGGTATGAAGGTTTCTCTTAGTATGACTCTACTATTGTGCTAGTTCTGTTCATTTGTCCTTGTTACAGTGCTACAGAAATCCTGTGCCAGGGTGGGGGACAGGGAGGACATAGAGTGAAGGATACATTTCCTGTCTGGTTTGGAGATATGCTCCTATGAATCCTCCTAGGAGCTATATGTCTGACTTTTTTCTCCTGCTGAGCTTTTTAGAAAGGGCTTGCAAGATCTGATCAAACAGCTGTGGCTCAAGAAGACTGACAGGCAGTGTGGTTTTATTTTTCCTCAGCTCATAAACCTGCATAGAGGACCCCTAGGATTGCTTAGACTTGGGTCTGCAATATGTTTTTTACCAGGAGATGCCAATAAAAGCTATGGTTCCCTCATGACCTCAGCATGAAAATAACAAATGATCCAAGTGCTGGGGCTCAGCCCTTGGCTGCCTTGAGCTGGTACATCTCAATGGACACCTATAGAACTGTGTGTGTTGGCCAGGCCATATGCTATCCTAAGGCTGTTATCATGCCACAGAATTAGAAGTATTAATCTCTGTTGCTTAGTTGCTATTAAATTATTGAACGGAAGCCAGAAAACAGTTATTCCTTTTTGTTGACTTGGAAAAACCTTGTGCTTTCTTGTTCTCCATAAGGAGATGAAGCTGAAACATATGATGATATTTAGAAAATACATGCAAAACTGTCTTTGTGCTAATATTTTGTGTAATTGCATTCTTAGAATGTCAATGATGGCTGTAGATTAATAGTGGTGTGGACTCATTTTCTCCCTACTTTCCATTACCACTGTTACATTTCTGCAGCCAAACCGTGCCCATTTCTGAGTTCTGTCCTGTGGAAAGCCAAGAGTTGTGAAGCAGTTCTGAGCTTACTCTCCTGACATTGATAGAAGAGCAACTGTACTTGGAAGGATGAAGGGCACATCTTTTCATCTCTACCAAAGTTAAAATTTATGAGATCATGAAGGGAGACAAGCAGATAACAGGAGAAGACATGCACAATGTATTACTCCTAAGAGTACTTGCATGCCCCTGTGGCTCATGTGTTCATACTTGTGTGTGGGTTGACCCTGGCTGGATGCTAGGTGTCCACCAAAGCCACTCTATCTCTCCACTCCTTAACTGGGCAGAGGACAGGAAATACAATTAAAGGCTTGGGGCAGCAGAAGGACAGGGAGAAACCACTCACCAATTGCTGTCATCTGCAAAACAGAAACAATTCAGGGAGATTAATTTATTACCCATCAAATAGTATATTTTGTTTTGTTAGTGTTTCTAACAGGTAATTGCACAGTAGGTCTGTCATGCTGGAAAGTAATTATTTTATCTCTGGTTCTACTGGTCAGTACAGACCTGAATGTTGCCTTAATTACTGATCTGTGTGGTTCTGTCTTCATGGCACCCTGTGTTCACAATACCCAGACTCCTAGCAGAGCTATGGTGCTTCAGATACTGCTAGATAGGCAGCTTTGGGTTTCTTCTAGGCTGCTGTAGAAGTCAAATTCTCAGGCTTATATATAACATCAATATTGCTTCATCAACCTGAGGCCTGACATCACTGGACTAGGACTGATGTTTTAGGATTTATCTGAAAAGGATTTCAACACAGACTACAACAGTGTGAACTGATACTGCACTGAACTGTGACTACTGGTTCAAAGGATGCACAAGCCTCTTTTTCTGTGTGATGAGGATCTTAGGCATCTTCAAATAAGGCTAGACTAAAAGATCCAGACATTTAATTCTATTTTCAGACTTTTGCTGTTAAAAAAAACACCAAAGGAATCTTTATTCCTTAGAAATTGGAATCTCTGAGGAAATGGGCAAGTCTTTTACTGTCTGATTCTTGTTTTGTGTCTTGGAAGTCATTAGAGAGGAGTTAATAGTTTGATTCTAGTTTGATCTCATTTATGCAAATGCACCTTAATTAAAGTCAGCCATCCTAATTTGTAGCTGAATCTCTGAGATCAGGATCTCACCTGAGGAGTACCCTATTTGGATGCAGTATCTCACTTCCACACATGGTAAACCTGGGCATAAATATTAATCCTCTACTCATGTATTCATATTGATGTGATTGCTGATGTTTTGCTTCCATGCAGATGTGACATCACTTCAAGCTTCTTCTGTCGAGATAACTTTTAAAAAGCAGAATGGGATTGTTTTGGAGTGGCCTCTGTAAATGGCTGGAAGGCTGAAACAGCAAATCTGAGGCAAAGGAGCTGACTCAACAGAGCCAGTTACATTTGTCAGGGCTTATCGTTGCAATTTTTCTAGGATGCTTGGCTCAAAAACTGTTCTACACACACACACACGAGGCATACACAAATAGAAAAACAGGGACAAAGAAGATCAGAAGTAACCATAAATAACTTTCTTTATTCACTTTGCATGTATTCCATGTTGCATATAAGAATTAAAATGCAAAATTAAGTCATTGCAATGGTTTCTTTACCATGCAGACACTATCTACTGTTGTCAGGTTTCATCATTGTACACTCAGATTTCTTTCCTTTCCTTTCTACTATCTGTCATGATTTAGGAATTTCTTAATCACATTTGAATGGGTCTTTGATATATCCCTATTTAGATCATGATTAGAGACATAACTTTTGAGTTCTTTAGCAGCTGTCAGTTGTAGTGTTCTGGCTGTACAACATTTACAAATGATGTGAGGGACAGTAGAAAGATGTCATTAGATTACAGACAGATCATTTATAATATTTCAGTATCCTCTCATATGTGATATTTGCAATGGCAACTGATTTTAAGGCCATCTGGTTAATAGCTGTTCAACATAAAAGGCAAGGTACAGGAAAAATCAAAATTAAAGGTATGGGAAAAATCAAAATTAAACACACAGGTACCTAAACTGTAACATAGATAACAGAGCCACTAACAAAGAGTAGTCACTGATCATTGGACGACTGATGAAGCTACTCAAGCGCACCCTTGGTGAGATTCAATCTAGAATTTTGCATCTGGTAAGACGGGAAAAGAATTTTCCTGATCATTGCAATCTGTCCTATCTTCCTATTAAACTTTAGGTCTAACTAATACCTGTGTGACCTTGTTCTCTTCTCTCTCTGGGTGTATGTGGGTGATTTGATAGTGAACTTCAAGCAGGACTAGCCAGTGAGTAAAAGGATTCTGGAACCTGGAGACACCCAAGGTGGAAGATGAAGGCTTGAAAAACAGTACCTGGGGTTTGTACATAGTTTCTAGATGGATCTACAGTTTGGTCCAAGGTTTAAGGGCACCTATAAACCTGAGGACAGATTGAAAATAGAGCTTCCAAAGAAATTACAACCCAAAGTTCCAATTTAAGCACTTAATCCTGTTAAATTCAAATATACTTTCTCCCTGCAGATAGTTATCCTTGAAGATGACAGAAGATGACAGTCCTCCCCAAAATGCTGCAGCATGGGTCACTCTTTCATGGGGTGCAGTCCTTCAGGCACAGCCTTCTCCAGTGTGATCCCCCACAGGGTCATATGTTCTACCAGGAAATCTGGTCCAGCATGGGCTCCTCACTCCAAGGGTCTGCCAGGACCCTGCTCCAGCATGGGCCTCCCATGGTGTCACAGCTCTCTCTTGGACATCCACCTTTTCTGGTGCAGGTCTCCTCCAGGGGCTGCAGGTGGATCTCTGCATCCCTGTAGTCCTCCATGGGCTGCAGGGGCACAGCTGCCCCACCATGGGCTGCACCAGGGGCTGCAAGGGAATCACAGCTCTGGCACTTGGAGTAGCTCCACCCCTTCCTTCTGCACTGACCGTGGTGTCTGGGTAGTTGTTTTTGCAGAACTGCAAAGACAGTAATTACTGGTGTTATTTATCATTGTTGAAGACTTGAGAAAGAGCTGTGATGTAGGCATGGGGCAGTGAGCGAGAGAAGACACACATTTTAGGAGAAAAAAGTCAAATTGTTAGAAGAAGTCATGTCAAAAATTGTTTTCAAATAAAACCACACTTTTTTCACCATGAGTAGTGGTCTTTGGCCCCAATGCAATACATTATGAAAGATGCTGTATGATAAGGGTGATTGGTCTAGAGGGGAGGGAGAAGACTTGAGACAACACAGATATCTCTCCCGTGAGATTTGATTTTTTTTTATTGAGGCATATTTCATTTTCAGTCAACTACTTCAAAAATTTTATTCATATTTATTTATTATTAATTTTCACTCAATAGCTTAACTTTTAGTGAAGAGAATAAACTGCCTTACTGCCTTCTGATCTATTTGCATCCCTTTTGATTGTCAACAGTAATAAATGATAGAGTTAATCCAGGAAATGTCTGTGGAAACTGAATCCATGCGGGATACCAGAGAGTCAGCAGGATCTTTCTCTCCTACCACAGGAAAGTCTAGATGTTTCCATCTGAGCCCCAACTCGGGGCTCTGATACAATGGAGGAAATAGGTTTGTTTAAGGGTCTTTCCCTTTATTGACCTTATGAAGAAATTCTTTCTTATGTGCATCTATTAATATCAAAGGATGTTCTATTTTCAATAAATCAACTAGTTAATTTCTGTTAACTATAGTCTAATATTGTCTGGGTCAGATGTAGGTGCTTATACTGGAGACACCTCGAAATACATAAAAAGAACTTTCATATCTATTTTCTCCTGTACTTCAAAACTCTTTTGTGTTGTCTGACAAAACATACTACCCTTCAAACTTGCTTCTTTGCTTCTGGTACTCTACATTTGAGTAAATGTCCTGCTTTGAGAACGTGTTAGTGTTAAAAATAATCTTTGTTGTACATGGAGGTTTCATCAGCTTTCCAGCATTTACTCAATTTGATTGCAACTGACTTAGAGTCAGCTGTGACCTACCAGGACATGGCTGCTGCTCAGTTCTATGGACAAGGGAGATGCCAGTTTTCTCACTAGCACTTGTCATGAGCAATGATGGCACAGAAGCTTGTCTAGAAAGAACCCGCTGGATGTCTCCAGATGCAGCCAATAAATCCAGTGTGTTTCAGTCAGAAAAAAAAAAAAAAAAGTCAGAGAATTTGTCTTGTGCAGAGAAAGGAAAATCAATCAGATCAATGCTAAGTAAAAATATTATCATTTTATCCCAATGAAAGTAAGCTACTGCTGGCATTACTGTAGTCATCTTGTTTTTCCCCTGCAGAATATTATCTGCATGAGAGAGATGCAGAGTGATGCTGCTATCACCCATGAGGCCATTTAAAGCTCCCTCGGGTAAATCTTTGATACTGTAGTATTACACCTGTGACACTAGAATAAAAAGTGAATGAAATAAATATTTCAGAGAGAAAGAAGGGAAAAGCGAAACAAAATTGAAGAGGATAGAAATATGAGAAAAACAAGTGCTTCATGGGCCGTAGAGGAGATGGGACGCAACTCCATGTCTCACTGAGAGAAGCAATTGAGTCACCAAAAGTCCAAGAGTGGAGTTTTAAGGATTGGTTGGAAAAAGAATATCTGTTGTTTGTATTGTCCCATGTCCTCCTGTTCCCCTTTACTCCTACTAATAAAAGACTGCTGTTTTAGCCACTTGAATCATCATTTATAGGTGAAGAATTGTGACTTAGTAAGTAATCAAAGATCTTCACTTAATGTTTCTGGGTTTCTTAGAAGGGTTCAAGTCATCCTTTTCTTGAGACTTCAGAAAGTGAGCCTGGTCCTTGGGGCTGCCAGTTGAGGCTTGGCATAGGAATACATCTGTATATATTGTGTGGCTTTAACCACTGTGCAATTTCCACTCTACATGGTGGATGGACTGACTGCACAAGCTATGAATTATTACTGCAGTGGAGTCTGAAGCAGGATTTGCATTTAGAAAGCAAACTAACAGGAGTTTTCCCTGCATTGACCTAGGTCAAACATATCAGCTGGAAGTTGTTTCTTTGCATGACTTAACCTCATTTGCAAGCTTTAGAGTGTTGCTATCAGTAATACTGTCTTCCTCCTAGCAGGGAATTGTGGCTAACAACCCCAATTCCTAGTTACCTGGAATTTTGAGTTTCATTAAACTTTAATGATATTTTGTTTCAGTTTGAATCAACTGATTTTTTTTCTTGTGGGACTATTACTTGTTAAGCCAAAGCTCCCAGGATCTTCTGTCTTCTCCCTGGAGTTATGACTCTTTTTTACCCTATAGCCTAGAGACAGTCCCAAAGCAAAGCCCATCAGGAAGCCAGGCATCTTTGTTCATTGGGTTTTGTTTATAGAAGTGAACTGGAGAGCCAAGACATGGACTGAAACACCACTCTATCCCTGTCTATGTCATGCCACGTCCTGCAGAGTCCCTGCTGTGATTTTTGCTTCATGCAATCCAGTGCTTTCCTAGACAATGTCTGGGCTATCTGCATTGGGCAGAGTGGATGAGACCATGCAGCTTTGGAGAAGATGAGAGGTTCACTGTGTAGATGACAGTGCCAAGCCACTTGCCCTTGAAGCCAGAGAAAGGGCTTTGTACATTTTAGTGAAATCTTAACCTCTAAGTCTTGTCCTGAATTTGCTGAGACCTATAAGTTACTTAAAGACCCAGAAAAGTTTTTTAATGAAGCTTAGAGTCATTAGTCTCTCTACTTGGGCAATAATAGGGTATAGTTATAGCATCTCTTCAAAGTCATTGCTCTCCTCCTGCAGTGACTTTCACACTCCAGGTTCTGGGACAGAGTACAATGGATAGTATTCATCACTACCAGTGAAATGAACCACACTCTCTGCTGCTGTGCATCAATTAATAACCTGGATGCAGCAATACTGTGTAATTGGGACAGTGGTGATCCACAGGGAACATAGGTCATGAAACTCTGATGTGTTTTTGCTCTTTGGCTCATGGTTGTTAGTTCAGCTGGCTAAGAGGTTGTACACAGGAGTTTTAGGGAACAAAGTGGAAAAGAAAGGTGCATCCTGTTGAAATTATAAACAAATGTGGTTTAGAGAAGATGTGAATTTTCAGCCATGAGGAGTTCACTGATTTTCCTGGAAGAAGCACTACAAGAATGTTTAATGAGCAAATGGTCAGGACCTCAGTTCTACATCTTCTCCAGTCACTGGCACTCTTAGAAGCAAAGCACTCCCTCCCACCGAAAGCAGGGCACTGATTCACAGTCAGAAGGAAGAGTGCTGTTCACTGAATCACTGACTTCCAAGCACTGAGCCAGACAAATCTGACTTGACTTCAAGGTCAAAAGTCACCAGAGATAGCAGAGGTATGGTAGTTAATGACTGTGTGTTGTTCCTAACATTCTGACCACAAGTCACTGGTAGCTGTGTTTGATAATGAGGATAGCATTTACCTAGATGAAATCAAGTTATATATACACAAGTGACATGACAAACCATTGTGTATTTGCATTTTTACTCCAGAAAAATGAGGATGATTTGCTGTGCACTGAGCTAAATGTGTAGGCTGTGGATATTGCATTTTGATGTATCAGATGGAAAACCTTTCCTTAGAGGTAATTTGTATGAATAATTTAGAATTTCAGGGAAGATTTTTTGTTTCTTCCTATTTGTGTTTGTTAAAGTAACATCAGCCTCATAGTTCTTGGCATGGACTCTTCAAAACACAGCTAGAAATGCCACTAAAGCTAATAATTCAACTACATCTTGGTGTATAATGAGCTAATCATCACATTAGTTTTACGGAAACATATGCAGCATCACCCAAACGTCTGAATTTCAGCAGCAGGAAGACATTTAGAGACACTTGTGTTGTGTGTTGTTCTAATGGCCTGCAGCAGCAAAAAGTACTCTTTTTGATAAAACTTCAGTTGAGGTCCCCTATTAGAAGAGACTGGGACCTTTGTAATCACTATCAATTGGTGGTCTTTGCCTAAGAATCTTGCTTGTTGCAGACTCCATAAATCTTACTCACTGTTTGTGGTCTGTTTTCCCTTGGTCATTTGAAATACGTATCTGTTTTTCTGTCGCATTAAAAGGAATATAGATAGATGACATATGATATAATGCTGCTGTGTTGCCATCTTCCTGCTCTTGGAACACAATATTTTCCATTGACAGATCATTTGTGTTTGGCTTTTATCAGAGGGGAAACCTTGTGGGAGTCACATCAACAACACATTCCTCATCTGGACCTCTGGGAACAGTGTCCTGGGAGAAGTGTCTTGGGAATGGTGTTTGATATAAATACAGGTCACTATTTTATTGCTTGTTCTGCTTCTTCAATGCTCACATAGTCACACATTTGCATTTATACTGCATGCACGTCAAGCCCATCATTCCTGTTCCAAACCTCTGCAGACCTGTTTTTTGTCTCTGTGTTGACTGGTTTCAAATGGGTGGAAAAGGGTTACATCAGTACCTCCAAAGGATTCCACTGTGTGGGTCCTTCTCAGGTCTAAAACAGAAAGACAGTTTAAGCCCTAAAACTTTCAGCCCTCAGGCAGCGAAAGTACCTTTATCTCCGCTGCACAGATGTTTTGAAATATATGTGTTCTGCTTGAAAATTCAACAGAACGCAGCAACATTGGCTATGACAAGAAGTTAAATTCCTTATTATCCTATCCTATTCCCTCTTACTGCAGCTCTGGATATTTAGTTTATAGCTAGCTCTTTTAACTTTTCCTAGAAAATCAATCCTTCCTGCCTTCTGATTATTTTAGCTGCTCTTCTGTGAATCCCCTCCATTTTTGTCAATTTTTTTCTGAAAGGTCTTTTATGTATTTTCCCTCAGCCACTGTTGCACATGGTGTCTATGCTTGCTATGCTTTATCATCAGGTTGTACCAAACCTTAGTAAATGGCCTTTACTTTAACCTTTCTAAGTTTGCTGCCTCACCCAAAATCTGGAATGTGTATTATGAATTTCACCTTTTTAATTAACTTTCACATTTCTTATTACTTGTTCCCCTCTCATTTGTTATCTGCCCTCGTGTATTCAAATTTCATTTAACAAACACTGTTGTTATTTTATTATTTGTAATAAAGTACTAGTGGCACAAAGTCAACCAAACTAGAGACACTTTTCACACCACTGTTCTGTCATCGAATAAGGGGCAGAGATCTTTGTCTTAAAGAATTTGCAGTCCACATAGACAGGAGTAACTGAAGCTGGGAGAGTGTATATTAGAATGTGCATTTTAAAGAGAAGAAATAAGGAGTAAAAGACAGATGAAATTACGTGGTTTCCCCAAGGGTTTACTTGTGACAGAGAACTGAATCCAGAATTTCCTCAGGCCTAACTTGGCACCTTTCCTTACAACCATCTCCTTGTCAGCTCATAGTTCTGTCACTTAATCTCTTGCAGGGTGACAGCAGATCTTGTAGCACAAGTCTTTACAACTCCCAAGTTCCACCTGTTTGTTTTTAAGTAGGGTTTGAGTGCCATTTAAGGAGTGCAAAAACTCTGTGTTATCCTCAGTATGTTCTATGAAATTACAACTTGGATTATTTTTACTAGGAAATCTTGCAGCAGAGGAGACTGAGTGGAAGAGATATTAGGATTAAAACTAAGTGGCTAAACTGGCTTGATATTTGTTACATCTCCATTCTAATTTCTTTCCCACCCAAGCAAATACCATCACCTTAATCTGTAATTAAATTATTTATCTTGGCAAAGTGCTGAAGTGACAAAGTGACAGCTTTGAAAAAAAAAGGTTGTTTGAAGAACAGTGTTTCCTTTTCTCTTGTTTGCAGTAGCATTATCATCAGTAGGTTCCCTGAAATCTCTTCAGAAATACCTATAAAAGACCGGAGAGGAAGAGTGGTAGGATACCATAACACCACTCCTTTTCCTGAGTCCTGGATACCCCAGATTCAATTCAGATGTCCATTTTTGCTAGTTTTGGCTGGGGAGGAGTTAATTTTGTTCACCTTGCTCTCCTGGAGATGGCTGAGCACCTGCCAGCCCATGGGAAACAGTGAATTAACTCCTTTGGTTTGCTTTGTGTGTGCAGCTTTTGCTTTCCCTATCAAACCCACAAGTTTACCAACTTTTTACCCTTCCAGTTCTCTCCCTGATGCTGCTGGCTGGGGAGTGAACAAGCAACTGTCTGGGGATTGGTTGCTGGCAGGGGTTAAATCACAACAACATTAAACAAAATAAATGCATACATTACTGATTCTCATTTTTTAGGTTTTTGTTCTTTATTGTGTCTTGAATTCATGAAGGTTTTTGCCAACAGTAACGGAATAGATAAAATAGAAGAGATCTAGCTGCTTGGGAGCAATATTAAAAATGCAGTACATGGATGTATTAAAAATGGAGCAAAAATTGCTGACATAATTATAATTTTTGGGGGGTTGTTTTTTTTTTTTTCAGGTTTAAGTTTTCATAGCAATGAAGTCTAGAACCAAGATGCCCTTAGAAGACAGGAAGAAGATGTACTGGTAATGAGTGTCAAGGGTGTCAGAAAACTGGCAAGTGAACAATTTTTTGGCAGCAGTTTGAGACAGGCTATTTGTATGCCTATAATTAGCCACACAAATGAATGTATGCCTGTTAATAGGAAATGATGTAAATATGAAAGGATAACAGTTTCAATAATAAGGTGACATTTTCTAAATGTTTCATGTGATACAAGTACAAGAACAGAGTTTAAATAAATATGAAAATTTTCATGTCATGGACTGTAAAAGGGTACAGACTTTGAAGATCTCCCCAAGGTGTCCTTTTCAACATTTATTTTCTGGCTCATTCTGTCATCTGAAAGATGTACAAACTGCCAGCCAGTTTTTGCTTTTAGAGCTCCTTGTTTGATTGCAGTAAAAATGTGAAATTTGCTTTTTTAATTTGAATTTTTTTCGGTAGTATTATTAGCATGACAGACTGGAAAATAAATCTAAAGGGTGGCAGGTAACAGTCAATCATTATCCAATCTCAGTCTCTTCTGATGGCCAGCAAACCAGATGAACTATAATAGCCTCTGAATCAGATTCTTCGGACAAGTAAAATGCTAAAAAATGTTTTTGTTACACACTTCAGCTTTTTTTTTTCTTGTTTCTTATAGTGTTTTACTCGAAGCCATGCAGGGACAGAGAATTATTAGGATAAAAATCAAAAACCTCCTGGAGTTAGGCTCATCTGACTTCATCTCCTATAATGTTGGAATATCTTGTCTTTAGCTGGCACCTCACCAGCCAGCTATCATCTGGCCTCCTGCTGACTGCTGAGTTGTTTATAAAAACACATTTCTCTCTGCATATGATCCAGATGCTTTGGAGGGGAGAGGAATATATTAGGCGTGCAGAATAGATAGGCAGCCTTTTCAAGTTTCATGGGTCTTGGTGGGAAATCAAGGGAAGTTAGTGGCAGGAAAAATAATTCAAAGTCTTTAAAGCTCTTTTGAAGCGATTCTTTCAAAGCCCACCTTTTGCATTTTACTGTAAAATCCTTAAGCTTGGAGATGCAAATCCAGACACGACGTTGTACCACTCAGGAAATTGCATGACTTAAATCTACTGTGAATGAACAGGCAGACTGAGATTTGTCTCACCTGCCTAGAAATTTAGATGTCTATGCAAGCTATTTAATTTCTTTTATCAGTGGGAGATAAGTAGATGAAGAGGATGGTTCATCATGTCCTATGCTGGGTGTCAAGGAGAAGTAGTTGGAGTCATACTCTGGAAGTGCATTTCTCTGTCCTTTAAATACAGATCACTAACTTGAAGCAGATAGATACCTTTCAGATGACCAAAGTCAGATTGGGTGGAGTCCACCAGCAGTGATATGCTAGTGAGCATCATGCTGCTAATACTTGAGTGTTCCACTGCAGAGGAGATAAAACTGAATCTAAACTTTGTGACTCATCATTTAAAAGCTCTCCAGGGAAATGGAATAGAAAAACACACTTTATAAACCTATCTAACTACATCAACATTGTGAGAGATGAAGGAGGGTTCATTTTACATTATATACTCAGCTCCCTAAATCTTTAAGCTACCTGTAAGTTATTCTGGACTGCAATTCATAAATAGAATTATTCACTAGACCGAAAATATTACAACAGGAAAAGTTTTGAAGACAAGATTTATTTCAAATGAGAATTTAGTATGAGAATTTTGAAAGTGTTCAGTGGTCACTGAACAGCAGCTGGTTTTTATGACTTCTGCATGTCTTTAATTTTAATTTCTGAATGAGGAAGTTAAAAGATTCAGAATTAATTCTATCCCTCTCAGGATTTCCCTTCTGAAGAAGACAGCACTCATGTAGCAATGGGAATGGATTCAGGCCAAGGCAAGTCTCTTTGAAAAATATCAGTTTAATATTTTTAAGGCAATTTTTCAAAACACTAAAATTAATGAATTAAAAATAATCTAAGATGCATTATGTATAATTTTAATTTGTAAGAACAAGAAAGATATTTGGAAAAAGAAGTGATCAGTTATTAAGTGAATAAGGAGTAGATTTGGGGTCATTGTATCCAAATCTGTAAGAAAAGACCCCTTGAAAAATCAGAAACAGGTAATAAAAGGCTTGATTTTGCTTGCTACCACTTCAACTGATCTGTCAGTGTTTGGACTTCTTTCCTGCTGTGCAGGAAATCTAGATTAGTCTGTTTGCAGCAGGTTTTCTGGGGTTCATGGAGTGTCATGACACAGCAGTGTTTGTACTGCAAGTGAGGTAATAACACGATGGCTTTCTGAAATGTGGTGTTTTCACAGGCAAACTGGGTACTAATGAGGTCCCCATGGGCGGCTGGGTGATTTAAATATTTTAATTCCCATCCATCTCTTTTGTAGCAGTAACTTGTTTACCATTTACTGCTGCGATAGCAGTAAGAATTGCAATACTAGAGGATGAGCAGCAATTGTCTGAGCAGCAATTTAAAAGGGGCTTTGTTCAATTCATTCCAAATTTCTCCCTGAGCAAGTTCCTTGACTCTCTACCTTAAGGATTTGCTGCCAAATACAAGAAATAGCCACTTGGTCTATCTAAAATACGTAAAGCTACAAATCAACCTGAGGAAAACCAGCAAAATCTGCTGGTTCATTCTCTATCCACCAGCCAAAAAGATAAATGCGCATAAACAAAGAAATTGACCCTTGATTTTCTTCTCTGTTCCAGACATCATCTTACCCTCTAGCACAGAAAAATGGCTATTGGCTGATGTTTGTGTATATATGCTGCTGTCACTGCAGCTCAATCAGTCCAGAAAAATAAGTTTTTATTATCAGAACCAAGCTGTTTTTTTAACAAGTTTCAGCCAGCTGCATGAGAACACTGCTTTTGGCCATTCTAGCATTTGGAGCCTTCTGCGAATGTTAATGATCACATGCAGTGTAAAAGGCAATCTTCTACTGAAACAAGTTGCTCAGAGCTCTGTCCAACCTGTCCTTGCATGTTTGCAGGGATGGGACATCCACCACGTGTCTGTGCAACTTGTTTCAGTGCTTCACCAACCCCATTGTAAGATATTTCTTCCTTTTATCTAGTCTGAACATACCCTCTTTCAGTGTAAAGTCATTACCCTTGTCCTATCACAACAGACCCTAATAAAAAAGTTGTCCTCATCTTTCTTACAAGCCCTCTTTAAGTATTGGAAGGCCAAAATAACTTCTCCCCAAAGTTTTCACTTCTGTGGTCTGAACAACCCCAATTCTCTCAGCCTTTTTTTCAGAGGAGAGGTGTTATATCCCTGTGATAATTTCTGTGGCCCTCTTCTGGACTCTCTCCAACAGCTTCATGCCCTTCTTGTGGTGGGGACCCCAGATCTGGTTGCAGTGATCCAGGTGGGGTCTCACAAGGGCAGAGTAGAGGGGCAGAATCCTCTCCCTGGCCCTGCTGGCCACACCTCTTGTGACACAGTCCAGGACACGCTTGACTTTCTGGGCTGTGAGTGCACATTACTGGGTCATTTCCAGCTTTTCATCTGCAAGTGCCCCCAAGTCCTTAGCAGGGCTGCTCTCAATCCCTTTGTCCCCAGTCCGCATTGATACCAAGGTTTGCTTTGACAGAAGTACAGAACCTTGCATTTATTGAACCCCATGAATATAATTTGAGAGTCTCAAAATAGAGAAATTAGTCATCTCAATAGAGAAAAAACATTACAGTTCCAATGACCATTAAAGTTAGTCCAAAATGGAAATGTAGATGATGGTGTCAGACTTTTCTTCTGTCAGACCACTGATTTGAAACTTTGTCTATGATGAAACCTAAGGAAAAGAATAAGAAAGTAGTTTTATAAAACAAAGTCCTAGTAAGGTATTCCTCTTGTTTAGATATTTTGAGGATTTGAGGTAATAGTGTAAGAGCTTCATTTCTCATATATTAAACTGTTATTTTATTCTTTTACTGAAGACTCTTGAAACATATAGACTTTTCCTCTTTGAAAGGAGAATGGAAAAGGAAAGTTTTCCCTCATTCATTGTGCAGGTCTCAAAGAAAGACATTTCTTTAATATCCAAGCAGCGTGCCTCAACAGCCGAGGGGACAGGGTACCAGGGCTCATAACATAATGGAGGGGGATAATTTTCTCAAAGAAACAGCTGGGCAGCTGTAGGTCAGAGCTCTTTATGTCTGCAACACTCTCTGAATATTATATTTTTACCCTCAGGTGATTTGGTGTGGTCATTCCTGTAACAGTTTCAGTTCACATTATAGCAGTTAATGTCATGAAAATCGTGTGGAGCTGCCATAAACTGATTCAAAACACTCCAGGAGATTACAGAAGTGAAGGCTTCGGATGTGCTGGGATTTCCTTACTGCATGAAATCTGACTGCAATTGATTTGCATGCAAAGATTTTTTGCCTAGTCCTGCTGTTAGGTGGTTTATGCAGAAAATAGGTAATTTTGCTTATTTCTCATGGAGCCTGCTCTTTCAAGCGGGAAGCAACACAGTGGCCCTAGACTGTTGTAGGAAATCATGAAACCAGGTGTGCTCTGGGGTTCACACTGCGAACCACAATTCCTCCAGCCCCTGGGCAGCCCTAAAGCTCTTCTTCAGCACATTCAAGCTCCATAAATATGCAATGTGCAGTTATTGTTTTCCAAAACAACATTTTCCTTCCATTTTAAAGATTCTGAGACAGAGACTTCTTGAGTTAGACATTAGGGTAATATTTATAATTATGGCTTTTGAGGGATACCTGCCTTCTCTCAGGTAAAATAAATGGCTTTCTCTTCTCTCCCCAGTATAACCTTCTGAAAGTTAACTATCCAGCCTAAATTAATTTTGTGATTCCCTCTGAAGTTCCCTGGGAAAGATAATCACTTCTGGATGATTTCAGTTGACCTATTTTTAACATATATTTAGAAGAAGATGAAACAGAATTTTGTCTTTCCCAGGGTTCTCCCATCCTGAACACTCCATGTGAATCTAATGACAGATATTTATTTTGTCTGGAGAGTTTATACAGTAGCATCTTTGGTAATAGGGTTGATAGAGAAAGACACATGAAAGCGTACAAAGCTAATAATAAAACAGTAGCAGTGGGAAAATATATGTAGATACATAGATCAAAGCAGCTCCTTGAAATTTAGCAGATTATAGAAAATAAATACATAACTGAGTTCAGAAGAGAAAATGAAAGAGAAAAACAAGAAGAAAACATCTCAAATGATTTTGTTATGTGATCTGTGCTGAGCACCTTGTGTTGTATTCATGTGCATGACAATGATATTGCCTGCTAATAATAACAATGTTCAAATCAATGCAGGGCTATGAAAAATCTACAATTGGGTTAGACCTTTTTTTGCTATCAAAGTTTTATTGATTTGTAGAGGCATATCATAAATAACAGCCCATTTTCCAGAGACTTTCCAGTTTAAAATATAGACCAGGACAAGCAGATGGTTTATAAAATTGCCCCCCACCTTCATTGGGTAAAGGAAAATGAAATATAAACAGGTTGTGCAAATTCAGGACAGTTTCATCTATTTCTAGTACCACTGTGTGAACTACTGGTTTGTTCTGAATGTAAGCACCATGATGGCTTTTCAAATTTTGATGGAGAGATTATTTTCTACTAGTTACTTGTGATGCAGGGAAAAAGAAGATCAGAGAAAGATGTGTGACCAAGACCTTTGGACAGCAGAAGCAGGAAAGCTGACCTTCTGTTGTACAAGAGATTTGGTGGGTGTGTTAAATAGGACTTATGGAAGGACTGGAATAAAAAAAAATTACTTAGAGGAATCTGAGGAATGGAGAAGGTTAGAGATAACTAAGAAGTAAGGGATTAAAGGTCCAGATAAAGCATCAAAGGCAAAAGAAAGGATGCTACAACAATTATGAGGGGTGATTTTCAAAACTTTCAGAAAACCTTAAGTAGGATAAGCAGCTGCAGAAGACTACATTGTGCATGGGGAAGATGTAAACTCAGATGATAAACCACTACAGGGTGACTGGGCACTGAAACAGGCTCCTCAGGGATGTGGTCACAGTCCCAAGCCTTACAGAGTTCAAGAAGTGTTTGGACAATGCTCTCAGGCACACAGTGTGACTCGGTGCTGTCCTGTGCAGGGCCAGGAGTTGGACTTCAATGATCCTTGTAGGTTCCTTCCAACTCTGGATATTCTATTATAATCAGATTCTATGATATCTGTGCCATAAGAAATCAAGTGAGACACTACAATTGCATGCATCCCTTTGCCAAAAGAGAAAATGTAAGTTCTCATACATTCCCAATAGAGATAACAGGAGTTTCCCATTGTAGTAGGGGATCTGGGTAGATCTATAACATGCACTTGTACAAACACGGATTGGTTTGGATTGGAAGGGATCTTAAGGACCACCTACTTTGAACCCTCCCCTCGCCATATGCTGGGACTGCTTTCACTAGACCAGACAACTCAGAGTTCCGTCCATCCTGGCCTTAAACACTCCCAGGGTTAGGGCATCCACAGCTTCTCTGGGCAAGCTATTCCAGTGCCTCAGCACCCTCATGACTTGCTTGTTGAAGGCTGTGGATCTCAGCTGTTCAAGGGGTTGCAAAGAGAAGAATCACAAACACAAATGTTCCACTACAGGAAATCTGGCAGTGAGCTTTGCTTCTCCTGCAGCTGCTTATATAGAAAGATGAATATAAATATGACCACATATTTAAATACAGATATAAATATGACCAGATGACTTTTTATTTGCTTGGTAACTACAGAGCAACCAGCTGTATGGTAAAATGCATGCAATAGCAAGATAGTTGCAATTAAAGAGTAAATTATGATGACATACATTATTTCTCAATGTCTAAACCATAGTTGAAGGTTACATAGCAATTACTTTTGATCTCATTAAGAATAATTAGTAATTACCAAGAACTCTAAGAGAAATGTGATTACTATGAAGCTACCTGGTATTTCCCCAAGGGGACTCTATCTAGTTACAGAATATATATGCCCCATTACTTATGGCAGCACATAAAATACCACTTTATTTATGCAGTACAAGCGAAACAGGCCTGTTAAAATGTTTAGTGAAATATTTGGTAAAGACAAAATCTTTGCAGTGCCTACACTACGGAATGTTTACAAGTGCTTTTAAATCAGCTACTCTTATCTGCCATCTTACATAGCTTATTTTTAAGGTAAAGAAATAGATGCAATAAAACAAAATTAAAGCCATGCCAATTGTCCTCATTTTTTCTTTTCTGATGCACTTCTCATAGGGTAAGAATTGGAAGACACCTCCTTCTAACTAGAAAATACTAAAGACAAACGTGGAGCAAGCTCCCCCTAGCCAGCTGACCACAGCATTAGTGCAGAAGAATACAAATCTACTTGCTTTACTTTGCCAGAAGCCTTTAGAAAGATGAGCAGATGTTTAAATCTCAAAAGAAACAAAGAGAAAAAGCTGCAAGCTGGTCTTTCACACTGATGAATTTCCCAAGAGCCTCTGCTGCTATGAAAAAGGCATCTAAGACAGAAGTAGAATGCATCAGGTTTTTTATTTTTAAATGTATTGATAGTGATTAGAAAGGAGATATCTCATATTGGCAACTGGTTATGTGTGGGATGGTGCAAATGTTTATACTGAAACAAAGAGTTTGTGGATTTTTATGACCATGGAGTAGACTTGCTTATAATATTATTTTTGGACTGTTGGGAAATGATTTTGTTCTGTGAGTTTAAAAGTCCCAAAGTTTAATTTATTCTATTTTGAAACCAGTAAATGGAACTACTGAAATCAGCAGTAAAGTTGCCACATATTAGGTTGACCCAGCATTCCATTTTGAGGAAAACCCGTTTTGCCATGCTTGGTTGAATTATCACTAGTAGAAAAACGTGTATAAGAAATATGGAAGAACCTACTTTTCCTGTGTTATCATTTACCAATGACCCATGGATGAGAGAATCAGAAAAACTATTTTCTCTCTCTCCCACAATTTCTGATTTAACTCAAAATGAAAATCTAAGTGGTATTTTGAGTGCTTTTATTTTGTAGAGTGAGAAAGATGCCTTTGCTATTATGGCAGGACCAAGAAATTTTTGCTAAGGCTTAGGAACAACATGAAACCTTCAACACCACATTTTTTCCAAATTCCAGAATTATTTATTGCCAGTGGTGCTTGCACTGAGGAAAGTGTTCTGTCTCCTTCACTGTGAACAAAAATTGGTGATCTTTCCTCTTATTTCATATTAATTCTAGAGTTTGACTCTAACATTATTTCAAAAGTTGCTCTTTACTCGTATTTCAGGTGAGCCTTTAATGTTTTGGTAGGTCTGTAAATACACTATACTTCTCAGTTTTGTAAGTAAATACCTATTTTTTTATTTCCTCACACTGTAATATATTCATTCAGCACCTTGGGGTACACTTTTTTCAATCATTCAGGTATTTTTCTTTCCATATTGATGGTATTGATATCTAAACATGTAGAAGTTTAATTTATTGCATTATCATAACAATTTCATGCTCGTATTAGAGCACATATCTCCTCTTAAAAGTACAGATCTTTTAGGACTGCATGGATTCACATGATGGAATATATTTGAAACTTGGAATATATTTCTATGTCTTCTAGAATAGGTATGCACATGCAGTCATTTAAATATTAGCTGGTTCTCAGTCACTGTTGTGGAATTCTATACTGCATAGATTACATTTCCTCTAAGAGATTTATTTTTGCTCTCATTGCATTTATTTATGGTGATTTATCTGGAAGGAGGTTGTTTCACTTGCTGTTTCATTCTGCCTTGCACCCTAACCCAGAGCTGAAATAGACCTACTGTCCTCTAAACATTCAAGGATGGTGCATGGGACTTCCTGTGCTTATCATCCTAGTGTGTAGTTCTTCATCAAATGACTCTCTCTAATCAAATTAGATTACATCCAGCATGTTATCCATGTCTACTTTCTGTTATATCCTTGAAAAGGTATGGGTGAGCTTGTCAGATCAAGATTTACTCTGTATAAAACCAGCCTGAGTCTTTTTGTGCATCTCAGATTTTTCTCAACGCTGTGTAGTCTCAGGGTTTCTCTTCTTTTTGAGGTCCAGTGTCTTATCTTTCTTCTTTCTTTCAGCTTTGCTCAATATTGACAAGGCTATGTCAGTCTCCCTTTAGAGAATTACTTGGTTTCACTCAACCAGAAATTCAGCTCACTATTTCCTTTCAGCTCCAAAGGAATAGACTATTTGACCTTCAGATCTTGATTGGAGTTGGTGATTGAGTGCCATGTGGATGCTTTTAAGGTCCCATTCTCTCACTGACGGGCTGAAGACATCTTAGCAAAAGTGCTTAGTGCTTCACATACACGGTTCTTTATTCTACTTGATGCCCAAATATTTATACTCATAGGACATAGACACACTCTGTTCTCTGTGGGCACTGTTCACTGTGTGAGGGAGCAGATTGGACCAATCCAATGAAGTGGGCTGTGGCAAACATCTCTGCTCTATGCTGGCTGTAAACATCTTTCCCTTTGTGCTGTCATGAGAGATTAATTTTCCCATTTAAAAGCCATAAATGACTATTTCTTGGGGACAATCTCCTAGAATAACTCACGCAAGTTACTATTGCTGAGTAGTTTAGCATTAAAGGTAACTATTCTGCCTTATTATGTAGAGTTCCAATTATTCAGAGCACGAAGTTTCTCACCTGCATTTTGCATTTGGCAAAAAATGTGAGAAATATTGTTCAAATCAATGGAATTATTGGTTCCTTAAAATTGCCCAAATGTTCAGGAGCTTTGCTGACTCACAGATGATGTAAACACAGTGTGCATCTTAACAGGGAATTCAAATCAGTGCTCAGTTTCCTGCCTTATAAATCACACCGACTACATTTATAAATACAATTTACTGAGCTGCTCTTTAATATAATGGCCTTATGTATTAATCTTCTCAAGCATTCATGGTTTTGTTTCTCTTTGTGGCTCAATTATTATTCAGGTTTCTTTGCTAGCATCAGTGCATTGCTAAAAGGGAGAGCTTGTGTTTCCTTAAGTACCACATATTTAATAGCAGTGATACTTTTTGAAGACAGAGAAAAATAGCTCTGTATGCTTCAGCCTAGAAAGGGAAAAAAAAGAAAAAGTACATTAGACAGAATGTATTCAGAATTCTGAAGCATATACACAGTCACTTGGATTGCAGGGATGCTTGGCAGAGAATAAGACCCTATGAGTTTCTACAATTAGGTCCTACCCAGTAGATGGCATCCATGCACCAACACTTGAGCCTGGGCTCAAAGTACAGTGCAGTGAAGGGTTTTGCAATGTTTTATTTATGGAAGAAAATTAACTTCGAATCTTTGTGTTTTGCCTCAGGCAATATAAGCAGTAAACATGATTTTCACACCAATAGGTAACAAATAGTTTTCTTAACAAATTAGATGAACCCTGATGTCTGGTTTCTGATTGCTTTAGAGCAACGTGTGTATAATACTTTTCTCTTATATTCAAAATCTTTTGTTTTACATGGGATAAAGTGAAAATGACTGGATATATGCTGTGAATATGAATTATCTTTGGACAACAGACATTTTGTGTTTTTAAGATCTGTTTTTAATAAGTGTACAAGCCATTCAATTTTTTGGCTCCCTGGTGCTTCATAGAGGTGTTTTGCTTTCCTATATCAGCATCCTTGGTATTATAACAATGTATTTCACAGAAGTTGCTTAATTACACCTCACAAGAAATACCCCTATGAGGCACTGCCAATCTGTGGTGATAGATCTATCCTCATCTTGTAATTGGGAAACAAGGTATTGAAACGTGTGACTTAGTGCCAGGATAACTGATTCTGCTTCCCTGCTGTGTCTATTACACATGTTCCTCAAAATTATCCATGCCAGCCTTTACACGTCTGGCAGCACTGCAATGCAGCAAGTATAACTGCACTTTTCTTCATAGAGCTGAAGTTTCTTGTGATTTCTTGTATCTGTAATGGCAGAGGGAAACAGGTTGGTGAGAATGCTTCACAGGTCTTTTGGGACTGGATAGCTTTTACATTGTGTTGCATGACTAATGATGGTTGGATTCCAATTCTGCATTTCTAACTTCACTGCAGAGACATCCTGGTTGCATTTATCCAGGATTTGAATTGAATTGAACACGAATGTTCAAAAACTTTTGACCACTTGATTTCCTTTCCAATTGCTTCCCAAATTCCTTTTTGTTAAACATAATATTGTTTTAATTTTTCCATAGACATTTTTAAAAACCTGATGTTTGCTTAGAAATGATGTTATTCATTCTCTATATCTGTCCCCAGAGTAGTTTTGAGAAAGCTTATTCCTTTGTACCATCTTGCTTGAACATATAATCCAAATCCCACTGTGCTGGCAGTGAATTCCCCTCTGTAAGAGTTTTGATGACAACAAACTTGTGATGGGTTAAACTGCTGACTGAGGCAGTTTGACCTTTTTCCTCTGGCAATAGAAAAATTCTTCATTAGGCTTGCACCTGAATTTCAGACAGCTAGAATTAGGGGAAATTAAACTGTCCTTAAGAGGTTCATCTTCATGTATTATTAAACAACAGATCTCCCGGACTGAGTGTTTTATCACACTCAATCTTTTAATTTCTTCAGAAGGAAAACTCTGTGGGCTGGTGCAGAGTTATGCAAGATTTTCTTTCAGAGGAATCAGCTGGCTTGATATCTCAGACCACTGTGCAGGGAACATGGACAATAACTCCAGAGACATCAGGGAATTAATGTCGTGTCTAAGCTGGTTTGTTCCCCTGGATACCATTGTTGAACAATGACTGGTGTAAGTGGCAGTTAAGCAAGGTACAAAATGACTGTATACTACTTTTAATAGTGAGTTTTTCACATTCCATTTAACCTTTCCTTCTGTGCACTGTCTTCGGGGTGTTATTCATAACACAAAATATTTTTCAAGCATCAAGATTAGAATGGCTTCTTTCCCTGGTAAGATTTAAAGAAACTTTCTAGTAATTCTATTCTGTGACTGTTTCTTTGGGAAAAGTTGAATGTATTACACAAAAGATGACTATTGAATTTGCAACAAATTCAGCATTCTTATGAAGTTCTATGCTTGAGACCTTGACTTAATGAAATTGTTTAACAAAGCATATCAGTCAGCACCAGTGCTGCCTCTATTACATTCTAACAGATATATTTCAATAAATTCACTACTCTTTCAAGTAAAATTTCCTTCTGATTAAGTCATGCCTGAAGCTGAATTTTCTTTTTAAAGTTTCAATAAAAACTGTGAAATCATTTGCAACTTACATCCCCAAAATGTGATTTTTCCCTACAGAAAAATTATTGCAGTATTATTTTAGTCTTTGTAAGTATAAAAATGGATAAAGCTTGGGATCTGAAGCTTACTTTGACTGTATACTGAACTAATCCCTGATGAGGAGTGGTTTGGTGACTAGTTAAGAACGGACTTGAAAAAAGGTGACTATGGCACATTTAAAATAATTGTAGGTTTAGAATACATTTTGAATGTAAAAATTCAAAAATTTCAGTTTTGACCACTGTTGGCATCTCTGCTGATGGTGACTGCATCCTGACCAACAAACCTCCTAGTTTTTCTTGATCCACATTCCTAAATTATTAGCTGTAAATGATTTAGATTAGCCAGGGATCAGACACAGAGCCCTGACTGAGTAAAGGATTACAAAATTCATCCTGGCTTATGAGTTATGAAAGTTATGAATTTCTTACAAACAGTAGACCCTGAGCAGTTCAGATTTAGAAGTGAGTGCTCAGTGCTCCTTGAGGAGGTGAATTTTATCTCCTGAGGGTTGTGTGGACTTCAGGGCCTAAAGACTTGAATGTAAAATGTCTCTGAATCACAGACAGAAGGTTTGTCAGATATCCAGAGACTGAGTGCGCAATTTACTGCCTAATACATAGAAACAAACTGGCTTCTGTGATCCACTGCTAAACATATAGCTAAAACATCTACTTAAAGGGAAGTTAAGGCTTTTTTACTTAAGGATTGTTCATTTGGAATATAATTACTTCTGGTAATGATGACATGTACATGTCATGTGTAGGGTACTGTCAAGTTTTGTTTTCCAAAATTAGATTCTGCTTAAAGAAAGGTTAAAAGGATGGTGGAAAAGTAGAAGAATAATAAATCCATCTCAAACTTCTTAGGAAAAAATGTGGAAAGGAACATTATTTTCTGTTACGTCACTGTGTCAGAAGCAAATGACAAAACCCATTTTAGTGAAGAAAAAATGAAGCCTGACATTGAGTATGAATGTTCTTCCACCAAGCTCTGAGCAGACTTTGACATCACATTTCCATGGATCTTTCCCAGGTGCAAGTGGGAATAATCTTTGTTAAAAGCCAGGGGAAGGAAGAATCAATAAAAACACAAGCAAACGTGGTCTTGAAATCTTGTCATTTGCAACTATCCTTAACAATTCCTGAGAGAGAAAACATGCATCGGACTCTCCCCCAAATTAAGCACAGGATATTTTGCTGGTTTTCCCTTTCAATGAAGGCATTTTTCAGGCCCCAGTTTTATGTAGTGGAAAGTAGAAGGTAAGAAGAAAGACTAAAAAGGGGAAATTAAAACATGCAGGTAGATGAACATGGGGACATTAATTTGTGGTCTATATGTTAATTGCCCTGGCCCATCTCTCAAGAGTGTCCAGGCCCCTATGGAAGGCATCCCTTTTCTAGAACATGTCAAGTGCCCCACACAGCTTGGTGTTGTCAGCAGACTTGCTCAGAGTGCCCTTGGATCCCCCATCCATGTTGCCAACAAAGATGTTAAACAGCTCTGGTTCCAGCACTGTTGAGTACCTCAGCCTTGTCCATGTCCCAGGTGCCCACGTCTCCAGTTTCCTTCCAGTGACAGCCTCAATTTTCCCTGATTTTCATTTTATCACCGATGCACCTACATATATAAAAGCTTTTCATGTTGTCTTTGACATTCTTGGTCAGATTTAATTCTGTCCAGGCTTTAGCTTTCCTGACTTGATCCCTGGTTACTTGGACAATTTCTCTGTATTCCTCCCAGGTTACTGTCCTTGCTTCCACCCTCTGTAAGGTTTTCCATGCTGAGTTCTTCAATAAGAACTGAGCTCCATGCTGAGTTCTTAAATTAGCAGCTCAGTCATCTCTCAGTCTAACAACAGCATGCCTAGGGAGGTCTTCAGACCATAGAAAAAGATCTCCCAGGGAGATTTGAGTTCAATACTGTGATATAAACCCCATAATGTTCCATTCCAAGGGTATCCCTGGTCTGATGTTAATCAATTCTGTGTCATAAGCAACTAAACATCTCAGAAAAAAAAGGACACAAGGAACTATTGAAATGATAATGATAGTTAGATCTGTTATATGCAGCCAGTTTCTGGAAGTTTAATGTTATTTCTCAGCTGCCAGCATAAAAACGTGTATTGAATTTCATGGAAATCAAGCATCCTAAAAGGAGTAATTAACCCCTGGAATCATAATGCTTGCACTTGGACTTCTCTTCAGGTTCTTCACTGACTCCACCTGCCTCATAACCCTTTTAATTACTGCATTTTATCAACAAGCCATAAGTGAACACTAAGGTTAAATATACAGACCCAAATGAAGAAGCTTTCAAACAAGTACTCAATTTGAAATGCAAGGTACAATGACAAAAAAACCCCAGGTTTTTTAGTTAAATCGATGCATAATTTCTTCCCTAAATTACAGCAGAAGCATGCATATGTGGTGATTAAAGACTGAAAAATGGAGTTTTATGAAAAGAATGCAAAAAATTTTATTATTACTTTGCATTTCTGCAGTACTTAATTTCTTTGGAGCATCACACTTACAAAATGCTACTCATGCAGGGAAGATGACATCAGTGACACTGCATTAGGCAGACATCACAGTTGTGACTCTCCAAGTAAGTCACTGTATTTTCATCTTAAGATTTCCTGGGCAAGGAAAGGAGAAGAATCCGGGACAAATCTGCCTTGTGTTACACATGGTTCCAGCAACTCACTGAAGGAAGAAAAGTTATAATATAACATATCTGTGCTCTAATTATGGGGCAGACCGAACAGTTCATCAAGCTTTGCTAACAGCTAGTGATCCTTGAAAGAAAATCCTACCAGCTTCTGTTTAGCTGCAAAGATTATAGCAATTTATCAGATGAGAGAGTGGCCACTTTTTCCTTCTCTCCCTCACCTTGTAGAGGTATTGAAGAAAATCTGAGGGTCTGCAGACACACTAGATATGTTTTGACATTTGGGGCATAATGTAGAGGGGCCACCTTGTCTGAGATCTTTCTTGCAGCATGAAAACGGCACCTGAAATTGGCAAGTCTCATTTTGTTCATGAGCTCACACCCAAACTGCAGCTGAAAATCTGAACAAATCCAGGATAATAAGGCCAGAAGAAACTCATACAGTCTTCTAATGTGCTATCTGAAACACACAAATCCCAGAATGATAATAATATTTTTTTTTCATTTGCTAAAGCCTGCAATTCAATTAGCTCAAAGATTTTAGAAAGACATTTCTTCTTGAGCTAAAGACAGGCATTTGTGATTTACACACCCCTTAGCAAGGATCCGAAGGCTATTGAATCTTATTGATGAAACAAATTTTGCATCTTAGTTCCTAATTGAATATTTCTCATCTCAGTTGACAGTTCATGTGCTGTTGTTCCACAAACGCAGAAAGTATTGGAATAATAGAGTGCACCGGTATAGTATAGCCTCTGATTTGCAATTGGTTTAACTTGTCTGAAATTTTGAAGATAATTTTCAAAGTAGAACTCATCACAGTATTCCTGTTAGGGGCAGCAAAACTCTTACGCAGATGATGATCTTGCTGCTTGGCATCTGTACATATAACAGCCCTTCAGTTGTCTTTGCCCCAGAAATCATAGGAACCATAGAATGGTTTGGGTTGGAAGGGACCTTGGAGTGAATGACACTCTCTTATGATGGACACAAATGCCACTCACTAGATCAGTTTTCTCAGGGCCCCATCCAACCTGGTCTTGAACACTTCCAGGGATGACATGACACTAGCTGAGCAGAACTTATTTCAAGATTGACTTAGACCTTAATTCTGGTAAAATAAATTTCTTAGTCTTTCTTATTGCACTTCAGGAAAGCTAAGTGAGTTTATTCACCCTTTCTCTCACTCATGATGAAGGCAGAAGCAGCAGGATTTCATAACAGAAAAGACTAGTAATCAATTCTTCACCATAATCTCGGAAGTCAGGCTGCTGAAAAAGCGGTGTTGCATCAAGAAGGATGTTGCAGACAAGTTTGGAAAAATCTCTCCCTTAAAAAACTGTGAGCAACTTTTCCATTTTCACTGGGAGGTCAGAAGGCAGAAAGAAGACACCATGTACAATCATAAGTAGTTCACAGCAGCTCAATGCTTCTCCCACTGTCAAGCAAAAATGATAGGTCATTAGACTCTCAGAGTAGAAAGATCCTGTTTTGATGACAGCTGCTCTGGTGTGTAATGCACTGAGGAAGATGCCATTAGGTGTAATTAAACAGAAAACCTAAAACATAAGGACAGAGACCTTTTTTCTTCTCAAGATGAAAACCCTCTGTGTACATACAAAATTATCACCTGTCACAACCATCCTTTCTTTTATCCCCCAGGAAAACAGACAGATGTCCAGCTGGCAGGGAGTATGAAGAGTGTTACCGTCTCAATTTGCTTCATGCTACCTCTTTCTAATCCCAGTGGTGCATTTTTCATCAGTTTCTGCTTTGCATGTGTTACCCTGTTTCCTGGGCTGCTGTTTCTTTTTGCTATGCTTCCTATGAGTTTGTTTCTACCTTCTTCTCAAAAATGATTCTGTCATGCCTGTCTGGCTGTTCTGTCTGTGTCATCCTCCTTTATCTCCTATATATTCTCCCCATTCCCTGTGTTTTCTATCTGGCTTCTGGACACTTTTCTTTTTAGTAAGGGTTGACTCTTTTCCATGATTCAAACAAAATATAATCTATTTTCAGGACCCTAAACCAAACCCTTAATTTGAGATTATTTCCAAAATTTTTTATTTTGGGATTTTCTGAAACAAAAATCTGTTTTGAATTTTAGAACAAAGAATAGGCTAGCAACTGGGAATCTTAAAAAAACCCCAAACAAATATGAGGTAGATGAGATCAGAGCCCTTCTGTCTTTCTTTCATGGATCTGATATTTTTTCAATAATTGTTCTTTGTTAAACCCAGCAAAGGCAGATCTCACAAACCTTTAATAAGTGCTCATGCATTTTTTGTAGATTCACCCAATAATTTAAGTCTGAAAGGACCTCCAGAGGTCATCTAGTCCAACCCCTACACAAAACAGGAACAGTTAGCAAAGGTTGCTCAGGGCCTTGTCCAATTGACAGAGACTGTAAAGCCTTTCTGAGACCCTGTTCCAGTATTTGACCAGCTTCTTGGTGAATAAAATATAATCCTGGTATATAACCAGACATTTTCGTGTTTCAGGTGGTGTTCATTGCATGTTGTAAGTTAATTTTGCATTCCTGAGAATAGTTTGTCTTGGTCCTCTCTACACCTCTCTGAAAACAGATTTGTGCATGTTAATGTTTGTTGCTCATCTACTGTGCATAATTGGGGTTTGTCTTCTCTCACGAGCACACAACAGACAATTGTGTCTACTCTCTGCTCTTTTTCCGTTCATTTTTTCAAGGGCAATTGTCAGTAGGCTTTGTAATTATCTTAGTACTATTCCCTTTTCCATGTGGATTCAGGTTAAAAACTCACTTCACCACCTTTCTGAAATTATGAAGCAATCACTTGCAGCTCCCTAACACAGTTCACTTCTATCTCTGACCTGCTCAGAGAACAGCTCTGAAATTAGTTCTTTACTTCAGAGGGGTCCTCATCAATTCTGACTTGCAACACTTTGAAATCAAAGGATGGGGATAAAACACTCCTGTCAGTATCAGTCATTCCATTACAAATTCTTCACAGCTTAAAGATCCCTTGCTTAGAAATAGGAGCTGTCATTCACTCGATGTGCCATCTGATTTAAAGCTTTTTGTGATACACTCATGCATTCTCCTGATCATTGAAGTCTTAATACTTCCCTGCATGTATCCAAAGAGAACATTCTTTTCTTTTTGGACAAAGGGAATCAGGCTTGTGGCAATATTGGTTAGAATAGTCAGCCTGCATGATGGAATCATTAATTAAAGCCTAACTTGAATCTTAGTGATTATGTAAATAAAATCCATCTTAAGCAAACAATTTTGTCATCCGCAGGAAAAGTTTTGTCTTCATGTCTGTGAGGTCAATGGATTCCCACAGTACTACTATTTAAAAAGCCAGATCTAATAAAGACATAAAAGTCCCGCTAGTTACTTACGTTAATTATGGATGAACTATATTTTACTCATCTGCCATCTTTAACTCTTTACATCTAGTCAATGCTGTTTCCCTCTATAATCAATAAAAGTGGGTAGCTCATCCAAAGTCAATATCCTAGGATGGGATGAATTACCTTCAACACATTTATGCTACAGGCAGAGTCAAAATGGACTAATTTAGATCGCTTGCTGACAAAAATTATGAGAGATTCTACTGCTCACATGTTATCCCTGTTAACCAGTGTGTGTCTGGCTTTGCCCATTACTTTGATCCAGTTTTGAGCCCAAGGGTGCTATCAGAACTTAAAAATAACAGCAAGCCATGACAAACCAATTACAAAAACCTTTGGAAAAACATCTGGAGTTTTTTGGTACAACTTCCCCTCCTTTCTCTCTTTGGGATGCTGAAGCCTGTCAGGTACTTTAGAAACTGAAGCTTTAAATAGTCCTGCAAGCCCTCTCTCACTCCCCCAACAAACTTATGTGAGGAAACAAAGCCCCTTTTTTCAAAGTAGGTGTGATCTGCTTTTACCATGCAGAAATCATTCAGGCACGTTCCACACACAGCTGCAAAGATTGTCCCCATATGTAGATAGATTTTTGAACAGAAATAAATGTGTACTTGAATTTGAGGTCCCTGGTCCCTGGTGCTGGTGGTTAGAATTTGAGGTCCCTGGTCCCTGATGCTGGTGGTTGCTCCCTGATACCAAACATTTTCCCTTGCCAGGGTGCCTTATCTAGAAATCAACCCAATAGACTTTTTTTTTTTTTTTAAAGCATGGATAGAAATACGGAGATAATATTTACTTCCAAGGAAAGATGGTCACAAAAGGGGAACACAATCAACTTGCATATGTTTACATCTTAAACAATTAAAAGCAGTTATGAAAGTAAGAACTAAAAGGTTGAATATGCCTGGCTCTTTCTCTGCCAGGAACCGTTGGAGACAAGCTTACAACTGTGGCTAAACTAATATCCAAAAAATGTGGATGCAAAGATTTGAGAAGAGTCTTGGCCTCACACCAGCTGGACTATGATGCTGGCACTGCTGGCATCAGAGTGCCAGAACATTCCCTCAGTAGCTGGGATAAGCAAGATCTATCCTGCGCTCTTCTCCAGCAGTCCGTTCCCAAATGAGCGGATTATTTCTCTAGAAAGTAAGCAAGATCTCAAGGTACAATGTTGCTTAAAATCTTCATGGAGAGGCAACATTTTTTCTGTCATTTATTGTGGGTCAACTGAATAGCAGGAGCATCTGTATCTTTGGGATCTGTTTTTAATGTGTAGATGACACAGCCTTTTCTTATACAGGACTGCAGGGTCTGAGACCAGATATTCTGTCCTGAGGATGATATGCGTAACTGAATAGCTAAACTTATCGCGAGTGGTTCACCAAAAAGCTCAAGCAGATAATTATATAATATTTGCAAATAGATTTCTTCACCAAAGTGGAGGTAGACTGGAGTTAATTTTTGTTTCATGTACTGCTTTGTTTATACAACTTGTACCATTTCTTTTTCTTTATTTTCCCCATAGGGCACACACATAAAAAAATTACATTAAGCAAAAAAAATCTGTGGTTTCTTTATTAACATCAAACTCACTTCCACAGAACTTTCTTAAAACTGTCCAGAATACTGCTTCACAATCCATGGACATCTCAACCGTACTTTAAGCAGGGTAAAAAATAGTGAAACAGCAAAATTTTTAAAGTATATTGCAAGCATATAAGTATTGGTAGTAATTCAAGCTTTCTTGCTACTAATATAGTTCCAAAACTACTGCCTCTGTGGGAGCTATTACTATTCAAATAACACTGTGCAGTGTTATTCATTTTGAATCACAGTTGCACCAGGAATTATTTCAAATTCAATTCAGTTTGTGCTGCAAACCTGGCACTTTTGTTAGGTATGTGAATAAAAACATCTGTACATATATTCAATAAATTGAGAGATTTTCAAAGGAATGATGCATCAGCCTCACCAGCTGAGAGTCAGTTCTCTGACCAACATAGGCTGGAGCCAGAGAACATAGAATGCTTTCAAAGAAATCATTAAATGATCTTTCTGTCCAGACAGTGTCTCTGTGTTGACTTGAAATTCCAGCAAGAATAATGTCTTAAGTTAGTGACTAAAAGCATCTCATATTTTTCTAAATGAGGGAAAGGAAGGACTAAGCACTTTCAAACACTTTTGATTGCAAACACTTCCAAAAAATCCTATAAAACAATACAAATTATTTTTTCTCTGCTAGTTTTTGTGAACTTAGAAAATCATGAATTTCCAAAGAAGATGCTGTGAGCTGATGTCCCAGTTCTCTTGCAGTCAGTACAAATTCTGGTAATTACCAAGTCATTGCTTGCACATACAGACAGCTGTAACATGGCAGTTCCAGTTGGCCTTCAAGGCACTAAAGCATTACAGGGGAAGCAGGAGAGGAAGAAGTGAGCCAAGGATGGAGAAAAGTGGTTCTTATTAAGACTAATTCTGTGTTACCTGGGAGCTGTCTTGATGTCAGATAGGAAGAAATGTAGCTTCCAAGACTGGCTACAAAGCTTCAGAAAGTATACGAGCAGTGGTTTGGATTGCAGAAAGCTTCCTCTTTATATCTTTTTAAAGCAACACACTCTTGACTCCTTGTAAGTTTTTTCTACTGTAATAAACTTGCTTCAGTATTTTTCAGAAATAAAATACTAAAATGGACTTTCACTTTTGGTAAATAGCACATGCTCCTGCTTAAAATGAAAAAAGCAAACAGGTTTGGATAAATTTTTCCACTTGCACAGTGACAGCTTTGCTGCATCCTCAGCGACAGTTAGTATCAGACAATTCTTTTCTGAATGTTAAGAATGCCAAAACAGGGCTGTAATGTTATTTTTTATCACAATTCAAGAGTCTTAGGAAGGCCTGCTTTTGTTTTGGTACAAAATTCCATTGGAGAAATTCACATAATGTGAATAAAATACCCAGCTCTTCACTTAATGAATTTTATGGCTGTAGGAATAAGACACAACTTCAACCAGAGTCAGGGTGAGCACTGCCTCATGCTAGCACTCAGTATATCCTCAGGCAACACAGTGTGAAATCAGAACATATGATTCCATGTCTAGTTCCATTTAGATTGTCTAGGGGCTAATTTAGATTTTCTTCTCAGTACTTTCTTTTTGACTAACAGTCCACAGCAAGCTGCAGGAAGTGATTCAAAGCAACAGCAGGACGGTCATCTTCAGGTGCATTTTAATGGTTCACACTGAAATTTTGCTGTCAATATATTTTTACCTGCAGACTTTTATGTTAAAATAGCTTTTCTTCATAGAGATAGAAAAGTAATGCTCACTAATAAGGAGTGACCCAGCTATTATTGAAACAGCTCTTTTTGAGAAGTGGGACATGGAGTGAGACACCAGAGAGCCAGGCTGTAACCCAGAGCCCCAAGAAACCCTAGCAGCAGGCACAGTTCCTTCTGTGGCCTGTCCCCTTCATCTGAGGCACAGTTAGGACCCACAGGGCAGAGGCTGGAACATCAGACTGGAAGAAATTAAAGAGATCTGCATTAAAAAAAAAAAAAAAAACAGATGAGAAGTGGCCTGTGTTTTTTCCCATGTAGCAAAGAAGTCAAACATTGCCAAACTGAAATCTGCGGTGTCCCTCCCAACTCCTTTCCCTCCTCCAGCCTTCTTACTGGTGGGGTGGTGTGAGGAGCAGAAAATACCTTGACTCTGTGTGAGCACTACTCTGCAATAGCAAAATCATCCCTGAATTATCAACACTGTTTTCAGCACATATAAAAACCCTGTATTAACTTCTATGAAGAAAACTAACTCTATCCCGATCAACACTAGCACTCTGGCAGGTTTTCCGAGTGTCTTCAGATCTCCTGCTCTCAGCCTTGTGCTTCTTTTTTACCATGTTATAATCGACATTGCTACTCCATATGCAGAAATAGTGGCAAGGCAAAAGAATTTTTAATCCTTTTCCCAGTCTTTTCTCTTGGAAACTGGGCTATATCTGCCCTTATGTGTAACAACTTTGCATGGTTTTGTACATACTCCAAATAGTCCTGTCATACATAAACTTGTGACATTTGTCAGTCTGTGTCACCAGGTGAACTTTGAATAGCTTTGTCGTTATAAAATTCTACAGCAAGAATGAGAACTGGCTGAATACTATGAAGGGAAAAAGAAGAGAGGTGAAAGGACTTCTTCAAAAAGACTGCCTGTTCCTTTTGGGGAATCTTAACTGCCATATCCACAGCTCTGTTGTTGAGCAGATAAAGATGATAGAGAGGTCACTTGGATTTCTACTTTCAACTTGCCCTTCAAAAGAGAGGACCAGAAAGGTTTTTCTCCTATTGTATTGGAATACCTTGGGATATCAGTCTTGCCAAGCACTTCTTATCAACCCAGCTTATAATGCATCACCTCATTATTATTCATTAGGGCAAGTGAGTAAAAAAAAGTGAATAAATGCATTCCCTCTGCAAGTCTAAGAGCCTGTGAAGCCAGAGAGGTCCTACTGATACCTCAGTGCTTAAAGATAAATGCTTTGCTTTAAAATGTCTGATTATTGAGGTGACTTCTTTCTGAGAGCAGGGCTAGGTATATCTGTGCAAAAGATTAGGAGTGCTGTACTGCCATCATTGAAGTGTCACAGGTGATTTTTGCACCTCTGGCTCAGTGGAGGGTGGATGGATCTGTAGGACAAAATTGAACCATTGTTAGAAAAACAGGCAGTAAAACAGTCTCTGAGTTCCCTTGCCACTTGTTTAGCCAAGACTCAGAAGTGGACATCAGGAAACCATTTTGTCCTTTCCTTTGATTCAGTGAAGATTGGATATATTTTGTCATTTCAGATATAATTTCCATCCTCTGTTTTGAAAGACTTTCAGTGGTGGGAACGCCACTAACTCCATGAAAATTTGTTTTTACACATGGTATTTCCTATGAATGAATTTGCAAATGCCGAATCTGAGGGTTTTTTTTCAATTTAAAACAATACTTACTTGTTATGTATAAGAATTTATGTGAAGAGACTTTTATTCTTAGCAGAAGCTTATAACCATCTCATCTTTGCTCTGGCCTCTGGAATGCTTAATCCTCATTTTCCCTTTCTGTGATTTTGTTGTGCTCCCACAGTATTTTCATCTTATTGAAGCTAATATTTTATCTCCAATAGCAGCTAGTCTTGCCTCACATTTCCTCAGACATCTTCCTCTAAGATCTCTACATCTTATTGAAAGTAGCTGTGACAAATGCCTTATCTCCTCACCTGATCCTCTCCGACCCTTCATTCCTGGAAGTCTTTTAACCCGCTAAGTTGCTCATTTTTCATTGTATCACTTTTACTTGCAGAAACTCTTCTTCTACAGATGGAAAGGCTTTTTGTGTCCAAACTCAGAGAATAGGCTTTGGTGGGACCAGAGTTCATATGTATGCTTTGTGCTGATAATTAATTTACTGAAGGTGATAAGGAAGAAAGCATAACATCATCTAATTGTGACCTATGCTCCAAATAATCAATTAATATTCAGATACAGAATCAGGCAAAGGAGGTTTGAAGACAGTTTTTTCTTCCCTCATATTTTGGTATAGCTAAAGTCCTGTACATAAACTGAAACTTGTTCAGCTATTGCATATGAGTTAAAGTAAACTGACCTGAGAAAACAGCATCTGTTCCATGTCACGCATCTTAGGCAGATCTTGGAAAAGAACATGACATAGACCCCTTATGCTCTTGTGATACCAGACACAGCAAACTCTGTGCAGTGGTGTTCCCTGAGGCAGTCTTTGACAACTCTCTGCTGCTTCTATATCACTTAAGTCAGTTTGCAGGTGCAATCAGGCCTCAAACCTGAATGCCAATCATTGCTGAGCAGAGAAAAGGGATTAAATTGGCAAGTTAAGTCCCTCACAATGAATAATTTACCCTAGACTAGTCTTCTAACCTCTCTCCAGCAGTGGTTATTCATGCATACACTGTGTGTATTATTTACACCTCTCACTAGGGCTGTATGAGAATCAGATCACACTTACAAGTTATGCTGTAGCATATTACAATAAGTGGCACTTGATACAGGCTCAAGAATTGACAATCAATTTTATTTAACTTGGGGCTTACACAAAACACTTCACCAGTCCATCTATGAAATGCTGAGAAGCTGCTATTATTACTGTGCTACCACACTAACACTTTATATGTGAAACTGAGACCTGGACGCCATAAGTCTAAATATTCTCTATGAAAGGTGAGTCTCACAAATTACTTAAATTGAAAAGACACTTGAAAATAAGGGAGACTGGAGAATGAATTTCTGTGACCTGACCAGGGTCACAGTAGCAAGAGATAAATCTTTGCTCCCTTCTATTTTTGCGGTCTGGGAAATTATGGCATTTATGTCATGCTTTGCAGGGACATTGTGTTGTATCCCTGCTCCTTGTTGTGGAATCCTCACTTGAGTTTTGCAACACTGAGGTAACGTGCATTTGGCCTTACAGAGTACTTTGGAGAACCTGAAGAATGAAGGTGGGCTCCTTCCATGCCAAGGGATAAAATGATGGACCTTACAGAGTAGAGCCCGTGTCAGTTCCCTAATGTCAGCATCTGGGGTAATTTTGCTGCCATGGGGAATCCTTCCTTGTCTCCTGCTGCTAATCCAGAAGGAAAGAGGTCATGGGTCACCTCTGCCCATCCCGTGTAAATGTCTCAGGTAACCTAGGGCAACTAAAATGACACTGGACATCACCTTATGACAACTGAGTCAAATCCTTATTAACCACTGACAGCAATGACTATATGGACACCTTGTCTACATGCAAATATTTATGTAAATCCAAATCCTATAGTCCAGCTGAGGTCCAGGCCCCTCTCCACTGGCTAGACAGGGAAGTTTGTGTCATTCTGGTATGCTAGACACCCATAATTTGTTTGGGCATTGAATACAAATTAGTTTTCTATGGTGGTGAGTACACGGCTTGTTTTGTCTCAGAAGTGGTTGTCTTCCAAGCCATCAGTTTTAAATAATGGGTGGGAAGAAGGAAATAGGGAAAGTGGATCTAAATATTAAATATATCTTTAATAGCTGACTTTCACAAGTCCTTTATCCCAGATTGTTTCCTCCATTAGCACCTGCAAGAGTTGATTGAATGAGACAGACGTGCCAGATTCATCAACACTGACAACCTTTTTTCAGATTGTATATACCTACCAAAAAGAGATTGTTGCCATTTGTTATTAAAACGCTCCTAACTGCATCTCCTTGGAGCAAAAATAACTTTGCTTTTTATGCCCAATAGTTTTTCTTGCCCTTGATAGCATGATCGACAAATTAACAGTGATCTCATAATTTATTCCTGCAATGTTCATTTTATTTATAATCCAAAAGCAATTAAATTCTCTTTTATGCCACATTGTCCTGGTGACAGATGTGTGGTTACCACTCAGACATTTGATGGCTGACATAAATCAGCCTGTGATCAAAGTGTCTGTTGACTTGAGAGTCTGAATTTGCAGCAGATGCCTCCACATACAGAGTGACAAGAAAATTCTTCATGGGAGTCTCATTTCAGTTAACCACCTTGCTTCACTCTGACTTTGCAATCTGACAGCCCAGTTATTTTATGACAGCCAGGAGTCTTCAAATGTATATTTACAAAGCTACCAAATGTGTCACTTTGTCACTTATACCAAATAATACCTTTGATAGAAAAGAAATACATTAAAATTTATGGGGCACAGTGCTAAAGGAGAAGGAATAGATAGTGAGTTTAACAATTTGACAAATTTATCCCCAAATGTTGGAAGACCGGAAGAATTTTTTTCTTCTTTTACAATTTTGCTAAGAGCAATATCCACATGTAATAACTCCCTTTTCTCCCTGTCCCCTCACCACAGTAGCTATAAATTAGATTGCAATGGGAGACAGGAGTCTTTGGCTGCAATTAAAACAGAGCTAAGTCCCGAGCCTGCATTACACAACTTGATTTTCTATTCTGTTAAATCAGGAGAAAGCCTCTGGCACAGTTTTAGCCATCCCAGCTAGTTTGGGAGGTTCAGGAGTTAGTGCAGTCAAAAGAACATTCCCTGAAGTTGTTTTTGCAAGGGGAGTTATTTTTTGAAGGGAAGGGGATTTTTAGTATTGCATTTATCACCAGACAGTGTCAGCCACACAGTCTCACTGTTGGCCAGAGAATGAGCTCAGGCACAGATTAGTTTATTAGTATAAAAATAATATAGGGCTATATAAAATACTAGTCTAGATGAGATAGGGTTGGCAGATGAGCTTGTGTTAATTGTCCAAGTCAGTTGGACATTTACTGCAGTGAGACAATGACCACTTGCAGGGGTCCTTCTCAGTCAACAATATGGACAAGGTAATGATTCCTTCACTCTACAGAGTCCTTCAGGACTATCTCAGCAGTTCATATGCACTCAAATAACCCTATGTGCCTTCATGGTATGTCTCAGGACACATCTAACATCCATACCTTTTTACTCTACAGAGGCTGGCTGCGACACACGCTCATTTTGGATACTTTGGACAGAAGAAAAGCAAAATAATAACCATGTCATAGACACACTGCAGGGAGTCAGAAGAGATTCAGAGGCAAGTGAAATGTGGATGGATGTTGGTTGATACCATTTGGCTTCAGAGTCAAACAGTGAGTTGAGTCCCTTTTTTATTCAGTAGTATGTGCAGTGCTCCAGAGAGACTGCTGCGATGAGCCTACAACCCCATGCAGGCTGAGTTGGCAGTGGAATAGCAGGGAGAGAAAAGACAGAATTGACACAAAAACTTCCTATTAGTGGTGGCAAGAGATGATCAAGACAGAGATAGGGATTCCCCAATTTTCTAATAAATATATAACAGCTAATTGGCTATTTGAAACTCGTATGGGATGCACCTTCTGAGCTGTAGCTGGAGAGATGCTGTGTGTGAGTAAAAGGCAGCACCACTCATAGCAGAAGTCTGAAATTCAACTTAGTATCAGTCTCAACAGAGGCTTGATGTTTGGAGGGTCTGACTAGTTTCTGCTCCTGAAAATGTATTTTCTAGTTATGCTTTAGTTAATGTGCTCCCTTCAGGCTATGAAGGAAATTGCTTCAGCTTGCTCTGGAGTATGGTGTCTCTAGATGTCTCACATTGAGGCAGGGAATTAAGTGCTGTATGCTCCTTTCTCCTAGGTAAGTGAATAATGTGTGCTTCTTTGGTTCTCTGCCCTCTTTACTTACAAAGAGCTATTAAAGGAAGGGATGTCAGTTTGGTGTTAGTTTGGTTTTGTAGTAAAAAAACCAGAGTGGACTGAAGGGGAGTGATTTAAGGGCTTCCATAAATGCAGCATCATTGCCTGCATGGGGCAGGCATGTTCCAGGACCTAACCTCACAGGCTGGCCTGGTTCTTGTAATATTCACGGTCTTTCAGTTAACTCCACAGAAAGAAAAAATCTGGGCATGCTACTGTGCCGATGAGGAAGTCAAAGACATCAGAGTTTTATTTTGTGCTATTTCTGGAAGGGCATTAGATTGCAATTGGGCTTCTGAATTCTCAGATGGATCAAGATCAAGAACTTATTAAAACTGAGGAATGTTAATATCATCTTTTCTGTAGTACTTAGATATGTATAAAGCATGTCACCATTCATTGCAAGATTTATCCTTTCAATTTCTAGTTCCATTGTGACTATGTCATGCTGTAGAATAGGAACATTACTCCTCTTATTCCTTTTTATGGATAATTAATTCATAATGGTAAAGAAGGATTTACACAAAGTGGAAAAGTCTAGCTGTAAAGAAAGAATAATTCTGTCCAGTGGACTGGGTTTAAATACTTTTTTTCCTTGTACCTGTGGGAATAGACCATGGAAAAGAGTAAACCTTTTAACCAAGATTTTCAACATAGCCAC
The DNA here is from genome assembly GCA_034509425.1 of Eopsaltria australis. Lineage (NCBI taxonomy): Eukaryota > Metazoa > Chordata > Aves > Passeriformes > Petroicidae > Eopsaltria > Eopsaltria australis. Next base: position 2,872,983 of record JAVTVJ010000157.1, on the reverse strand, counting down.
TAGATAGTGCATCATCTCTCAAGGGCTTTTTGTTTACCAGTTGAGATTTTTTCTTCATTCTTTATAAAAAACAAATCACCAGAAAAAGCACATATTTTCTTTTTAGAAAACTGATTAACAAGTGGTAGAGGAAGCAGTCAAGAAAGTACTATGCATGTAAAATAATTTCACATTACTGAAATAGAATAATTTCTGGGGCTAGGGTCAGGGTGAAATGCTTAGACACTCTATGGAGCATTGTTCTAGTATATGAATGCATGTCACTGCAATGCTGGCTCCATTAACACTTCCCACTTACTATAACCTTGTTGAAAGTGTGTAAAAATGATGAAAATGGTTTCCTTTTAAAATGAGAACCAGCAGCATTGAAATCAACTTTTTTTTCATTAGTTGTAGTAATATTATTTAGTGCTTGAAGAGTAGAGTAGAAATGTTTGTAGGCTGGACTCTATTTCTTTAGGTAGTTGATTTTATGTTGCTACCAATCTGTAGATGTTTTTAAGTAGTACACAGATACATCCAAATCAAAGCTTGTTGAAACTCTGGGAATGACACACTTATTTTTCTGAATAACTTATTTCCTGGGAGATTTTGTGACCCTCGCTTACTTCTGTGAGTGGAACTAATAAAAGAATGAACACTTTTTCCAGTTCCACTCTGCAATGGTGTGCAACAACAAATGTATAAAGAAAAAAATCTTAAAAAAAATAGATTAGCTATTAGGAAGAAATTATTTATGGTGACGGTGGTGAGGCACTGGCACAGGTTGCCCAAAGAAGCTACGGATTCCCCATTTCTTGAAGTGTTCAAGGCCAGGTGGGATGGGGCCCTGAGCAACCTGGTGTAATGGAAAGTGTCCCTGCCCGTGTCAGGGGGGGTTGGAACTGCATGATCTTTAAGGGCACTTCCAACCCAAACCATTCTGTGATTCTTTAAAAACACAACTCTAAATAACTTAAAGCCATAAGGGTGAGGTGTAGAAATGAACGCTTAGTGTCAAAATACGATGCTGGGGCATTACTCCATACTGGGGATGAGGGTGATGTGCATTGGACACACCACTTCCATAACTAAATTCCTGCTCATGCTTGTCCATGCCTAGAGTCAATACAATTTCACTGACATTTAGGCACTGTACCTACTTATTGAGCTACAACAAAGGAGGACCAACAAGAGAGAAAAAATAGAAATCTCTCCTTATCAAATAAGGTGTAGAAGATGGCAAAATAGAGTGGAAGGAACAGGCACTGAAGGCTGAAATATAAAATGACACCACCTCTAGCTGGGGAGTCTGATGCTTTTACCTTACTGCAGTAATGCAAGAACTGGCCCGGTTCATGTGCTTAATCTTAGGCAATGCTGATGACCAGAAGTCAGTACATGGTGGCCTTTCTCTTGCTCTCAAAGCAGTCATCTCTGGGCCTCTCTGCTGTGTCTTTTCTTCCCCATTGGCTCATCTGAGCAGTCACTGGGTGTTCCCCTGCCCTTAGAGTTATTGTCCAGCCTCAGATCAATGCCTAGAAAATATCCTGCTTCGGCACCTCAGTGCTTCTCTCCTCTCTATGGCTCCCACACAAGACACAGGGGCTCAGCACATCCTTTGATCTAACCAACTGTTTCTCAGGAGGAACTGCAGAGTGGGAAACACACAGGGCTGCCCCATGGAAAAGGGTAGGTATAGATCTAATAGCAGCTGGTGCTCCACAGGAACCATGCTAATTTGCTTCCCTCAATGTCATGGCTTCTTCGGGGAATGTGACCTGATTCGAAATGGTGCTGTTGCGCAATTTGGCGAAGTTGAGGGACTTGACTTTAGGAGTGACACAATGCTACAGGAATGGAAAAGGTGATTTTATAATTTCTATCTAGAGTTATAAAATAGATATATATATATTTATAGATATAAAATTCTATCTATTAGAATTTATTTTCAATAAATCATGTTAAATAATGTTATTTATTTTGTTTCAAAATAAAGCAGGACCATCTCATATTTTTTGTTCCTCTGCTAGGTTCAAGGTCTCTTACTGAACCTAATCTTCTATCTATGCAGTGATCATCAGCATCTCATGAGACACAGCTTCCCTTTTTATGTTGAGGAAACATAGTGGATAGTGGGATCTCTCAATGGAATTTCAATGTTTTGATTATTTTAATCAAAGGCAACAATTATTTTTTTACCTTTTTTTCCCCCCATCTCTAGAAATCACAGAAACATAGGATGGTTTGATTTGGAAAGGATCTTTAAATGTCATCTAGCTCCAACTCTCCTGCCATGAGCAGTGACACCTTCTACTAGACCAGGCTGCTCAGAGCCCCATCCAGCTTGGTGTTGAACGCTTCCAGGGATGGAGCAGTTACAGCAATCTGAACAGCCTGTCCCAGTGCCTCATCACTCTCATAGCAAAGAATTTCTAATAGCTAAACTATCCCTGATGTCTTTCAGTTTAAAGCCATTCACTACACGCCCCTGTCAAAAGTTCCTCTCCAGCTACCTTGTAAGCCTCTTTTAAGTACTGGATGGTTTCCCTGGATCCTTCTCTGAGCACAGCAGGTCCTCAGCCTTCTTCTGATCCTTGACCTAAAGAGACTATTCTTTACTTGAATGAGTTTTTTAGAGATTGAAATGTGTATCAAATTAGTTCTGGTTTGCAACAGCATTTGACACTTTAGTAAATAAGGTACTGCAAATCTGTTTAATTATCTTTTTCTTTTGCTGAGGTAAAACCAGCATCAGAAGAAATTGTTCCCTTCATATTGGTTCATTCAGTGCAACTGGAATGTGGGTGACTTTATCTGAAAATCAGGATCCACGTTCAAGGCATGTATTATTCCAGCTGGAGAAAATGAATTCATATAAAGCTGTTGGAGTGGATGGTTCAGAGACAGATAAATATAGCTTCTGTATTGCTATATCAGTCTGTTAATATATTGTTTAATTCATCTTTGTCCTCAACTGATTAATCTAGAGACAGGGCAGTGAAAATTAACTTCCCGTTATACTGCATTTGAACTCATTTACAGCTTTCAGATTTGTTTAGTGACCTTAGATCAAGGACTTCATAAACTTTTGAAAGGAGCAAATAAGCAGTCACAGCTGAACATTTGAAATGCCTGTGTCAAAAGTAACATGGGGTAGCATTTAAAATAGGAGACAATAAATCACGTACCACTCATTTGCTATTAACCAGATTGTCCCATTCTTCCCTATAGTCATTAATATAAAGTGCTAATGATAGCTGCATAGTTGGAAATAGTGAATAAATACACTTTGTCTAAAATTGTCATCCTTCAGTGTTATAGAAACTGTTGTTATTCTTGTAGCCTCAAAATGTTTAGTGTTCAGTTTTGACTCAGATGAGTACTTGAGAGATGGGAACTGTATTAAACAACTACAAGATGCTAGTATTTGAAAAATTGCAATTATCTGCTTTTATTAAGTACTTCAGAATATGTGCTTGTTTTCCTTGTATTGTCTACAAAGTGCAGAGATTTACCTAGAGGGAATATGATCTCCACAGAAGCTAGTCTAGCCTCTCAGAGACTGATGGTAACTTTCAGATAAGATATTCTAACACTGCAGTAATAAGCCTGGTGTGCATGGAAATCCATGGACAGGTCTTTCTTGGCTTGACCATACTCTGAATCAGGCCCTCACTTCTGACAGGGCAGAAAAGAGGGAAAAAGAGGAATTCAGTTTAACTGAAAAGTTAAAGACTCTGTGCAATCTGTATTTGGGTAACTTATTCCTTAGCAATTATTTTCTTCTTCTCATTTAATTTGCTGTAGACAAATAAACCATTATTTTTTTATCTCATTAAGTGGGCATGTACAAACTTAGCAAAATTTGCCTTACTTGAGACTAGCTGGAAATATATAACTGCAGAATTCAGTCATGGATTTCAGACTTTTTCTGAATGAAAAAAATAAAATTGTGTCCTGAGTCAGAGAACACGGGATATTTCATTTGACAAATGTTGCTTCCTGTGTATTTTATAATTATAATAGTGTTGGACCAAGTCTTTCCCAGGAAGTGGGAGAGAGTGTCTTAGCATGGCTCTTCATGAGAGCAATGGCACACAACCTTTAGAGCTGCACACCTCACAAGGACAAGAATTGCTTACAGTACAGCAGAGCTGCTTTTGTGAGGCAGGGCTCAGGACAAGCATTCTGAAGTCAAATCAGAGAGCTCTAAATGAGGTCTGAAATGGAGATTCCTCTCCACTGTTCTCTGCAGAGGACATATTTTATATTTAGGTCTTGTACAGGCATTTTGTTTATACTTTTAGTCAACCCTGAAGAAGCCTCTGATGCCTGTACACTAAATGGTCAACAACTGGGAAGTCAAGCAAAAGATCTGATGCTTAGGAACAGACTTCTAGATATGGTCAATTATAGCATGCTCACTTCTATAGCCTGTATTTTGCCTATATATATCATATGCTATATACTGCAAGTATATCAGTATATAATTCTGCATATTTCTCTGATACCCCAGCTCTTACATGTAACACTTTCATAAGTCAATATGTAGAAACAGAAATGAGAAAGGGGATTTCTGCTATTCTGTCTGACAGTGCTGAGGCACATTTAGAGTTTTCTTCAAGACAGCTGCAATATTTATGTCCCAAATGTAATGTTGGGACAAGTTGGTCAGACCAAAGCTGCACCTGACTCAGAATTCCGTCACTGAATTGGCTACTGGAATATGTTCGGGACAAGTCATGTGACTTGCAGAAAATGCCATGTACGTGCAAGACTTGCATCACTTATACTCCTTTTGCTCTTTGCTCTGTTCCCCTCTCCATTAGTGGTTTAAATACTACAGCCTTGCCTGCCACCAGCTGAAGGGCACCAGGTTGCTTTCTACAAAGTAGTCAACACTAAAGAGTCTAATCCTTTTAAACTGTGCCAGTTCCACTTCCAAACCAAACCTGCTCATTTAGAATCATAGAATGATCTGTGTTAGAAGGAACCTTTAAAAGCCATTTAGTCCAATCCCCCTGCCATGTGCAGGGACATCTTCAAACAGACCAGGTTGCACAGAGCCCTATCCAACCTGACCATATCCTTCAGCATGTCTCAAGATGTTCCCCAAATATTTAAGAGAGATCCCCAAAAACTTGTGACCTCAGTGACTGGCATTTCCTGACAATGTAACTGGTTTCTGGGGAATGCAGGGTTCAAACTCTAGCTTGTAACATGCTTTGATAACATTTGTCATTTGTATGTGGGAATAGGAGCCTGCACTTAATACAACATTGGGAAGAGACTCTCAAAATCAGCATAGAGCACTTAGGAGTCAAAATAAGCAACCGGCAATCAAGCAGTGTTCTAGGGCAGGCAGTTTGGTGATGAATGCTGAATAAACATGAACCTACAAAATTATTTTGCAGGTAGGTAAGCCAACACAGAGGGTAACACAGTTTAGCAGCATTTAGATTTAAATGTTATCCTGGTGTAAGTCTTAAGACCTTCCAGCCAGAAAAACCCCCATCTAACTATTGTGTGACAATTGTTCTTTTCCTCTGAGATATCACTTTTAATAAAATTTGTAGAAGTTTTTCAAATAGTTCTGGACAAGGAAACTCACACAATACCAAAATCAAGATATAGCAAGGAGATTGAAAGGTATTTTAAGAAAGCTATAGTATATTAAAGTTCTGCAAGTTTGCTAGAAACATAATTCATAGTACCACCAAAGGGAAAGAATAGTATTAACTTGTCCATTTTATATAAATCCCTAAGTTTGGAACAAACCCCACACCTCTTTTATCAAGTTTAATTTATATTGTAAGATGAAATAAAAATTTTATGTTCTGTATGGAAGTAGAAAAGGTCCTTAGTGAATGATCTTAAATTATCTCCTATTTGAATGAGTTAATTTTACTGGGAGAGTTCTATCAAACCTTTAATTAGGCTTAAATTGTACATCTAAAAAGTTGGCAATTTGACAGTGACCTCCTTAAAACACATTGATCCAAGTCAATGGAACAGGGAATGAAACATTAAAAATAAAAAGCTTTTTCATTTTAGTCATGGGATTTTAGGTTTAGTGTGAAAGGTTGGGGCAAGCAACGACTATTAAAAAGAGGGTGTTTTCATTTTTCCCCCTCTCAAAGAAGTTTCTAATGATAGAGGTTCAATCAGTTAATCTTTGTAGAGCACTTCAAAAAATGTAAAGTGCTCTTTTGGACTTGGTCTGATTATCAACAAATTTGACAATGGACTTTCCATTGATTTCTATGAGAGATGAACTACACAGCTAAACTCAAGCTTCCTGAGCTGCTTAGGAAGAGATTTTGATAAGCTCAAAGCTATGAAGTAGATTTTCAAACACACTGATGTCTTAATTTCTCATTCAGTTTGTGAGGAACCCTCAGTCTTTCAGAAATGTGATTTTTCAGTTTAAAGTCTCCCATTTCTTTCAAAATTGCCTTAGTTCTTGATGTGTATCTTTGGAGGAGCTGGACTCTAAGATCCTTTTGGGTCCCTTCCAACTCAAGACATTCCATGAATCCATTATGATATCTGTATGCACCTGCATTAAAACATCCCTACCCAAAACCTCTGAAACAATCTTCATTTACACATTCGTTTTCAGTGTCATTGAACATTCTGTGCATCCTTCTGGTGTCATAACCAGTGGTTTTATAGTTTCTTTTAAAATGTGAGGAAAATATAGGCATCCTGATTTCTGCAGAACCCTATAAAGGTTGATGAAAGCTGTCATTTGAGATCTGCTGGACAAGACAATTTATAACTGACTTGGCTGGTTTTTTTCCCACACTACTGTACAAATATTTATGTTTGAGGTAAATAACTAATATAATCTGATCATTGCAGTTCCATTTACTAGTCACACTAAGAATTTCATCAAAGACAACATGCAAGCTTGTTTGAAAAGTTATTTTGGGTTTTTTTTTTCTGTAAAACCTTGTAGACTTGGATTTCTCTTATTAAATTCTTTATTAAACTGAATTCCATTTTCTCTTTTTTCCCCCTTCAAATTCCCACAGAACGTTTACAAACCACACTTTCCATTGTATTCCAGACATCTTGATTGCTTTATTTCAGTGTTGCAGAAGATACTCAGAATTCCAAGGTGTATTCTGGTTTGGTTTTTTTTTCAATATATTACAATAATTTTCTAAAAAAGTATCTACAGGGTATGGTGACATTAATTTTGTTCTTGATCTGCATGTCAGGTTTGCCTACTCTATATATGAGCATGAAATAAAAATTTCTTAAAACAGAATTTATATTTTCAGTTATTTTAAGAAACTACATAGAATAATTGTTAACATTGCTTGCTTATTAATCTGGAGTAACCTAATTACAAATCCTAGAGAAAGCAGTGGGGAATTACTAACACTTAAATTGGAATTTTAGGCCCTTATGACTTGGCAGTAATAAATTGCTTTAGTCTTTTAGTGTTTGTTTGAAGTTTATTTTAATTTTTTATAAATATTTATGCTAGTTTAAAATTCCTATTGAAAAGTTTGAATTGGTAAGACTGGGGTGCTCAGGTGCTGGTCTTTATTTCCAGTGCCCAGAGGCATCAGCCAACTGGAATGAGGTTGATGTCCTGTGACCAGCCCTTTCCCCTACCCAGTGCACACTGGAGGAGACTAAAAGTATTTCAGTTTTGAGACTAATTAATTGGAGAGACTGAATGATACAATGAGTGAAGGACCCTGGAATGGAGTTCGTATATCTCTTTCCATCTCCCCATCTTGTATATGACATGGAGCTGGTAGAAACCAGCCACAGGGCCACTGGTAGACACCTGAATGGAAACAGGCTTTCTCCTCCCTCCTTCGGTGATGCTATTTCTTCCTTTTTCCTTTATTCTGATGCAGCCTCAGAGAAACTGGGCTGCTGATGAGCTGGCAGTAGCATTTCACAGCATGTGGTCAGGGGAAAACAAAATATTTTTAAGGCTCAGGGTGAACTAAATGGGCAACAGGGATGAACCCATGCACAGAAAATATTAAACAAGTTAGGATTCTGTACAGACAGTGTTCACCATAGGTGTTAGTCACAGGCCCAGTTCCCAAATCACCTGGACTGGTTAACCAGTACCAGGATAATAATGTGTTATCTTAGGAGTAATAGCCTGCTGAGATAAGCAGATGTAGCATGTAGTATTTACATTTGCAGTCCTGTAGTACACTGTAGAAATGGGGATGTGCTTACTGTGCAGATTTCCATTAAATTATTTCCGTGCTCATTTGGCATACTGTGTCAATTGACTGGAGGCATCAGGTGGGACCAAAAACTACATTAACATTTTCTTTCTCAAAATGCAGCAAATAGGTTTCGATATTGCACTTGGAGGTTATTTTCTCTTTGGGGTGCAAAGTAATATGGAATGGTTTTGAGTTCTTTTGTTTCCAAATGTCCTTCAACTTGCTAATTTCCAGGGCCCTGCCACTGTTCACTCTGGTTCATTGCCACGGCGAATAACGAATGTCACTAAAATAGTGAGATCGCCTGAGCTATTTCAGAAATTAATGGAGTGACTGTGATATACTGGAGCCTCTTTCATGCATCTATAATTGGAGTGCCAATTTATTTCCAATCATTTCAAGCACTGTAATTATAGTGCATCATTGTTGCCTGCTTAACATTCATATGGGACACTGCCACAATAATGCTGGCAGAAGGCCACATATTTTACTACTGAAATGAATGGTGAAAATAAGAGGTAATATACAAAGCAACAGAACTTTAAATTTTGTTTAGAGGTTTTGTTCTGCCTAAACAAGTAATTCTGGTTATGGTCGAATGGGATGGAACAAACTCACCTTCATATAATTTCAATAAAAATATTTTCTGAGCGGACTAGAAATCAGTCAGGTAGGAAAAAACCACCCCTAATTCTAATGTTTTGAATAAAAATTCCATAGTCTGTAATATCCAAAAAATCACATTTCAGCTGGAGAAAGAAGTCAAATTATTTTCCAGGAGGAAGAAAATGCAGCAAGATTTTTCACTTTGTTTATTGCAGTAAAATAAGGAACCATGAGGGCTGGAGGTGACCTAATGAAGTCTGTGATCTTGAAGATCTCAAAGCAGTGTCATCTAATGCAGATTTCTCTGTGTCTGGTGAGGTCCATGGCCTTCAAAGTCACTTGAAGATAATATTAGGTAGGATCAGACAGATCAGGTTTCTCAAAGCTGTGTCTAGTCTCCACCACATAACTTCTTTGGACAACCTATTTCAGAGTTTGACAACCTGCAGAGTAAAATTTATTTTTCTTGTGTTGAAACAGTTTTCTGTAATTCAGTTTGTGTCTATTGCCTTTTGTTAGTTTCTTTGACACAACTGAGAGGAGTCCAGCTCCATCTTTACAGCCTCATAATGAATAGTGAAAAGATTCACAAGTGGGTGTATCTGAACAATAAAGATGATAAACTCCAAAATTTCTACCCTGTCATCCATACTACAGATAATCCCCCAAGTTTCCTAGCTTCAGTGTAGAGCAAAGCTAATAGCTGCCAGCTGGAGAAATCCTGGTGTGGGAAAGAACTTACTTTGCTTTGGGACCTGCACGCCACAGACACTCCAGATACAAGACAGAGGCCAAGTCTGGTCCCTGGCCACACAGAACAAGGTAAACATGGGTGTAGCCAAAAGCAATTGAGCAGCTGGTTACTAGCAGTGCATTCTTACTCATATGCTTTTTCCATCTTGGTAGGATTTTTCTGTGTTGTTAGACACTTCCCTGAATCTGGTCTGATCTTAAGTTTTCAGGATTTAAGAATAAGAGATAAATCATCTATGAAAAAAAAATCTCAGCAAAAATCACCTTGCTCAAGACTGCAGTTTGAAATTATTGAGAAAGGAAGTGATGGAGTTAGGATGCAAATTAGAATTCAGTTGCTGTGTCAGAGCAGTGAAGGAATTCCCTACCTGAGAGCATTGTAAAGTCTGAGAAAAACATCACCATTATCAAGAAAGGTCACCAAAAGAAGCCAATTAGAATTCTGGAAGGAATAAATCTTTAATAATGCCCTCCTTGGAAAGGTCAAATAGAACTCTGCATTGGTCTCTTATTCCCCATAAGGCATTGGCAATATTTTACTTGATGCAAATTGTTATAACTCTTCAAAAGTTACTGAGAAATTGATCTTCTCTGTGTCAGCTAAGGACAAACACCATTTTGCCAAACATAGGCAAGCCTTTGCTGCATCAAAATCAAAATAATTGTATTCTAAAGTAACTAGATTGTCTTCCACATATGCCACATATACTACTGTGAAATAATGAAGTCCTGCAGTATAAAAATGCTGTGTCAAAGAGGATCAAATTTAATTCATGGATTACTTTTTGTGTGCCCTGATGTGCTGCATGATATAAGGTGTAAAATGCCCAAGTTTTCCAAATGAAACTATTTCTCGCCATGCATATGACATTGAGAGCAACTTTAAAAACCACAGGACAGTTTTAATGCTTCCCTTCAAATATGAGAGCATGCAGTGAGAGCATTCTGTTGTGCCCAAAGCCAGAATATCCTATTTAAGCCTGCGGGGAACCAGCTGGAGGAGATGAGAAAAGCAGTGACATGGGTGATTCCTTCAGGGACAGAGAACAATCACTCTAGAAGGCTTTTGGTTGCTGAAGATATGAAAAATGATAGTGTAAAACATAAAGCTGGAAAAGGTGGCAATGAGGAGATGGTGAGCAATGTGAGATGAGTAAGAGAGATGACTTGGAAACAATTAGAAAGACGATATTGTAAAAAAATAGCTGTTCAAATAAATTTTGGGACAGAAGTTCATAAAATGAAGATGAAGCAAAGAAGAAACAAAGATGACCATTTTCAAGAAACAAAGACCCATTTAAGGAGAGCACTTAATTTAACTCACCAGACCAAGACCAAATACATATATTCTTGCACATATTCCAGAAATCTAAAAATAAAAAAGGTGAATCAGAAGATATTTTATTAAAAGAAAATATTCACCTCCTTGATTCATATGGTAGCTAGTGAGATGCTGAATTTGCAAGAATAATATAGGAAAGAAAAAGCAAGTGATACTGATAAAAGAGCACCACTGTGCATTAAAGAAAACAAGATTTCGGGAAGAATATTGTAAAATTGGCAGCTGGACATAATCACACGTGAAGGGTACAAACAATAATTTTGCTCTGATCAGAGGTGGACATTTACACTTAGTACACTCAACATCTCCCCTCCAGCCTGCCTTGTGCAAGTGGGATGGTATCAGGATGCGGACTTGGAAACAGATTGAGACTTAGGCTTAAAGACTAAATAAAGAAGGGGACAATTAGTGCAGAGATAGTTGATGATTCCTGATCAAAAATGGGAATAGCGGCTATGCCACTGGGGTTTTTACAGACTGCATCAGTATAGTCATGAGGGCATGAGAGAGAGTTCAGGGTCTTGGTGCAAGTAGCTGGAAGAGAGGGCAGAGAAGCCAGCAGAGTGCAGTCCCATCTGCCAATAATCAAATACAAGAAAATAAACTATATACTTAAAAATGTCTCATGATGTGAGCAATTGATGTATCCTGGGGAGTAGGCTGCTGCTAATTTTTTAGATGGGGATCCCAGGTCACATATATGAGTACCTATACATAGACATGGTGAATTAGTACCTAAGAATGGGGTAATAAACCATAATATAGATTAAATTACTTTGTAGTGCAGCTCAGAAAAGAATATTCACTAATCAAGCATAAAATTACTGAGCTTTTATTCTTATTACATGGTTGGTCAGTTAATGGTTGTGTAGCAGCAAATGCAAGAAGCATTTTATCAACACCAATCTGAAATATGCAGAGGCACTTGTTCAACAAATGATGCTAAAGCAGATAAAACCTTTACACAGGTACAGTTTCGTCTATTTGTTTTGCCAGCTGTTTATCAACAATTTTGTTCATGTGCTGACCTAGGGAGTTAAGGAATGGCTGGTATGGCGTGAAAGCGAAAGAAAACCTCCTTTGGAGATTTGCTGTAAAAAATAAGTCTTTCTCAAAAATGTTTTTGAGTTTCTTCTGATGTAGTCATTAAAAATCAAAAGCATTTTTGAATTAGGAAAAAGTGTCAGAGATCAGAAGTAGCCATTTTCCAGGGAGGTTAGCAGCTCTACTGAAATGTGCTACAATGGCAGCATATAAAATGATACAAACACATAAATTATTACCAGCATATAACTCAGCTACCTCATGTATTTGGGACTAGGATGCACTGCTATACTGCCTAAACGTGCATAAATAACACCACATTTCCTCACCCACCACTAGCCTTGGGTCTGAGTAAGAAACATGAGTAGGTAACATATAGATCCCTACTATTTCTTAACAGCTTTGAAGACTTCAATGTTTGCATTTTCATTATTCCCTTCCCCCCCATCCCCATTCCCCAAAATCACAACACCTAGAAAAATCCATTAGCGACTCTGAAATTGAAGATTTCCATGTGATCAAGGGCTCCTAAAGTTTGGGACTTTAAAGAAAAAAAATCGAAATTACCCAAGAACTATTACACTGAAATGTGTTTATTGCAACTGAGTAGACAGAGAAGTCCTCTGAAGCCAACATACTCCAGGCAAAACTGGAGCAGTCTTGCAATGTTTGATCTCAGGAACAGCACCCTCTAAATAACTCACACCTACACATCATGTCACAGTTAGCATATCTCCTGCTTAACTGTGTGTCCACACAGGCTATATTCTCCTTAAACAGAGGTTCTTTGACAGAGAAAGGGAATCAGGTAAGGATACCCTAAATTAAAGTGCAGCCCCAGGGCACTGGCTATACAAAGAACTGTCTTATGGTCATAGGATCTGAATATTTCTTATATCTAAAATGTATTGCAGCAAGAAAATGTTTGTTTGTCTCAAATACCTGGACTCTGGCTACCTATCTACTAGTACAATAAATATGCTAAGGGTTGTTTTCTGGTGATAAGGACTACTGGCATGAGCATAATGTTAAAACCTTTCAGCCACAATTACATGATGCCTGCATCCAAACTGCCTATTGAGAGTGATTCCTGGTGCATGCTAACTTCTGAACATTTCCCAGAAATTGCTCAGGTGGGGACTAACCAGGCTGGGGTCAAAAGCATGGCCAGGGCTTGAAAGAGCAGCTTACCTGTAGAGCTGATTGAATTCCAATCCTGAGGATACTTTCTGGTGCAGTTTATCAGTCTATTTGTAGCATAAATGTAATTTATCAGTATAAATGTAACCACTGTTTTGGACAGGTAATCCGGGTTTTATTGTTGATTCTTTTCTTGTGAAGCCATGGTCTGCTAGGAAAGCATGGCATGGGACAAACTAGAGTTGAAAACAACTGAAAATGCTAAAGAATAAGAAATTCAACTGTCTAAGAATTTTGGGGGAAGAAAAAAACCCCAACTGAGGATTGCTTAGAGTTTATCCTGTCACTGGGAGCATTTTTTTCTGTTCCTCGAAAGTGAGGCACAACATGTTTATACAGCAAAATTACTGCTATCTTAAAGCATCTCAGTGCTTTCAGAGTGGATGCACTCAATATCTTAATAATTGGACTAAATATATGGATTCCCTCACTTTCTTTTTGAACTTGAAAAGATTAAAATTGAGGTCTCCAAACGCACGTCAGTACATAACTCCTAAAGGAGTTAAACACTTAACTATTATTTTTTTTGACTGGGAATGAAGAGGGAAAATAACAGTTACAGACTGTAATCTGATTCTGAATATTGGAGAACGATCAGCTGACAATCAGCTTGACAAACTTGAGACAATGTACATGCCAGCAGTGGGGTGAAACAGCTCAAAAGGAGCACTGTTATTCAGGTGGTGGTAAACCTTTTCTTCACTCCCCATCTATCTGATCACATGACACAAATGTCTTGCCTTGAAAGCTCATTTTTAATTGAACTTTGCATTATAGTAATATAATAATATTGAGCATAAATTGCAACTTATGGACTTGTTCTCAAGCTAGATATGTTTTAAATATAAAGACTTGTTGATATAAGGAGAAAAATACTTCACTCACAGAACATTCCCATTATTCTTGTACAAAATCAGTATTTTGAATGATAGAGTCTCAGTTCCCATAGGACTGCAAATTCCAGCTTTCAACGCTAAGGATTTTTCCCTAGAAAACTGAATTATGTCATTTGGTTTTCAGCCCAGCAGCACCTGAAGAGTATACAAAGGCAGAAAAAGTAATTTAATGTACTGTGACTTATTTAATCTGTTCTAATGTTAACATGATCATTTATTTTATGTTCCTTCCAAGCCTGTTATATTTTCCTTAACATAGTCAGAGGTGTACTTGTTAATGCTTCAGCAGTGCTTTTGTTACTGCTGCTTCAGGGGAGGGAAAAGAATTTTGATCGTTCTTAGAGTATATTTGGAATATTTGTCAGTTCCCCAGGTTGGTTGGCAGGAGTGGAATTGGGCCAGCAGTCAAAGTCACAGTTTCGCAAATATTTAGGTACTGAAAGGAGCAAGCAAGCATGCAGTAAAATTTACACAGGGATAAATTACTTTAGGGTCCAGACTCACAAGCAGATGAAGTAATTTGACTGCTGATGAGGACTGTGGCAATCTTAGAATACTTCTCAGGCAATGTCTAAGGTAGGTAATAGAAATAGCTGAAAGGAGGAGAACATCTGAAATAGAACCTGTGGGGTTTTTGATATGTTACAGTCTTCTCTACACAGGGGTTAAGATACTTCTGAGACCTGAGAAGCAAGTTTGGTCCCTTTTGTTGTATGCCCTTTTTGCTACTTCTGTTTCTTTCACCTATCAGTTCAAATCAATAAATAACTTAGGTATTGATAAGTCCAACTGTTGCAAAAGGCAGTATCTACTGTATCTACTGTCTCAGCCAAGGACATTTAATTTTTCAGGTTGGAAAAGACCTCCAAGGTCATCAAGTCCAACCATTAGCTTAGCACCACCATATTCACTCCAAATGCCATATCCATATGCTTTTTGAAAGCTTTGAGGGAATGACACACCCAATCTCATCTGCACCCTCTCTTAATGAAGACTCTGTCTTCCCTCCTCTTTTCAGTCTCGAGTAGAGCATGATGGATTATTCTGCCCACTGATCTCCATTGGAGCAGGCTGTTAGCTGGCTCTAGCTGCACTAAGAGTTGCTGTAGCTCTGGCAGAACTCCATGGAAACTAACATGTTGGTTCTTGCCTGTGCCAAGTTTGGACTTGGGGTCCTTGCTACAGAGTTAGACAGCCAGCCTCTCCTAACTGGGCGTCCATCTCTTATTCACTATTCTTTTTTATAGTTGCTAGATTTATTTGTTAATTATTATTTAAATTGTGAGGATTGTTTGGAAAGAGCTTGTTTTCCTTTTTTATGGCTCATTTAAGTTAAGCTTCAGGAAGCAGTATGCAGAAACAATGATAAACAGACTTTAACTGCAGTTTCTTTAGATGGTCCCTTTAATGGGCTCATAAATACAGTTCCTGGTTGTTTATTCTTTCATTAGTGGGATCTATGGTTTAACAAAAAACATCCAGTGAATCTGCAAATATCTGTATTTCCTTTTGTAATAGTTACAGAAAACTTAGATTCAGAGCAGCTCTTGGCCAATATTCCTCAAGTTTGAGCTCATAATGCCACATGATGTCTTGAGTTTGGAAGTGAGAATGGAGATGACATAATGTTTCTCCTCGCCTTAGTGTGAAGAAATCAGTTTGGAAGAGGGAAGCAGAAGAAATCAGGGAGGTTTGTTGGGTTATTTGTGATCCAAATGATGGGTGAGATCTGATGCTCCATCATATCTGTCTATCTATTTATCTCTCTCTCTATCTATCTATATTTATCATATAGTTTGTCACCTATCTTCTTTGTTTCTCTCTGTTACATAACTTTAAAGGAAGATAAATAACTCATCATTCATTTTCATGAATTTAGGTATTTATAATTAATATTAATGAGCACATTTCCAAAATATGACATTTCCTTGTAAGCAGGATGACACCTGCTGTGTGCAGTTAAATGCCATGTTAATGAGAGCTGGTGCCCATTTCACTTTGAAGAAAAGGTGAATTTATCCATTTCTGTGTGGATGAGAAGGGAACTTACTCTGAGACAGACATTAATACATTAAGCCTTGGGGCCACCCTGTAAAGCAAAAGCTTCTGAACTCCTTTACTCACTTTAAAGCTGAATCCACAAATTGCTGTCCTTGAGGGTGAAAGGAATGATTATAAAATTTGAAGAAAAGTGAAGTAAAATTTTTCTGACTACTTCTTTAATTGAAGCTTTTGGTGTGCGAGCACTTCTGTCATCATTATGTATATGTGCCCAGTAGCACAAGATCTGCTGCCCTTCTGTGCCTGGAAATTCTCTAGCTATGAAAGAAAAACTACATCACATTTTAGAATAATCACAGACTTTTTCATTTTTAGCTTCCACCGTTTCCTTTCTCCTTTGTGGCCTCTGGATTTCTGTGAAGAAGGTCCTTGCATAACACATTAAAGTTTTGATAGGAACTACTGCCTCGCTTCCCAAGAGCCAGGTGTCTCATTTCTCTTCTGGAAATGAAAGCAAAGGAATAGTCTCTCCTGTTGCATCATAAAACAAAATAGGATAATAGAGTCATTAAGGTTGGATAAGACCGCTAAGTTCATGGAGTTCAACTGTCAACCCAGCACTACCGTGTTCATCACTAAACCATGTCCCCAGCTGTCACATCCACCCATGTTTTGAACACTTTCAGGGATTTGACCCCACCTCTTCCCTGACCATCCTTTCAGTGAAGAAATTTTTGCTAATATCTCATCTAAACCTTCTCTGGTGCAACTTGTGGCCAGTTAAGCTGAAGAAGGGTGGATTTAAGTGAGCTATTAGGAAGAAATTCTTTACTATAAGGGTGCTGAGGCATTGGAACAGGTTTCCCAGAGGCATTGTGGATTCCCTCTCCCTTCAGGTGTTCAAGGTCAGGCTGGATGGGGCTCTGGGCACTCTGGTCTAGGGGAAAGTGTTCCCTAAGAAGAAAGAATACTCTTGCTGTGTGTTCACAAAGTCTCAGATCCAATAGGCCCTTAACTGTGACTGGGGACTCTGGAAGCTATATTCATTTAAATAATAATTATAATTTCAGACCAAATTATTAAGTAATTGAGTAATTGTTGTGTTCGTGCGTAAGAGACTAAATGTGGAGGAGTAGCAAAAGGAGAGTTTTTCCACTGTGTTTGCCCACATCTGGGGAATGCAGGTCCATGCTGTGGGAGACAACTCGAGCAATTACTGCTGTTAGATTACCCCAGCATAAAGGAAGGGTTGAAGAAAGAGTAAGTGAAGACTTTACCCTGGTTAATTCAGAGTTCTGCCACAATTCTGACAGTTTGTTATGTGTAAAGGCAACCACTCTACATCACAAGGAAAGGGCTACTTTTTCTCTTCTGAAAATTGCGGATTTTATAATCTTCCCACGGAAGAGATTCCATTCCACACCAGTCATATAGTGGCTTTGAGCATTTGGATACTGGCAGTCCCTCAGTTTGGAGGAAGCCCAGTCATCTCTGAGAGTGTTCAAGGAGGAATTTTTTTTGTGTACGAAAAAAATCACATAACAACCATAATTTTCTAAACACTCTTGTTAGGGTTGTAGGGTAGGTAATAAGCCATCAAGTGATTCTTTCTAGTCTGACATCTGATGAATTGATGGCACACACTTCCCTGTCTGTTCTAAGACACTGTCATGCCACACTTCTGGCTGGCTTTTGGACAATCTGTTGATTAGCTCACACCACCCCATATTTGCCATAAAAGGCAAGACTTCTTTTTAAAATCTAGTTGGTGTATTCAACACCATTCTAGTGATTCTGCATTTTCCAGCAGCAAGAGCATCAGCAAAGATCAGGTGCATAAGCTTTGTAAAATAGCAAAATCCTTGCATAGGACTGGGATAAAATCAGGCTAACAGATGTCATCATTACTGACAATCAAGAAAATTGAACCAGTGCTCAAGCATGTGTGAGGGTGGCATTAACTGACACAGAGAAAGCAAATTACCCTTCCATCATCAGGGAATCAATCCAAGGACTATGTCTTTGGATATAATTTGCATAAGCTTCAACTTAGAAAGGGCAAAGGGAAAAGATTGTTTTATTAGTGAAATACTAGGTAGTATTAATCTGAGAACTGAGGGGAATTCTTAAACACAGAGCATTAATATGCCAGAAAGAATCAGAATCAGCTGAAAGGTTATTTAGTGAAGAGAAAGATTTGTCCTACACCTGCAACTAAGTTAACTGAAGTTTCTTTCTAACAAACTATGATCTATGTCTTTACTAGAGGGGTTATTTTAACAAGGGTGTTTTATAAAATTGTGGTTAGAGTTGATCATTCAAGCCTCAGTCTCTCATTTGGTGGTTTCTGTGTAGTGTTTCTGCACTGCGCTTAAGAAGTCAGACCTCCAAACACCTCTGCTTCTAGGGGAAATACAAAGCTTATATCACCCTAGGGCTTTCCCAAGGTTTTGCATTTCTCCCAAGATAAACAACTTTTAAGTATCTTCATTCTTTTTCTTGCCCTGTACTGTGCCAATGTGCCTTAAACTACTGAAGTGGGAAAATCCATTTTTGCAGAGTTTCATGAAAACTGATAAAGGTATTTTATGCATCTTCACGAACTTGAAAGGTTAAGAAGAGCATTGAATTCTCCATTTTTAACTCCTGAGTACCCAAGTCTATATTTAACCAATCTATCCCCACACTACAGCCTCTGCATGAAGTCTAAGAGCAGGTTCACCTGGAGGAATGCATCTACGATTTGCTGGCAAGTACTTGAAGCTGGAGAAACTATCACTGCTTCTGGTAATCAGCCTTGCTATGAAAAAGTTGTGTGCAATCAGTAATATGACTATACCTGATTTAATCTTCCTACAGAATCAGAAAGCTCTTTAGCCACTGATCCCTCTTTCAATATGGATAAGGCATCTCTGCCTAGGTTACACAGGTTTTCTGTAAATAGTATAGTTTTCTGTTGCATGTTTCAACAGGCAGAGTACAGAGGTACTAACTTATTTTATTTTACAACTCATTGTAGTAGCATCTGCTGTCTCTCATCCTGATTACTTCTGTCTTTATACATATAAAAAAATAGATTTCCCTTTTTCCTTATGGACTTCTATGGGTTCATGGAGACCTGCTTGCAGGTCTCCCAGCCTATCAACCCTCTCCAAATCACTTTTTCAAGTTTAGAGATGCATTCCTTAGTAAGTATTGTTCCCATAACACAAATCCAGCAGAGTCCTTGCAGAGCCACCTGCATTTGACCATGATGGCTTCTTACTGACATCACTCTTGTCCATCAGCCATCCTGTTTTTAAACCATTTGATATGTGCATCAGTGTTATTTTGAAGAGCTAATTTTCCATCTGAAGTCAAAAACTTTAATAAATGTAATTACATTATGAGCTGCACAAACATGATGAAGTCAAATAGGAAAATTAAATTTGTTTCATGAGCTGTTCTTATAAAACTATACAGACTGGTGTTAATTATAGTTCTACCTTTAATTTTCATTAAATGAATCAACTTTAGGATTTCTCTGCTGGAGAGTGAAATCAGATTAACTGCTCTGCAGTTACCTAGATTATCCCCTTTTCCTCTTTGAATACCACCAAGAAGTAAGTCTTACTCTGTACCAACGTATATTGAGACATATTTTTAGCAACCATCACAAGTCTTGGAAATTTCTTTCAGAACACATGTCTGTAAGTTGCTTCAGATTTTAGTTATTTGAAAACTGCAAGTATTTAACCAGTTGATTCCCTAGACTGCCTGAAGGCTGTTCTTTTCTTTACCCAACATGACACCTGGCTCCCTTGGTGTACAAGTGGCTTTTCTCACCTCTACCTGGCAGGCTGCTCTCAGGTGACCTTTCTCTTTGGCCATCTGCCTAGAAACATGAGTGGGACACCAGCCAGTGGGTGAGCCAGTGCAGGTGGGACTAATGTAAGCTCCTGGGATGGTTCCCTAAGGAATCAGCTCTCTGGAAAAGAATTGTTCTGTTTTGCAGGAGAAAAAACTTGCAACACAAAAATAAATACCAGTCAGCCTTAATTTTTTGCCCAATACAAAATGTATATTTCTGGTCAGGTAATGTACATTTCTTTCAAAAGCAGACAGAAAAAAAAAGGAAACTTTTCTTTCACACCAAGAGCATGAGATGATAAAACATAATAAGCAGAAAAACTTAATCAAGAAGGGAAAGTGTCTGCAATTGTGACCCTCGACAGAAGCTGAAAGATGTCAGATTCAGAGGGCCAGAACCCTGTCATTGACTTGCAGCATTATTTCACACATTACTTGAAATTTTTTCTACTTAATAGGCAATCTGTCAGGAGAAAAAAAAAAAGTTGACATTTAAGCAATCTCTTTTCTCTCCTAAATCCATTAAAAAGAAATAGAAGGAAATACTGGATTTCTGTAGGTAGCAATTTTGGATACAACAGAAAGTACAAACACAACAAACAGCAGTCATCGAAAATGCAGTTTTACCTGTATCAAGTGACTGGAATTCCTTTGGAACAACTGAAATAAATTTGGAATATTTTTTGTCTGATTATATGCAATAGGTAAAGTTTCTGGAGCATGTTAAAAAATGAAACTCCAGTGTTTTTTTCTGAATACATATTCATGCATTTTGTAAAGGAAGAAAACATCATTAAATATATTTTGCAGAATTTCGAATGGTAATAAATGAAATGCTACGATGTGTGAACAGCACAACAATGATCTCTGTACTGCTAAACTGTGAGCCATGATTGCAAAGGATGCAGATGATCCATCCAGTAGAATCTATGAGAAGTGCCCTGGAAGAGGACAGAGCTCTGAGCTTTACCTGAGGAGAGTTGTTGTGTTTTACTTTGTTCTGTTTGATGGAGAGAAAAAAACCCACACTCCAGAGAGTCAGCTCAACACTTTTGTTTACTGACTGAACATTGAGATGAAAGATTTCCCTGCCATGCAGTCATTTCTTATTGCCAGCCAAGTCCAGAAGACAAGAATAAAACAAAGGGCAAAGCAAATGGCACAGATGAGAGCTGGTAGAGGAAGACAAATACCAAGAAAAGTAATAATAATAATGATGCCAAAAAAGGAATGGAGAATACAGGACCAGCTGAGCATAAATGACAGAACAAAGAGAGTAGGATAATGGAGAAGAGAGAATTATTGGCAGAAAGACAAACACTGGGATATATTGAAAATTCTGCTCAAGTGATGCTTAAACTCCCATCATTGTTTTGAGGAGCAGCTGTGTAATACTTCTGGGCCAGGTGCTGACAAACTTAATACCATACTTGCCAGCGTGGGTTCATCTACAGAGATAAATGGAACAGATTCAGCTTCAGTGTACAGTTATTGGTATATTTGTCCTTTAGGTAAAGGTAATAATTTTATATTTGTCTCATGTCTGTTGTAATTCTTAGATCTGCAACCAGATTTCTGCATGTCACTGGGTGAATGGCATGACCCATTCCCATATGTTGAGAACAAACACACGCTTGAAAATATTCCTAAGCATCCTAATGACTGTGGTTGGCTTTCTTTTACTCTGTTATTTCTTACTGTATCTGCAGACCATAGTGAGTGAATTCATTTTGGGAATACACAGGTCAGGCTTCCCTTGAATGCAGTGATGTTTTGTTTTGGCCATTAGTGGCATCCTCCAGTAAACAGCTCAAGTGCTGATTTAGTCTGTGATGCCTTGTTTATCTCAGGTTTGCTTCTTGTCCATTTATTTGTTGAACTGGTGCTTCCAGCCTCCTTCTGCCTTTGGAGGAAGGTTCTAAGCCCCAGTGAACTGGATCACATTCAGTCTTTGCTGATCCCATGCTGAACGCTACCAATTTTTGTGTCTCCATTTCTGTTACTGTGAAACTTGGCTGAGCAGTTACATGTATCTTATTTAATAGTTGGCTACATGGTGTGTGTCCAGCATGCACAACAGACCTTTGGTTGATTAGCAGAGTCATGAGCTGTGTACAATACCCTGCAGATAGAGCCTCTCCATTATCCCAGTTTTGTTAGATGATAAACCTCTGGTGTTTTGTTTTGGTTTTATTTCTTCTGAGGTATCTGTGTTATTTTGTATGTGCAGGTGTGAACAATCCTTCGGTCCTAACATTATTGGTTCTGAATATCTTGGATTTTAATGTTTAGTTTATTAATTTTAATACTGACCAGTGAGGTAGGGCAGAGTAGCAAGGAAGAGAGAGCCACAGCTATAAGAATAATCATGTTTTCGAGAATTTGTGTGTCAGTAAGTCACACTGTGCATTAAGCATATTCCCAAAAAGCATATTCTCAAATTCCAGTGGTGCACCTCATATGTCTTGTGAGGGAGAAGATAAACAATAGGTCTGAATATCAAATAATCCGAGTGCTTGAAGGATGTGCCTTGGCACACAGTCAGTTTGGTGTTCTCTATGTAAATATAACTCCGGCCTCTAGAATTTCAGCTGTCCAACAGCGAAACAGCTCCTGTAGTACTTGAAGGTGAGGTGATCATGTAGTCAGAGAATCACAGAGTATCTGCTGTTGAAGTGGCCTCTGGTCTCAAGCCAGCCATACAGCTCAAAGCAAGACCAACTAAGAGCAGTCTTCTCAGGGCCCTTTCAAGCTACAGTTTGCACTTCTACAGGGATGGACACTTCGTTCTCCCCTCTTTGGGCCTTTTTCATAAATGTGAGTGCGTTCATGAAGAGGTGGGGTTTTTTTCCCCTCCAGTAGCTAATAAGTGTTTAGGGTGTTGCAGCTTGTGTCCACTGCCTTTTATGCTATTGCTGTGCTCCCCTGAGAAACAAGAGAACAAGAGAAGCTCCATGGGTGCTACACGCTCTCAGTAGGTAGCTGTAACCCTCTGCAGTAAGACAGCAAAAAGGTTCTCCATAAACCTTCTCCAGGCTGAATAAACTCACCTCCTGCAGTTTCTCCTTTCTTTCATGTATTCAAGCTTCCTGACTGTTTTCATGGCCCTGTGCTGGACTTGCTGGACCTGTGTATTGATGTCAATTGGCTTCAGTGTTCCTGGTCACTCCCAATTAATTGGCACAAGCATGGAGCTAATGTTACCAAAATACCCAAGGTCACTGTGTGTTCTAGAAAAACATATGGGTTGTAACTTGGAATATGTGTGAAAAAATGATCCCAGAGAAATACTGTCTTATACTAAAAATTACAGAAATTCTTGATGTATGATTTAAACTTCCCTCAGCTTTTGTCCCTTCATACTCCCTGCTGTGATAGACATGGTCAGGTTACTCTTTCAGTGGACTTGGAAAAAGTATAGTGGTCTTATTTTTCAAAGCCTTGTGATATTTTAATATTTCACTGGGAAAAATGCATGTTTTCACTGTTCCATTCCAGGGTCAGGCCTGAGCTCAGTGTTAGTGTTGTGTTTCTCAGTATCCTTTTAATGGCTTCCAGTGAATAGTGAATAATGTTCAATCAAATTGCAATGAGAATCAAACAATTGTTCTATTTGCACACAAAGTCAATGTTCGTTGTTGTCATGGTAAGATCACGGAAACAAGAGGTCATGGCTCCTCAGGCCGTGCTTGGATATTCTAAGTCAAAGTCCATCTACATGGATTGTTCCATCTGAGTTGCATTTATTGCAATGTCATTGTGATGTGCCAGAGGTCTCTGTGGCACCAATGCCAAGTTTATCCCATTAATGATCAGCTTGTAGAGTTCTGCTACATTTACTCTATCGCAAATAACAGTGATGTCAATACTGAAGTGAAAAGGGAAGGTTTTGTCACTCTGTGCTCTCTTTTCTGTTCTCAGTTTTATCATTGTAAACCAGGAGGAATTTAAATAACACCAGGTAACTATAAATAAGCTGGTAGCATGATCTTTGTACTTTTTGTCCTGCTGTGAGCTGTTTAGCTCAGCATATACACTTTAGGAAGCAGAAGTCTTGAGATATCTGATCATGAGGTGGGATATAGCATTTTCTGCTTGACACATGACTGATCTATCAAACATGACAAAAAGTTAAAGAGATGCAGATTCAAGTTTTTATTTTCAATACTTTATTTTTTATGGTCAGACAACTCAAGGCTGGTCCTGATCTCTTTGCTTGTTTGTGTAATGGGTTGTGTGACTGTAGATGGGACAGTGATGAGGAGAACCATGGTTTCCTGACAGGGAAAATCAACAGATGAACTATAGAAGCAACTTTTTGTGAGACTGAGAGTTAGAGTGGGACAATCTCATGTCAGGAATGATTTGGCATTTTTGTAATGCTGATGATTGTATTCCAGTGCCTAGACTGTTTTCTGGACAGTTTTTTATAGTCACATCCTTATTGACTAATAGGGAGTCTTATGCAATTGCACTGTGTCCTCAGTTCTGCACCCTGGCTGAGACCAGCCAGATTTCCTTCCAAAGCCATTACAGAACAACCAATTTGTCTGTCACTGTGGTTGTCCAGGGGGAATATGATGGGGAGCTCTGTGAGGCATCTCCTTACAAAGCACAGAGTCAATGGAAGAAGAACCTGGACAGGAGGACTTTGCTGAGTTTCTTCAGCTTTGCAATGCACTAGGACATAAGCTAAACAAAACATAAATTCTTAAAACATGGATTTAAATGATGTATCTACACATGTTGCATGGGAAGTATGTGGCAAAAAAAGGGGAAATAGCCAGAACCCCCCTAGAACCTAAACTTGAGACCATATCCTACAGATAACATTAATTCTTCCTGTATTTCCCCTCACAGTGCAGGTTTGTTAGAGCTATTGCTGAGCAATTTTGCTACATACAATTTGGGGAGCAAGAGCTGCCCTCCAAGGCCATCTGCAATGTGCTTAAATTAAGAAAGGTTAATCCATTTATAGAAATGTGAAATGGAAGCATAATTTTAATATACTCTGTGATATGAAGCAAGTGAGCCTAGGTCTTGAGCTTTGCTGTTACCTAGAAGAAATAAGTTCAGCAAAACCTAAAATCCAATTTCCATATATATTGCTGGTCTTATCACTGTTTTGTCTAAAATGTAAAAGTAATCTTAATTATCTGAACGACAATCAAAAATAAAAGTCAGCACTGTGCTCTGTCTCATTATAATTCAGGGTTGGGATAATGTTGCTTTGGAAAAACCTCATGTGTATGCCATAAATTATACTTGGAAAAGTCAAATAAATTACTTTCCCAGCCAAATTATTTCCCCATGTTCAAAATGGAAATGCTGGAAAACTTTGCTTCTAATGGGTACATTTTATGTTGAGTTCTGAAAAGCAGTAATTAATAAAAGTGAGTAAACATAGCTCTTTTTTTTCCCCCTAAAATGTTGTCTAAGAATTGATGCATGTGGTTTGCATATGTAAAAATCCTTCTTAGCTTCCACCATTTGATTTTGAACACTTCCTTTGGCTGCTTGTATGCATTGGTTTACCTGTGATGAAAGAAGCTATTGCATTAAATTGTGAATGTGCAAGGTTACAAAGTATACTGAATAAGCTTTCTATTATTCTTTGTGGCGAGGTGGGAAATGTTATAAAACTTCTGATAACACATTTCTGCATTCCTAAGAATTTTGATTTTTGCCTGTCCCAGTTTTTCAAG
This sequence comes from Eopsaltria australis, assembly GCA_034509425.1. Taxonomy (NCBI): domain Eukaryota; kingdom Metazoa; phylum Chordata; class Aves; order Passeriformes; family Petroicidae; genus Eopsaltria; species Eopsaltria australis. The sequence continues at coordinate 2,847,395 of JAVTVJ010000157.1, read as the reverse complement.
TGCAGAAGGTAGACACCAGACATGCCTGGTGATATACCTGGTCTCAATTTACCCATTGCTTTTCTCTCTGTATTGATAGTATATGTCTATGTTTGTGTTTATGTTTATGTTTATGCATTTACATGACAAGTAAGGTCCCATGCCCTAGACTGCAGACATGCAAAAGGTGAGAGATGGTCCTTGTGTTTAAGCTTTTCAACCACAAATAGACAAAGGATGAGAGAAAGGAATATCTGTATTTTCCCTCTGTAGACAGAGCCTTCTGCCTACAGCAGAGATAAAAATCAAGCCAAAACCATGAATCCAGTCCTTCACCCCAGGATTATGCTTCCATCCTCTATCTATGCATGAGGCTCATTTCCATATTTCATCACATTAATGATTGTTTCCCACAGTTGCATGCTGATTATCCTGCCAGTAAAACAGAAAATCCAGGTATATATCATCTGCAAAGAAATTAAACTGCCTACACTCTTGACAATAGATTGTTATATTTACATTACTCTTTTGATATCCAGCTGCACCCGGATCAAATAAAACCCTGTTTAAATTGAATGACAATATTTTCTTAAGACCTATGAGATTATTACTAGGGACTTTAAATGAGTCAATCCAGTTTCTTCTATAATTCTGTAATAGCAAACTACTTTCCAAAGGTTTCCTGTCATTTTTCACTCATTTAGAAGGGAAAACCCGCAGGAAGAATAAGTTACAGATGAACATTAATTAGGGTGAAGCAGCAGGGCTGTATAAATTATGAAGGAGGTTCTTTTTTCTGAGTTACAGATTGATTCCTTTTGTAATCAAATTCCATTTTCAGTGCAGCTTCCTTTTAAAATGAGGTAGGCAGGGAGGAGATAAGTGTCTGGTGAAACACAGTACCCACTGTTTCAGATTCCTTTTAGCAGGTTGCCTAGAATGACATGACTCAGATTAAAAAACAGGGAAAAATTAACAGAAGAAAATAGGCCGGAGGTTCTCAGTATCAATTAATTTAGCATTCAAAAGAGAATAGAGATGGTTAAACTTCATGGCAAATTGAAAAAGTTCAGAAATGTGAATAAAATACTAGAAAGATAATAAGAATAATAGTATTCTTCATTTTTCCTTGAACCTCTTTATGCCATCGTTCGAAATGGGACCTTATAAATATGAGATATGTAAAACTCGAACTCTCATGGAACTGCCAGGCTACTTCAATTATTACCTGTTTAAGAATGCAAATTGTTTTGTTTTTCAACAGTCAAATGACCGTCACTGTTCATCCTTCTGCAATTGTTCTTATCCATTTCCCTTGCTGAGGGCCATGTGTGCACCCGACATGTGTGGTGTTGCTCCCCACCACTGAAATGCATCCACCTCTGGGTCAATTTGGTTTTTATTGATGCTTAAAAACAGAGGGACCAGCTTTCTGACGTGATTCCAGAAATTTAGACCAGAAAATTTTCAAGACGCTCTTTTGTGCCGTAAGTTTGTTTGCTAGTGGGATTTTCCATCTGTCTCTTGTATGTATGGGGTGCTCAGCTGATAAATCCTATCCCTTCACTGAATACAAGGACTCATTCTCCACCTCATGACCCAGTGCAAGTGTGCTTTCTTTGTCATTTGGTTATAGAGAACAGCACTCTCCAGATGAAAAGAGTTTGTTCAGTCTAACTCTTCTCCTGCCTGACTCAGAGCTAAGCGCCTATTGTGAAGCTTGAGTTCAAGACAAGGGTCATTGTTTCAAACGTTTCTCTGCAGGGAACTAAACCTGTAGTGCTGATGGGAAGTAGTCTTAGTGCTGATGTGCCATTTGTCTTACAAACAGCACCCTCAGTTGATGGCTCTGGATAAAGGATAGCAGGAACATCTCATTTTTTTCTTGAACTTAGATGCCGTAGGGGATGCTAAATTTTGCTTTTATTGTGGCTAGCATAAATAGGATCTTGGGTCACCTGAATGGAGATGAACATTACTAATATACTCTAGCAGAAGTGCAGGAAGTTTCCAGAAGTGGAGGCTTGTATGGCATAGGACACAGCAACTCAGATTTTTTCTATAGTGTTAAGCACATCCATTTTTCTTCATCTTTTACTATTTATTAGTCATAACAGCATGGGTATGACAACTCTATGCATTTTAGTAGTCTTTCCAGATTTTTTTGGAACATGCTTCATCCACAGGTACTCTTCCACTTCATTCTTCTTCTGTCAAGACTTTTCCCATTAGGAGCAGCATCAAGCTCTCAAGACAAAACCAGTTTGTCCTCTAACAATCTTTACTGAATACTCCTATACTACATCTATAATACAAAACTTAGATATGTATATATACACATACAACTCACCTCGGAAAGCTGTAGGGGACAATGAAGTTGCCCCTCAGCCTTCTTTTCCCCAATCTAGACAAGCACAGAGCCCTCAGCCACTCCTCACAGGACATTCCTTTCAGCCCTGTCACCAGCTTTGTTGCCCTTCTCTGGACACATTCAAAGACCTTGACAACATTCTTAAGTTGTGGGGCCCAGAACTGGAGATTTTACTTCAGATGAGGCGTAATCAATGCCGAAAACAGTAGGACAATCATCTCTTCTGCCTGGATGGTGATGCTGTGTTGGAAATCCCTGTGTTGGATGGGGTTTGCCCTCTTGGCTGCCAGGACACACTGCTGGGTAGTGTTGAACTCCTGCTGGCCAGCACCCCCAGCTCCCTCTCTGCAGGGCTGTTCTCCAGCCAGTCCTCTCCCAGTTTATACTTGTGCTCAGCATTACTCCATCCCAAGTGCAGAATCCAGCACTGGGACTTTTTAAATTTCATCCCATTAACTGTTGCCCAGTGCTTCAATCTAGCTAGACTCCTCTTCAATGCCTTGTTTCTTGAGAAAGTCAGCAGCACATCCCAGTTTGGTACTGCAAGAAAACCGCTTTGAAGTAAAAGAAACTAAGACGATCTGTTCGTTTAGATGATGAACTCTAATTTAATTAGCCAGGGCAACAAGAAAACCAAACAGCCAGGGATAACCCAAAAAACAGTTCCTGAGTAGAAGTGGGTCCCTCCACTAGTCCGAATGGTCAAACTGAAAAAGACCCCACCCCTGGGGCCCTGCTGTCTTTTATACCCCCTTCGTCACCCTGATTGGTTGATACAGTTCTCTCTCCTCATTGGTCCTTCTTGCCTGTCGTCCCGCCTGCTGAGTAGTGCGATTGGTGGTTCATTCTTCAGCGCGATGATGTAAACTCTTTCCTGCAACCTTCTTCAACTTGCGATTTTATTCGCCGCCCATGACCGCCCCTCCTTCCTTATATTCCTTTCATACCATTTTCATAACTAACAATTAACACCTCTTTCCAACAACTTCATTAATAACCCACTCCTTTTACAAATTCATTAACAACATTTCCATTAACAAACCCATTAACCGCTTTTTCAAACTTCTCAAATTTTCGATCGTAACCATGTTTATAACAGTCTTGGTAAGAGTATTGAACAGGACTGGCCCTGGGATTAAACCCTGAGAGCATCAGTAACATCTTCACCTTGTCCCATGGCTGATGTTTTGCCTTCTCTGTTGTGATTCCAAGGACACTTCTTGTATAAGAAGAGTGAGATCATCACTGGAATACTCTGAAAGGGCAGATTTGCAGAGGAGAGGCAGAATTAAGAGATCCCAATCTGACCTGGATGTCTTTTTTTGTCCTCTAAGGTGTGAGAGAACAGGAGGGAGTGCATAGAGCTGCTGTTGCCAGCCCAACCTTATGAGTCACTTGAAATGTGAGTTTCAGCAGCCTGGGGGCATTGATGGCTTGTAAAGGGAAATGGTTGGAGACCCTCAAAGACAGGGCAGGGAAAAAAGAGAAAGTCAGGAGAGATTCCTCTGATAAAACAGGCATCTCTGTTTAAGCCAACTACTCAAGGCTTCTGTTAAAACCTATGGAGAAAAAATATAATTTTTTTGGGTCCTCATCCACAGACTTTGCATTTCTTTCCTTCTTGCCTCAGGGAGGCCCTGACAGGTTATATACCGTACTTCCACTGTGATATTTCCTCCCATGCTCTTTAGTCTGGAAATGAATTTTTTCATGCATCGCTCTAGGAATATTTACTAGCACTGAATCTGAAATTGAACCAGGAAAGGAAGAAATGGCTATGCAAATGGGATTTGGGTAGAAAGGTCTATTTGTAGTCCTCTTCAGTTGATGAACTGCCTTCTCTTTGTTTAGTTATCCAACTTCTAAATAAATGAAAAGGGTCTTTGAGGAACTTTGGCCTGGGCCAAATTCTCTGTGAGGCGAGTTGGGGTAAAAAAACTTGCTTTCTTGGCTTTTTGCTTCATACTGGTACGTAAGTAGATAAAAACAAATTTTCAGATGCATGAGTACACAAAAATATGCACTTAAGCAACTTATAAACATTGGGTATTTTTGTTCTGTATCAGCCTCCTTATCATAATAATAGTCTGTAGTCACTTCTATGCTAGTAAATTAATTAATGCCAGGATATTCTCCTGTGGCCTGGACCTCAGCCATCTCTGCTGTTGTATTGTGATCATTATCCCTGGCATAGTTTTGACTGAAGGCACCCAGTGTTCAGTCAAATGCCTCCCAAGCCAAGCTGGAAAGCTATGAGTGATGATTCTGGACAGGGACTGGGACTATGGACATGCTGCACTAGAGACTAAGAGAGTTTAAAAGGATGGATAAAAGCTGTACTCGGCCAGCTGGCTTCCATGTCAGGCAACAATTCTGTAATATTTTGTTCACCAATGCAGACACAGCCTGTGAGTGCTACTGGTGAACAGAGAACTACCATTTACTTGCATAGTAAAAATCTAGGTTCTGGTGCTGAAAGGCATGATATCACATCACTTTCCTGTGAAGCATTACTACAGTGACATAGGGTTGATATTTATCTATCTAACCAGGTAGAAACATGCTTGAAAGATCTGTCCCAGATACTTTTTAAATCCTCTGAATGTTTATCACAGAATAATCATAGACTCATAGGATGGCTTGGGTTGGAAAGGGCATTGAAGACCATCTAGTTCCAACACCCCTGCCATGGGCAGAGACATCTTCCATTAGACCAGATTGCTCAGAGCCCCATCCCGCCTGGTGTTGAACACTTCCAGGGATGAGGCATCCACTCACCAACCTCACAATAAAGAATTTATTCCTAAGTATAATCTACTGTACATTATCTATCTATATGGGGTATACATGAGCACTAGATTTGACACACAGTGGGCTTCTTAGACTGAGTAGTTGTAAATTACCTTTATTCTTTCTTGTACATTCAAGACTAACACGCAGTAGCATGTGAGCTACCGGAATGATCTGCACATATGTAATGGCCACATCTGGGATTTCTGAATGGCCACCAATCTGGTACAAATCCCAAGTGATTAGCTTTCATCTACCAAAACATCTAGTCTATAAAACCAGGATGTGAAGAATGTACTAGTGCAATCCCTGAAATACACAGGAAATTCACTTGCTTGATCCTACATTTCTACCTAAGAATATCACAAAATTATCCAGGTGATATGAGAGTGTCTTATCAGTGACAGCATTGAGTATTTGCTAGATGAAGAGGTGAATGAGCACATTTCTATAGGACTTAATTACATGCAGGTTTGCCAGTTTGGATTGGAATTAATTCAGAAGAAAATTTTGGGACTGGCACTGGTCTTTAATGCAGTCTAAAAAAATAATGCTATTAGCTTGATCATTTATTCAGACCGAAGGAAACAGAAGACAATGAATTTCATCTCACAGATTTTACTGTCTCATCCTATTTCAGAACAGCATCAGACTTCAGAAGTGAAAGTGATATAGGGATGTCTAGAATACAGTATAAACCAGCTAAGTGTTTTTCCATGAATGAAGGCTCTCATCATCTATTAAAAACATTCATCAGTATTTAAGGACTCCCTCTCTGCCCTTTGCCTCCCAAGACAGAGAGGCCAAATTAATTTACAAAATGCTGAAGTCCTAAAATTTAAAGGTATCATTACTATTCAACTGCAGTATGCTGTTGGACAGAGAATCTTGTAATGAATAAAGTTCTTTTATGCCATCCTGATCCAGCTGAATTCTTTAAATAGCTGACTGATTCTTCTCACTTCAGAGAGAATAAACACAGCTTTCATTCAGAAGGAGCACTTTAATCTGTGTCAGTAATTTGCATTGACATCAACAGTTTGTAAGGTAAAATCAGTCACATTCTTAACTGCTTACCTGGGTCTTAAAGTATTTGCTTAAATGCTTTGATGAGGTGAAATCTTCTGGGTCTTGAGGGCACTATGAGTCCTTACCATCCCAGCCTACCTTCCCTGGAGCCCCTGTCCATGGCCAAGGACCCTGTTTCAGACCAACACAGCATCAGTTGTTGCCTAGTCATGCTGCAGGATGCTGGCTTGGAGCCCTATCACAGTCCTATCATGCATGTCCAGAACCACAGGCTGATAACTGGACCTGTTCTCATCCCAGCCCTGTGTCTATGGCCCTGCTGAAGAAAGGAGAGAGGAAAATTTTCAACATAACTTCTTTCACAGTGACTCTAAAAATTGCCAGTATATAATCCATTCATATGGGAGCTGCATATCTGATCTCTATTTTTAATATTATGTATTTGAAGCAGGTTTTTTTAAAAGGTTAAACCAAGTGATTTACACCTCTTTGTAATTAGATGTAGCAATAAGAATGATATTTCACATTGTACTGGAGTGTTCTTTTAAACTTTGTCATATAATCTTAAAAAGCTTAATAGATATGGTGACTGGTATCTTAATTCAATTGTTACTTGACTTGTGGGCTACTTTTTGATTTGCTTGAATAAATGGCTGAGTTGTCTGTGACATAATTGTCTTCTGCAGGGGCTTTCTGTGAATATATTTTTAATTTCTAAGTGGTTCAGTTTCTGCCTTGGCTATTCGGACACTTTTTTCTTTTTCTAATAGCATTAATGCCAGTAATGCTAATTGAGTAATACTGCTGAATAAATCATAAGTTCAGCATGTATATTGTAATTTTCAGAGCTCTTCCTGTACTGTCAGTCTCATAAATCCCCATTTTTAAAAGGGAAATGAACATTATTATCCATATTTTCCATCACAGAAGTGAAATGCTACATTTTCTTATTCCATTTCTAACTTTTTCCAGGCAGATGCTTGTGAATTTCAACAACATCTGTCATCTCTCTGTTGCTCTCCTGTATACTGAAGACATGGCTGAACTCTGAAGACTACCAACACCAAGCTTTGGTTCTTTGGTTATATTTATTCTTATAAATAAAATGTGTGCGAGGCCACTTTTCTGTCTGTGAGACCATCTGGCATAGAAAGATCAATGTCTATGTGAATAAATTATCTTGGACTCCAAATGGCAGCAATCTGTCTGTAGGATCAAGAGTGGTCTCTGGTTTATACTATCACTGGTGCCAGACAAATGTCCTGGATGATGCTGTTTGCCCTGTTCCAAAACCTATGCCATGGACTGTTCTATCCACTTTGATTGTCCTATTCAGCAGTACAGGGGTGTTGGGAGGAAAGGGTTAAAACTGGAAGGTTTGGTGAGGAGGGAAAATAGAGTAGTTTTCTCTCAAGATGATCTTGCAACTGGGGGATGGTAAGAATATTCCGTATGGGAAATTTCACATATTGTGCTTGCTTTGGGTTGCTTTCTGTCTGTCTTGGGAAGCAGAATTTCTGTAGAAGAGAACAGAATGCTGTCAAAGACTTAAAAGGTATCCTTCCCAGACAGGCTTGGGTCTCCTGCTGGGAGAGAGAGAGACAAGAACCTTGGAAGATGTAGAAAGCACAGCATTGTGATGTTCTGTGCACATGCCAGGCCCTTTGACATGATGAGGTCGGAAGTGGGCTTGTGTTTCGTACCACTGCTAAGACTGGACTAAGCTTAGCAGTGAATGTGTCCCCACTTGGTTTTTGGAATCTTCCCACCAGTGAGGTGATGGAATAAATTTAGTGTTTGCTCTTCAGCTGTGGGCTGTGGTCATCTTGGTTAATTGCATCTACCAATTCACACAATGGGGCATGGAGTTTTAATAGCAAGAGGTTTGCCAGTTTAGGCATGGACAGCAGGGAAAATACTCAGCATTTTTCTATGTCTGGGTGGTCACCATTTTGGTAAAAACAGTTTTCTGTGTGCTCTGATATCTGCACATGTCAGCAAAAACTGCGATGAAACCTGTGCTGTGTACTGTAGTTCTGAGGAATTGTCTTCCTTTACATCCTGTGAACAGGGAAAGGACTGAAAGGACTGTAGCAACTTACTGTTCCCCAGATTCCAATTGCCTAATTATGGTAGCATTCTATTATAAAAAGGAGAACCAGACAGTGGACTTTTAGAAAATTATTGGTTGGGGGTCAGGGGTACCAGGGCATGAAAATATGGCCTTTGAGATAAGATGCTGTTAGATGTAGTACATCTCAGGAGATGAGCTACAGGACTGGACATTAGGACATCTTGAAACAAGGGCTAAATACTTCTGCAGGTTTGCACTTGGTGTTACTCAGCTGATGTTTACAGTGTTCCTCAGAGGATTATCTGAGGGACTGACAATGTAGATAACTTGGGAATTTAGTTTCAGAGGCACAGCCAAACATAGCCACCAAGGCACTGGAAATACAATGGAGTGTATAATGATGACAGTCTATGTCTGAGGGAAGAATCATACCCTTATGTTATTGACAAAAAGTAAAGAAATGGAGGCTGTTTGTTTTCTGCATTAAAAGTAGAAATCATATTTATATATGATTATGTTCAGTTGATTGGGTAACTTTTTCTTGCTTTTCTTTACTTCTGTCTGACTTGACTTTCTGTGTATGTAAATACTTTTTTCAGAGAGATCTCAATGTAATACATACAGAGATAACGAGACCTCTTGTGCTGGAAGGAATAAATCACAGAAGGTTTGGTTTGCAAAGCTGCAGATCTCACTGTCTTGGTGTGTGTTATAATGACTCAAATCCATCGTCTGACCAGAAGACTACCCTTGAATTACTGTATTCAGCAATGTACTGGACGTTGTTGGGATAGAGTTCACTTTCTTCATAGCAGATTGGATGGTGCTGTGTTTTAGATTTTTAACCAAAGCACTACTGATAACATAATAATATTCTACCTATTGCTGAACACTGTTTTCACTGAGTCAAGGAGTTCTGTTTCTCATTCTGTCTTTCCCTTTCCTCCTCAGTGAGTACAATGGGGGTTTTGCAATAGGTTGGGAAACCAGGCAGATGATCCAAATTAGCCAAGGAGATAGTCCATGTCATATAATGTCATGTGCAGCAATAAAAAGGGAAAAGAAAGAGATTTAGGAGTTAGGTTCTTTGGGCTTTTCTTTAGCCTGGGACCTGGCTGGGTATTGGTCTACCCATGAGAGGTGGTAAGTGATTGCCTTTGCATTGATTGTTTTGTTTTATTTTATTTGTCTCTTCTTCCATGTGACCTTCACTTATTAAATGTGGTTTTACTTCAACCCTGAAGTTTTCCTGCTTTTGTTCTTCCTTTTCCCACAGCTCACTGGGGTGAGGGAAGCACTGCTTCTGTGTAGTGCTTAGCTACCTACCTTGGGGAACACACAACAAGCAACTAAACAATACTTTTGACTGCAGAAACTGCAACCACAAAACAGAGTACACATTACTTACTCTCATCTAATCTTGTGCTGTGCTGTGAGCTCAACAAGATAAAGCTTCTTCTTGATGTACAGGAATTAATGCATTCTTCTCTGGGGATGGGGAGGTATGTCTGCATTGGGCTCTGAACAGGAGTGACCAATTTAGGAACTCAAGATATATAATGATGGTAGGATGGAATTTCTCAGCAGGACTAATTAGCCTGGACAAAGCACAGTTTCAGTGCTCTGCTTCCAGCATCCTGATACTGTGTGCTTGATTGCATAAACATAATTCTCCCTGCATCCTGCCTGAGTTTCAGGCATCTTAGTCTTGTACTATCTTCACTTTTCCAGTATGCTCAGAGCCTGATTTCCATAATGGCCCTCGTTTCTTTGTGTCAAGACCTGGTTATGACCTCTTCTTTTTGTCTCTGGTTTTTTTAACCACATTATTTTCTAGTGAGGAAATTCAGGATATGTCTGCATGATGGTGATGTGCTCAGTCTTTACAACATGTAAACAGTGTTCTGCATGATGTGGTTTGTTGTGGGGTGAGAAAAGTGAATCACTCTTCTTTCATCTCATCTGACACACCGTTGCAGAAGAACAATGCAGAAATTCCTACCTTATAGATGCCTGTGTCACAGATGCTGCATATAGGTATTAGAAGAAACTGGAACCTTCATACTAAATTAAAGCCAGGGTAAGGCCCATTTCCCACTCCTCGGTAGCAGAAGAGCACAAATAGGGATGTACCATCTCTTTGCCTTTATACTCAGAACTAAGCTGTGGAATTTTTTTTCATCACAGAATTGACTTCACCTATTCTCAGGCATCTAAATGTCAGACAACTAAACTAGCTATTCTGACTTTAGATGCCTTAAATTTAGGTGAGGTGAATCTCAATTAAAATAAGATTTGCTGTTCAGTTACAGTGTTGTGGCGTGAACACCATGACACATTCAGGCCATGGATAGATTTTACCTTCAGCTATATACAGCAGTATTGAAATCTCCAGTCATTCTCATGTGGAGCCAGTGCTGGTGATGTACAGATTTTAGAGAGAATCAGATGAGGCTGATATTCCTTCAATACTGGAATCATTGAATTTGTCTTTCTATGGCTCAGCTGTCAATTTGTAAATTCCTTATTTAGGCACTTTAATAAAAGCAGCCCGATTTATTGATCCTGTCTATAAATGTTGCTTAAAATGCATTGTTTCTGTGTTAGAATAACAGGATGTTAATTAAAATTATTAAGTAATCTCCCTTCTGGAATTTGTGATTTTAAGTACTTGGGATGTGCTGACCTCATATTTCTACAAGCATTTGTAACATGCTCAGGAATGCATACACACATAGACCTGCTCCTTCCCATTATTATTTTCATTTAGAGAAAAACAAATCATCCCATTACTGAAGCTGAATATTTAATTCTTTTGATTATTACAGCAGGCTCAGCCATGTAGTCAAACACTGTGAGGCCACCCATTAATTTTCCAGGTTGCTCCAACTGAGTTTTAAAGATTTTTATTTTTAATCTGTCCCTGTGCTTTGATACTGTGCCCTCCTTGTGCAAAGATTTTATCCAATTCTTAAAGTCCCTTTACCCTGTAGAAAGGAATTTGCAAGGTTGCTTACCAAGGAATGATAATTTTCTGGTAAACAGCATATAGATCCACTTGTGGGAGGTGCAAGAGGATCAAAATGTGAGAGTTTGTTTGACACCAACTTCTCAATGCTGCAAGGTGATTAGAAGTATTCTTCATGGCCTATGGATATTTCTAGAATAAAATTCATACAATCTTCCAGCACACTCAAAAAATAAACAGATTTATTGCCTGTGGACACGCCTGTTTCACTGAGTGAAAAGCCTGAATGACTGTTCAGATCTAAATATCTACCTTGAGTGACACCTACTACGATCTCTGAAACACTTTATAGATTTATCTTGTTGCAAGAGCTGAGTGCTACATGTCAATGAATTAAAGAGAAAAATAAGGTACTTTCAAATAGTTATAATGTGTAAGCAACTAAACATGAAATCCAAGTAGGATCCTGTGAAGAAAAGTAGTATTTGCATGAATAATGATGCTAGAGATGTGATTTGTGTCTTGGATAAAACTTTTTACTATGTGAAACTCAGTGTCCACAGTCAAAATACTGTTAAAATTGAAGAGGATGGAGAAGAAAGCCAAAATTTATTCAGGTACTGAAGAAAAAAGACTTTTAGTGGGAGAGGTTAACTGTTTCTGTGTGTCAGAATGATGGAAGGGTATGATTACGGTATTTAGGAATAAAATATTAACTGGCTTATTAAGAACCTAGGTTGGAATATGAAATCAGGTGGACTTAAATGAGAAACTAGAAGGCAATAAAGTTTCCTTTTTCTCTATGGAACAGAGTAGGAGGGAGCAGTGGTGTTTCATGGAAATAAAGCTTTCCACATATCTTTGGTTTAAGTCTGGATATATTGCCAGAAGTTTATATACTAGGCAAAAATTGCTGTGCTCCATGGAGGGTTATATCTATAGCACACAGGAGATCAGACTATTTATTCTGATGATTGCTGGGATCTTAACCTCTGTGAACTGCTGAACTCAAATAGTGGTTCTATGATTTTTAACTGATATAGGGCAACTTTACAGACAGAGCTAGGTTAGAAAGTACTAATATGTTCTGTGTGAACAATTGAAAATGTACAGTGTTTGACTGTTCAAGATTTTTAGTGGATTTTTATTCAAGGTGGAGTTTCTGCTGCCTACAGGTGTCACTGTGAAACTCCTGAGGCTTGTGTTGGATTTATATAAAAGTTCAATGGGTAAGGCTTTCCTAGTATTACCTAAAAAATACCTGCCAGAAGCAAAGATTGAATGAAGCCTGGGCCAGGGCAAATTCTAACTGTGTGTTGATACCTGCATCTTTCCTTTTCCTGTAGTCCCACCTCTAGTGCATTTGTGTTGTTTGGCATACACTCATTGCTTGATCCCAGTTCACACTGTGCTCTAAAAATACCCTGTATGAGAACTCTGTAAATGAAAATTTTATTAAGGACTGTCTCACATGCTAGGAGACAAATTATTGCACAAACCCTAGCAAAGATTTTCCAAATTAGATGACACAAGCCACTTAAGGACCCTTGTTTATTTGAAACAGTCCTGTCCCTTTAGAGATAATTGTTCTGGTAGGGACAATTATGCTTTGTAGTAAATTCACACTGGATGTTCTCTGGTCCAAGGAATACTTTGTAGGATGTGCCTATGGACATTGACATGGAATTTATAACCAAAGCATAGGATGCATCTCACCTTCTGTGGTGCCCACCTCTGTTGTTTATTGGGATAATCTAAATGATTGTCTTATACTAAATACCTGCTATAAGAGGATGGATGGAATGCATCTATATTGGTTAATCTTAAAGCACTTACTTGGTTAATTGTAATGCAGATGCTTCCTCTTCTGTGTAAAGGGAAACAATCAAGTCTTCTGCACTGGACTTTGTATTATTTCTAATTAGCTATTCAGCTCAGATACTGATATGCATCACATTAAGGGAACAATAGGCATGTGGAAAAGCCAGAAAAAATAATGGAATTTTAAGTTCCAGAATACAGAATATGACAAAGCTGTGAACAAAAGAAAGCAGCAAGAAAAGGATGACTGTGAGCTGAGAATTGCAATATATCTGTGAGCCAAGAAATTATATTGGTATTTAGGGCTGATGCAGAACAAATGATATGAGCAAAAACTCAAAGTGATAAATAAAGTCAGATTATTCTTGGATAGAATCACACATTATATAGCAGTGAGACAAAATAGATCAAGAAAAGCTGATTTAAAAAAAAACCAACTTTGAAAGGGTAGAGGAATTTTAATCATGGGAAGATTTAATTACACTCATATTGATCAGTATCACAACTCTGAATAAAGTTCCCCTGCCCAAGTTCTGAACACTGTGCTCTTTAGGGAATGAGTCCTCCTATGCCTCTTTCAGACAGGCTGCAGAGCATGCACCCAGTTGCCTTTTTGATCTCACAAGAAGTGAGTCAACTAAGCAACTTACATTGAGAGCACTGGTTCTTTGGTGGGGCCAAAGGACTGAGGAAAGTAAGGATTCTTTTCTTCTGGAGATTGTAATAATTTTAATGTACTTAAATGTGCTTTATAATGTAGAAAATTGCTGGCATTGCTTGATTGCCCAGTGCTCATGGTTTATTCTTCTAGGACAATAGGTGATTATAATAGTGAAGTGGATAATCCATAATGATTAGTCCATAATCTGAAGTATCATACCCTAGTATGATTTACTTGATTTACTTCTTATTTCCTCCTAAATTTCTTGCATTGCAAGATTTTTAGCTGCTGACAACTAATTTCAAGGGACAATACAAAGTTTTCTTTTCCTGAAAGAAATATTTTTATTAATTTTCTGGATCTTGATGTATAGGTAAAAGCAACTCTAATAAAATTATATTTATTCATGCTTACTGAAAAAAGCAAGAATGAAACAGAACCCAAATTATGTTACAGTTGCCTGCAGCAAAGCAGAAATCCTCCTGCAAGGACTAAATGCATTTCTCAAGTTGATGTTATCCTTGGTTTTCAGTGATATCAGAGAGAGCATAAAACACACAGGATCATGCTGCATAAATTCACAAGGTTGCACTTCAAAATACATAATCATAAGCAAGAACTTTGAAATGAAGATTTTAAAAGCTGCACTTTTTCATTTTTTTAAATTTTAAAAATAAATTTTCTTAATATAAATCATCACTGAGGAGTTATTCTGACATAAAATATGAGTCAAAGGCATTTTCCATGTAGCTATCTGAAACTGGTAAGATAAACTTTTAATATGGCAGAAATTGCAATCATGAGGAAGCCACTAGTAGCATAACTGCAACTTGGAGTCTGATGGGATCTGAAATGTCTGAAATTCCAAGTGATTAATTTTTTTTAGGTCTTAGCAGGAATATGAGAATACCATAAATTATTGTAGGTCATAACAGGCCTGTAGCAGGGACTCTTACGTTATATATGGAACTCATTTATTGTGAAAATCTGTTTAATAAGCAGGCTATTAAATGCAGAAATAAGACTGAATTCCACTTAAGCACAGATTTAGCAGAATGCTTAGGTTTGTAACTTTTTTTTCAATTCCTCATTTCTTCTTGAAATATCTTGGGGAATTTGGTCTGTAAGGTTTTGCCTTTCCTAACTGAAGGCATTTACAATGTAGTCACTTTAGGCCTAAATCTACCGTGGTTTTTTCTAAATAATGCATGTAGTGCTTTTTTTCTCTGTACCTGGTTGCAGTTGTGAGAGTGTCTAATCTGTTGCTATCAATAAGATCAATCTTCAGGTCTAAATAAAACAAACACAAAAAAGGCTGACTTCAATGTAGAAAAAAACCTCAGAAAAATAGAGCATTTCAATAGACATGTCCCCACCTCAAAATCCTGTTCTGATAAATTAAATGAATCTGACAAAGTGAAACCAATTAACAAACTTTTGAATAATGTCCAAAGAATACCAAGATGCTGAAAAGCAAGAAGACAATTGGAAATGATTCAGCACAGTGTAAGTGCTGAAGACCATGGATGCAATTATCTTGACAAAATTCAGTGGCTGTTAAATGTAATTGGGGTTAGGGGTCATTTCCTAACTCTGAAGAAATTCTCAGAATTTGTTTTATGTTTTTGAAATCTCAGCACAAGCCTTGGTTCTAGTTCTTTGGTTTATTATCACAGCATCAGCTTCATTTTGAGTGCTATACCTTCGGCTGTTTTCCATGCCCTTCATTTTTTTCAGCAGAAAGGGAAGATCTATGAATTTAAATTTGTACCTGTTTAAAAACTCCATGTCAAAAACTTCTCTGACTCCCAAGTTGTTACATTTAGTGCCACAGGGGAACTAAGCTTATTCACAGTACCTGATGGTCTCCATGATCTAAGGTGATCATATTCAGACCAAAAGGGGCAAGACCTTTAAATGATTACCAAAATAATTTGCAGGAGGGAAACTTTTTTCCCCTACCACAAAATTGATTTTTCTCCAGGAAAAGAAGTCTATATGTAGACAAGAGGCACTACATTCCGAGGAATAAATCAGAAAGCACTAAAACCATTCATATTATATGCAGGCTTTCACATATTTAAAATTAATTGATTTTAGATATGAAGAAAATTGGAAGAGTGAAAACATTTTTAAAATAGTCTTGTTTACATTCAAAACGATTGCCGCTGCTGAGTGACAGCATAGGATGTTATAGAATTGAATTAAATGTAAAGTGTTAGAAGGATTGTTGTGCTTCACAATCAAAAACCCACAGATAACACCTAGTAATTTCTGCTTCTAGCTTTACTCTTTGGTCAGGGCAGATGGCTTATAATTTAGCCTACAACCTGAGCAGATAGAGCTAAGTCTCTTAAATAGCATCAAGGAATCTACAAGATGGACACAACATCTAAGTGGTCCTGTGAATACCTGTAGCAAACATCAATAATTGCATCTAAGAGTTATATATCTTCTAGTCATGAAAATTTAGAGGTTCATACTGTGCAAGATAGGTATTTTGTGCTGGGAAAGGAGCACAAAGCCCATGCCACACTTTTTAAATCCAGCCTTAAGAAGGAAAAGGTGCTCATTAAGTCAGATGATCACATTTGCCATTTCAGAGGAAAGGGAATTAGGAAGAGAGGACACCTCATCATTCAATGAAAATAGAAGTGTCATCTGCATATAAATGCATAAGGTTTTGCACAGCCCTCAGCTGGGTTTCTAATAAGGAGAAAAGTACAGTTAGAAATATGACACTGACCCTGGTGATACAGATGTTCAAATGGCTTTGGGAAAATCAATCTTAAAGATTTGCAGGAGGAGTACATCTGTGGGGATGGGACAGAATGGATAACAAACTGGGACAAAAAATGATCATTAGGTTAGGACACCACATTGAGAAACAGTGAGAAAAAAAGTTTAAGTTCTCCTCTGTGTTGTTTACCTCCTTTTGTTTTATGGTAGAGGGGATGTGATTTTCCTTTAGAGGGAGGAGTCTGGAAGCAACAACGCAGGTCACTGAGTGGGAAAAGTCAGCCAAAGGTTTGCTGCTGATGTTTCCCCATAATGGACAGTGGCAGACCTTCTCACTGGATGTGGCTAGCTACACAGAATACGTGGTGCTGGTAGCTGTGCCTTGTGGTGACACTCTCTGCAGGAGGGTCAAGGAGCTCCACAAAGAAACTGAGTCATTTAGGGACTCTTGAGTTCCCATATCAAGGGCTATTTTGGTAGGAGGAACAAGGAATAATTTTACTTTTTACTCACTAGCAGAAAATGCTGGAAATTCTTTTCATCACTTCCAATTTGATTTGACTGTGAATTTCTGAACAGGGCTGGACTGGGACTGTGTAAGACTTGAATTCATTTCCCAAGAATTTTTGTACAAATGTGGGCAACCTATTTACTCACTATGCACTGTTTTTCATGTTGTAATGGGGAGATAAAAGTCTTTCATTTTATAGGAGCTTCTAATTTATCTTCTTGGTAAATAAACAGCCTCAAAGGTGTTGTTTATAGCCTTTTTATAGTTAAGTCATCTACATGTACATGCTGGTGAGCAAAAGTAGTCTTAGAAATAGGTTAAGCTAAAAGACTTACAAGTTGGGGTGGTGACACAGACTCTTATTTTCTCTCACAAACAGAAATGTGGATTCATGTAGCTTGTCAACCAGACATAAAGCTCCTTGCTGCATTTAAAGGAATAGGCATTTTTTTCTTTGGTAAAACTTTTAATCAAGTGAGGAAATTTTTTGGATGGGGAAGAACTCTGCTCTGCCTGTGTGCTTGCTCAGATTCGGATTCCTGGAGGTAGATGGGGGAGGTATCCTAGGAAGAGATGGAGGAAATTTTAAAAGCTGAGTTAGATTTGAATGGAAATGGGAATTGGGAGATTGTGGGAAAAGTGGACCAGAGTGGTTTCCTAAGGTTGCTGGAGGACATCAGGCTATTGCTCTGAAAGCAAAAAGAGCACTGTAAATCCCTGACCACTGTCCTGGTTTGGATTAAAAATATGTAATTAAATAAAAAAAATAAAAACAACCAAAACACCCTGGTATTGATAAGTTGATTTGATCTATCTAATGATCAGGCTGCAGATACTTTGCTTTTTCAGACCTTTCTGTTCTGTTATGTAAATTGTTGCTCTTCATTGCTAAAGAGTTTTTAATGCCTTTTTAATTCTAAAGCTGGGGCTTAAGAGAAAATACTGAATATCATTGAGAGAGAGAGATCTTGCACTCAAGCTTGGCAGCTTAGGGGAATCTCTGACATTTCCTAACAGGTTCTTTGATTGCATAGGATTTATGTTCTTTGCTTGCCTTTGACCCATCTCTGCAGATGGGATACAGAAATAGAAATGGTGAATTGAACATAATTTTCTACAGAGCTTTTCCCACTTCTCAAGGGTTTCCTTCTTTTCCTGTGGGAACACTAGTTCTTTTTTTCTATCATATATAAGGAGAGGAAAACTTGAAATAATTTTGCATTCAACAGTAGGCGTATCACTTCTTTGCAGTTACATTTGCATTACATTTCTGGCAATGGTCATGAAGGACTGGCGTCAGCTATGGCTCATTATTCTTTCCTTAAAGGGCTTGGCATAACAGTTAGAGGAAAAAAAACCTATTTAATTTCATATTCTTTCTTCTGACTAGCAGATACACCATGAGCAATTTTACTGGAGGGATCATTTGGGGAATGGGAAAAGGAAAGTAAAGCGTGGAAGCTCCAGACTCCTGCAAAGAAAGTTACTATCATCAAAAACTACAAATGACAACATTTATCCAGCTCATTCAAACAGAAGTCAAGACAGCCAGTAACTGCTCTGGACAGTAATTGCAATGGAACCACTTCTGGTGAGTGACAAAACTGCACTGTGACAAAAGATGGAGATAAAGGGAATGGTTATACAGATCAGATCAAGGGAGTGACACATGACAGGAATGGAAGTCGGATGTTAGAGCCAGAGTCACAGAGATGTTGGTAATCTTTCACATCTTGATATTCTGTATTCACATACCTCTTGTTTCCCTTTCTGGGGGCCTCTTTTGGGCAGAATTTTAGTAAGGAAGTGAGGTAACTCCCAGACCTATTAAACACTGCAATAAGCCCTGATTCTTTGTTTTCATGAGAATGTTGCATGCTACCATCAAAAATGAGAGCTTTCTTTCTCCTCCTCTTTGACATCTCCAAAAGGCTGTATAAGCATCTGTGGGCTGTGTTTTCATAGCCACGTTTTAAGTATATTCTGACAATGTTATTGACAAATGCCTTTATGACATAATAACTTGCTAAATTAATAGTAGCAAATGTGTCAATTAATTAAAAAATACAGATAATAACTCCTCTTCCTTTTGAAGAGATACTAACACAGAGATAGGCAGAGTCATTAATCAGCCTTTTCTCCTTAATTCAAGACATCTTCTGCGATAAATGCTTGGTTGATTAAAAGGTACAGTCATTCATATTAACTATGGGAGATAAGACTATCAACACTAAGTTGAGCATTTAAAGATTTAGGAAGCAGCTCTGTAAAATGAATCTTTAAGGGAGTCACTAATAGCTCTGTAAAGTGGAGTTGACTGGCTCTTCCCAGTTATCAAAATCCTCCTTTAATCCAAGACCCACTGGTCCAAGAGGAGGAGGAGGTTCCTGCTAGACCTTCAGCAGGGGCCAGAGAAGCCTGCAGATTCTCCTGTCAAGAAAGGTACATAGGACAATATTCAAGTTGAGAATTTTGTGCCCCTGAGATCTTTGCTACTGCAGAGCAAGATAAAAGAACCACAGGTGGCATTTAAAAGTACAGCTTCAATTCAGTGTTGCATGCATATTTTTTGAAATTAATTTTTTCTTCATCACAGAATCCCATACAGTTTTCCACATGGAACCTTGTCTCACTTCCAGAGAAATGATATTCAGGAAGCCACCTGGCATATAACAACACAACCCTAGCAGTTAAAGTTCAGCAAGGTCAGAATCACCTGGCAGCAGGACCTTATTATGGGAAATATGAATTAACTACAGCAAAAGAAGGGCCCACCTCCAGCTATTAAAAATACATGGAATGTTGTCTCCCTCTAGAACACTGCTACTGATGTTTTTTAATTACACTGATATGAGTTTTTAATCAGATTGGAATATGTCTGTATAATTAGCTATAGGGACAATTGACTGATGTAGCAACATCAGCAGAGAAGCAGAAAAAAACCACAGCCATAACATCTATAATGCTATGAAAATGAACAATTAGAAACAGCAATGTGTTATCTGCATTCTAATTGCTTTTTGTAGTGCTCAGAGAGGTTTGATCGGGGATGTGGTTTTTGCTTTGATTCTTACACAAAGTCCATTTACAGCAGCATAAAAATGCACGTTGGCTTTTGTGGGCTTTGGGTGAAGTCCTTGCAACAAGAGGAGTAAGAACATAGAAGCCAAGGTCAGAATTAAAATTTCTTCAGAAGAGGAAGAAATCTAAGACCCCTTACCAATGTCTGTTATTTAAATTTATTCCTTTTTCTAGCTGAACCACTGAGTTCTGAGGCATGGTGTGGCTGGCAGGTTCTGCATGTCTGTGCTGTGCTGGGGTTTCTGTGTTAGCATTATATTCATCTGTCAGGGACCTTGTGCAGAATGGAGCCAGCAGTGTGCCCTGGTGGCCAAGATGGCCAAAGGCATCCTGGCCTGTATCAGGAATGGTGTGGCCAGCAGGAACAGGGAGGTCATTCCCTGTACTCCTCCAGTACTCAGCACTGGTGAGGCCTCACCTTGAGTGCTGTGCCCAGTTCTGGGCCCCTCAGTTTAGGAAGGACATTGAGACTTGAGCGCATCCAGAGGAGGGCAACAAGGCTGGTGAGGGGCTGGGAACACAAGCCCTGTGAGGAATGACTGAGGGAGCTGGGGCTGTTTAGCCTGGAGAAAAGGAGACTCAGAGGTGACCTTATCACTCTCTACAATTTTCTGAAGGGTGGTTGTAGTCAGGTAGGGGTTGGTCTCTTTCTCCAGGCAGCAACTCACAGAACGAGTCTTAAGCTGCACCAGGAGAAATACAGGTTGGATATTAGGAACAGGTTTTTTACAGAAAGAGTAGTTAAATACTGGAATTGTCTGCCAGGGAGGTGGTGGAATCAACATCCCTGGATGTGCTTAAAAAAAAGATTGGACATGGCACTCGGTGCCATGGTTTAGTGGAGGTGTTAGGGCATGGGTCGGACTCGATGATCTTGAAGGTCTCTTCCAACCCAGTGATTCTGTGATTCTATGATTCTGTGATTCTGAACCAGTTCTTCACCCAAAATATTATGGAGGCAAGGGTTTGTAGGCTCTTCAGCTAGCTTCAGTTTAATTCAACCGTAAAGGGAGTGCTCTGAGTACTCTAAGCATCTGTTAAGGAAAGAAAGGAGTTCATAAACCTAAGTCTCTGATCTGTTATTGGCAGACATTATGGTAACCTTATAGCAGAGGCAACCCCCATGGATAAGCCATATGGTGATACAAGAGGGAATGACATGCTCACTGGAGAAGATAGTCCTGTTGTGTGGTTTATTGCCAGACCCAGTCCCAGCACTGGCCCTGTGAAACATAATTTCCAGGGGTAATTGACAAAGTCATGGATTTAACTCCTGTTGGGATGGCAGGTGTGCAAACAGTCTAGGGAGGGGAAGGAAGGGGATGTTCAAACTGCTACAATGAAATCTGCCTAAATGAAGGAAAAAACTTGACTTTCTATGAGCAGACTGAAGAGATGAGTCAGATCCAGAGGTTTTTCCTCAAGAACATCCCTCAAGAGTTGTCTCAACTGCAATCTGTTCTGTTTACAGTTGTTCAGCCTTATCTATTCATTCATACTAGTTAAATTCTGGCTCTGTAAACACAAATTTTGCATATTTTTTTTCTCATTACAGGTAAAGGATTTTTGGCAAAAGTCAATACCACTGTAAAGTATTTGCCACAATGAGGTATTGATCACTTTTTTCCTGTAGGAGTTGTTAAACATTTTTCTATTAACATATTAAACCTAAAGTTGCAATTAAACTTCTTTGATTTGGAACCATCAGTGTTTTAAAAATACCTCCATATCTTTATTGTGAAAAATTCTGAATATCTTAGCTTCCTATGCTTTATATTTTATCTACACTCAGGTCAGCAGTTCTATCATCTACAGGAAACAAAATTAATGTGTGTAGCATTTTTTCTTTATTATTTGTGCTGGGTACTTGCTTATTTGTAGTTTAATTTCTCCATTACTGTGTTAGGGTGCATTAAGCGGTAAAACTATATGTATTGAGTTGATTACATGTTTTAATTAAATGTTGGTGTTTTGGGATTAGTAAGATGCATTTTTCATTTTCTGTTGTGGGAAGAGGGAAGAACCACTAATCATCGGAATAGCTAGGTGCCTTCAATCTTGATAGACTATACATGGGCAAAAGAGTAGACTTGGAATACTATTTCCAGAATAGAATGTCCATTGCAACCAGGGATGTTACAGGCCAGTAGACTTTACTTTTCCAAAGTCCTGCTTACATTGTATAATTAACAATGGGATCAGCTGTAAGGTCCTCTCTATGGGCAAGCATTCCCACAAGGAAGCTGCTCCTTCTTTATGGCAGCTACATGGAACCTGCCAGACTCTTTGTGTTGGTGTGTGTGAACAGAGATCCAAGTCCAGAGGTTTGTTATGGTGAGCAGTGCATGGATCTTTTCATCCTCATCTGTCCCAACATTTCTCACTTCTAAAGAGGAACTGGGAGAAGGAGCTAGAGATCCGTCTATATAAAATTATTTGTTTGCCTCCTTATTCCAAAGTGTGCAGTTTCCAAACAGAGATTACAGCCAAGTTCAGGTCTGGGTTGGATTAAATGATCAAATTTGTGACTCCTGTAGATTTCGTAGGGGAGAACGTACTGTAAGTTGAGATCTTAGGTTTATACTGCAGTGGTAGAAATCTCAGTGAGGAACTTCCTACACATGAACTCTCTTCACCTTGAGATTTCTTCCTCAATAGGAATTTTTTTAGGCCCTCTATGGGAGGAAAAGCTCTGACCTGAAGGAACTCTTAATAGGGATTTTTATGGGGCCAATGTGAATATAAAAGCCTTTGTGGTTAGTGAGACTTTTGGAATGCTGTGTCTTTACAATGCACATACCAGACTGTGCCCCAAACTCAGCCGTCAGTATTATTCAGGAGAGAATTTTTGCTTTATATTTTCCTCTTCTCTCATTTTAAGTGCTGCAGACTGCACATTAGTTAGTGATGGTTAGTTAATGATGGTTAATGGTCATTAAAGGAGTCTCAGTTAATGATCCCTTCCAATATTGGGAAGAACATTTTTTTACTCACTATTCTTCAAAATATATCCAAAATAGCTGCCTTTGAATTTGTTCCTGGCTGCCCTGGGAATGCATTTTAGTTCATAAATGATTGAGAATAAAGTTTTGAGGTCCTCCTATCTTTGTCTGGATAGTAGAAATGGGCCAGTCTCTATCACACGTGTGAAGTTGAGTTAGCATTATTAGAAAATAAAAGAAGGAAATAACGCATAAAGCATCATGACATTTCACTGACCAGCAATTGCTAATATATTGCTAGCTATCTTGCAATGCCATGTAAATAATTGATTATATTGGAATTTCAATAGAAATTTCTGAATTACAGGTTACTTGAGAAAGGGATTATCTATTAGAGCTGAACAGGATATAATAGAATCATGCATTGTCATTAGTGACTCCTAAGAGATGTGTGTGGGCTTTAAAAAATCTTGTTAATAAATCTTCTATATGTTTTATTCATGTTATTAAAATAGTCAGGATATTTTATTAACAATGTTATTAATAAATAGTACTGCTCCAGACTTTCCAAATTTATAAGATACATTAAAAAGGGATTGATTATTATTTGTGGGCAAAACATGACAGTTTTTTAAATTAGGGATTTACAGGATGCATGCATGTGGTCTCAAATAACTCATTAGTAATGAGTAGTCTTCCAGATAATTTTAATAAAGGATGTGTGAATTTATACCTGATAGTATACATATTGTTCATTTGAATTCTGTTTTTGGCTACATTTACTGAGCATTTTTCCTCTAACTGCTCTCAAAAATGGTTGTAAATGCGTTCTTGTTTATCAATTTGGTGAATAGCTGCTGTTGCTGTGTATAGTCATGTTTGTCTGAATTTGGGCATTAATAAAAACTGAGTATCTTACACTTGTCATCCTTTGCTGACTATTATAACCAAATTGTGTGGAGCAGAAAAAATGCTAGAAAAAATCCTGTGTGATTTGAACAACCAGCTGTACAGCACAAGACTCCTTACTTTGGTAGAATTTGAGTAGTGCTCAGATTTTGCGTTGGAGAACTGTCAATTTTATCCAGAGTAAATGAAGTGTAGAGCCAGGGACTTGTTTGTGAAGAATAGTTTGAACTAATGAAATAAAAAATAAAAGTATGTTCACGAATCATTGTCCAACAACAAGAAAGGGCTAATTAATCAGATTAATTGACTGATTTTATCAGCTCTATTGAGCAGGATCTATTACAAAGGAGTGATAAAGTATTTGCACCCATACATGCAATCAACATATTGCTTTTGCAATGAACCATTTGGAAAATTTGGAGTATTTGCTAGTATTTAAAGAACTTCAAAATCTCTGTTTTCTAAAGTCATGGTGCTCCTTTAAGAGTTGCATCCAGCATTTGAAGAAAAACTATTTTAATTTTGTTATTTTTTTGGGGGGGAGGGGGTTATAAAATAATTTTATTAGTTAGCTTGGACTTTTCTCCATTTCTATGAAATAATACAAACATAATATTAGTTCTGTGCTTCCATCAGCACTGTCCACATCTGACCTCTGATTCCTCAACTTTTCTTTTATTGAGATACAAATAATTTCAGAAACATCCCTGTTTTGTTTTTGGACCAATAAATATCTAGTCAACCTTTCTGAAACATCTTGACCACAGCCTGGACAAGAATGCAGGGAGAAGGGCTTCCATAGCACTGGGAGATTATGACTGCAATCTTACCTAAATATTTATAAATATTCCCCTTGAAAGAAGTACTAAACCATGCAAAATGCAAGAATTTTCAAGACTTCTCTCAAAACTATTGCACTCTTGAAAAGTTTTGTAATTCAAGACCATAAACTATAAACTAACGTTTAATGGGAAAGGGAACCTAGATGAGCACTTACTGTTTTGCCTGAGCCATTTTAAGGCCACTGCAAAATAGCAAGTAAATCAAGAATCCACTGCCAGCCTTGGTATGTGGTGACCCCTTTCTAACACAGGCATCCAGAACTGGGGCAGTTGGGAGCTCAAGCCTTAGGATAGCAAAGGTTAAATAAGCATCTAGCTTTTGCTGATCCTGTTACTCAGCTCAGCACCCAGTCAAATTCCATGTGAGCAGATTTAAAATGGGTGGAACAATCAGTTTCTATATCCAGGGTTTCAGGGTGTTCTGGCTTCCTATTTCCACTGATTTTTTTTTTTTTTTTGAAAGACACTTACTTTCAACCCTGGTTGGAAAAACACACTTTTCTTCAGCTCTACACCGAGATCCTCATCAGAAATTAAGATTCTGTTTATTACTGAAATTACCAGAACCTGGGTAGGTTTCCAAGTCATTAACAGCTGAGATAGAGTTTGAGGAGTTAGTCCTTTGTAGATAACACAAGAAATAGTTAATGTGAAAATCCTGTAAGAAAACTAACAGCCAAAGAAAATCTGGCCTTTGATGTTCTTAGTGCTAAGGACCAGGACCTAGTTGTCTAGTTGTCTTGTGCTCTTTCAGAGGTGTGCTATAGCCACAGCTCAATGTTACTTTCATTGTTAAAGAGGATTTCCAGCTGCTTCATTTTACTTGGGATGATGCAGACAACCCATAGGTGATCTCTAGACCACTGGATGGCACAGGAATCTGTAAAAAGCTGTGGGAAATAGTTTTATGTGTGTTCCCAGTACACTGTTTCTTGAAATAAGTTTAATTTGACCCTATTACCAGTCTGCAGGCCTGTGTGAACCATGGTAATGTCAATAGCTCAGGATCTATGGGTAAAGAATAGTTTGTGGAATAATCGATAAAATCTGGTTTAATGTTAACCTTGTGATACTTTTTCAAGGAGTGTGTGCTCCCTTCCTTAGGCACAAAACTAATTTTAAATGGGATAGGGATGTCAAAATACCATTTGAGATTATGCATGAGTTTTGTTGCCTCTTTGTCCCATTTCCCTATACATAAAATGGGCAGAAAAACAGACTTTCTGTTAAAGCCACTTAGAGTGTATGTCAGTTTTGGAAAACACCACCACTCTCTGTGATTTGTAGGATGCCTAGATAAATGTGGCCTTGTAACATGTAGGGATATTGCTGAGGAATATGAATATTAATAAGGCGTTCTCAAAGCCAGAAGAGAAAGATGCAGCAAAAAAGAGATAAAGAGAAAGATGGTGCTTTCAACAAGTAAAGGTAAGCTGATTCAAGCAAGCACTAAGAAAACAAAATCTCCATGTAGACTGACAGTCTGAAAATAGGGAGAAAAAAAAAGTACAAAAATTAAAGACCTTTGCATGAAACTTATGTAAAAAGGAGGTTTAAAAACTGTTTTGAACACTGTTATAAATAAAAATATAATTTCCTGTTTTTCTTGAGAGTATAATTGCTGCTGATTATTTCAATAATTATGAAAGGTGCCTCTTTAGTAGAGCTAGTGGCTTTGTAAGGAGATGTATTGTTGTGCTAGTAAACAGATGTAACATCACAAATCCAAAGCCATAAAAAATGATTCTTTAAATTCTAGTAAAGACATAGAGAACACTGTGATTGTAGCATGTAGCATTCTGAAGAACTTCAGCTATATGTCTCATAGCAACAGAAATACAGAAATGTTATTGCATAGTGATTTTAATGTGACTTGAGATGGGTATTTCAAAATGTTGTTGCTAAAGAAATTTTTCATTCTGAACTAGGCAATCTAGCTAGGTGTCAAAAGCTTTTCAGAGGCTCCTGAAGAATACAAACTTAAATTGTTTTTCCAGCGCATGACCAGGGAGGTATCTTTCAGTTTAGGAAGTTATGAGCAGCTGTGAGCAGCTAGTACCATGTTCTGTGATTACACTTACCTGAGGAGAACACGGTCAGTTTGGTGGCAAGATCCATCAGCTTCATCCTGATGCTGGAGTTGTATTGATCCCATGACCACGAGACAGGCGTCTCCCTCTATGGGATAGATAGATGGATGGATGGATGGATGGTCTTTTGACAAGTTGTGCTAGGATTCCTCATAATTTAATTCCCTTATGTACAGCTTTCTCTAGTATAAGAAAAGGTATTACACACTTTAAAAGGTAGGGGATGCCTGCATATTGATTACAAGACAGATACTTTCTGGTCACCTGCTGAAGGAAGAACGATAAATTGCAGAAATTGGAGAAATTATGCTGTTTGAGAAAGGGGAAATCAAGAAATAGGCTGCTAGAACAATTCAAATCACTTGTGACCCATTCTGCTCATTTCTACGTTTCTCTCCCCCACAAAAAACCAAAAAAATCCACAAAACACATACCACAAAAAGTGTGGTGCCAAACAACCTGTGTTTTATATTTATTGCTCTGAAAATCAGATTGAACTCATGAACTGGTGAATTTGTGTCTGTGGGTCTGCTACACCATACATTACATACAGTACAGGTAAAATAATTGCTAGTTGTAATAGTCAGGTTTTGGATTTGTGGGTTTAAAATGATACAAAAGAGATCCTCATTCAGGTATGCCAATTATACCCTAAAAAGCTAGAATAAATGTTTCCCATCTATTTATATAGTACAAAAAATTGTCAAATTCTTTAATTTGCCAGCTTGCCAGTCACTGCAAAATCTCAACTACTTCTTCACTTTGTCAGCTTCTTCCACAATACTGCATTATAAATTTTGTTCAGGAATTGCATTAACCTTTGTGAGTTCTGGTGTTTTGTCGACTCAAAGAAATAAGGCCAGGTGCATTTGAACTGACAGCAGGAGACTGCAAATGATGGCAAGGTGTTGTATGAACTTCCAAGCCTTTAAAGAATATTTTGTTGTTGGGGGTTTTTGTTCCCCATGCATAGCCTGACTGCAGTTGTGATGTCAGGCACAGGAACCTACACTTTTACATTCCATGACAAAAGATTAATACACTAAAGTGTTCTTTTTTCAACTCTACAACATTGTTGTAGCAACTGTACTCACAGTAGGGATCTTGAACGATAGGATGTGACAGTTGCAGTTTCTCTTGAAAATATCCAAAATCAAGGAGCTGGACACAAGTTTGATAAATAGTATGACAATCCTGATGTGATAACCTGGATAGAATTTGTTTTCTCTTTGAGTACTTTGACTCAATGTCTCCTTTTTTGGTTCCAAGTCATGTTCAAAAATCCATGACAAAATTATCTGACTAAAAAGAAATGGTCAAATTTCTCTAAAGTTCCTGCACCAATCCAAGAAGTAAATTCAAGTTACCTGACAGTTTAATAAGAAAGCAAATTCTATTGGAAAACCTTGGAATGAGAGAACAAATTTCTAAGGATACAGTCTATAGCATCAGTGAACTGTTTTTCCAGGATAGAATTAATATAAGAAGGCAGCATTGCTGGGTGCTAAAAGGGTGATTTAGTGCAGCCCATTATACACGAGTTTGCTCTTTGAAATTGCTGTGAGGAAGATGTTAACATCTGACGAATATGCAGACTGTTGGACTGCAGTCACTGGTGAGCTGTTTGTTACCTGACAGTGTTTAGTACTACACAGATCCTGCAAATTTAAATTTCTAGTGATCATGTTAATGTAAGTGATCAGTGAAAAGTTGGTAACTTTTTTTTAATATAAATATATTTTTAAAACAAATTCTGGAACTTCAATACAGTGAGAAGTGGAGAAGTCTGCTGGAGGTTGGATTCTGGGGTCTTCGCAGTCCATCTTAGTGGTGAGTTTGTTAGCAGACACTGCCTGGAGCACTTAAATGCTCAACTGCCTACTTTTGGGGGCATACAGAAGGCCAAATGAAGGAGTCCTACAGTCCAAGGTCAGTCAGTAGAGAACTTGTTGATCCAATGTGATACTGGCTTTGTAGTGGTTTCACTTTGTCTAGGGATCTGATACTGGAAAGATTAGGGAGAAACTCTCAGGGTTAGGACACCAGCCTTTGAATTCAAGTCTATGCTTTTAAACACAGCAGTTATTTCAGTGAGGAAAACTACCTACCAGTAACTATCACAGAATTTCCCATTGGTTGGTGTGTCAGTGTGTTCATGCTATCACTCACTTCCTAAGATCTCTCTCTCTCCTTTCATCTTTACAGAAAAGCAGAAGTTGAACTTGTTATATTACAATATTTATTTGCATGCCAAGTCTGATTCTGCAGGTTGTGCAGAGAATTCTGAGGTCACTACTGTCAGCTCCTACTAGAATGGATAACTATACAACTGGATCTCTAGCTGTGTGCTCTCAGTAATGGGTGATTCATGGTTCAGCTCATTTGGAGGAACAGAAACTGCCTAAATGTGAGAGCAGGTGATGCATATAGAACACACCTTGCTTATGCTGCCTGTACAATATGAAAAGGGGACCCTTTTAATATGAGCATAGTAAACAGAGATCATATAATTTGTCATCATGTTGGCTTAAGCAGTATGCAGGACTTTTTGAAAAGCAGGGAGTTTAGAAAATGTAGCCCTGCAGCCAAGCAAGGTGGTGTTGCAATATGGCATTGCCCTCCTTAATGAAAGATCACAAGCCTTGCACTGAGTTTGCAAGGCCATGGGACTGAAGCCTTGTGAGTTTTGGTCTTTCTGAACTTGTCCTGATCTAACTGCAGCTTTATTTTAACTTGGTTTAGCTAACATGGGGTAAAGACATGCAGGGAAACCCCAAGTTTGTAACAGATCAGCCATGGGCAGTTAAAGGAATTCAGATCTTGGTGGACAAACTGGATTTAGGAATAACAAAGAGAACGGCGAACAATTATGCAACATCTGTAAAATGGAATTTATGCATGAAATTTGCATGTAGCATAGACAGGCTAACCAATAAAGAAAAAGCAAGATGTAAATATGTGCTAGTGGAAAAAAATACCCCAAGCAAATCCTAAGCAGAAAGAAGTCATCACTGGTAGCGTCATAGTCCTCCCAGGGAAGGACTTGGGATGCTCTATACCCACCTCCCCTTCCCTGGCCAAATGGAAGCCATGAACTCCAGGGCCTGGACAACAGTAAAAAGGTGAACATAGTATCAGGAATAAGGGTAGAGGATCGGGATTGTGATTTTAAAAATCATTTTAGTTGAATGATTTATTATTCAACTATTATTATTGAAACCTTGTCTGTGTAGTGGTATTCTTTAATTTGTGTCACCTTTTTTTTTTTTTTGCTATATAGAGATAGACTAATAATAACTCTTTGATTAGCTAGTTAAGATTTCAATTATAGTAACAATAAGTTCTTGGCTTTACATATAGATTGTTTTTCTCCTTTCCCATTAATAGAATTTTGAACTTATCATGTAATCATACTCCTTTTTATTTTTCCTACATAAATTAAAGCACTTTGTAATCTTCCACTTCCAATCTTTAGTAAACTCCATTCCTCAAGCATTTCCCTGCTTTTCAGATGGTTTTCAAAGGAGGAGGTTTGTAAAGAACTTGCACCTGAGCTATGGACCTTGTGTCCCCTGTCAGCCTTACAGCCAACAAAGACACATAGGCATTTTCTGTGTCCAAACTACCTGATCAATTTTATCTGTCTACAATGTTAGGAAAGAAAAACTTTAGTAGTGAACTCACCTTCCCAGACACCTGAAGGCTTTCTGTCTTTTGTCCAGTTGGCCACTGGCTCCACTTTCCCCAGCAGGTCTATCAGTGACTTCTGGACATTCAAGTGCAGCTCCATTTGATGGGGTTTTTTTAAAGAAATTACATCACCTAATACAGCAGAAGAATCTTATCTCAAATAAACAGCACAAAGAGACAACAGGCATAAGACAAAACATGAAAACCTTTCTCTGTATTTTCTGTGGATTCATTCATTCATTCCTAATAATATAACATCCCTGCAGCAGGCACATCTTCACTAATATTAAGTTTAAATCTATCCTATGCTTTGTAACTCTGCATTTCTTCTCCTTGCCTGAAGGGTTGCCTAGGTAAACATATCACTCAAATTTTGAACATTTGTGTGGTTCAAAGTGTGTAGGACGTTGACCTCCAAGATTGCTTACACCAGTCACCCCAAATTTATCAGACTTTTAACTAGATTTCTTGGGTGCATGGTCCTTATACATATGGTAAGAGAATATTGTCAGGTGAGGTTAAAACTGTCAGCATTCTGTGGTACTTCTTCTCAGTTTAAGCATATGTTCTAGCATGGGAAATGATTTGGCCCAATTTCCATTCCTGGCACCAAATCTCACTCTTCAGTTCTACTTTAAGGGGAAAAGAAGGGGAAAAACAATCCTCAAATGCAAACCATACATGATTATCAATGAGAAAGATTTTCAGCCAGGAATACTTATTTTTAGACTTACATCTGTGCTGTAAGATACTCATACACAGATATTGGAAGAGAATGATAATAAAAATATCTCCATGTGGCTGATTGCTGTTGGCTCTCCCTGGGAACACAAAGCACTCAGCCTCTTTATGTAGTCAGAGCAGTACAAGACACCCCAGGAATGGAGAGTTTTTAAATTTACAGCCATCTCCTATTGCAAATAAGCTCAGAAATTGTGTAAGGAGCTGAAAATAGACAGGCATGAAAAGAAAGGATATTATTGTGACAGACTAAATCAAAGCACAATGACAGCAGAACAGCAAGAGCTGTGTTTGAGGTGGGAAGTCTCAAGTGGGAGCAAATAAGAGGAGAAGTATGTGATCAGCATCAGTCCCAGACTCTGCATTTTCCAATAGATTTGAATTTTACAGGTCTCAGGAGCCATTAGCTTCTTGTCACTAAAACTTCATGATGTCTAACATCTAAGGAGACTTCACATGGAGATCTTGACCCAGGAGCAAAAAGATCTTTTTGTTATCACAAGCAGGGTTGTCATAGTGAAATGAAACAACATAATTCTAAGAGAACTTGCAATGCTGCAAATACAACTCCTGCCTTTCTAGGTTCAGCAAAGATGCGCTTTCAAGGGTCCACTAATGCTCTTTGGGAAGGGAAATCAATAGCCAGATATTCAGTGTCCATCCTAGCAGTTACAGAGCTATACTGGAAATAATTATTCTCATACAAATATTTGAAAAAAGCATTCTCCAAAACTTTTTGTTTGTAGTTATTGTGGTGATACCTACAGTAAAATAGTCTTGTGAGATGAGGAAAAACTCACAATCCGATTTTTTGCACACTGAACTGGACCAATTAAAGTTGGGTGCCTTTGCAATCTTCTTCTTCATGTGACTTTTCCCTTGTCAGAGTCACAAAAAAATAACCCTTTAAAAGAATTGCAGAAAATCACTAATCCATTCACCTGCCTCAAGGTGTAGTCAGCTGTTCCTGTGTCATTCTGAGGACTGTGTGTGAAATCTTTTTCTTAGAATGGTCGGATGATTGGGGCTCCAAGAGCTGCCAAGAAATCTGCTGCAGTGCTCTGCTATCCTCACTGACCTATTGAAGTATCTAAACTGGTGTTTTTCAGGTTGCAGTTTCAGCCTTTAATTTATGTCCTGTGTATAATGGATATCATGTCCATTTGCAGGACTTTCAGGCTTTGAGAACATTTATGATGTTATCTGTCAGTCTCCTCTACTCTAGACGAAAGAAAATCACTATTCCATCAAAACTTCCATACAGATCATGAGTTCCAGACCACTAATAACTTTGTACTTTCTCCTCAGCAGTCTCTAATTCACACATACTTCTCCTGATATTTGATACTCAGAACCAAACACAAGGTTTTATTAGAGATTTTATCAGCAGTGAGTGTAGTGGAAGTGATAACTCACATGTGTTGTATAGCACATATTAGAGTATAGATATTAGAGAGTATTAGATATATTATTATAGAGTATTAGATATTTCACTACACCATGCACCCATATACAGCCAGTGTTGATCCACCAGAATCCCACATCTTTTTCTCAGTTATTGGTTACCTAAGCCATCTTTTCTCCAATCTGTTTTTAGTTGGTTGGTTATACTTATGTCTTCTAATTATTCTCAGTAAATTGCAACTGGATTTTTTTTTTTTGTCTCCAAACACTTTCTCTCTTTGGAATTTCAATCCTGTTTTCTGATATGTTTGCAGCTTAGAGTCATCTCTGTATTTAATAAGCACAGTCTGCAATCCTTTGAGCAGATACATAAGTGTATTAGGCTAAAGACAAACTCCTAAGGAACTCCACCTTATGCATCATGCCACTTTAAAGGCATATCCTTGATAGCTACACTTAGAATATGACTTTCCTGACACCTTTATACCAAATTTGCAGACCTTTCCTAAGCGTCCTTCTGAGAGCAGTACATCAAGTAAGAAAAGAGCCAGGCTAGAATAAAGATGTAGGTTATCTGTTGTTTTTTCCCCCTCTCTGTAAAGGGAAATTCCTTGTTTGTAAAAGAAAAATTTGTCTCCCAGCTCTCATCTAAGTATTTACACAGAGTTTATTTATGATGGTACTTTCTTGGGACTTAAAGTTTCCCTTTTCTTGTTTCTCTCCCACTTTAAATGTTGTCACTTCATTTTTCTTTTTTTTTCAGTCTTCCAGAAATTTGCTCACTTTTTATGAGATCTCAGAGCTCTTCTCTGAACACTAAAGAGATGAGATCATTGGCTCCAGCACATTCGAAAGCACCTGTGTTTCTAAGAACTGCTAAATTTATTCATCCTTTCTGCTTTTGTTAAATGTCTGAACACATTTAACTTTTTAACAGAAGACTAATGCATCAGATCCTTCTCCTTTATAGTGATGGATTCATTGTACTGTAGCCATTGAATCAACTGTTTCTTGGTTTATTCTCTTACTGCAAATGTACTTACAGAGAGTTTTTACTTAATTTTGTGTATCTTTCTGTATTTTTTTTTCTTTCCATATTTATTCTTAAAATTCTGTTGCCTTTCTATTATTATTTATGCATTAAGTCCAACTTTGTTTTGATTTCCTATTTGCACTGGGGAAAGAGTCCCCGTGCAGGTGAATGGAGTGAATGGACCTCATACTGGACAGAGTCATAGAATCATTAAGGTCCAAAAATGCCTTTAATATTATCAAATCCAACTGCCATAGCACCACTATGTTCACCAATTAAACCATGTCTCGAGTGCCATAGTTACACCTTTATTTGTACACTTTCAGGAATGGTGACCCCACCACCTCCCTGGAACCCTGTTCCATTGCTATACATATTATTCCATGAAGAAATTTTTCCTAACATCCAATCTAAACCTCCCCCAGTGCAACTTAATGCTTGTCCTATCACTTGTTACCTGGCAGAGGAGACTGATCTCTAATTGACTACAGCCTCCTTTCAGGTGTTGTAGAGGAGTTCCAAGCTCCCCCGTGAGGCTCCTTTTCTGCAGAACAAACACCCTCAGTTCCCTCAGCCACTCCTCCCAGGACTTGTGCTCCAGACCCTTCCCCAGATCCATTGACCTTCTCTGGACACGCTCCAGCCCCTCAATGTCCTTCTTGTAGTGCGGGACACAGGATTTGAGGTGTGGCCTCACCAGAGCTAAATACAGTCACTGCCCTGGTCCTGCTTGCCTCACTGCTGTTGATAAAGGCCAGGATGCCACTGACCTTCTTGGCTGCCTGAGCACACTCTGGCTCAGGGTCAGCCACTGTTGACCAGCTCCTTCAGGTGCTTTTACTCTGAGCAGCTTCCCAGCCAGAAAGCTTTCCAGCTTTCCAGGCACATAATATTATTTTTCCACTGCAAAGCAAGAATTTTCACTTCTGAATTTAATGTTACTTTTAAAAGAACTGCCTCAGCCAGTCATTTTTTTTGATATGTATGATCATTTCCTGGACAGAAATTCAGGGCTTTGTTTCCTTTTCCTGTGTGTGCTTATTAAACAAGACACTCTCTCTGGCAAGGCACTTTGCCTCAGTTTCTCTCTCTGTTAAAAGGAAATATTAATATTTATTCCTTCACAGAGCCCTTTCACACCCACTATTGAGACACTGTGGAGCATTATCAAACAACAGAATCATTGAAATTCCCTTATGTCTTGAGGAACAAGACACTATACTAAGTAAAATGGTTTGAGTTACTTCAAAGCTGCTATTTTGACAGTTTAAAGTATTTTGACAATCTGTGTTTAAAAAAGTAAATGGTTTAAGGGAAGAGAGTTGAGAAATATAGTCTCTGCATTTAAAAATATTATTGAACTTCACAAGCAATTTGAGCTGAATCTTCAATAATATATCTAAACCACAGACATTTATATTAATATTTTCTCATTTAACCTGTTGCTCAAGCTGGTTACAGTGCTTGTTAATATTTAACTGGGAATGCTAGAAACCTCAAAACTGTGAGGTTTTTGTCATTCTAAAGTGAGCTGAATTTTCTGCATTTACCTTGAAAGAAAAACTGTTTGGGCTGACACATTTATTAGATACTGTCACCTATGATTTAGTGGTTTTTGTAAATGTTAGCTACAGAAAGAGAAATACAGTAGGGTGAGAGTGGACTGTATGGCAGACCTTTCCATGCCTGAGGCATTGCTTCATTCAGTTAATTGTGCCAGCCAACAATTAAATTCATAGTACTAGTCAGATTTATTTACTGAATAATCTTTTCTCCCCCTGATTTCCATTTTATCGGTAGCTCAGAGCCTTGAGGGCTTACAGAAAGAACTATTGATGACCACAGTGCTCTCTGTACATCTGGGATAATTCATTGTTAAAAGTGACATTTTCAAGTCTGAGATCTGTTTATGAAGAAAACACTGTGCTGATGCTCCAGGGACTGCAGAGGGGAAAAAAGAAAAGGGACATGAAAAAAATTTATAATGTGGCTTTTATGGAAGAAGATGAAAGGTTTGTTTTGTTCTTACTCTTTTTGCCCACATCAAAAATGCTGTTTATTGTGCAAAAGAAGGTGTGACATAGACTTTAGGAACTGATTGCTTTTGCATTTCCTCAGCTTTCAGAATGATATTGAGGGTGGAATGGGGACAAGTAGAGAATATCAGGGACCTGTGTCTTTGTGAGAGGTGAAGCAGGAGTGTGACTCCCACACAGGGCAGAATATTTTGCATAGGGCTACATCACTGATAAACTTTCAGACTGGTGTTTTGGGACTGCATGGTGTTGGGTAACTGCAAAGCAAGGAATCTACCATGCTTTTATTGTGCCTATTGCACTTCCTTTTAGATATATAAAGGTGACACTATAACTGTTTATTTAGGGAGCTTTATTTTCCAATGATAGTATTTTCTTTTTTCCAGATAATCTAATTTTACTCATCCTAGCTACATGGAGTTCTTGGGAGCAAAGTCTTAGAGCTCCTGATCTCCTCTTACAGAAGCCACCCCATCAGCTCCTTCACTGCCAAAACCTGGCCACATAAACCCAATACACAAGCAGAACATGAGGACATTTTCACAACATTTAAGTCTGTAAGGGAATATTCACACCATCATTTGTCACAGACCATTACTTTTATCCAGCTTCAGTTAAACCAAACATTTTTGTTTGGGCAAATATAAATCACAGTTACAAAACTAGCTGATGGTAGTGCCAAAAGACCTTAAGGACACCAAATGAATTAGGTTAAAAATGTCCCATTTCAGCTGACAAAACATACCTCATCAGGCAGACAAAAGCAAAACTGTCTACAAGCTCTCAATTATATTGAGGTAACGGAGAATTTTTTGTGACTTGGCTGAGCAATATGAATAGATTAACTGGTAACATCATGCAGATGACTGAGATAGCTCCTACAGGAGTGTTCCAGAAAGAAGGATTATTGTGCACAGAGCTGTGGTGAAACTGCAGTGAGGAACTGCTAACTGCTAAAGAGAACAACAATGAAGAGCCTCTATTTTCCTTCTGTTTCTTTAGCCCTTACAACAAATTGTTCCTATGTTTTCCTGTCTTCAGTGGTAGCAACATCTTATTTCAATGTTGAATTTGTCTGAGTTCAACTTCCAGCTCTTGGTGTGATACTAAAATATGAGAATTGTATTATAGTCTTGGTATAGTAACACAATAAAATTTTATGGAGCTATCATCATGCCTTATAAAGTAGCAGGAAAGGACACAACCTTTTTTTTTTTTTTTTTTTTTTTTTTGGCTTCTTTGCAGATCATCTACTACAATGACAAGAACAATTATGGAAACAATTATTGCAGGGAGGAACAATGATACTGAGGCCTAACTTTCTCGGCATGAGCCTAGTTCCTAGTTTTGCAGTAGTTTAACTTTGGTAAAATCAACCACTGTAACAGGAAAGGGAAATTGAGTGAAGAGGATGCTAAAATTCATCTTGATGGCCTGAACAGAATCCCAACTGCGTATCAGGCTTGACTGAGTTTGATAATATTATCTTTATAATTATGTGTTAACTCAGTTGCTGCTTGCTGTTGGTGCTCAGAATCCCTGAATATGTTGCTGTTACTGACTGCTTTTTTCAGGAGTCTGCTGCTCCTCCTGAATATCACCAAATAAATGAAGGTCCTGGGGAACTGTGCTCTACAAATAACTTCTTTTCTTTTTTTTTTTCTCTGCTTCAGAAATCTGCTGCTTTTTTGAGTTTTAGTTTGCTGTGCTTTTTAACTTTTATATTCTGAGAAAATTCTAATTAGAGTTAGGTCTCCTACAGCAAAACCACTCCAGTAGTAGTTTCTTTTTGTTTCTTAGCATAAGCTGATATATAACATTGCTGTGGTTTATTGAAAATTATACCTTGTTAAGGAGACATATAAGTAGAGAGTTATCTGTCAAGCACTGATCATGATCAGCAAATCTTTTAATAAAATATTTTGAAAATAAAACAATAGATGGGCAGCAATTTTTATTGACTTAGTAAACCACTAGCCTTACCTAATAGGTTTTGCAGATTACTGTGCAAATTGCTGATTTGATTAACTTTGATGAAGTTTAGCTGCCTCTAAAATTAGAGTTACAGAATTACAGGATATTTCAGGAAGCCCACAACTGAAGTAGATTGGTTAAGCAATGTGTCTCGGTGGACTTTAGCAGAAGTTGTGCATACTCAGCACCTTAGTGAATCTGACTAGAAAGGAGGACTGCTTAGAATTGAAATGGGGGAGCTGCAGGCCTGTTTGTATAGGAGAAGGCAGTCTGTGAGCTTAAAAAGAGCAGAACCTGTCTTCCCCAATTTACTGTTTGTTTAACGTTTTCTGACTGAATGAAAATTACATTCTTTCACATTGGTTGCATGTCAATAGAAGAGAAAATATAGACTCTCAGCAATGTGCCAATGCTTTGAGTTACCCTGAAAATAGCAGAGATACAGTCTTTATAATCTGATAACTTTTTGTCTTGTAGAAATTATTAACATGAGCAGGAAGCAGGTTCAGTACTGGAGAGTGTCCAAATATCCAATGTGACATTTAACTCATAAATGAAATTATAACTTAGGTCCCTTGCATCTCCCTCATTTTAGTTTTTAATTATATGAGTCCTGATTTTCCTCTGTTTCAGAAATTTAGACTTAAGCTCCTGTTAAGGTCATAGTACTGCAGCCAGAAGTATCATGCTCTGAGTTGTCCTACAACGAGGTTTTCAAGTATCTATGTCTTGCTTTTCTGTCCATAGAATCAACCTGAGTAGAATCTGAAGAATTTTTTTACCTATGGCTATGCTCTGATAGAATTGCAGTTTAGTACCTGTAACCTGATCTGTGAGACACAAAGGATGCCCAGACAGAGCAGCAGCACATTCTGTACACATTATCTGTACACATATCCTGAATGCACATATCTCTGCATGAAGACACTGTAGATGAAGTTCACTAGACTTTATCTAGAACTAAAAAAGTTGTTTCCATCTCAACTCAGTCCTGTACTTTGCTCTGCAGTTAACAGAGATAAGTGGACGTTACTGGCACACAGTCTGTATGGCTGTAAGAAGGGGGGAATTTCATTGTGTAAGCATAGGTAATCTGATATCCTGCCCAGCCTGCAGCTGCCTCTGCGGAGTAGTGCAAGCAGCTCATAAGTCTTGAAAATATCAGGACCCCACAATTGCCTATAAATGCGTCTGTTTAGACAATGAAATCCCATCATGGGAAGTTATAGCCAGGGAGCTTGAGTTGTGTGGGAATGGAGGGCCCAGAACCAGCGATGCCGCTGTTATATCTCCAGATTCTGGGAAACCACCACTCAGAGATGAAGAGATTAAAAGGAGGATTTCTGAAAGCACTTCACTGGATTATGTTCTCATTGAGTTCATTGGCAGATATCTTTAAATGATGAAAGTTTTTCTCTTACTACATATCATATTTCATTCAGTACCTGAATAGTGACTCAGTCTGCCTGTATTCCTTTCTTGCATCACTGACCATGGTGATTTTCTAATTTATAGGAGCATCCCAGAAACTTTTAACAAATTACTTCTTTGTGGCAGTATATTTGATTTGTGTAGCAAAGTTCTGGTGGCAGGAAGGCTACAGGGGTGGCTGCTGTGAGACACTGCTAGAACCTTCCCCCATGTCCAAGAGAGCCAATGTCAGCTGGCTCCAAGATGGGTCCACTA
Source organism: Eopsaltria australis (assembly GCA_034509425.1). Taxonomy (NCBI): domain Eukaryota; kingdom Metazoa; phylum Chordata; class Aves; order Passeriformes; family Petroicidae; genus Eopsaltria; species Eopsaltria australis. The sequence continues at coordinate 2,808,024 of JAVTVJ010000157.1, read as the reverse complement.
TCCAAGGCAAAGCCCATCGGTGATGGTGGTTATACCTCTGGCATAACATATTTAAGAAGGGGCAAAAAAAATTGCACAAAAAGTCTGCAGACAAAGGAAGGCATGAGATACAACTCTGCTGACACCAAGGTCAGTGAAGAAGGAGGGGAGGAAGTGCTTCAGTGTCTGAGCAGAGACTCCCTTGCAGCCTTTGGAGATCTGTGCTGGAGCAGTTTGTGAAGAATCGTAGCCTTTTAGAAGGACTCAGAAGAATTTGTGGAGGTCTCTCCCATGGGAGAGACCTTCACACTGGGGCAGGGGAAGAGTGTGAGGAGTCCTCCCCCTGAGGAAGAAGGAGTAGCAGTAACAACATGTGATGAACTGGCAGCAACTCTCATTTCCCATCCCCCAGTGATGCTGGTGAGGAGGAGGTAGAAAAATAATGAGTGAAGCTGAGTCCAGGAAGAAGGGAGGGGTGGGGGGAACATGTTCTAAGGTTTAATTTTATTTCTCACTATCCTGTTCTGGCTTGTATTTAATTAAACTGTTTTTCCCCAAGCTGAGTCTGTTTTGGCTGGGAAGGTCATGGGTAAATGATCTCTCCCTGTCCTCATGTTGACTGTGAGTCTTCTGTTGTATTTTCTCTCCCTTGCCCAGTTGAGGAGGGGAGGGATAGAGTGGCTTTGGTGGTCACTTGGTGTCCAGTCACATCCAAAGGTGTGACAGAAATACTAGAAATACTACTTCCTTGTAATTTAATGAACTACAGCATGTCTTTTCTAAAGCTGCCCTTTGTGTGGTAAAAGCAAAACCCATGACTGAGTAGTAGTAGTACTACACTCATGTGATGAGACCCATTTACACTGAGCAAGATAATCTCTGTTTTCTTATGTTGTCTTTTTTGGATCTTTTTTCTTTTTCTTTTTATCTTAGACATGGGCAGAAATCCTCTTCTTATTTGTCTGTCAGCACCAAGCTATTAGGTCTTATCATAAGTAGTGCTGGTAAATGCTATGTAACAAAAAAGAATTGTCTTGATCAACTTCCAATCTGTACAGTCATTACAATTCCCACTCCAAGGAGTCTTCCAAGCCAAAGCCCTCATATTCTGATATTTAGGTGGCAACCAGATAAATTCTGGACATTTTAACAGGATGTAGAAATAATCTCAGTTTCTTTTTGGCACTTAGGCTGCAAAAACATGATCCTGGGCATACACCACAGAACTTTCACTCCCTATTGAAGTACTGCCAAATGCTGTAAATATGTATTACAAAGGGAGGACAACTGATTAGCTCTATTACTTTACATACAGAACAGTCTTCCTTTCACATGCTTATTAATAGAAAGATTACTAGTGTAATTGACCAAATCCACTCAGCACAATTAAAATGGATTTTAAGGGCTTTGATGTACATCACTGTAAGCAAAGGAAGCAACAGTTAAATCCCCAATTAACACAAAGAAAATATGAGACAGGATTTTTGTATCATTTCATTGCAAGCAAACAGAAAGAGAATAAATCCCCCCTCTGTAATGAAGTTTACACCCTACAACAAGAAAACCAATTTAAAGCTATTGTAAATCTTAAATTATTCATTTCATTCTCAATAGGTCATTAAAAAGCTGCTTCTAGCTTCTAACATTTGAGTATGGTTCTTGATTTATGGAAAAAAAGTAAAAGGGAAGGAAAAAAATGGAAACCTCAAAGGAATCTAAAAGTTGAAAACAACAGAATGAGCAAAACAAAGCAGAAGGTCTCTTTATCCTTGGGATTTTCAGAGTGGCTTGAGAGGATTTACTGAGTGTGTTGGACTCCCATGCTTTCAGTTGGTTAAAAAACTAAAAGATCAGCAGTGACCCAGATACTGTCTCAGTGACCCATACGCTAAGGGTGTGTAAGTAACATGCATGCCACTGTGACTATCCTGGTAGGACAATCAAGACAGATTAATCTTGCAGATCATGGTGTTAACATGATAAAAACTCACTCACATCAATCACTCTGCATTGCTCTGCAGAGAGATACATGAACATGCTCTGTGAAATCATGAAGCTTCTGGTGCTGGCCTTGAATCTTCATACCCAGTTGATCAATCAGACTTGAAAACTTTATTTTGTTACCTACAACTTTCTTTCTTGGCCATGAGGCATAAGAATTGGTCCAGCATCCACCTTTTTACCCTCTTGCCTGAGTGCCTCACAGAACCTTCTTGGTACTTGCCTGGAAGTATCTTATTCTCTGGTTCATGTATGAGTACTTCTATGTTACCACACCGAAGATGTATTTTGAATCTTAAGAGAGCTGTGAACTCCACTTTTGAATATTCTGGTTGTTAGCAGCCTGTGGAATATCAGCAGCCTTCATAGTTCAGCTTTGTGACTGCCTTGGTAGTCCTTCTGTGGTGGCCATGTGTGAATAATACTGACTGGAAAAGCACATTACTTATTAAAAATAATTGCATATAGTGTATAAAACCAGCTTTTTACTTGAAAGAGAAATATTTACTCTAGTGACAAACATACAATAAGATCTTCTCTATTATAACGTGTCTTGTCCACTGTCTCTGAATGCAGAGCACTCTCTGCAGGGATGTGAAGGTAGGGTACCACAATTAATGTGACTCAGAAAATGGAGATGCTGAGACAACTTATTGTTTAAAAAGGGAATGAAATAAAACAATTTCTCTGTAACATGGGATAAAGACAAAAAGAAATTAAAGGTCTGACATTTTGTTTTCTCAGGCATTTTCTTTCCTAAACAGGCAGGGATGTTATAGATGATGAAGGTAATCACCTTTTGTGATCTTTTCACTTCGTTTTCACTCTGTGACGTGGCTGTAGGGAAACTATTATACACATGAATTAGGCTACATAGAAGGTTCAGAAGAACTGGAAGAAAAATACTGGAAGAAGCAGTACTAGAGTTTGTCCTGCAATAGGATTAGTGTGCAGCCTTTCTGCCTTTGAAAATCTGTGGGGAACACCTTTGCACTATGATAGTGCAGGATTTTAATGTCTTGCCTTTATTAGGATAAAATCTGATTGTGGCTGGGCTTACACAGAAAACGTTGTCCTGAAAGAGTTTTCTGGGGTGTTGTTGTTACTGTTGTTGTTATTGTTGTTGTGTTCATCCATCTGTGTGGTCTGGTTTTTTGCTGTTCATTTGTTTTTTGAGGTGGGGAGGGTTGTTTGAATTTTTTGAGACAGGAGGGCAGTTGTTCTTTGTTACAGCTGGAATATGGGTGTCTGCTTTTTAATTCAGTTGGAAGTTACAGAATCAGTCAGTCTCACATATCTTTTCCTTGCTTTAGCACGGACTCACCATGTTTCCTCAGCATTCAGTACCAAGTCAGGGACACCTCTGATCAGATAGAAGTATCTACATATGAATTTTTGTCTTGGATCAAATCCCCCCAGACTCAGTGGGGATGAATAGACACTTTCAAGCAGCAATTCTTTTCCGTATTTCAGATGAGTTGCACCCAAAAAATGACTATGTCTTTCCAGTTCTAATGCAGGGAACTTGGCATGAGTACAAGTGTAAATATTTCTTCTGTCTGAAATAAGAAATTATATCCAGGTTTTGTGCCAGCCTATTATGGAGTCCTCAGTGGCAAATCCCACTCTAGAGCAGTTTGAAATGATCTACATTTTCCATTCTCTTTGTAGCACTTTCTGTCTTACTCTTTGTCTCCAGCTTCCAGACAAAAGAGGTAGGATAAATGTTCCTGAATGTTTCTGCTGGCTCGACAGCTCAATAAAAGTATGATGAACCTTTTGAAGAGGCTTTTTTTTCCTCTATACAGGAATCAAACTAATCTTATATTAAAGCCTTTATCACAAAATAAAAGAATTGCCCCACTGAGTTAATCAGGAAGCACTATTCTATTTTTAATTCAGAGTCTACTTGAAATCATGTTAAATTGCAAGGATAGATTAAACTCTACATAAATGCTCTGCATTTGTATCTACCTATAGCTGTCTTCATGTGTCTTGGGTGCCAAATCTGTAATTGCTATCAGTGAATCCTGGAAAACAATTCAGCTGGCCATGAGTAATAATAATAATAATAATAATAATAATAATAATAATAATAATAATGTATAATCTAGAGTGGGATAATTTCTCCAAGACTCTTACTTACATTGACTAGAGGATAGGCTGGAATATAAGGAGAGCTCAAAACTTCTGCTCACTGGTGGACATCTGCACATAGACAATTCAAGCTTCTTACTTTGCAACTGAATTTCCTACTACTTTAAAACCCTCAGCTAAAAGGAGCTAATATACTCCTGAAGGTCAGATTTTCATGCATACTAGAATTTCTAAATATAGATGGTAAAGGAGTTCAGGGTGTTTCCCCATCAATTAAAGAAGATGCACATAATAGGTTGCTGCTGCTTTTAGGTATCTTGCAAACAAACAAATTTTCAAGCAGATAGTTTATTAAAGAATGAATCATTTTGTTGCCTGTAAAAACAGCACTGAAAATAGGTCTGGTGTATGGAAAGTTTAATTATGATATAAGTGGATTATGCTGAAATGTTTGTTGTTCAGAAAATTACTTCATGAAGGTAAATGCAATTTCCTTCAGCTTTCTTACTCCATGGTAGCATTTGTGATTGAATTGACTGCAAAACAAATCCCTCTGAATAGCTGACTAACCGTGCAATATAGATTGGTTGCTGGCACTCTGGAATACTTCAGCAGTGAATTTACAAGATGAACTGTATAGAACACAGATTTAAATACTCTTATTTGGCAAAGGGTCTTACTTTTTGTCTTCACCATGTTATTGGGCACCTAAGCAGTGAATAATTTACTGGGTTTTGCAAAAAGTATTTGCCATTTATCATCCTAGTTTCAAACATGAATAAGTGTGTCTCCAAGTAACCTGGTCTAGTGGAAGACATTTCTGCTCACTACAGGGGGGTTCGACCAGATGGCCTCTAAATATTCCCTTCCAAGCCAAGGTATTCCATGTTTCTATGATTCTATGATAAGTAAAAGGAAAGAAATAAAGGAATTGTGTTCATAAATATATCTCAACCAATAGTGAGGAAGGTAAAGTGCTCTTTCCAGATTTCAAGGTGCTTGGAGAAGGAATGCAATAGCTTTCATTTTCTATCACATAATTTTCTCTTCTAATTTAGGAGTCACAGTCATGTCAAGTTAACTTTATAACTCTTTTCAATATTTGCTATGTTTACTTTATTATCTATGCTAATTTTTTAACCTGAGGTTTTGTTCCATCCTGGCTATTTAGAAGTCCTAAGTGAAACAGTTTAAATATCTGGGCTTTAACCTTCATCCAAGTTTAAGATTATGTCAATGACATTGTGCTTGCCATATGAGCTGTCTTGATTTCCCATCACACTTGGACAGGATGACCTCTCTAGGTCCCTTCCAACTGAAATATTCTATTCTATTCTATTCTATTCTATTCTATTCTTCTATTCTATTCTATTCTATTCTATTCTATTCTATTCTCCAGCATGATCTGATTCTGTCATTAGTTAACCTTTAAACAGTAGTTTTTCATATCTATGTACAAGGTATAAGTATGACAGCTTCACTGTGATCTGCAGGATTTTATCCCATTTGTATACTTTCATGAAGGCTACTCAAATTTACCCCAAATGAGCATACAAGTGTAAAAGATTGCTGCTGAAACCAAAATTGCCCTGTACTGTATGCTGGTATAATCAGAAAATATGTGAGAAGGGCAGGAAACATTATGTCTCCATTTGAAATTGCAGTTTTTTGCTATATTTTTGTATATTATAATTCTTCTTGATGTGCCCTATTAGATTTTTGAAATCAGGCAAAATATAACACTGGCATTTTTGAAAAGTAGGGTTATTGATCAAGAGTCTGTGAGAAATTTAGAAGTTAAAGCCTTATCAACAAAAAACCTTCTTATCCATTTCCATAACTTACATGTTTTTTAAATATCCTTCTGTTTTATCAGGTTCTGTGTTCTCCAGTTATAGACAAAAAGGACACCATGCCAAACCTTATTTTCACCAAAGTGTTAGTGAGGCAGGTAATGGAATAAATTATCATATTTTGCTATTTATAAAAGATCAAATGATTATGAACTCTCAGATGAATGTATTATCTAAAATCCTTTACACATTTCCTCAAAGAAAGCATCATAGTGTGATAGATCCCCTGTGTCTCCTTATTAGACAGAGAATTGAATTCCAGATGTTGCCTTCAATAACACATGAGGGAAATAATAATTATTTTCAAAACTAGCTCTAAACCTGTTGCCAGCCATGGCAGGTGAAGTAGGCAGCTATACTTTCTTTCTCTTGTCCCCTCTTGAATGTATGTCTACCACTGTAATTGCTGAGTCCACCATGTTCCTTGTGCTGTGACACAATCCTCATGAAAAATTGCAGACAAGGATTAAAGGGATGATCAAATGAATACATGATCATCCTTCAAAGAGCAAGCTTACCTCAAAAGAGGTTGTGCTGTTTAATTTCACATTCGCAAAGAGACCCACTGTAAATCAGTCAATGTTGGGTTATGCTGAGGCAGATGACGGTTGCAGCCTTTAGCTTGTTGCTGGTTCAATCAAACCAAGTCCCAGGATGGACTAGAGCTATCTAATGATCAGATGCAAAAATTAATATTCCCCTGTATCTAAAACTCCAGGAATGAAAAGCAATTATTGCTAAAATGAGATTTAGAAATAACAAGCTATATTTTAGGAAAAATTCTATGATTAAGCAGAGATAAGACAGAAGTTAAGGAAATTACACATTAAAAAATACAACCCACAACAGTAGTCAGACTCTCCCAATGGCAATTTCACATCTAATCGTCAGAAGTCAGACTTGCCATAGAATACAGATGTGCTTTCAACACATTATTTATGTGGAGCTCTGGATCCTTCTGCTCTTCCTCCTTTCCTAGTGTCCTCTGCTATTTCCACTCTGCAAGGCAGATGCCTCATTGCATGGAGTAGTGAAACTTTGGAATGCCCAGAACTGGACTATTTCTCGAAGAAGGAGGACCTAACAGGCAATGATGACAATCAGTCTTGCCAACAGACACCAAAACACAGCCTTTCCCATGTGCCAAGGTTATCACAGTTGCATAGAAATCAGATAATTAATTAATAATTTTTGTTGCAGATAGCTGAGAGCTGTGACTCTTGTATACAAAAGGTCAGTGCTTCTAAGATTCAAGATGGAAATTCCTTTACAGTATAGAATCATAGAATTGTTTAGGTTGGAAAAGACATCTAAGATCAACAAGTCCAACCATTAACCCACCACAGCCAAATTCACCACTAAACCATGTCCCTAAGTGTCACAGCTATGCAACTTTTAAATACCTCCAGGGATGGTGCCACAACCCTACTGCCACTCTTTCCTTACACATACCTTCTGGAGAGTGAGATAGCAGAATGAGGGACCTTGCTAGGACACCATTCCTCTAACAGTGCTCTGCTACCTCCAGGCTTATCTCTAGTGGCCCTGGTTTTATCCCTTTCCCCCTTGATTTGACACTTAATCTCTTTGATTATTGGTCTGTGTGACTGCAGTATGTGACTGTGCATGTAATGAGGAGCTCTGGCTCTCTCTGAAGAGTACAAGAAGCCCCTTTCATTCCACATTAAAAGCAGAAGATGATTTCACCGTGGTCATGGTGCAGGGCTTGGTCTCACTGCACAGGCCCAGAAGAATCCCTGTACAGTCAATCCATGGGTGAATAATTGATGTGACTCGCCATGGTCACTGTACCTTTACAGATTCAGTTTCAGAGCCAGTGGCTGAGCAGCTGGCAGACAAGATTCCTTCAAACAAATGTCTCTGCCTCTGAGTGGCACCAGTCGCAGACTTTTCTGTCCTGCTGATGTTGTGGGTCTCCTTTTCAAACATGGGCTGTGGGCACATGATTTTAGTGGCTCCCAGCTCTCTCCTTTTTCTTTCTGTGTGAATGGCTTCTTTGAAACTGTTCTCCAAGTCTATATTGTTTTGCCCTATGCATGCCCTGCACAAGAGTAGGCTGCAAGGTCAATCCCTCTTTGTAGAAGACTCTTCTCAGGTTTTTTTGGATTAAATTCCAATTCTAAGCAAGCTGATTTTACTCCTGTCATTCAGGTGCCTTGATTATTTATTTTTCATCTTTCATTTAATGGAGAAGGTTGGTACCCTGTCCATGATGGCATAGATAGTGCCTTTCCCTTTTAACCTAGGGACACTTTAAGAGCTTCAGTGATTTCCAAGATGACTTTGGTGAAATGGGAGAATGAAGAAAAAGAAAAAACAAAACAGCAAAACCAAACCACCACTCCATGAAGAAATGCAGGACTGATAAGGGAATTTTGTACTGCACATCTTCAATCCCTCATTCGAGTGCCTGAGATTTTGTGACACATAAGGCCCTCTGTCAGGGGATCCCACAACCACAGACAGTTATTAACAAAGAGCTGAAGAGTAGTAAAAATGATGGTCATATTTGTTTTCAGAGATAATATCATTTTTATTTATTTGCTTTTCACTTCTGACTTTAACTATTTTAACAACAGTTTAAAAAGGAACAGGGATGTTTTGTTACAGGAGTAGACAGAGAACATTTTCTTTCCTTCTGAAACTGGGATTTAGATAGGGCTCATGCTTTCTTTGGATTTCATAAATCTGTGTCTTGGCTCCTCTTATACATTCATACATGGGGCAGGCTGCTGGAAATTACAATGACATTGATCACTTTGGCCATGCCCTTGTGAGCCAGGAGAGTGTTGCTTTGATCCCTCATCTTTTCATTTGCGTCATCTGGTTTAATTTGAAAGGTGCCTAATGACAGCCTGTTTTTCTCTATGGTTTCTCACATACTATTGGTGCTTTGCAGATTCTGGGTTATGAAGATCTACTGCAGTCCCGTGAGATAAAGTAAGTACTATTATCACTATTCAAAAAGGAAAAGGGATGAGGAAATGAAGTCTAATTTGTGATCTGACAAAAATCGTGGTGAAGGTCTATGGAATAATTTAGAATGGAAAAAAATGTCTCCCATACTATGAGTTCTTTGTCTTTACCACAACATGGATCTTTGACAGATGCAAATAACTTTCTAATGAGCTGAGGATCATTCTAGCTTCTGGAACAGAGCAAGAGTCCCAGTGAATCAGGCTAGTCCTCCATCTCACTTGGCAGTCTGTCTCTAAAAATTATCTTTGAGGACCTAATTCAGAAACAGACACTCTGCAGCAGGACTTTTACTTATCCAATCACTAGGAAAAAAATTTCTCCAAAACTTTTGTGATTAATAAATATCAGAACCAAAGTTTTGTGATTAATAAAGGTCTGAAGCATGGCTATTTTCTCCAGAATTCTTGTTTGGTTTTAACAGTTACTGTTACAAAGCTGGACTTTAATGCTACCAGCTCATATCCAACCAAAGCAGCTCAGTAACTATTGTTGGTGGCAGCTATGAACGCATACTCAGATGTGTTAAAGACCCAACTATAAATTTGAATTCCTAAATTTTACAATCCGTCCTTGCAGTATGCACTTATTCATAGCTTTCACTCCTCAGAAGGCTCCAGGAAGGATGTACTCTCAAATCCTCTGTATACTTCCAGGCTGCCTACTGGATGTCAACCAACCTCAAGAGGAATCTGCCTGGCTATGATCTGTCTGTCTATACTTAAATGAAAATGTCATTGGGGGATCCAAAAGTGCTCCACTTCTCAGACACAGCACAATTTTATATCTTGCATATATTGTTCCCCTGCTCAAGAAGCATTTTTGTTTGGGCAAGGCTAAAACTCTGCTGGGATCTCTTATAGGATACAAAGATTCTTTTTCTGCTCCCAATGCCAGGTGCATTTGTTCACTCGTTGGTCTGTAATGTGAAGAGAGAGAAATGTGCACCTGAAAATAGTAACAAACTCCTGTCAGAGATAACCTCTCCCCTGCATACATTGCTCAGACTAGATAGTGTAGCCGTGAGAATACACTTTCAGTCATGCTGTTTAATGCAGTGCTGGTAAGTTCTGTAGAGCAGAAGGTGGATTCTGTCTTTTTTCCATACCACCCAGCTCAGGAAGGACCACTCTGACAAGTGAATCTAATCAATGCTACACATACATTTTGTCTCAATTAAGAAAGATCACAGTGTAGCCTCCTGAGGACTCTGATTTTAGTATATTAAAAGATATATGATTTTTGAACTTGATAGACACCAATGTATTTTTGCCCCATCAATAATATACCATGTGTAAATTAATGTCTGAATTGATGTTGTGTGGCTTCAGTGAAAAAAAATAGCAATGGCTTTATTACGTAATAAAATGCCCTTAATTGTTGGACTACAGCAGCTTTATAACATACCATTATTTTTGGTAACAACCTCTGCCTTTTTATTGATCTCAAAATGTTATCAGTCAGAGCCAGATTGAAAGTAAAACTGAAGAATAACATTCAGGGCTGATGCAATTGAGTGAAATAAATTGTTGCTGGCCTGGCTTTGAATTCAAAATGAAATGTAATTAATGCGAAGATTTACAGAATAATACATTTCCAACTTTTGAAGCCAAATGTTCTCACTCAGAGCAATAAAGCATTACATGCAATTTAACTGCATTTCTAAAACCATGAATGGCTTGTTGTCAAGCCTCTTTTTGTTTGCTTGTTTGTTTGCTTTCTTGTGGCTTAATTAAGGAGCATCCCAAGGTACAGTTTGGAGCTACTCCAATGTCACTAAGCACTCAGCAAATGTGGCAAGACTGTGATGGCAAGAGACGATTAAAACATTTTCTTGTTCCCATCTGTTTAAATGTAATTTATGGATTTAAGATTCCACCTTAAAACAGTTGTATTTTTTTCTGTGGTTTTTTTTTTTTTTTTTTTTTTTTTTTTTTTTTTTTTTTTTTTTTTTTATGCTAGGGAGAGTTTTAAGAATTGGGAAAACATAACTGGGGAATGCTAACTAGGGTCTGTGATTTAGTTCTCAGTCCAGATCCTCCAGGTTCATCCACAACTCTGTAAGACAGACATATTTAGGGAAGAACTTACTTGGTAACTAGACCTACACATGTCCTCAACTGATTTCTTAAATCAGTGAATTGGTCTGTAATCCTTCAGGGCTGGACCTTGCATCTTACCATGTCCTTAGCTCTGTCAGAACAGAAACAGTAATATTGAACTAGTTTAGGCTATAAATATGAAGAGCCTCTACAATTAGATCAAGTTTAATGGCATGAAAATAACTATTTTGGGAGGCTATTGTGAAATCCATTATCTGGGCTATCTTCTACAGCTCTATACAGAATAATATTTATATTCCTGGTAACTGAATTCACTCTGTCTCACTTACTCCCCTTGTCCCCAGCAGAAAAACTGCTTGCATAACTTTCCAATGGTTCAAAATTTTCAGGTATAGGCAAGCACACAAATATTTAAAATCTAGAATGAAAATGGTAACACAATTCACCTCAATTATTCACCTTAACCGGATCAGAGTGGGTGTTTTATTCCAAGGATGAAAGAACAAGTGTGGGTGTGCCATGGTAGTGGGAAGTCTAAGTCAAATTGCTGAGTTAAAAGCGAGAACCAATGTGGAGAATGGCAGAGATTGTTTGAGACTGAAAGACTTGGTGATTAAGTGGCAGATGAAATTCAGAACAGATAAATGTAAAATGCATACATAGGGAAAAACAATCCAAACTTCACATATAAAATTATGGGCTCTGAGCTAGGTGCTATTACACAGAAATGAAATCTTGGGGTTATAATACATAGTTTTATTGAACTCGGTGCCCAGCTCTGGTAAAAAAATGCAAACTGAATGTTAAAAATTTTTATGAAGGAGAGTAAAACAGAAAGTATCATTATATCACCATGCAAAGCGCTGGTGTGCCTGCATCTTAAATTCTGTGTGCAGTTCTAGTCTCAATTTCAAGGGCATAATGCTCCTAGACAAGGCCAAGTGAACAGGAGCACAGGTAATCAATGGTGGGATGCAGATTGCACATGAGAGTAGACTGAACAGGATGCAGCTCTTCAGGGAAAAACAGTGGAAACAGAGAGAGAGTTGTGTAAAGGCTGTATCAATTCTTGTGGGATACACAAAGAGCTTGTAGGAAATAATTTTCCATTGTCTCTACCCACATAGAACCTCAAAACTTCAAGTTAAGGTAGCTGGTAGCAGCTTCATAGCAAGCAAAACAAGAAAATATTTTGTACCTCTCTGAAATTCCCTGCCACAAGGGGCTATGTATGTTGAAACCGTGCATAAAGAAGATGACTGGATGAAGTCATAGAATAACAACACAGTGAGAGCTGATGAGCTCAGACAACAGGTCTGCCTCAACTGTCCCTAAGATGCAACTTTTGAGGAGTAGAGGACCATTTTGACATGTTATTGCTACACAGTCTCTATCACTGTATCCTCCTCCCAAGGAAGCTGCTGCATCTGTGATGACAGGACACCAAGGCAGCGCAGCTGCCCTCTCGTCTGTGCTTATTCTGTGTCATGAGCCATTCATCCTCAGTCACATGTTGCACGTTTGCAGCAGTGATGGCTGCAGAGTTTAAGACTTCCCCGTCTGCCTTGCTCAGGCTCATACTGTTTCCATCTCAGAACACAGCATACAGCCTCCACCAGAGTTTCAGTCAAACCCATACATTTTTTTTAATCTAAATCTGGATTTACTCTGGCCATTAGAGAGATAGAGTTTGGACAATGAGTTGAGATTAAAACCTGAAAGATAAGAAAGCTGCCAAGGTTCAACAGAGCTCAGCGCTTACGTTATCTCTCTCCACAAGCTGTCTAGTCCTGCTTATCCACAGAGAAAATGTAAATGCATCTTTCTAAAACAACGAAGAGATTAAATTAGCATTAGCAAAGCTCACTACTTTCTCTCTGGCTGAAGATTGTAGATTGGAGAAAAATGTCTAGGTTCAGTATGTACAATGCAGCTGAAAAACTCTCCTTTTTTCTGTATTTTCTCAGTATTCTCCATTCCTGCCTGGTAGTCTTTCTGCCCCCCACTCACTTCCTGCAAGTTTCTTATCTGTGTGTTCTTGAACTTATCACTGCAAAATTGAATTCTTCTTTACAGTGGAAGTGGTAGAAACCCAGCCTGCATTAAAGGAGAAAAAATACTATTCAATTTGTTCAGAACTGCTGTGGAAATAAAAACAAGAAGAAAATGACTGATTAAAATGAAACTCCCAGCAGTAGATTTTTGCATTGAGTTGAAATTTGTTTCTCCTGAAGCATACTGTCTGAAAGTTTCTGTTTATCAGCTGAAGTACTTCTCTTCCTCCAGAATTTATCTGAATTCGCACTTGTCTGCTTAAAGATGACTGAGGGCTAAATTCCGTCCTATTTTATTAAGTGTAGCAATGTAGTAAGAAGAAATGAAATGTCTTCCCACTTACTTGATAGGCTCACCTGGATGTTGTATCAGTCTCTTTCAAGAGTGAGAAGAAGACATTTTCTTGTTGCTCTTATTATGTTTGCATAAAATATGGTTCCCAATGTTACAAAGTTTTACAACTAAAGTTTAAAGCCAGCATTCCTGTTTTCATGGATGACTTCATCTTCAGTCAGTAAATGTACTCCTTACAGTCAAGTTACATATCAAGTATAGACATAGACCTTACTTTCATCATTAGAAAATGCCCGGATACTTGAAATGACAGGGTAAAGACCCAGTCAGTGAGTCTGTCTAGCCTGGTACTCTGTCCCCAGAAGTCCCAATAGAAGATGCCATTGAGTGATAGCATGTGAACCTGGCCACCTTATGCAGTTCTTTCCCCTCATATTCCCTGCAACAACTGTAATCACTGGATAGGCATGCCTTCCTATTTTCCACTGTTGTTCATCGATGTCCTGGCTGTGAATTTGTCTAAACTTCTTTTGAACCTGCTGATGCTACCTGGCTCCCCCACCTTCTGCAACAACGAATTCCAGAAGCATGTAAAGAACATTCTTTTATTTATTTTTAAATCACCTTTTAGCAGTTTCCATGAATGTCCTGGGTTTCAAGTACAGAAGGATTCCTAAAGGACAACAGCACTCCTCAAACAGCAGCCAGCATCTTGAGTAGAGAAAACAACCTGTCTTGCAGAAGTGTGAAATGTTGAGACAATTTTATAGCTAAATGAAAACCTTGTGAAGTGTAACTAGAAGTAGCGAGCTACACATCATGTTTCATATCTGTGTATAAACTTCCAAAGTTATTAATTTCTTAAGTTTTCACCTTCATAAAAGAAATTTTTCTTTCCTTTTAATTGATGGTCTACTTTTCAGAGTAATTTTGACAGTTGGAAGAAATTGAAGGTGTCCCATTCTTCCGAGAACAGACTCATCAAAGGGAACAGTCTCCTCCATTCTCACAATGCCTTGAGCCCACACACAGCACCACTAACTTCATGTCAAATTTGTGAATGCTCCTCCAGTAAGTTGCAAAAGGTTTTCTGAGGATTGATGTTGTAGCTGTCTATTTAGGAAAAGTGTCTTCCGATGTTGAGTCTTAATCAGATTATTTTTGACATCCAGCAGAACAAGAGGTATAATTTCTTAAACCTTGGAGACAAGTCCACATTGCAAGCACAGTCTTTCTATCATTTAAAGATCTTGGAAGGGACAGCATGAGAAATGGGCTGAGTTTTCACCTTGCCTCTCTAGGTCATAGGTAAATAAATTATGCCCTAATGTGATCTACAACAGTCTCCCACACAGAGTTTGATACTGGCAGGATGGAAAAAGGTAGCGCTGCCTTTCCTGGAATGCCTCCCTCTGCACTGCTCCCAAACACTGACATAAGGACTTTCTTTAGCATTGTTAAGACAAACCTAGAAGGAAATACTACACTTAGAGAAATTCCAACCTATTATACCTACTTAGTCTTTGTATAGGAAATGGGAAAAGTTAAATAAAAATTATTGTACTGCCAGAATTGTTATTGCTATTATTTCTACCTAAAGCCAGAAAGAACAGCTGTAAAAGCCAAGACCAACATCATGAGGATATTTCCTTCCATTTTTTCTCTCCACTCTCTTTTCAGTTTGGTATGGTCTAGGTTTCTACTACCCTCCTCCTCAATGGCTGATTCTGAGCCATTTTATCACTGCACTCCCTAGCCCTTCAATTTAGTGTGTTATTTGTGTCTCTTGTAGTTACCTGAAAACAAACAAAATCCTTCCTGCAACTGACATGTTATTTGCTGGGCTTCACATCACTCTCCTTGATTAGGTAACTGTCTTTTTCCCCATTCATCACTTGACTGCTGAGTTCATTTAGGACGGTGACTATGCACTGTCTTGTCTTTGCCTGGTACTTGACATGGTTGAATCCTGATCGTGACTGATCAGGCAACAGATGATAACAAGACAGAGTACTATAACTCAATAGTAACCTGTTGATCCATAGAAATACATTAGCATGCATCAAAACCAAAGGATAGTGTCTTTCTATAGGCATGATGCCAAGCCTCTATGTCTAAGCTAATTTCAGTGTTTGTTTTGTGCAGAATGTTGATAATATTACATACCTAAAGGCACACACATCAACCTCCATTTCTTGGCCTTTTGATTTGGTTTGATTTGTTTTCTGCTATTTTGAGCCTGTAGCTGTATGATATTTAACATCCATGAATGGTCCATCCAATTATAGCAATAACAATGTGCAAAATAACAATGTGCAAACAAAAAATTAAAGAAGATATTAAAATGTGTCTATTTCGGCATACAACTCCATGATCTGCTAGACAAAAATGCCAAGTTTCTGACAACCCTCAGTGAGGACAACTGTCTTCTTAAGCTTTTTAACAAAGATTAAAAAAAGGCTAAGACAGGTCATTTTAGTGATCTGTTTCTTCCAATCCTGACTATAGCTACTCTTTTTTCTGGGGATCTTCTCAGACCTTGAGTGAGGAGCTGACCTCAGCAGAGGGGAGAAGCTCTGCTAAGGTAGGTGGTATTAAGCCACAAAACTGGAATGTCATTGAAGATGTTCTCCAAGTGACATGGTTCACTGAAAGAAATGGATATTAAATTTTTATTAATAAAATATTCAATTTATATTTATAGAACACTACATTTATATCACTGTTCATGTTCAATGAGGAACTGTGTTCTGGGCAACCCCAGCTCCACAGGCCACTGAGCTTCTGCTGCTTCACCATCTTGCTGTGGCCAGGGAGCCCTGGAATGCCAACCCTGCATTGGGGGAGGTGAGGGGGGAAGAGCCAGTGCGTTGCTGCTGTATTTTAAATGTCCCACATTGGCTTCCTGGCCTGGAAAGCCCAGCCTCTGTTTTCAAGTCCTGCAGTTTTCAATGGCAAACCTGGATTCTCCTGGGGGGTCAAGGAAAAGTTGTAGCGAGCAGTTAGCTTCAGGGAGATCAGGTAAGAATCACTCTTTTGCCATCTTGAACCAGCTGAAAAGATCCCTCATCAGACCTTCCAGGCCAACATCTCAGCTGCATTCAGATGAGACTCTTATCTCCACAGGTGCAAGAAGCAGCCTATGAAGAAAGTTCTGTGTATGACTGAAAGAGAATTTGTATCTCCACCAATATCCATGTCATTTATTTAAATATTGAAAGCTTAGAAATCATTTTTGTAAATGCTGAATGTAAAAACCTAATTGTCTCTATGAAGGAAATCTCTAATTATCAAGTTTAAATAGTTCCTATGAACTTAAATAACTTAAATCCACTTTAAAAGTGTTATTTAGGACCTAAGGATTTAGGATCAGAGTGAAAGGTTGTTGTCCTGTTGCTAAATGAGCTTGCCCCAAAACTGGGATTAAATAATTAGCTGGCTATCTTCTACAGTGAGCGAAGCCATAGTACCATTTTGATGTACTGGCTCTCATGCTGCTGCTGCTTCTTGAAAGACTCTGTTCTTTGGTACTCTCAGCTTGATGGATGAATTTGTTATCTTACAATTTATCACTCTCTTTGTAATTCTTACTTGACAAAGCCCCTTTCTGAATACATTTTGTTGAGTTTCTCTAGACTGAATAACAAGAGAAATGTTTGTACCGTAAACTCTTCCTTCAAGTGCTCAGACAGTTTCTTTATACTTGTGTACGCACATTGGCAATGCTTTCAATTAATTTCCTGCCGTATCTCAGAACAATTTCTCTTCTGATGTTTGCTATTGCTTGTCTGAGATGTGCATGCAGTCTGGCAAAACTCAAATAAAAAATCTTTTTCTGAAAAGCTTTGAAGACAGTGGCTCTGAACCCTGGGGTAAGGCTGTGATCTCTCATACGGGTGTTAATTTGAAATTGTCATTAGTTTTGTTCACTCCTTTTGTGGGTCGTTTTTAGGGGGATATGCAATGATTCAGGCAATATCCTATGTGCTGGACAAGCAGCCCTATCTCAGAGCATGCTATTACTGACAGCCATTAATGCAGGAGGTGGAATCAGCAGAGGGAGGGAAGACTGGCCAAGCAAAACACTGCTGGGATCTCTTGGACTAAGGCACAGCAAGTGAGCTGATGCTACAGCTGTCTCTGCTGTGTTTTTTCTGTGCATGACAGAAGGATTGCAGCTCACCAGGCTTTTGGTAGGAAGCACTTCACAAAGCTCTGCCTTGCATACTGTGCTGAGAGTTATCTTTTGTTTTACCAGCTGATGTGGTCTACAACTAGACAAGTCCCAAATAAACATGCAGTGCAGAACACACAGCATCAGTCAGGATTTAAAATCAAGTTTTGTTTAAGCTGCCAAGTGTAGAAGTCTGCTTTAGCTAATAAAAAATGCAGCACTCATTTTCTTGAAAGGCTTAACATATCTGACAACCAGATGGCGCTTCTGATTTTTATTTTTTGAGATGGGCTGGAGATTTTTTCCTTCACCTTGGCTTCTGATGTTGGAAAAAATTTCTTGTCCACTTCTCCATCTCCAAATGATATCCTGTCATGCTGATGAAGCAGGGTTGGTCATCAAGGTATTTGCAATTGTGTATAGAGGCATGAGTGTGTCCTGATTTTGTCTGGGATGGAGTGAATTTTCACCCAGTAGATGGTACAGATCTGAGTTTTGGGTTTAGTATGAGAATAATGTTGTTAACATATTGATGTTTCAGTTGTTTCTGGGTAGTGTTTATTCAAAGTCAAGGACTTTTCAGTTTCCTATGCTCTGCCAGCCAACAGGTGCGCAAGAAACCAGGAGGGAACATGGCCAGAACAGCTGATCTGAACTGGCCAAAGCAATATTCAATACCAGAGAACATCATGTCCAGTATAAGAACTGGGGGGAATTGGCTAGAAGGGGCCCATCACTGCTGGGTCAGTCAGTGGGTGAGCAATGCTATTGCACATCACTTATTTCTCTTTGGTTTTTATTTCTCTCTTTTCTTTCTGTTACTTCCATTTTCCTTTTCATTTATCTATTTTCCTTTTCATTTTTCTATTTTCCTTTTCATTGTTATTATTATTATCATAATCATCAATCATCGTCATCATCATTATTACATTTGCTTTGTTTCAATTATTCAACTGATGTTATTTCATCCCATGGATTTTACCTTTTCCCAGTTCTCCTCACCAACCCATTGGTAAGGGAGTGAGAGAGCTGCAGTGTGGTACTTAGTTGCCAGCTGGGGTTAAACCACAACAGAGTGACATAAAAAACACACAAAGAATTGTGCAGCTACAGGGCTCATACAGAAATACAATTTTTTTTTCTCTGTCTAATGCGAAATGTCACTATTCTTCAATTTTTAGGTCCTTCTTCCATTACAAACCATATATGCTCACTTTGGAGAAAGAATTGCATTTTTGCATGAGGTTATGCAAAAAGGAAATCCATGGATGATGAGGTGTATGTGCTGCTCCAGGGAGGAATAACGCTCTCATTCTGAAATTTATGTGGCCAGTGTTTACTGTGGGCAGTATTTCACTATTTTAAAAGAAAAATCTTTCCTGTTCAGACTAAAAAAGATTAAGGCACTGACCTGAAACATAACATAATAACACATATAAATTTTGCAGAGGAAAAGAATTAATTAATTCATTAGGATAAAAATGTATTATTCCGACTTAACTCTTTGTACTACCTTAGAACCCACCTTCCAATTTAGTCATGAATTTTCCTTTGGTCTGCATTGAAAGCCTCCTGAAGTCAATAGAAAGCCTGCTGTTGAATTCTGATGGGCTTTTGCTTAGGTTTTAAAGGAATATATACTCTTTCTTGACTGTGTGGTTTATATTTTGATGAATTGCTTGTCATATTCCCTTGGATAATTCATCGCTTCAGTGGAGAGATAAACCCAAATCTTGTGCAGTCACCCCATCTTTTATAGGTATTGCAATTTACAATATATCAATCATCCATCTGTCTTTAAGGAATTTACAGCAACATTGCAAAATTATGTAAGACTAACACTGCAAGATCAGAACTGGAGAGGTTTAGTTGGCATATAAAGATTCTTACGTATATCCAATGATATTTTTAATTTGCATTGAATTCAGCTGAATACTCATAATTTCCCAAATGCTCTCGTTAGTTGTCACAGTTGATGCATTGCTTTGCCGTGGTCAAGAGGTAAACAGGCAATGGAGACACGTTCTGGATCCCATCTGCAGGTACTTCATTGGGAAGCACATGACAGTCAATGGAAATTTTCCTTTCAAGATGTGTGAGAGGCTGAGGGAGAGGTGTGTGTTGGATGCTGAAGGGCACATGGGTGCATAATCATCCACCGCAGTAGCAATGTCCTCCTGAAAATCTCAGCAGCAGCAGTAGCAAGCTTGAGCTTTTGCCCTGTCTACCCCCTCTTTCCTGAGGAAGGAAGAAATTAAACTGCTGAAATGCCTCGCAATGGCTCTAAGTCAACACATAATTAGAAACCCAGTAGCAGCAGCATCTAAGGATATGTCCTTGTGTTCATAGTATTTTCTTGCACTATACTCCTGCTTTCTGCTGGAGCAGGATTAGGGTTTCATTTCTGTTTCAGCCATGTTTTATTATTATGGTGGCCTGCAGGCTGTCATAACCCTGATTTTTATTTTCTGGCTCCATTCAAGTGAGGCCAGTCAGATTTTCTTTTTAGTAATAAGCCTGTGAGAAGATAGTACCTAATTTCCCCTAATTGGAGCGGGTTTTGCTACAGGTCAGGGCTTTAAAAAAATATTTAGATAACTTAGAAGAGTTAGCCATCTACATTCATCAGAGAGAAGGCTTGAGGGCTTTAGAGAAGGCAGAAAGGACACTTAAATTTGTTCATATAATTATTCTTATTTGAAATGGTGTATGTCATGTCTTGATAGGTTTCATGACGCAACTTCTGCACCCAGGTCTTGCAGTTTTTATTTCTTGTGTAGTGGTCATCCAGAAAGTCAGAGAGGCCCTGACCATGTGTCTCACAGGCAAGACTAGCAGTCACAGGGCACAATTATTCTTTCTAAATTTTAGATATCTGCAGTTGCTCAAAGGAATGAAAAGGGAAATTCTGGGCAGGACTCACCCTGCAGTAGATATCTGAAGTATATTAAATGATTCGTACTCTCAGTCTTTGTGAAATGGAACCTAGGGTGACTAGCACAGATGCACAGGACAAAACTTAAAATCCAGCAAGTTGTGTCTTATCCATAATTACATCAGCAATGGCTATGGACACTAAATTAGAGATGAGTGCTGGTTATGTGCTTGTATTATTTGGGAATAAAAATTGCTGACCACAACAAAAAATAAGATCTCTCAAATATTTTTTTGAACCAGATAACTGGCAAGTGTGAAATTATGTGGGCCTTAAATTACAAAGCTTTTTCTGTGAGTAAATTATATAATCTCTGGTGTGTAGCCCTGTCAGATTTGAGACTGGAGGAAAGTTTGCTCTAAGAAGCAGGCTCTTCACCATAAAGTGGGATGTGAATACTTTTTATTTCAATAAATAAAATTTAAAAAAACACTGCAGAGAGACTCCAGTGATCTGTGATTCATTTCTGCCTGGAATTAGGAGATAATATCAGTTCATTTAATCTTTTTCCTTTGAACAGAGGGACTGGAATAACAGTTGTACCCAGGATGCCAGCATTTGTCCCTTTAATTTAAGGCTGGTTTTTAATCTTAAAAAAAGAAAATGTGTGTGTGTGTGTGTGTGTGTGTGTGTGTGTGTGATTTAATGAAAATGGCTCTCACCTCTACACATAACATTATGAATGCCTCAGACACTAACAGTCACAATAATCTCTGCCAATAATCACTTTAGTAATGATTTTCATTAATCTTTGTTCAGAGCTATTCTCTTTGATTGAGATGAAGAGGAACAGTAGGCAGTGCAAATTCAGACCAATGTCAGGTACATTCAGAAGATACTCTAAGGCTTTGCATTATGAAAGCCCCTTCTGATCTGCCATGTGTACAGAGAAATTGGCTGGGTCCCTCTTAATAAAAGAGTTAACACAAAGAGTTTTTATTGGAATAAAGGCTGTGTTCTTATTAGATATTGCAGCATGGCTTCACTTACTATAAATTTTTTTCTCTTTAATTTTCTTTCTGAGTTTAGTGTTCCTGCAAGGTACAGGAAGAAAATATTCATGAACTGCATGACAGTTTTACCAGGATTTGAACTTCTGACCACTCTAATTTAAAGCAGGATACTTTCCACTGCTTCAGGGAGACCATGAGACTAATGCTGCTGAAGACGGAAGCCCAAGAATGTCAATCTGAAAGGCAGGACTGGGGAGCTAAGGGCTTGTTCTTTTCCTTTATGTTCTCTGGCATCTCTACCCTGATTTTGAGTAAAGGCAAGTCTTCTTATAGGCATTGTGTGCTTAAGGTGCTTATCAGTCAGGAGAGCAGATGAAAACCTCAGCTTTCGATCCAATTCACTCAGCTATCAGTAAAGTTAAAAACAAACTCTGGGATGTGGGATTAGATGTGCTCCTGGTTTCTAGACAGGTGGCTGGTGCTTATTAATAATGGCTATACTGTAGTAGACTAGACCCAAACCCTATGAAAAAAAATTGTACAAAGTAAAGTTCAGCCAGATTTTTTCAATGCTCTAATCTTCTCAGATTGACTAGGGCTAGAAACAATGAGAGTAGCCTAGGAACACAAATGACAAGAGTGTGCATGTTATTCTTGTTTTTCCATTTTTTTCCTAGAGATTCGAAATCTTATATTCATTTGAAAACTACATATAACCCATTCGCTCCCTTTTATAGCTCAGGAGCCAAATTCATGAGATTCTCTTTAATCTCAGGTTGCAACACCCAAACTGCATTTGCCATTTTGCTCCACGCTCGTCAGGGACTGTAATCTTACAGCTATGGCCTCAAACAGCCCCCAAACAGCACCTTCTGGGCCCTGACAACTGGTATTTATTCTCACGTGGTACTGTCAACCCAGAGAATTACCCAGGGGATTACTCTACCGTGGCACTGCTATCACTACTTATTTTTATACCAGTAAATTAAACTTTGACAGAAAACATTCCTGTGCGCTGGAACTTGAGTTCCCACTATTAAACCCTAAGGTAGTCCTCAGCACAGTTTTGGCCTGCAGTTACTCATGGCTAGGGATATTTTTTGAAGGAAAAGCTGCTTCCAAAGACCACCCCAAAGAGGGAGTCCACACACAGAAACTCAGTTTCGTAGGATAAGATGGGCATGAAGCATTCTATGCCAGAAAATTTCAACACCAGGCATATTTGATATATTAGTATAACTCTTTTTGTTCATAAGTTTCCCCCTAACTTACAGTTCCCCAAGTTATTATTTTTAATTATCTATATTTATTAAAAAAAAAAGATGTTTTCAGCAGAACAGATAATTACTTTGTAGATTTATTAGTTTCTAAATATAAGTTAATTTATTAATATTAATGCTTACATTTTTAGTACCTCCATCTACCTTATAATTACTATGAAATTAATTTTAGTCTATTCTTAAGCCATGCTTGTTCTTCTTGTACATCTAATTTGCTATTATTTTCTGTACTGTTTGGATGAACACGTGTGTATTTGCATTAAGAAGTGAAGTACTGTATAAAAATCGTATTAAATAGCCTGTAAGAAGAAGGTAGAGCCAGCAATTCATCTGTCCTTCTTGACAGATGTTTGTCTGGCATGTGTTTGAGACTTTCAGTGATGGGGGTTTTACAGTCTCACCAGACAAGTCTTTCCTGGGCTCTGTGTGCTTTATCTTTACAAAGCTTTTTGCAGTTCTGACCCAGATCTCCCTGGTGGCTTAAAGCTGCTGCTTTTTGTCTCATCACAGCTCTAATACTTACTGTCTTTTGTCACAGCCTATTACAGACCTCTGATCCTTCCTGTTGCTCTTCCTGATCTTTCTCCATATTTATCTCTTTGTTTCATTTGATTGATGGAATTCTGTTGTTTTGTGTTTTCCACTGTAGTGTCAGTTATGTGTGGTTGGAAATGTGACAAACCTTTGTCACCCCCCTTCATGAAACTGTCCACAAAGAGAAAATGTGTCAAAGCTCTCCATAACCTGGATTATAGAGGTGGATGTTTCTGTGACACCGTGCCTTCTGCCTTTACTGAATAACTGAGCTGAAATCAGGAAATCAGTGGCAAAATTAATGTGGGTTCTTAAGAGGTCAAAGACATCCTCTGTAAACCCTGAGGTACACAACAGTGGGTGAGTGAAAAAACAAAGTAATTTGCATTGTCCTCTTGCACCAGTCCTGAGAGGCAGACACAGGTGCTGCCACTATTAAGAAAACACATATTCCATTGAATATATGGGTCTGAGTAATAAGACAGATCAGCACACCCAAGCACAGAAGAAAACAAGCTGTGAGTACAATTTTAATGGTAAATTTCTATGCATGAAGATATTTCTGCTCAATCTTTTGATATTAGCTTGCTTCTGTGGACGTCCTGTCTTTACCACTGTCACCCTGATTTTTACAGTGTGCTGTGTTGATACTTGGTAGCAAAGGTTCTCATAGATTTTATGCAAACATAGTCCATGTTTAGCTAACCGGCCAAGGATTGTTTTGTTCCTTTGGTATTGCTTGTCATTCCTTTCCCGAAGGCGGAGAAGGTTGATGGACTGGGTTTCTCACCTATGGAATTGGAGAGGTGGTAACCTCATTGTCCAATCCATGATTGTATATGAAAAGGTATAAATGTAAGAATAAAGAGAGGCTGGGTTCTTCTTCTTCTCTCCTGCCAGCCTTGGTGGCTCTGTGACCTGACTGAGTGCTTGATTCTTTTGTGTCTGCCCGTGTGAGGTACCACTGTTGCAGGAGATAAACAAATGTAGGTCTTAAACAATGTGTCAAAGCCAATGTGCGGAAAAATCAAGGTAACAGAAGAAAATCGTGTAAAAGCTCCTGTAATATTATTTCTTTGTTTATATATATCTATTGTATTCATAATGTATCTATCAGATGTCTGCAGAACAAGCAGAACAATGAACATTCTTTGCCTTAACTTCCACCCCTTGAAACATTAATTACAATGATATTCTGAATGTGTCAGTCCTGTGAGGATATGTCTGTACTTGTACTATAGAAGTTAGCTATTTTGGTTTTGCAACTTTAAGATAAAACATCGTTCATTTAATTTCTTTGCTGTACAATCAAACACATAAAGGCTTATCTGCAGTTCCTGCTAATTGGCTCCTGTTAATTCATAAAAAGGCCTGTTTGATAACAGCTAGCATAAAGACAAGAGAGCAAAATTTGAAGCTGTATTTGAAACATTCCTGCACTATGTGACTCCTCAGATTAGGTGGTGTGTGCATGGAAGTGGAACCAGCTATGTAGGGAGTGGGACTGAAGGTTTTATCCTTCTGGAAAATGGCAGTAAATAAACACATCACTTTGTGGGTGCTCTTCTGCCCCTGAAAATGAACAATATTGTGGTCATTTGTGAGCACAGACTGTGCATTTGGAAATAAGGGATTTAGGATCAGAACATGAACCTAAAGCATAGTGTCCTGTTTGAAATGTACCTATACTGAACAGTGATCATACAGATCTTTCTTATACCAAAGTCCATCAAACTCTGCAATTACTTTTTAGGGCAGAGTTTCTCAAATCCTGCTGATCACTTCTGCATTTTAAAATTTTTGTTCCCTGCCAGTTTTAAGCACTTTGTAAGCACTGGCTGAAAATCAGTCCTCTTTTAAGCCATAATCCAGCCCTTTGTCTGGCCCTGTTAAAAACTATTGCCCTTAATTGTTTTCCATTAGCAGAAGAGCATTAAAGGTTCAGCCAGTGATAGCTGCCCATTAGAGATGAACCAACAGAGTGTATGATCTCTGAGCTGTGAAGTAGACATGGCCTAGATAGACAATACAGAGTCCTCAAGGTTATGCACACTACTGCCTGATCTGCTTTCTCTGCAACTAACAGAGACCATGAAAACATTACTGGGACTTGAGGTGAATCACCTTGAAAAAAAAATAATTGTGTACCCTTTGTTGTAGCATAAGAAAAGTTAATAAGGGAAGCATTGTTTCCCCCACTACATAAATGACGAGTGTTTGTGAAGTGCAGCTGGAGCTGAGAATCACATTGGAACCACATGCAGCAGCAATTTGTTAAACTCTGTGCAACCTGCACACTGGCTTTCAAACAGGTTAAATGTAGCACAGCATGTAAAACATTAAGTACGTCAATTAAAACATCCCTGCATTCTACTCCCGATCAAAAAAACGACTGTCACTGTATATACACGCAGCTGTCATTAATGTTTCTGCCCTTGAACTTTCAGTTTGCTATGTCTGATGTCCTGTCAATTAAGTGCAATTACACTTATGTTCCCTCGCTTGGTGAGCTTGCCAATTTATGATTCAGTAGATGGGAATGGGGAGGGGAATTGGACCACATTGCTCCGAGAAGAAAAATGTCATGTGAAGCACGTACATCTAGGCACCTTTACTATCCTTAGGACAACAAGAGATAAATAAAAAAATCGCAATATTTTAGGAAAAAGGAAGTTGAGTTTTCTCCTGCCCCACTTACAGAGGTCTTTTCAAATGCTTCTGTAAAAGTTTTGCCGAAACTGTAGGGCATCCGCAGGGCAAGAATTGCGAAGACACACCAGCAGCACACAGAAAGGACAGGATGCTGTTAGCCTCATGTTTCTCTTTGATATCGCAATATCAGGATGGCAGGTACCCATTTTAAATTGAAGAGGGGTTTTTTCAACATTTTTAAAATAAACAAAGCATGTTTAAATGGACTTCTTTAAATTTCTTTCAACAAAAGCTCTCTTAGCTGTACAGAAAAGCTGAGTATGTCAGCTCATGAAGAAGGAAGGGTGGTGAGACCTGGATGAGGAAGTGATAGCTCTAGTATGAAGAAGAGGAGGAATAAGGTAGCTTCTTCTGTGGAGGACGTGCAGGGCAAGAAAAGCAGGTACTTGCATAAGGATAAAGTGCTGTTGCATGGCAGGATGATACTAAACATGCATGTATCACTGTCTGTGCATGTGATCTCCAGCAGTGAGTCCCCAAGTCCCAATGCAGCTGTTACAGGTCTGTCTCAATCCTGTCTCAATGGCTATACAGGTTTGTTTCAGAGAAGTTCTGACTTTCAAATCCTTTTAGGGCACCAAATTATATATGCTTCCTCAACCCAGTGATGCATCTCTCCTCACTTTAGAACACTGAGTTCAGTCGGCAGTGGTAACCCTCAGATCCCTATAAAGGTGTAGGAGTAGAACATGGTCCAGCTGTCCTGGATCTGCAGCAGTCACCTAAAGAAGCTCAGGTGGATTGTGTCTCATGAGTCTTTGCTTCCCTCCACTGAGCTGAGAGGGGACCAAAGAGGATGTGTGTATTTGCTTGGACAGGTGAGGTGAATCCCTCTCTTGAGATCAGCCTTGCTCTCCCAGCAGAGCGTACCAGGCATACCTTTGTGCTAAAGGATGTCACTCTGAATATGATCAGTCAGGGCTGTTTTTCTCCAGGAACCTGTTTCCCCAGATGAGCAGTGATAAATATATTACATTCCTTTACAAAAGTGTTTGGAAGGTATAAATACCTAGGGAGTTTTATCACATCCCTTTTGAAGTAGAATTCAAGGCTGATTTTAGTAACCTCCCTTTTATTTATTTATTTTTTTTTTTCTGCTTTTGGCTGTTTTCAGGATTATACTCCTGATTCTATTGATGTTTCCAGGCTTGCAACCTCAAAACCTCTGAAAATTGCTGACTACTTATCTCTTGTCCCTGCAACCAATAACTCAGCTTCTGCTGTCCCTGGTAACACTAGTGGGGAAACATCAAACAGGCTGTGCTATTGAAAGAAAATATCCAGTTAAACTTGGGTCCTGGTGTTACAAACATCAAACTGTTTGTCTGTTACAAGTAAAGGCCACAGATATGTGTTGGCAGGATGGATGTCTCATTCATAACATTTTTTTATTATGAGAATTTCTGTCAGATGTAGTTTTTGTGTTATCAACATCTGTCACTGAGGGCTGGGCTGTGATCCATAAGGGTTTCAAGTAAAAGGAAACAGATTTTCTTTCTGAAAATCAGAAATTGCCGAGCTGTTGTTTGGAGCAAAACCCTGCATTTAAAGCAATCTTCTCCTGACAGTTCAAGAGAGGCTGCTATTTTCTGTGTGTTTTTCTTAATTCCAAGCATCACCTGAGGTCTCTGTCCTTGTCTGATAACTGTGATTTCCTTCATGTCAGGCACTTGGATGTCAATGATGTGTAGTAGGATCATATTAATTTTCTTTCCCAGAGTATAAATGTTAGTGTTGTCTAAGCACACACTAATTTTTGTTAAAAACCTGTACTACAGCACTTACTTTTTTTGTATGACTGAAGACACAGAAGAAAGAGCAGTGCAGACTTGCACCTCCCCTTTCCCATGAGGAACTCCTTTGAGGAGCTGCTAAGTTATGCATGGTGTTGCTGTGTCTTACTTTTAAAAAAGAAACAATCAGTAGATCCAATGTGCTAAAAAGTGAACATGTTATAGCTGATAAACTCTCGAGCTGGCATCATCCTCCTCTGTTGGAAAAAAATGTTATAGTTATTCAGCAGCCAATTCTGTTTCTGAAGAATCTAGGAAAATCCATCTAGGTCATTGGTGTTAACAGCAGCATCAGGAGGAGGCTGATCCTCTTGGAGGTTTCTTGTTGGCATTTCTTATTTTTTTTTGGTTTTAGATATTCTTTCTAACTTCCACAGATCATGTATAAACATTAATCATAATGCTGGCTCAACTCTGGCAGAAATCTTCAGATGCTGTCTCCATCTGCCAAGGGTTTAGAGTCCAGAAATTCCCAGAATGCATCTGAATCCTCAGTTAGTAACTGTCATGCTTCCAGGGTATGTTTACCTGGGGAACAGCCGAAGTGCGCAGAGAAAAATTTCTCGGCTGAGCAGACGCAGAAAAAACAGAGAGCACTTGTTCATGAAGCCCACAGCTTCCATGTAAATAGGAATGTAAAAACTGAGAATTAAAGACAAGTTGTGCTTCCTACTTTGGGTGCACTGGAAGTCCCTATCAAAAAATGATTCTTTTATATAAAGCATGAAGCAAGTTTTCTTAAATTTCTATTCATTCCTTCCCTGCAAAGTCTTCAATTATTCAAGGAAATCAATGAATTATAATTTGTTGGGTCACTGAAATGAAAAAATAAGAAACTGTAGATAATAATAGTATAATGGCCAAAAAAACCAAAGCTGCTAAAAATGAATAAATGTCTGTCCTGTGGGTTTGTTTCAGCTGAGAAAAGATATGCTTCAGTTGCCTGTCGAGCTGGAAGTGAATGACTGGAGCACTTGTGCTCGCTGTTACAAAGTGACATGACATCAAGTAGTTCTCGTTTAGATGTAACAACAGAGCTTATTAATTCATTCTCAGAGCCATGCTAATCCAAGATGATTTATGTTCAGTTTGTGCCTTTTTATTCCTGTACTTGGATATCAAGTCTGTTGCAGATGCATTAGAGAGTTTGTACCTTGTGTACTGAGATTTCTCACAATAGGGGAGTGTATGGTATTTACTGAAAAATCAACACTCTCAATATGCAAATGCTGTATCCATAAACTTAATTTGTTTGTTTTCATATAAGTCAGGAAATATAAACCATGGATCTATGCAGACAGAGCAGCAGAGAAGAAATCCTGTAAAATCAGTGGTATATGCAGTTGTTATAAAGGGTAGAAGACTGTGCTTGCAAGACTATGAAAAGTGCAAATTTCTTGTCAAATAGACCCCTCCTCAGAGCATGTAACAGCCAAGTAGGTATTTTTGATAGAGAGCAAGAGATGGAGACCAAGAGCACTAAACCTGAGCATAAGAGAGACTTCTAGCCTGGAGCTACCTCCAAGAACATGTTGAACTTGGGGCCCTAAACCACTAATCTCTCAAGCTTGACAGGGATTAAAGTTGTCTGATTTCAGGAGCCTAAAAGTCAGGCATCTATTGTGAACTAGCTGTCTCATTTCCCTTTATGATCAATGGGGATAGATCAGCAAGGTGATGATTCATTCCTCTTATTTTGGCTGGCATGAATCATACTTTTACTTCTCCCTATAAATTATTTTCTCTATCTTCTGTTCTTTCAGTTGCAAAACACTTCCAACTGTTTTACTCCAAGCTAGAAAAAAGCCAGGGATTACTACCAGTGAAGAAATCACACATTTATACAAAGCCCTCACTCTGCAGCAAGTCCAGCTTCATATGCTTCCTTGGGAAGGCAAATATGGCTGTCCCTGCACGAGGATGTGCCTGACACCACATGGTGCCACGTAAAGGTCTAGATGAAGGTGATTCGAAATGAATATTCAGTCAGGAGGAGATGCCAAGGCTTCTCCTACTTCCAGAGAAAGCTGTAAGATTAGGGTGCCTGACCTAGTAATTTAGAAACTAAGGGAAATTAGAGAAGGAAAAACAAGAGGTTAAGCATGCAATCTGTGCCCTGTTTTTTGGTCTTCCTCCAGACCTTCCAGAAAGAGATTTCTATACAAACAACATATGCTGTTGTCTTAGCCTTTTTCACAGAATTCCCTTCTCTTGGCTCTCTGTCTCCTCTCTGGTGTCTCGCTCCCAGAGTGTAGCAATTTTTCTCCCCAATACATACAAGAAATAAAAATCATACCTACAGTATTCACAGCTTGTGATACCTACAGTGATTCATGTTAATGAAAGGACTAATTTTCTTTCTTAATTCCAGTGACTTTTTGAAAGGCTTTCCCTCATCTCCCCACCCCATATCAGCAATCAGAAAGTGTCCTGTCTTCACTCTAATTAATGATCATTCCTTTCAGGCATTGCAGATGTCTTCACATATGGCTCATTACCCTTAAGACAGAAACGATGTAAGAGTTAAAGGTTTATTTCACAGGGTGCTTTGGGCAACCATGAAGGATGAAGTCATTAAAAATACTTTTAACTAAAGAGAGTGCTGCTGCCCAGCCTCATATTTTACTGCTTTCACAATATTAGGTGATGATCGTACCTTTTCGATCAGGATTTATTAGCTTTTGATTGTGGCAAATTTGCCTGGAGCAGAAGAAAATCAGAACAATTGTAATAAAACATATATATATACATACTATCTAGGTTCCAAGGAATTTACTTTTTTTGGTAAACTTTCAATCAATACAGTGAATGACTTAGAAACGTGTCCTTATGTGTGTTGATGAGCTGACAGATCTTAGAGGAGTATTCAGAAT
Organism: Eopsaltria australis; assembly: GCA_034509425.1. Classification (NCBI taxonomy): domain Eukaryota; kingdom Metazoa; phylum Chordata; class Aves; order Passeriformes; family Petroicidae; genus Eopsaltria; species Eopsaltria australis. The sequence goes on along the minus strand of JAVTVJ010000157.1, from coordinate 2,777,431 downwards.
TCTGGGTTCATAAAAGAACTACAGAAATCAAGAGAGAATAAAGGTTATAAAGTTTAAATATTAAAGTCTCATTGTCTTGGTAAGTTTGATCATTGTGTTTACAGAATTGAATCTGTTGATAGAATGAATGCTTTAAATTTTTACGTCTTATTTGGATATCTGAACTCTGCAGGCCTTGTACAATGATGGTCATTTAGGATGACTTAAGTCATCCTACTTTGGGAACTTTTGCAGTGTTTTCCAATTGGTATCCATCAAACATGTGACTGTGCCTTCTGCCAGTGTTCTTCAGTCCTAGAATGGCAGAAAAATGAAAACTAGTGTGATCCTTTCCTTTTTGAAGATTTGTTGGGTTTTCTATATGAAATATAGATAAGTCTGAAGATAAGTTTTTTGTTTCTGGACAGGTGGTTGCAATATCTGTGATGGTCTTAGTTCTGGATGTTTAAATCCAAGCCTCAGAAAGTTTCGTGTCCAGTTATATCACATCAGTGTAGGGCATTAATAATGGTTGTCTCATCACACAGCAGGAGACTCCAGAATGCCCTAGGTAAACAAATCTGATAAAAATAGGTAGAGACAGTTTTGTAGCACCAGTTATATCAGTCAGGAATCCATGAACCCTACAGGCCTATCAAAAAACCTGATGATTTTCAGGTAGGTATGCTTAATTTCACAAGCTGCGTTATGGTTGTAGATGCTTACCTGTATCTTGATGGGATTTAGCTTCAGCCAAATTCCCATATCCTGATCTCACCTAGCAAGGGATCTTTTTCAGAAATTATTGTTTATCCTGCAACTGTGAAGTTTGGGACCTGCGTGTCTTTGTACAATTCCTGAACTTAATCTATACATGGATGTCACTTGAGCTCAAATTTCTCCAGCAATTAACTTGGTGCTTCCATGTGTGCATTAAAAAGTATCAAAGAGGAAACTGGACCTTATCTAACCACTGATGGAGGACTCAGGTCTTGCAGGAAAAGACCTAATCAGAAGTGACAGGAAGAGTATGAATATTTCTAGGAATCTTAGCAGATTTTTGCCTATCACCTCTTCCAGGCAAGTCTCAAGTATCGAAGGTTCCAGAGGTGCCAAGGGAAATGCATTTATGTATAGAAATTATAAAATCTTCCATCTGTGGCTTTAGTTCCAAGTGTTAGTTTGAATCCAAATCATATCAAGGTTGGAACTGAATGTAAATTGGCTGTGGCTATGAATAAATATAACATGTCAGGATGTCTTGGGTTTTTTGAATTCTGTTTTTAAAGGTTTTTTTTTCTTCAAAACCTGCCCTACCTCTTTCAATTGAAGTTGACCTTAATTGTCCATAGCTCTTGTGTTAAGTGTGAAATACTAAAGTTGAGTTCATTTTACCAGTCCTTCTGGGTGTTCAGGGTTCCTGGCTGTATCAAAGTCTGTACATGGGGATGTGTTGTCGGCTGATAGTTGTAAGCAATGTCCACAAGCAAAGTCATTCTGTGTGGAAAGGCTTTCCAAATAACAATGCGCTTTTTAGCAAAGGATCTTAATTCACTCAGGGGTTCTCCTGTGTTCTGCAGAGGTTCGCAGGCACTTAGAATTGATGAAGCAGCTTAACATCCAAGATAGTTGCTGGATAACTCCTTGGAGACTCATTTGGCAGCTTCAGCAGAGGCTGACAGGAAGGCTGCAGACCAGTAACAGAACCTCACTGTTGCAACTTTATAAAATGTAATATATTTCATCTGATTTCATGCAGTGTGGCTAAAATTTCTGTCCCTAAGCAAAGGACCAACGAAAAATAGTTGATGAAAGTAAGGGCCTTGTTGGAGAATCAGTATTGGGTGAAGATAATGATTTACTGTCCTGTGGTAAGAACAGTTTAAATTTTGTATGTTGTTGGAATCCTTTTCCACTGAACCAGAATAATTCATCCCAGAGATTGGAAGGTCTCTTGTTGGTGTTCAAGACAGTATTTCATGATGTCCTCATGTGAAGGCTGGAACACAAGCAGTAGGTCACCATTCTATTTAAGCAAACCTGTTTGGGTAATTTGAGTGTGTGCAGCTTTACTGAGCTATACATTGAAACCTCTCAGGCTAACTAGACAGGAATGTGCCACCACTGTGATGAAAAAGCCATCAGTATGGAGCTTTTAATGTGTTATTAATCCTAAAAAATCTGTAAATAAGGAAAACATCAATTTTAATAACTGGACTGTCTTAAATTGAACAAAATGTTCTTATCTAAGAGCACTTCTTCACAGTATGTCTGAAGAGTTTTCTTACTGTGTGACAACCTCTCATGCTGCAGGTAGATAGAAGAAAATAATTCTTAACTTGCTTCTTCTGGTGAGATATTAGTGGGGAAGGCTATATTCACTGCCTGATCACTGTTGAGGTTCTAATATTTATAGTAGCTCTTCTTACATCTGTGACCTGACCATTTATGTGGCATGTACCTGGCTTGGATGCAAGCCATGGTCTTGTGCAGGGATCAGGTGCTACATGCCTGCAAACAAGTTAGTTTTATCCATTTATTTCAAACTCAGCTGTGTTAGGTGAGGAATGAATGGGACAACTGGAGGTTGTTGTTACTAGACACCCTAATATACAAGCCAGATGTCATGAGAGAGCCAGTCTCATTGCTGAGTTTGCACATTTACTGAGCTTGGGGAGTGGGCAGAGCTAGAATAATGGATTTCTGGAGTACCAGTGGCTGGCATGAAAGCTGGAAGACCATGATATGGAATTTAGCAGGAAGGCTGTCACTTATCTGGAGGGGTTTTTATAGTTAAATATTAAGTAGAGAGAAAAAGAAGCAAGGTAATCCTTAGTTGTGCATTACTTTCTAGGGAAGGCTAGTTGAGAAGAAGGATGCTGTGAAAATAATCATTGCATACTTGTAAACCTAGTGCATGTTTTTGTTCCTGAAATTTTAATTTTAATTCCTGAGGATTAAGATGGATATTAAATGCTCTACCCCTGTAAGACGATTGCCAGGGCTTTTAATATGCCAAAATATGCTCAGAGACAAGGGACACCGGTGAAGTCAAACATGCTGGAATGCAATGTCTGGTCTCTATCAGGGTTTTTTGAGAAGGTTTGTTAAATTTGGATGCTCATTAACACTTGTTCCTGGATATTGAAAGGGAACAATTTGGTTATATAAGAGAGTTAGTGGGATTATTGACTACCAAAGTAAGATGTTCAAGAAACCACTTGCTTTAGTTGATGTTGAAGACCTGAAATACAAGGAATAATCAGAAAATATCACACTGGAAATTAAGCTCTGAGCAATATGGTGTATTTCATCTCATGCACTTCAGAACTATACATCCACACAATGAAAAGCATAAGGAGAAGAGTCAAGGTCTATCTGCTCCTGTTTCTGTAGATATAGCCCTGATCTAATTCTACATGGCAAAAAACTGTGAAGGGAAAGGGTAATGGCAATACCCTGTCAAGCCACCTTCATAACCAAAGACTCAATGAGACTGTAAGTATAAACAGTGTGCTCTACTTAGATGGCATTCTTGAATAGGAGGTGAGGGCATTCATACTGTAGCAATGAATGAACTCAGAAGCAACTGAGCTGAATGCAAAGAAAAAGTTGGATTATGAAGGTTTTTGGAGGTTGATTTTTTTTCTGCTGTGCTTTTTGTTTCTTTAGTTGGCTGGGTTTGGTTTTTTAGTTCAGGGGTGGGGGCTGTGTGGAAGAACAGAATGTTACTATGAAGTGAGTTTCCTTTTTGGAAACAGCAAGAAGCACTCTTATACACAGAAGTAAATTCAGAATAGGTTTTCTTCTAATTGAGTGTTAATAAGAGATGCACTATCCTAATGAGCAGGTGAAGACAGGGATACAGTCCATTTTAATAGATACATTGTAGTTGTGATAATGAGAAGCTATTAGTACTTTTCTTGATAACAATTAGTTTGTTGATTGGTTTCTATTCCCTTTGCACCATCAGCACTTTTATATATCAATACAATGTTGATTTAACTTTTAGTGTACCTACATATCCCTTTCAGCTGCTTAGGTGAAAAACAATTGTATTGACTCGGTAATGCTGTGCTTTGCAAGCAAGCTACACTTATATATTTTATGCCTCAGTTTTATTCCTTCACAGTAATAGGGCTCGAAGACTGCAGAACTAAGTGTTAAGAAACTGAGAAGCAAAATTTAACTTTTTGAGAGTTAATTCTGCTTGTCAGAACATGTCATGTTATCGTGAACTATAACAGGGATCATACAGAAGATCTGTGTCTACAGGAAAGAAAGAACAGGCTTCCACATAGCTTGAAACTTGACACTGTTTCTTGTTTACCAGGGATGCTGCTGGGATCTTCCCACAGCACAGAGTGGCACCTAGTGGTTGAAAATGTGGTGAAAATAATGTTTTAGAATAGTTCATGTCCTCTGAGCCATGAATTTTCTTTAAATTAATGATCACAGTCCTGTGTAGACCTTAAATAATCAACAGTTGGACTTGGTGATTCAAGGGTTGACCTTGAAGATTCCACGATTCTGTGATTCCAACTTTTGACCCCTATGCAACCAAGCACCCAAAATGCAGATGAAAAAACTGCTCCCTACCTTGCTAGTTGATTTGCAATCAGGGCTTATTCATTAATTATTTTCCTTCCAACTTCCTAAAAATGCACCCTGTCCGGAAAAGAAATGACACCTTGGTCAATTTTCACCCAAAAGTGAATATCTGAAAAACTCAAAAAGGCTAATGAAAATTGGACTACCATGAGCACTATTAAGCATTGTTGTTATTAAAAAAATATCCAAAAATAACTCTGAAGAAAACTTTGGTGCTGGATTTCCCTTAGTGCATATCTTTGTGGTTTTATTGATTTTGATGGCCCTCTTGTCTCTTCCATACATGAAATAAAGAAAATCTCACAGTAGTCAACAGTCTTCACTTATATGTCTGGTGTCACAGTATGAATGCACAAACATTTGGGAAAAGAACATCATGTACCGTTTGGCAGTTAATTTGAGACTTACAAATATATTTCTTCTCATGCAGGGGATTGGTTGCTGAAGATGGAGTTACGAGCTTTTTGTGATATTTAGAATTAAATGTTCATCACTTTGAGTTTTATAACATGGCATAGAGTGATACTTACAGATCACTGCAAGGTTTAAATGTGTCTTGAAGAATTAAAGAATAATAATAATACCATCTTAAGTTAAAATTTTCCTTCACCAAGCCCCCCTGGTTCAAATCTGCATCTGAAAGCAGCACTGTTTGCAGGGTGATCAGCACTGGAGTTGGCTGAGCTGGATTCACTCTTTGTACTCACCTGCATCACATTTTGCTTTTATTTGTTTCCTGTGTCTTGCTAAAGAAAAATTTATTTGTCATTCAGTTGGGTTTGATGAATGGTTTAACCCTTTCTGACTGCTCCTATTGCCCAATGTGAGCTCAAGACAGGCAACCAAAGGAAGCACAGTGGGTTCCAGTGCACACCCCCTTCCCCTCTTCAGAAAGGTGGCCTGGTAGGACGGACACTTTTTACAGCACTGGCAGCTGCTCTGTACAGGTACCCAGGCAGTAACCAGCTGTGACATTTACAACCTTTACACAATATCCACACTGCTTTCTGCCATATCTGCAACCTGGCTTAGGAAAAGGACACCATCTGCTGTGACAACTTCTTCCCAAGGACTGCTTAACACAGGTTGGGCACAACCACTGTGTTTTGTTTTAAAAAGACACTGTGACTCATTATGTTGCATTTTGCACGGCTTTAAGGGCACTGTATGGAAAAAGGCAGATATGAAGTGTGGTACTATTTTTGGACACTCAGTTCCAGTGTGGGATTTCCTGTTAGATCATAGTCTCGTGTGCAGGAGCTCCTGCTGGTTGGCAATAAATGGCACCTTCCTTTCCCAGGCACTGGTGTGAAGTCAGCAATCGTGTTAGTCTGTGTTTCCTAAACTTGCAACAGGCTTGGACAATTGGAAGACACTAACGTGGCTGCAAGTGTCTGACTCCTGATCATGTGATTATCTAAGACAGGATGATTACTTGTTATTTATTTATTTATTTATTTATGTATCTATTAGCATTATAAAAATGCATACCATTCACAGGGGATTTTGCAGGCTGAGAAAAACAGAAGTACAGTGTCAGATGGAATAACTGCACTCATAATTTCTGTTTCAAGTTCTTCTGCTGATTTTGCTATTTTTCTTGGCACAATTAAGCACATGTTTAAATTTACATTTAATTTTAAATCAAGGAGATGTAAAGGCTCAGCACTATGAGGATATAAGACAGCAAGTGGATCTGCTTTGTACTTTCTACTATACCATAGAGTCATAGTCTACATAATACAGCCAGGAACTTAATATATTTTGTTGTTGCCTGTAGGAGAGCTTGAACATTGGGTTTTTTTGGTTGGTTATAAATTCATTTGAGTAGAAAAATTTTGCTTTTTGGAATCTATTTGAAACTCTGGACCTGCTCCAGAGCTCCAGAGATTAAACAGAAGGTGTCACATCCAGCTTAGAAAAAGTATAGAGATACAACGTACTCTGAGTAAATAGCCACCACTGATCACTGTAAAGGATGCCTTGCCTTTGCTATTTGTTCTACCTTTTGTCCTCCGTTATCTGTGTGTTACCTGTTGAAAGTGGCTCCCCCACATAAGCTCTGCAGCTTATCCTTGTTGTCTTAAATTTTAAAAAGCCGAAATGTTTGAGCAGGTACAACACATATAAACAGAATGTGTAGACTTTTTTGTTGTCATTGTGTTTTTTTAATAATAAGAAATCTTCAAGTTAATGGCTACTGTTTCTGATCTACTCTGTAAATATGATTCTAATGTATAATATATGTGTAGTGTAAGTACCTTGTTATGACAAGACATTTAAATACATGTCCAGATTCAATTCTTCTTTTACAGAAAGAAAAGAAAGAAAAGAAGAACTGGGAAATTCCCGTTAAAATTCTAGGTTTGATTATTTCTTTCTCTAAATATGTTTAATGTCATTGTGGGGTACTCCTCGCTCTCCTCTGTGTAGTCAGTTTATCCCTTAATAGTTTTTAATCCTTCCTAGATACATAGACCTTATTGGAGTCATTCAGCCAGCCCTTATGCATTGGCTGTAATTTTGGGTGTGCTTTCCACAAGTCTGGAAAGTCTCCTGAGAGACCAGCTTAAGAAGGACAAACACATAATTGTATCAGGAGGTTGTTGTTTTAGATTTTTTTTATCCCTGTAAAATGTTCTCTCTAAAAGAAGACCCATCTCACTTATGAGGTGCTTGGGCAAAATGCAATTGCATTGATGTGAGGAATTTGATGGAAAGAGGAGGGAGGGCTTGTGAGTATTTTATCCAATAGCAGTTCATTCCTACACAGGAACTTGCATTACCACTCTTCTATTCTTCAGAAAGTTGAAAAACTGGGAAATGGATTATTTACTTCCTGAAAAAATCTCATTCAGCATGTTCAGTAATGTTTATGGGTTATAACTAAGTGGTGCTTGAAGTACATTAACCTGCCTGATGTTGGTAATATTTCTCCATATCTGTGGAAGGTTTGAGACCAAATTCCTGAGCCTGTACCCACTTATTCCTGATCTGATCTGATGGGTGAATTTCCCTTTGTTCATCCTTACAGGACTCAGCAAAGGAGTGATCTATTTTACTTCATTAAACAGACTTAGGAAAATGGCATGTTTTACTGCTGGGCCAAAACCTTAGTACAGAGAGAAAGCCCTGGGAAGATCAAGTTGCAGGAAGATTAAATCAGCAGGTAGGTGCTGTAAAGTAATGGGTTGGGCTGTCCAGGTTTGGGCTAGTCATTGAAATGGATGGAAGTGGAAGTGTAGCTGTTGCTACATGATGGGCCTCATGTAAGCTCCAGCATAAATTCCAAGTATAACTACAAGGCATCTCCTCCGAAAAACATCTGGAAAATGCACACAGGGACATGATTTGCTGGTTATTTATTTATGAAGATGCACATGTCTGTAAACAGTTCTGTTTCAAGGCCCACAGATGTCGGTTGATACGACTTTGATCCACCAGTGAAGAACAGAGATTTCATGAAGTCTCTGTACAGGCTGTTCTCTAGTAGGTATCAAATTCCCAGCCTGTTTTAAGGAGGGTACTGGGCACCTCGTTTCTCAGAGCAATCAGCTGCTTTTCTGGAGAGTATTCCAGCTGTCTCAAGAAGCAGTTGCTTTACATGGTAAGATAGTAGATGCAGTACAGTCTGATGATATGTCACACATGTTGAGAGTCCATTCAAACTTTCTACTCCATGGAACCTGGAGCTGCTCTTTTGTTTGTGTTTTCCTTCTGGAACTCAAGAAGCTCTGAAGGCTGATGATAGCTCAAAACGTCTTGGCTTCTTTTCGGGTTCAGGGCAATCTGTCCTGGCAGGAAAGTATTCCCCATCTACATTAGGTTGCTTTGTCCACTCCCATATCCCTCTTACATTAGTGCAGGCATGGATGCATTTTGGAGACCTTCAAGATGTCAAGGGTGTGTTCTGACACAAATACTTGGGTTGAATATTTTTCTGTCGGAGACCTAAGACTCAGTGGAGGTACTGAGGACAGTAGCGCCATGTTTACGATATCTGAATGTGCCCCCTTGCTGCTTAAGCAATGAATCACTTTATAAAATCATTAGTATGTAAGAAAACACTTACTCTCTGTGGTCAGCATGTATTCACACAGATCAATGAGATTGTTGATGGAAAGATATTCACTGAAAGCAGTAAGAGGCTGTCAGCTGGGTGCTAAATGTACAGAATTTAGTTTTGAAAGAAAAGGATCAGGAAGACATCTGTGTTATAAAAACAGATCACATTTTATAATGAACAGTGAAACCACACACTAGACCTAATCAAAGTAATTAGACAGCAGTGAGGAAGACAAATACCAATTCTGAATACTTATTTTAGTCTAAAAGCAAAGATATCTCCTTGTTATACCATGCCAAGGTTTTTATGCTGTATCAGAAAAATGACAAGTCATGTAAAATTTTACAAGATTCCAAAATCATTAAAGGAAAGTGGCAGAAGATGAAATTCAAATATGAAGAACAGACTTTGCATGACTTGACATGAAAGCATCCACTCGTAAATTAAAATCAAATGCCACCTAATAAGGAGGTTGTAAAAAATACCCGTGCTCTGTAAAATTTGGAAAGATATTTTCTAACTGCTGAGATTGGAACAGTATTTCTTTTGTGAAGAATAAGGCAACTACATCCCTATCCAGCTTCCTTTGTCAAGAGGATGGTGTCGTGGGTTGATCTTAACTGAAGTTTCTGGCACAGAAGGGAAAAGATTGAGAAGAGAACCTATCGAGTTAAAAGATATTACAGTTTCCACCTCCAGAACTCATAAAAGCAAGAGAGAATCTAAAGACTTCCTCTTTTAGACCTCTGGCTCACAGAGAGAAGAGGTCGCTCTCTCCCTTCCACACCCATGGTGAGGTCCGGCCAGGCCACACTGCTTGGCTGCCGGCTGGGATGGTGTGGAGGGAGAGGGGGAGTGGGGGAGCCCGGGCCAGCCCTCAGTCCCTCATGGCAGCTACAGGCAAAGGAGCCAGGTCGGCTCTGCTCGGCTCCAGCCTAGCTGAGAAAAGCTTTGTTCTGTTGCTGCAGGCCAAGCTGACTCTGCCCCGCCGGGCTGGGCTGGGCCAGGCCAGCTCTGCAGCATGGCCCAAAGTGGGAGAAGGCTCGGACTGACCCCCTGCAGCTCAGACACAGCTTGGATAGAGAGCGGCACAGACGAGCTCCTCTCCCTCAGCTCAGACGCTGAGAATGCTGCACTTGAACAACGCGGGCAGAGGTCATGTGTCCGTCGCCCGACCGAGAGACAAATAAACCTTTTCACTGTCAGGATGGAACTTGAAAACATCCATTTTCCCCTGCACAGAAAGAGAAAGAGTGAGGACACCTGCAAAAAATACAACATAAAGACTCCAAGTTAGTGAATGAAGCAAAGCCTATATCCAGAGAGGGAGGAGATGAGAAGTGCCCCAACTTTGAGGCTGAAACTTCTCTTGTGAAGACATGTTGATAAACTCAGCTATAATATGCCCTGTAATATATGAACAATGATCTAAAAGAGTGAAAAAGGGAGGATGTAATGTTCTAGCTACAGCCAGTGGACTAAGGCTCCTGTGTAAAGATTCCTTGCCCCAGGAATAATAGAAGAGGATTTATGTTGCCAATACTGAGAAAAGGGGATTTCGTTGCCGCTGTAATAGAAATGTTCATCCTCAAAAGAGTACCTCAATGACCATCATATATATCCACTGTAGTAGTTCTGAGAAAGCTACTAAAGTGGGAGGGATTTTTCCAGAAGAAGCAGATCTTTTCCTTCTGGGTGGCTGCTTGTTGTGAGGCTGGAAACCATAAGAACTGTATTTCTTATGAGGGAATGAACATAGTAAAACAAGAGAAAACTTCTCTCCCTACATGAACTGAAGAAAGACTATTCCAGAGGTGTCCAGAGGTGGTAAACTGGACTAAAAGTTGAAGCGTTGTTTTTTGTATGGTCAGTGGGAAAGAAATGGGGGGTGGGGGGTGGGGGGGGGGAGTGGGGAAGAAGGGTGTTCTAAAAGTCTTTTTCTGATTCCTGATTTTTATTCCTTTTTAAGTCTGTTAATAAATTTTCTTTATATCCCTTAAAATTTGACCCTACTTTACCTACTCCTAATCCTTATCTCATAGCAAAATTGAGTAATTTCTATAAGTGTGCTGGTGCTTGACCAAAAACTCAAACTGGCGACTTCAAACCACTACACAATTGGTGTTTCTGTCCAGTTTCCCAAACCTCTAAGTGCAACAGATGGAGACAGACCCTTGGCTGAGCAATAGGACAAGAGGCAATGGGCAGAAACTGATACACAGGAAGTTCCACCTGAACATGAGGAAGAACTTCTTTACTGAGGATGACAGGAACGGGTTGCCCAGAGAGGTTGGGGGTCTCCTTACCTGGAAATCCTGAGTAATGTGTTCTAAGAAACCCTTCTTGAGCAGGGAGTAAATGACCTCCAGTGGTTCCTTCCAACCTTAACCATTCTGTGATTCTGTCATTTTGGCTTGCAGAGGAAAAAGGAAGCTCCAAGAAAGCTGTCACCTCATGGCTGGAGTTTGGGAGAAGCAAAGCAGAGACATCAGCAGAAATATTCCGGTAAAATTTCAGAAATGTAAAGACTATGTGAAGGTATTGTCTTTATCTGGAATGAATGGCCCAGGGTGACAGGCCAGGAATGTGATGCAAAGAATGAAACAGTGCCCCTAATTCAGTGTTTAACCTTGCCTCACTTCAGGGCTCAGGGATTTTGAGTGTTCTGGCCTCAGGTCATCCTGCATCTGTAAAACTCACTTGATAGCTGTGCTGCTGGTCATGAGCACTCAGTCATCTGTAACCTAAAGAACTCATTTCCCACAGCCTAAATGGGGATTTCTTCAGTGCTTAACCTCAAACATCCAATTTTAAAAACACTCGAGTCTGATCTTTTTTTTCCTGCAGGCTGCTCCATTTTCTGTTTTGGTTATACTCTCTGACAGTATTTATTTCATTCTGAGGAGGTATTTAGTACATGGACAGATGCAGACAAATGTCTTCTTTGGCTATGATTCTCAGGTGACTCCTGACCGTGGCATGTAATCACAGATGTGAATATCAACTATTTTATTTTCCTCCTCTTAGAAATATAATCTAATTGAAATGTGTGTAATGTATACCTGTTAAATGAAAAAGTAAGAATAAGTCTTGAAGGTGATTAAAATGCTCATCCCAAATTCTAAGAGAATAAAAATTTTGCAATTATTATTATCATATGCAGAAAGGTATTGGTATTGTTTTTAATTTTCATCTTCACCTAATTTTTCCTAACTTTAGATCTCTCTTTTTTAATGGACATATGAAACAGATGTATGAAACCTGCAGAATGTGCAGGCTGTAAGTACAAAAACTGTTTTGAACCTTTGTAGTAATCTAGCCATGTTTCTTTATAATGTTTCACCACAGTCAAACAACTAGCTTATGCTGTAGTTGCAGAAACAGATAATACATTTTTATTAGTAATTATTTAGTATGATGTTCTGCATTATTTTGAAACAGCAGGAAACTTCTTTGAGAAAGTTATTTGAAAAATGAATCAGAGAAGAAAAACATTCCTCATCAGCTTCTTTTATTATTGCTCATCAAAGAAAAACATTTTTTGTGAAAAAAAGAAGTCATCACTTTCTAGTCACTCAGGCAAGGATAATATTTTTTCTTATCTTTTTTTTTTTTTCTTTTTCCAATTAATTTTATCATTCCAATATTGTTGGATAACAATTACCTACCAAGATGGGTAAAAAATGGCGTTTCTTGAAATACCACCTACATAAAAATAATATTTGACCACAGTTTTATAGGATTTTGAAAACAGTCTTGCTACTTTCACAGTGCAGAAATTAATTAGTTGTAATCACATCCCTTCTATTACTGAGCTAACTTTTATGTTTATAGAGAAAAGAAAAGAATCTCCCCTCTTCCCCTCCAGTACACTCAAAAGCCTTGTGTCATGTAAGTGGAAATATTGTTTGTACTGTGAATGACCCTAGCAACAAGATCATAGAAAAGGACTGTGCAATAAAATACACCAGATTAAAAAAATGCAAAACAGCAAAACCAGTCTGGTTTCCCCAACAGAATTTTTGTTTTTCAGAGAAGCCTTGAGAAGCGGCTTACTGCTCAGCTTTCCTACTATTTATTGCTGAATATATTATTTTACACAGGATGCACACACCACTTCCTGATGCCCATGCAGCAGCCTTTAAATCCAGCAGAGTTTTATCAATGGTAACATAGAAGCCATGGGACTTGCATTGGGTTTCCTACCGATATTAAAGTGATGCTATAAAAGTATTATACAGGAAAGAAATACAAATAGAAATGGACTAAAGAATAAGATTCTCTCAATGGCTTGCAAGATGACCAGCACAGAAGCATATTCTAGTTTTGCAGCTGGAAGACAAATTTTGATTTCAAAGAGACCCCTTTGTCTTGGTAAAGAATGATAACTTTTCCAGAATGAGAGCAAAAAGAATCTACTAAAATGTGGAAATGTAATGATCCATTAGAAAACCCCCAACTTTTCAAATACTTAAAACATATGAACTGCTATAAATGACAGCATCTAAGTGGTTTGTACTTGCTGTTGTTCTGTGAGATGACAAAAGCAACCCCATGTTGGATGTGTGACCTCAAGCTATTAATCCTGTTCTGACAAAAATTATAACTGGCCTGCTTTATCCCCTGAAACTGAGCAAAGGGTAAAAGGTGAAAATGAAGAAACATGGCTTTTGTGCATTCATTTGCATATTGCTAATTGAGAATTTCCACCCTGCGAGCAGCCATGTAACCTGCCAGACCCAATTCCCCAAGTACTAATTAGATCAACCATGAGCAACACGATCTTTTAGATTTTCTGCTGCGTATAACAATGAGAAATGTAAAACTAAATACACATAGTTAACCAAAGTATTGGCTTGTAGGGGTTTTTAAACTATACTCGGAACAAAATTTTCCAAGTACTGGGAAGAAAATTTAGCCTGAAAAGAACCTCTCAGTTCTTCTGGTCACTCAGCTCCATTGACATGGAAGAGTGCAAGGTGAACAAGATGTTGTGCAGTTCCTTTGGCAGAGTAATGACCATTTTGTGGGAAAGCCATCCTTTCTGTGAAGGGCGTTAAGGACCTTCCAAGGTGTCTTAGATTCACGTCCTTATGTCACCTCCATGTTCTCCATCTGCCACCTTTTTTATTCCTGCCACCACTGCTGTTGATGCACTTGAAACATCCTTTATACAAGAGTTTGCTTCTCCAGATTTGCATATCAGGAACAGTTTCTAAGGGACATGGTAAGTGAACTGTGTCTACTGAGCTCAGGAGTGATGGGTGCAAGTTAAAATAAGATTCACATTTATTTCCATAATTTTGATAGGTTCTTTGGCTCTTTCATTTATTTTTCTAAAACAAAGGAACACAGAACATTAGAATCAACTTGAATACGTAGAATTTGCCCTTTCATATTTGCTTATTCTTATTAGATGCGTTTATTAGAGATCTAGCTATAGGCTTGTAACATGTATCTATGCAAAAAGAGAAAAAAAAAGCCAAAACAACAAAAAAAACTCCCCAGAAAATTGATAAGTGTGGGTTTCCTTATCCATGTCCCTGATTTTATTTGACCTTCTTGGTTCTGGATAACAAAACAAAATCACAGAATTACAAAATGCCCTGGGTTGGAAGGTATTTAAAGACCATGTAGTTCCAACCCCTGTGCCATGGGCAGACACATCCCTCACTAGACCAGGTTGCTCAGAGCTGTGAAAACACATTTTAAGAGTGAATGGTCCAAGCTTTGCCTTATCAATGATCACTGGAAAGCTATTTCTCTACTGCAATTAGTTAAATGTTTGCTTTTTCACTCAAAACAAGAAAACTTTTAGTCTGATTGTTCTTGTAAATGTACAGTTTCTCTGTAGTGCCACATACCTAACACACTATAGATAGGAAATATTAAATGCACACTTAAAATGAAAAAATGCCAATTTGATCATGAATAAACACAAAAGACAAACATCCATGAGCTGGAAAATGATCCCTATTAATTTCATAACATGACTGGTTCTATGAGATTGAAAGAAAACTCTTAAGCATGCTGCTTGAAAAGACACATCTAGGACTATTTTTCAACCTCTTCACAACAGTTCTATGGTTTTTAGTACAGGCTTGTTGATCCAGTGTGTGCAGTCAGCATGTATTCAGTTAAAAGAGCTCAGAGACCAGGGAAATACTGTAACCATGGCTTTTTTTTTTCTCTTTCCTTTTCTAAATAGTGCTGAATGGAAATGGCCCTTTGGTTAACAGGGAGTAATATTTCTGGTTCTTACTTGGTCGTTATGAATTAGTCTGTCTTCCATAAGGTTAACAGGGAGTGTCTTAAATCCTAAAAGAGGGTTAAGATGTGATCTGGCATACCAAGGATCAAGAATTAGAGAGAGAAAAAGGGAGAGAGATGACTAAAATAGTTTTTACAATATTAAAGTATTGCATAAGTAAAGTAGGGATTTAAATGCAAGTGCATTAGCAGAGCATAAGGATGCTAATTGTGCACGGACAGTAGTGGCATATGGGAAAAAGGAAGGAATATGTAAGAAACAAAGAAGGTGTATGTTCACTGGGATGTTGGTTCTCTATAATTTTCACATAACACTTCTTAAAAATCTCAAATGCAAAAAATCCCCAAAAACACCGAACCTGAAACACTGAAGACAGCATACAAACCAGGAAAATATGCTTGAGGCTACAGGTGGATATATCAGGAAAAAGTCCAAAAAATACAGAAAATTGAGGAAACATACTGGTTTAAATTAATTATGCTTCAAAACTTATGGAGAAGAAAAATAAAAAAGAAGCTGGTTTTAAGTCTACCATGACAATAACAATTTCTGTCTTTAAAAAGGTACTTTTTATGTTAAAGCAACCTAGAGAAAATGAAGGTGGAGAGGTGTAGTGATACAATATGCATTGGTCTCTAGGACTCTGAGGGATGGTCACTCTGGGAAACCAGACACTCTATAAGGCTTTTAATTTACATTAGGAACAAGAAGAAAAAAATGCTATACCCTACACAATGAGGTACATAATAGGGCCATTTTATTTTCCAGAAGTAACCCAGCTCTTTGAAAAAAGGTAGTATTTTGGGTTTTGTTTTTTGTTTTTTTTTGTTGGTGTTTGTTTGTTTGTTTGTTTTTTTGTTTGTTTGTTTTTTTGTTTTGTTTTTGTTTTGTTTTGTTTTGTTTTTTTTATTTTTTTTTTTTTTATTTTGCTACAGCACAGAGTAATTTTAATTTGTACAAGAAAGACAAAGGTAGAACAGCAAATGATTTCATAACCACCTTCTGCAATCTATTTCACTGCTGTGGCTCTGGAGAGATGAGCAAGACCCTAGAGGCACAAACCTCATTGACTGATCGTCACTCAATCTTACATCAGATTCTGAAATGACACCAGCTTTAGATTACAAGAAGCCAACCACACAGCCCTCCACAGTTAATACATTAAGAGGCAGTACAGGGTTTTTTTGAGAATAAAGAGGAATTCAGCATAGAAAGCAGTCATCCCTGATGATATAATTTAGAAGTTTGTGAGTAAAAGTGTTCTGCAGCAGGGCCAGGCCACTAAGAATCAATACGCATCTGATACCAGAAAAAACCCATGGAGTTTATAATAAAACATGCAGAAGTTATATTTGTGTGTGGCCAAAGAGCACAGGCAGCTTCAGGAGCCTTGTTGAACTGCGTTCAAGTGACTATGGAGAGGTCAAGCATTAGAGGGAAGAAAAGGGGAATTTCTCTTCCTTCCCCCTTCTGCTCTTGGAGAAAAAAGTGAATGTAAATTGTATTGAATAATTGAATTGCTGCTGAAATAATTTCCCAATTAAATGAAGAAATTCAAACAACCTTCATCTCCCAAATGACCAAACACCCTTTAAAAAAAATCTTTGTGAATATATTGTGCATATGCCTATGCCTCAGTTTTTGGTTTGTTTTTCTGTCTACATCCATCTATTTTAATAAGAAAGAATGTAGGTGGTTGAATAAGAACAAATTTTTGTTTGTTCTTCTTTACTATTTTCCACCTCCAGCCTATCCTTCACGTCCTTCAGAAAAGAGGGTTGCATATTTATGTGTAGTGCTTAATGAGAAAATACATCCTTGCATATGATATGCTCTGCTTCCTGTCATGTACTCATTATTCTCTTTGAGTTTACCAGTGTTTTTTGGTTTATAGATTCATGATTAATTTATTCACAATCTACAAGAAAGCCCTTTTAATTCCAAGAAGTGGGTTAGATGAATTAGCAGACACTACTTTATTTGGCCTGCTTATCTACTGGAATGATTTGCAATTATCATCCCTTGCCTTTCCTGAGTGGAAAAGAAATCAACAGTTAAAGAATTTAGTGAGAGACAGGGAATGTTTTGCAGATTCTAAGGTTTCTAGCAAGATGGAGTCCCAGACAGCAAAGAATGGTGTCAGAAGGGAAACTGTCCTGGATTGGCACTGCTGCTGCTTTGAGAGCACATGGAAGAGGACAGGCTGTCTGTGCTCCCATCAAAACATACAAGGACACAATGCAAGGCCAAGCTCATGTGGCCTGCATTGTCCTGGGGTGCCCATGGCTACAGGCAGTCCCTCTTGTGAATACACTGCACATGCAGGTGTCTGGCATAAAACCAACAGAGACCTCAGCTGTCTAAAGGAACTGCTTTCACTCATTGATTCTTAAGCTGAAAGAAGCTTTCGCGTTGAAGGAATTCTGACTGCCTTGGTGGTCACTCTCAATGTACTCAAGTCCATATATGTTGGGTGGAACTTCAGACACTGTGGGGATTCTGATCAAATGAGGAGGCAAAGTTGAAACATCAATAGAATGGATCAGTGTGTGTTGTGCCATTCAGAAGCTGAATCTGCTAGGCAAACATTTCCAAACATGTTTTGGTGGCTTCAGACATAAATGTTTTGACAACTGTGAATCAATCATTTATGAGTAAAAAGGGCACTGAGTGAGAATTTGGGACACCTGTGACCTATTTCCAGCTCTGCCTGTTCTTTTCTCCAAAGTTTTATCTGTATAGTTTGTAATGTCTTTCTGCATGTTTGTACAATGCCTGGAAAAGGCAGTTCAGTTTTGGTGTGGTGCCCTCCAGTGCTTCTGTAAGTGATCTTCCTGAATTATATGAGTATGCAGTGCAGAGGAATGTGGACTTAGGAAGGGTAGGACAGGAAGCAAGTGTGAAGACTTTACATATCCTGAATACAGTTGCATATGGGTGAGTAGAAAACACACCCTTGTGTGACTTTGTGCTTCCAGAACCCAATGCTATCATGTGAAGTGAAAAATGGCATTGTAGTTGGTGTAATTTGCTGCTAAATATTTGTATGAGTCTCACCTACAGAGAAAGAATCATAAGACATATGCTTTAGAGTATGTGTTTCCTTTGGGAAATTTCAGTCCAATTAAAAATTTTGAGGTCACATAATGTTACAGCTGCATTAAGAATTCATAGTTGGATGAAAGAAAATAGGTATCTTACCTGGATTTGTAGTACCTTAAAAAACAAGAGATATTTTATTCATTCATCTCTATGAAAATAAAAACAAGCCTGTCTCTTTTTTACCACAAAGATAAATTGATAGTGTCTTTAAACTACTACCAGTGAGAACAAGAAAATACTAGAAAGAGGTCTAAAACTTTAAATACTGAGAAAAGCATTTAACAATCACACTCATCTGCTTGAGGCAGGTGTAGCTAATAAGGAGGAAAGGAAGGAACAGCTGTATCTTGGATGAAGGCTCCTCGGCCATAGGAAGATAAATAGCTAACAGCTGGTTTCCCACAAGGGGTAACTTTGCTGTAATGCCCCTGTTTCTGCCCCCTTGCTTAGATGAATCTTCTCTTAGGCCAAAGGGGAAGGCATGTTTATACATCATGGAGACAGATGCTTTCATCCTTGAAGATGATAATTTGTCCTGGCTGTGGAAAATTAGTTCTCATTGGTCACTTTGGGAGTGGACACAGATGTTTTGTATTATGGTGTTCAAAGTCACACTACTTATTAGGGTAGCAATTCAGTATAGCTTCTCTAGATGTGAAAAATGGTGAGTTGGGTATGTGCTTCTTCATGCAGTTAAAGTCTGGGTTTTAGTATGATTTAAGAAGGTTTGCAAGATTCTTTTAAAGGGAGTATGAGAAGGAGAGAGAGTTTCACTGGATGCTTTACCGTTATTTCCAATTGTGCAGCTGATATCCTCATGTGAACACAATATTAATCACAGTAGGGCTAGAATTACAAATGTAAGCTATTTCAGCTAAATGGAAAGGACAGTCTCTCACTCCAAAGGTATTGATGAGGACCTCAAAGGGGATGATAAGCTCCATGTAGGAGTCATCTTCCCATCTTATTTTCTCTGCCTACAGGACAGTGAGGCTGTGTGGTGGTGCATATCCAAGAGCAGCTGAGTCCTCTTTTGCTGACTTGTGTTGCAGGTGCTGGGTACTGTCACCAAACCTGCAAGTAACTTCTTGTTTCCTTTTCAAGAAAACTGTCTGAATACGGACACTTAGTAGAGTTTGCAAGTCATGTTTTTGGGGTTTTTATGCCTCCCCCCCCCTTCACGGAAAATGCCAAAAGGTCCAATCCAAATTTTATCTTGTGCTGTTTTTTCTTTTCTGCATAATATTTATTGTTATTGGTACATGAATGAGGGTTTTCCCTGTTTCTGGAGCTGACCTGGAAAAAAAATTGTCTTCTGGGTGCATTACTAATATACTCTGCAGATCTGAGAACTGATTCTAGGATTGATGCTTTTCTCCAAGGCTATTTGAAATTAAACACTTGTTGTTTTTCTTCCCCAGCATGTACTGTAAAACAGCGCACATCCTTGTGGGACTTCTCCACATATACTAAGTCTTGAGACTTTTTCAGAGTCCTAATTTTTATTTTATTTTGATAACTATTACAACAAACTTATTAAAATAGATATATAGATGATTACATACACAGTCACTTGGTATATTTGGGTTATAGCACCTATCTAAACATATTGTGAGTAAAATATTTATTTCCAAATTTTAGCTGAAAACCTAACTGTGTAACTATGAAATGATAGATACAGGCAAATATGATACAACATAAGTTTCGCCAACAGAACTTTCCATGACAAAGGAATGTGAAAGAGCTTAAGAGACTTTCCTGTAAATCTTTCCAATGTAATTATTTTTCAGGAGCTCTGCTACAGAGAAAATTATGCCTTCTCCTAGAGTATCATCTGAGGTTTGCCAAGAAGAATTGGTAATTTTTATATGAAAAGTGAGAGAGACAATTTTCATTGCATCTATCAATCTGAAATCTTTTGTGCACTTTCATTTTTATGGCAAATTGCTATTTTTTTTCCTGCTTTTCAAATTTCATAAAAGTTTATTTAAACCTAAATCTTACACAGAATTATAAATGTAAATGTTGAGCCCTTACTTTGTAAGGCAATTTTTCTTTAATGTTAATTTTTGACTTTATTAGCTAGATTGTATCTACACATTACAAACTAAATTTACCAGAACTGTAGCTTTGCATCCCAAATAGTAGGATCCTATCATCTACTCTATCTTTCACTCTGGTCCTTCATATTCCTGAATATCTAGGAGTCTATGGGAACAGAGACTGGAAGTGATGCCAACTTGACCTGACAGATTCAGTGCAATGCAACTGTTGCTGAGTCAGAATGTAATGTAAAGAAAAATCAATTTGAAAAATAACATTTTTTAATAAAAAGTAAATTTCCAGCTTTTTCTTGGTACAAAGGTTTATTTTTTCATAGGTATTGACTTGCTTTTCTTTTTTACATACTTTTCTTTTTTGTGTGGTTTAACCTCAGCCAACTCCTCATACCCCCACACAATCACTTGCTCATTCTCTCCTGGTGGGATGGGGGAAAGAACTGGAGGGACAGAAGTGGGAAAACACATAGGTTGAGATAAAGGCAGTTTAATTGGGAAAACTAAAGCTATGCAAGCAATCAAAACAAGGCAAGGAATTTATACATCATTTCCCATGGACAAGCAGGTGCTCAGCCATCTCCAGGATAGCAGCTCGGCTCTCTCATGCATCATCGTTACCTAGGGAGGCAAATGCCATTGCTTTGAACAAATCCCTCTTCCTTCTTCCCTGCAGTTTATCTGTCAAATATGATACCTCATGGTCTGGAACAGCCCTTGGGTCAGCTGTTCTGGCTGTGTCCCAGCACTGTCAGGCCCTTCACTGGTGGGTGGGTGAAGAGCTCAAAAGACCTTGGCTCTGTGTGAGCACTGCTCAACAATAACAAACCCATCCCTGTGTCACCAATGCTGTTTTCTGACACAATTCCAAAACACAGGCCCATGGTACCTACTATGAAGAACCTTAACTCTATCAAGGCCGAAACAGGGATTGTTATTGAAAGGGCGTTTTCTGATGGAAAATTCTTTCAATAACAGTTTTCCAGCAAAGTTTGAACTACAGACTTCATAGATCTTTAAACATTGTGAGATTTTTTATTTTTTTACTTTTTTGTCTGTTTTTAAGGAATTTATTAAAGAAGGTCAAATTGTGCAGGGTAACAGAGGCATTAAATAGGACTCCTGCAAACTTAGAATGATTTTTCCATGAAGACAAATAAAATGAAAAAACAGAGCAACTAAATCTTTTTATTAAAGGATTGACTTGCATTTGTTTGAGTTAATTAAATCTTATCACATTTGTATGCACTTTCTAATTAACAATTAGCCATGTTTTCTTTGTAATAAATGAGGGATATTTCAGGTACATGGGAATGGATAAAAGTATGCAGCTACTTAATGAATCTCTATTTTATCTCTGGGGAGCTAAGTTATATTTAGCAACAGTGACAAACAAAACTCTACACTGGTTTACAGTTTCAGATGTGACAATTTCTTTATGAAATCAACTATCTGCAATAAAAAAGTTTCCAAAAATAGTATTCTTCAGTACATAGTCTGAATACTCAAAACAAAAGTGGAGAAAGTAAACTTGTTTTAAACAATGAACTAAGACTATTAAGAAGAAATACTGCATTTAACAAGATAGTTTAATGTGCAAGAAAGGTAAGCAGTTGAAATCACCCATGTTTGCTTTAAGTTTTTAAAAGATCTTCCCTTCAAAAGATTTGATTGTGAGTAGGGAAAAAAAATGTGTTACTTCCTCTGTTCTCCTAGACCTAATGGAAAATGTTGTGGTTCAATAAGTTAACAAGCAAAGGCAAGCTGCAGATTTCCACAAAGTTATCATCCTGACCAGGTAGTTCATGTTAATACTAGAGCTTGCTCTGTCTACAGCAGATTTAGGTGTATATGAGTTGTGTGTGTTTGTTCTGTCTAGCCTCTTTTGGAAACATCATTTTTCTTCTTGTAAAGCCATAAGACCTCTATGTTTTAAGCAATACTTCCATGAAATAGGTTTTTATCACAAAGCAGCATTGACTGTATCTGAAGGTGGGTCTCCTACTGGCAAGTAAGAGACACAAGCCCTGCATGTCATCCTAGCTGCCCTTCCAGGTCTGCCTATTGGGGTTATTTCACTTTGTGCAAATCACACAGTCATTGGGCCAAAGACAGACCAACTCTACAGCTCTGCACCTGTAAAAAATGAACCCTGTCCTGGACAGAACTGGGACACCAATGTATTGAATTCTTAAGTTATTTTGGGGGTGAAGAATCCATCTCAGCTCTTTAATGACATTTTAAAAGTTCTGTACTTGGAGACTGAAGAGGGATTCTGCTAATCCTACAAATATTTTTCAGATGAGAGAAAATCTCCTCTTCCATTATTGACCCTAAACAGTCATAAAATAATTTTTGTTTGTGTATTCTCCCTTGGTGTCTGCTTAGTGAGAGATTTTTGGACTAATGCCATTTTCTCTGGGAGGAGCCTATCCTGTGACAAATATTTTCAACAGTAGATGGTGTGTGATGAATGTACATTTCTGACCACTTTAGGAAAAGACCATCAGCTTTGTGGTTTAATTCTAAACCTGGCCAATTTTATGTCTGATGGCCCTTGAATAATTAGTTGGGCAATGTGACTTCCAGAACCATTTCTTGCAAAAGGACTTCATCGTGTGTAAGATGGTGATTGATGCAGCCAAAATTAATATTTGGAGGTGCACAGGCCAATTGCTGGCTCTGTGTATAAGCATTACATCTCTGGAGGCAGTGGCTTTGAATATGTAGTGTCAGAGGGGCTGTTGATAGTTTGTCATGGACTGCTTGGTTGCAAAAATTGGGTTTCCTTTGAGTACTGTTGACATCAATGGAAATTAGGAATACTCAACCTCTGTGAGGATTTAAAGCACAATAAAGCTTCCTGTGGAGTGTTTCTTCTGTTTTTTTTTTCCCTGATATATTTTTTTGTTTGTTTGTTGGTCTGGGTTTTTTTTAAATTTGGTTTTTCTTTGTTTTGTTTGTTTTAATTAGTTACATATCCATGGAGAATGCAGTGCTTTCATTTCAAGAATTTGGAACCAGGAAGTAGGAAGCTATGGAGAAAAAAATTATATTCTTATTGGCCTATAGTGTTTTATCACCAGTGTGAAAAACAAATGAGAAGTTATTTTCCACCAAAAAAGCTTTTTATTTGTTGTGTGTTAGTTCACTTTTTCCTGTGACCAATACTACATGTTTTATGCTGCAGATACCTGCTTACTTGCAAATGGAAACTGTATTACCTTGACCTTGTGCATTCAATGAGATGGACAAAATCTTCTAATTCCAAAACCAGAGGCTTCTTCATAAGACTTGAATGCTGTACAATGTCAATCTTATGATGCAAAAGTATCTTGTTGATAGATATTTATGTCATGCCCCAAGGCCTCAGCTCTACTGCATTAGATAAGTTGCAGACTTTTAATGGTGATTAATGATGTGCTTTGATGGCAAAAGTCAAAAGAAAGCCACAGAAAAATGTGGCTGTGCTAGAGGTGAGGAGTAAAGGCACCTAGTGCTAAACATTTTAAAGTATTCTTAGAATTGACTTGTGTAGAAAAACCATTTTATCCAGAAGATCTTTCCTCCGAACTGATATAATTTCATACTTAATGGAAGTGTTACTAAGTACAGGGAAAACAGGTGAACAGTTGTGATCAGAGCTTTTAACTGACTAAAGAATGCAAATGTACCAACATTCTGGTCATTTGGCTTTTATTATCTGTCTTGGCCTTTTTTATCCTTCTGTTATGAACTAGAAAAACAAGATGAATTTTTTTTATCAGCTAAATGATTTGGATAATCATAAAAAAATAATAACAACAAAAACTACTTCTAAATAATTTCTCTTATCCAAGCACCTGGAATTGCTTCTCAAGCCCTATAAGCGTTACATAATATTATGCCCACTAATGTTCTACATCACTATGAATGAGGGGTGAGTCAAAGATTTTCTTAAGACAACTGTAGAAACCTAAAAGAGGATTTTATGTCAGCTTTTATTTCTAAAACATCAAAGTTATCTAGGATTTTTTAGTCACTTAAGGTATTTGTCTTCTTGCATAAGGTTCTCCTTTCCATAAATTTCATTGAAAGAAAGCACCAAAGAGCAGCTGAGCTGGGGTTCTGTTCTTTCCTCTCTTGTTACCAAAATGGTGAAATGCTACATTACTTTCTCTGATGTCCCCAGACTCAAGATCCCACTCAATTTCTTCAGGGTCTTAAGAAAAGGTCTGTGTCCACTTTCTTGTAAAGTATGTGAATGAAAGCACACAGAAGGCATGAGAACAATAAGAACAAAGTAGTAGGTGGGATTTACAGACTTGCAACCTTTCCAGTGTTTGCTTTTACCAATATATACTCTTTATATTTTGATGGATTAAAAGCCCAGACAATTTTTACTCACATAACCTATTTTTACTGTCACTTTGCCAGTTTGCACTTTTGTCTTTCTCACAGGAAATATGCAAGCCTGTTACCATGTGTATTAATCTGCTGAGAATCTTCATTTGTAGCAATATATAGAACCACCATCAACAAGGGAGAAACTGTCAAGTGAGACCAGTGTTTACTTCTGTTGAACCAGCTGATCATGGTGATCTTAGAATATATAACTAATCCATGTATGTTTCTTCACCCTTATGCTAAAATGATAATGTTTTCAACATCAGCTGATAAAATCTCTCAAAGGTATTTTTAGTTTTATTTGTGGGAAATGTTTTCTTTTGCTTACAATGTCAGAATTAGCTAAGTTTTCAAGACTAACTGCTTAAGAATTTTTGCTAAGAAAAAGGGAAAATTTATTTCAGTTGTTTGAAAGTGATGTTACAGTGAAACAGTTTTCCATGAACAAAATCTTACGTCAAGTTCAGATTGTAGAATATGTTTCTCAAAAGACTAAACTTAATTTTGGTCTAAAATCTTCTTCTGCATTATTGATTATTCCATTGACTGGACATGGAAATAGACCCTGCAATTAGATTTTGAGTTTTTTTTCTATCTCCTTGCCTAAAACCTTGGACAAACTACTCAAATTGAAATCAGGAGGAAAAATAATTGGAAGAGTACTTTTCTCCTAGATGATTTCTCAGCGATTTCTTAGTTACTTAGCAGCTTTATAGGATTATCAAGTCCAGAAGACATGCCAAAAGCTCTATGGTTCATATTTCAGTAAACACTATATTGTAATACATTTTGTTGGAAATAGGAGCTTATCCTTATACCAGAATCCAAGCCAGGATTATATTTATGTGTATATTACATTGTAGATTCTCTGCGTCAGATTCACACAGAATTTGAATCTCTTCAGACTCAGCTGGGAGCTATTGTCTCCATCTGCAGGAGATTAGTTTGCTTGTTTGTTGTGCTTTTGTCTTAAAAGATTTCTGTGTTTACAGACCAGGAAGAGCTGATGGGGATGTGAAGGCTGGGGGAAGACTTGACTGCTGTGACTATGGAATGGTGAAGTTTGGGATTCTGACAGCGAGGGAAAAGACAGGATCACAAACCTAGGCTTCAGAAGAACAGATTTTGGACTGTTCAGAGAATTTCTTGGGAGAATGTCACAGGATATTGCCCTAGAGAGGAGAGGAGAGGAAGATCAGTCATTTAATTTGCAATGATCATCTCCTCCAAGTTCAAGACTTGCTGATTTTTTTTAGCAGGAGGTCATTCAAAGGTGGTTGAACCTCCTGTGATGAGCAAGGAACTCATGGCAAAACTGGAGTATAAAAAGAAGGTGTACAAGAGGTGCAGGCAGGGACAAATGCCCCAGGATAAACAGAGAGAATTTTTCAAATTGTGTTGGAATGGACTTAGAAAAGTCAGTTTGGAGTTTAATCTGGCAAGGGACATAAAGAGCAACAAAGAGGATTTCTGCAGGCATAGCAGCAGCACAAGAAAGATCTCCAAAAATGTGGCACAGCTTCTGAATTGGTCAGAGGACCTTGTGACAAAGGACATGCAATGCCTTCTTTTCCTTGGTCTTTGCTAGCGTGATTTACTTTCACAAACCCACAGTCTGTGGGGAATCTGTGTCTGGCATCAGTCAGTGGCTGGTATGCAATTACATTGGATTTGATTTCCCATTTTTCCCATGAGAAAGTCTTATGCAAGCACAGACTAGTCAGGAATCTGTCCAGTGACAGGACAACACACAAACTGAAATACAGGAAGTATCATTTAAGCTTAGGGGAAAAAGTTTTTAGAGTACATGTGGTCAGACACAAACAGGCTGCCTAGGAAGGTTGTGGAATCTCCATCAGTAGAGATATTCAAAACTTGACTGGACACAGTCCTCATCAACTTGCTCTAGCTGATCCTGATGGTCTCCAGAGGTCCTTTCAATCTCACCGTGACCTACAAGCTGTGACTTGCTGCTACATGTGCTCCTCCATGTTCATGGGTAAGGATCACATCAGCTTACTTCTCATGGGAAGCAGTTCTTCATGGTGACTTGTCACATGTAATTACCTTGACAATCTGGTGACGCTTTGTGCAAGGTTCTGCACAAAATTTTTAACTTCAACTTTTCCTGCCATGAAGAAAATGCAGCCTAAATATGGAGTTAAAACAGGCGTGCACAAGACACTGTAATAGTGAGAACATTAATAACAATGTAAGTGTCACAAACACCTTCTTTAGTACCACAGGCATCAGAGAAGAAAAGGTTAGGGGTCATTAATTAAAAAGGCTTTGTAAATGTTTAATTGCCCCCTCCTTCCATGTATGAAAATGCAATGCTGACATAATCAGCATAAATTGCTATTTGTTTTATAACAAAGGTTTTATCTAAAAAGCAGTATGATTACAGTTTCTCTCAACAGGAGGTACATTTCTTTAGTTTTCAAAACTATAACAAAACAGAGGTTTTAAACATCTGTTTATAGCAGTTGGGGGAGCTGTGTAAATCTTTAATATTGTATGTTTGTTCTCTGGGTTTCTGTCATCATTCATAATTTAAAGCAACTAAATCCTGGATTTAGAAAGGTTCACCATTTAGCTAGATCCAGAAGTAACACACAGCATGCTTGTTTTTTCCTTAGGGTGTTAAGAAAGGAGCTTGGAGCTTTGATGAGGTGATAAGACACAAGGATATTTACAGAAATGTGGAAGGGCCACTAGACACATCAGGTGTAGCACCACAGCCTTAGGCTCTCCTCTGTGGCCAGCAGCTATGAACTTCAGCAGAATGTTCAATGGAGAGTAAAATGTAATTAGAAGTGAATTGTGCCAGGATCTTCTGCCTTCATTCTAAAGATGATAAGACTTGACAGCACCTCTGTCCACTCAGGGTGAAATTTATTGAGACTTCACCATCATATATCAACTCTGTGGAATTAAAAGCAGTCAAGTAAAATGTTAGTAAAGAAAGCATCTAATGATTTAGGTTTAAAAATGTCAGTCTTCAATTCTTGCACCTTTACCAGAAGTACAATTTTGTAGAGTGGTCAAGAGTTATGTTAGCAATTGTAGGGTTGTACTGGATAAAAAGGGACTGCTGCCTGAATTCACTTGCCCAAACTTAATAAAAATTTACTTTCTTTTTTTTAAAATTAGAATAGCAAATGACCATGTTAAGAGACAAATTTCTTTAATTAGGGTTCTGTAATTTGTGGTTTTTTTCCACTGAAGATTTAAATCAAAGGCAGAAGAACAGAATACAGGGCAACACAGGGCAACAACTAAATCTGCTTGGAAGTAAAATATTCTGTCTCAGTAAGAATTAGGAGATTCTTCCAGGATTAAAATGTTCTAGCACATTTCTCGAGATTGAAGATCTGATTAACATTTAGGACTTTAAATATACTGAGAAAATGGCTTATTTAGGAGATCCTCAGATGTATCACAAAATGAGAAATTTAAGGGGCCTGGGTATCTCTAAAAGCAAGATGACAAAAAAAAAAGCAAAAAAAAGAAAAAAATTGCAAGCTAAAAAACAACTTAAAAACTAGTTTAGATTACAGGTTACATTAAGTTTAAATTAAAACTAGGCATAAGATTCTGACCAGACGGGAATAAAATATGTTTATGTAAATTAAACAAGGACTGTAACTCGGAAAGACTTCCTTAGAAAACACAGTTATCAGTAGGTAGTGTCTTACCAGTATGATACTAGTACTTTTTTTTGATTTACAGGGAATTTATGATGGTTCTATATACACTATGAGCACAACCTGTCTTGGTGTAGTTTTGGGGTATGAATGCAGATCTTCTGACGCTCCTGCACTCTTTACCAGATTGCTCCATTTCTCTCCTTCAAGCTGATCAGCTCACAGTTTTGCACCACAGATACTCACTGCATCCTTTCTCCACAGCTGTGATTCAGAGGTCAAGGTGAATCTCTGTGGCTTATAGGTCACAGAGAACTGCAGTCTACTGTTCATGTGTGGGGCCTTGAAATGGAAGAGAAAATACTCAGCTGTGGCTGAGGTCTCATGTTTATCAGGGCCATGTGTATAGAGGGGTGCCAATGCCCACACATATGGAGGGAGGCCAAGGCACCCTTGGGGAAAGGGAGTTGTCTTGCACAGGCTTTGTCATGCTCCCAAACAGATGTGATGCAAGTCCTCTGCATAATTTTGGCTCTGATGTTATTGCAGCAAACTGAAAAATATCCTCCCTGCTTTATTATAAACCTTGGTGTTTTCTTTGATAATTGCTGTACGTTTATTAATTTTAATAAAATGTAGATAAAGATTTTTGGGTATGATATATTTCTGGTCTGATGTAAGTTATGTGTAAATAAACTCTTTCTTGCCCACATTATAAATGGGTGGTGTACTGGCTTGCTCTCAAACCCCAGCATTATCAATATCTCCATGTTTTCTTGTTTGCAGTGCTTACAGAAAGCCATGGATGTACTAATCTTCACCAAACAGTGTATTTAAGATGTTTCCAAAATCTAGATATAATACAAGATGAAACATATAAATTCTGAGAATTTCTCATTGATTACTCTTGGAACTTGAAAATAGCATTGACAATCAGCTGGTGTTACGCAGTGTAAGTGCAATGGGAATCAGCCAGTGGCATGAGGAAAGTGATGTCATTGAGAAGTGGTGTGCCCTTCTGCCAGATATAGTTATCACTTATAGGAACCTTGTAATGAGGTAAAGATGTTCTGACTCTTTTTAAGTATTCAGTTACCTGAGGGGGGGAGATGAAACTATACACATTAAAGTGTGCATGTGCATACATATGTATGTGTGTGTTTTATTTTATTCTGAAGGGATGGATAGTCAGTGGATGGAGTTCAGCAAATGTCTACTGAAGCATTAAAAGGTTGCACCTCTATTAATGTAATAGCATTGAGAATGTACAAGGTTTGCACATACAGATGTCCTGGCGTGGCTTTGCTGAGGGTCATCTCTCTCAAGCTCTCAGGCACAGTTTGGGGGTCAGAATGGGCTGTGGTCCTCTTCCACAGTCAGTCTGGATTTTGGATTTCAGATTTCTGTGCTGGAAATGTAAGGAGTTTAATTTGGGCTTTTTTTGTGCAAGGTGTCCTGAAACAGTCGGCCTGTGCAGCAGAGCACAGAATCTGATTCTTCGAGCCTACACAGCCTGTAATAGCAACATGGATCTGTTCAGGTGGGAAGCAGGACTGTGGGATGGGAACTGAAGGACTGCCTGTTCTGCAGTAATTAATCATCACATACCATAAATCCTGGTGAATGCAAACTGTACTGCAGAGTGAATTTACTCCTGTCCAAAAAGTGTTAAATATTGTAACATCGAGGCTGTGAATGACAGTTTCATGGATTGAGCTGATGTGCACATTTCAAATACGCTAAGCACTCCAGGCTCTGTAGAAAAATATGCTGATTATTTTAGTGCCAGGTGGCCAAGTTGCAGCTGTTCAGCCTCAGAGATGCTTCTTAGGCAGGCCTGCTGCTTCTTGACAGTCCCAAGTGTGTCATTTCCCTCCAGATGTGTGCAGGGAAGATGGCTCCCAAATCCTGAATTGTATGATGGTCTCAGCTGAGTGTTCTAGTTACACTGATGCTGGTAGTGCTAGATGTGATAGCATAGGACACAGGTGTCCCCTCTCAGTTCTGAATGTAGGATCACAGGTTTCCATGCTTCTTGCTCTTTATAGAATGAGAAAACTATGGTGGATGAACTATGGACATTTTAGTTGAAGAAATGCATCTGAATGGTCCGTCAGCTCATTCACCATCCTCTTTCATGCATTCTTAGCTATATTTTATATGACCAAATTATATTTGCCCAGGACTTGTCTCTGGAACTGAGCCCAACTGACAAACTGGTGTGGTTTATTTATACTATTACACATAGAAGAAAGATATTAAAATATTAGAGAGCATCCAAAGGAAGCCCAGAAAAGTGGTGAAGGAGCTTGAGGGGAAGCCACAGGAGACTGGTGAGGTAAATTTTTCTCTTCAGTCTGGCGAAGAGGAGTCTGAGAGGAGACCTCATAGAGGTGTGCCTTATTATTGTACTCCTACTCATCTATCGAGTCACCCCACATCATTCCATCCTGACATATTAATCTTTAATATATAGTTACTGTGATTTCTATTCTAATATAGCAAACAAAGGCATCTACAATTTATTTTTTTCAAAGGTAGAAGTCCAAGGACAGAAATTTCAGAAAGTGTACCTGGTGACTTTAGAGGACACAGAAAGCTCATAGCTGTACAGTGGTGCTCTCTTCTTTTTTTAATACAGTCCTCACAAATATTGTTTTATGGTATGTAGTACTGTATCTCCACATACAACATAAACACAGTAACATAATCTTCCTTCAGGGAGGAGTATTGTATTCCAGATGACACAGCAATCAAAAGGTTGTCCTAACTATTTTAAACCTTTCCCAGAATCACAGAATGTCTTGAGTCGGAGGGGACCCACAAAGGTTTTTGAAGTCCAACTTCTGGCCCTGCACAGGACAATCCCAAGAGTCACACCATGTACCTGAGAGCATTGTCCAAATGGTGCTAGAACTCTCTCAGGCTTTATGATCTGACCACTTCCCTGGGGAACCTGTTCCAGCACCCAACCACCCTCTGGGTGAAGAACCTTTTCGTAATATCCAACTTAAACCTCCCCTCTCTAATCCTCTTAAGGT
This sequence comes from Eopsaltria australis, assembly GCA_034509425.1. Classification (NCBI taxonomy): domain Eukaryota; kingdom Metazoa; phylum Chordata; class Aves; order Passeriformes; family Petroicidae; genus Eopsaltria; species Eopsaltria australis. The sequence goes on along the minus strand of JAVTVJ010000157.1, from coordinate 2,746,271 downwards.
TGAACAAGACAAGTGAGCTCAGCTACTCCTCATGTGGTTTCCACCCTAAACCCATCACCATCGTTGTAGCTCTCCTTTGGACATTCTGTAATAACTTTATGTCCTTCTTATACTGTGATGCCCAAAACTGCACACAGGACTCAAGAGAAGTTGTTATACCTGCATGTAAGTTGTCTGAAAGTCCCTTTTTCTCTATTTTGTAAAGAATTTGTTTTTTGTTTGTAGATAGAAAATAAAGCAGCACATTCTTAATGACCTACTGCTTGAGGGTGATCCTTCAATATGCAGTGCAACACTGCTCTGGAAGAGGTTGTTAAAGTGTTGCTAGTTCTTCCCTAGTGGAAATTTATTCACAGAAAATAAACATTTATCATTAGTGGGCTTCTGCTCCCATTTCATCCTGCTAATGAATCCCTTCTACAAGGATTAGATGTTGATTAGATATAATGGCTGTTAATGATCTTATCTACTAAATTAAGGCAGATGTTAAGGGATTTATACTTAAAAATACCTCATGTGGTAAATCTCAGGAGTGAGCAAAAGAAAGGCAACGCTGTCTGCATTCAAAGTGATAACAAATTAACCATGACCTGAAGAGGTCAGGAAGTGTTCATATTATTTGATTAGAAATGGTACAAGCAAAATTCCTGCTTCCACATGAGGATTTTTGAAGACAATGGAATGAAAAAGAATTTTCTAAAAAGACTCCGAACGTGAAAGTAATTTAAAAAATGTCATTCATCTGTAAGCTGTGAAAATTATTCCTGCTAGAGCAGCTCGGTCTTACCTGGTGAGAGGGACCAATCGGATTTTTATTTATGCCTCAACATATGTTATACATGAGGTGAAAAACTACTCTAGGGGGTGTATGTGTGCTGGGAGCCCTGTCCTTGTGGAGGCTTCACCTGGCAGCCGATCAGGGCAGAGGAAGTTTCTGCGAGTGGGCTGCAAGTGACCTCCCCACTTGTTGGTGGGGCAGATCCCCGGATGCCCACGATCTGTGATTAAATCTTTGCCTTTATTCCTTTACTATTAGAAGCTGGTAAGAAGCAATTTTTAGTGTAGCAGATCTTACTGGACTAGGTAGTAGGGAATTCCAGGAAAATAAGCAAATAGCTCCTTTGTGAATGAGAGAAAGGCTGTAAAACGAAAATGAGAGAATGAAGCTCACTGGCTGAACGTGTGAGTTAAAAAGAGATGTGTGTGATAAGGGCATACTTGAGGAATAACCTGTGAAACAGTCCCCTAGGAAGAAGATTAAAGTATGCACTACTGTCAGATCTACTAAAGATGTTTTATGCTTATGTGGATCTCTGTTTTTCATTTTTCTTTTAGTAATGCCAATGTTTATAGTATTAGAGTATCTACAGGGAGGAATAAAGCATTCTGAGGTCTTTGACTTGATGGAATGCTCAAGGTTGGCTATTTAGCAAGAGAATTCCTGGATTATGGCCCTCTTAGATGAATTTAATATTCTCTCAGTAGTTTTATAATAATTTGAGTATCAAAATATGCTCTTTGGGAGACCCTTCCATTATTGCCTTTTAATGACCAAGATCCTCTGAGTCCTCCATTTAAGACAGCAAAATATTCTATCATGCTCAGTATTACAAGCAAGCTGGCATTCAGGTTCTTATTTTTTGGCTCATATGTTTAATTCTGTAAAGCCCTGATGTGATTATTAAGAATAAGGGTCATTGATAAAATTGCATTGATGGGTGAAATTTATCTTGTACAGAATGGCAGCACGAGACTAAAGTAAGATGTATGTGGGATATTAGCCTCTGATGGTTGTCTGCTAAGGTAGAATTTAATTAACAATAAATTTAATTATTTTATTTTGATATGCAGTGTTTTGCAGGCTTTCCTGAGTTTGTCAGCATGGCTAAGAACCTACAGGATGAAATGAGGATCAGATTTTAAAAAAACAGTTAATAATTTCGGCTAGCTTTTTTTTAAGCTTTGGGAATTTAATTATTGAAACTCAGATCTGTGGGAAAAGGGTCTCCAGAAGAGTACCCAAAGACATTAGCATTTCTTGAGCATTTCTAGGCATGGATTTTTGAGCCTTGTGTTCTAAGTTCAGAGGTTTCCTAAACTGGGTTTTAAATGTTACTGTGAGGAGCCAATTTAATTTTGATTTCAGTCTCAAAGCTGCTTGTCCGAGGGATGTGGAGGAGGGGCTACATGTGAGCCACCTGCTGGAGGCAACTGGGAGAAGACACAGACGTCCCTGTTTCTGAGGTCACTTTGCCTGGCAACCATTTCATATCTCACATGGGATAGGCAGACAGCAGGAGACCAGTAAGGACACTGTACCCTCCAAAGGGGTTCTCCAATCAGACGGCAAAAGGACTCCACCAGTGGACTGCAGTGGAACAGTTCTGATTTCTGTCAAACAGAAATTGGTAGAAAAAGAATGGTCAGATGTTTTTCATGGAAATTCTCTGCTGGCTAACAAGATGAGAATTTTACTTGTAGGTCCCCATAGAACTATTTGTTACTAAATGTCATAGTTTCAACTCCTATTGTACTAGATTATGAGACTGAAAATAAGAAAGCAATTGTCAAGTAAAGCAAAACATGGACCCTGAAAATGTGGGTGTCAGTTGGCTGCTGACTTCACTGATTAGATCTGTATCTTTTTCCTTTTCTGTTGATTGCTCAACTCCCAACTCCCCCCAAAAAAACCCAAACCAAATCAAAGTGTGTTAGGATGAAAAACTGTACAAAACCTGGATCTTCCTGTACGTCTAGATCAGGTTTTAGCAAACAGCTGCTGATTCTGGCACAGGTATTTTTCTGTGGTGTGGGACCATGTAACAAAAATGCACCATTAAAGTAAGAGCAGGATGAACTGATAACTGGTTCCAAACATATTAAAGACAAGAAGGTGGTTTGAAGAAATTGGTATGAGTTTATGAAGGGGAAATACTTGATCAAGCTGGTACCCTTCTGTGATGAGATTACAAACTCAGCAGATGTAATAAAACAATCTATCTACCTTTCTGCCTCATGATCTTGCTTATGCCTTATAGCACATGTATAACACAAAAATAGTGAAACCTCCCTAAGGCCTTAACCACTAAGGCACTACCTCTTTGCATCAAGGAGAGCATTTTTTGTTATTAGATGAGCATTAGTTCAAGAAAAGTGAGTTCTTGACTTCTCTTCCACAACTGTACTCTGAGCATGACTGCTTCCTAGTTTTGAGGGCTTAGTCATTTTTCCATGCATGTCACAGGGAATTGCGGCCTTTTGAAAAATAATTCTAAACAGCTATGAGGTGGAGTTTTTTACTTTTTCCTCAAGTGATCGCTAAAGTCTAAGTCCTTAAAGGAAGTTCTTTTCTGTAAGTGTAATTAATTTTCTGGATGTTGTTCAGGTCAATATTAAACTATACAGAATTTTAATCAATGGGGACACACAAATAAGAAACATGAACATTCCATCATAAACCAATAAAAACAATTCAGTATGTAACAGGCTGCCCTTAGCAGCGATTGCAGTACTTCAAAGTAAGCACTGTGTAATAATGTGTAAAGATGTTTCCTTAGGCCTCAGAAATATGATCTAATATAAGTTATCAAAATCATTAACAACTGTGCTGGTGTTGGTCAATAAAAGTCATGTCAAAAATCCCAAGGTATTACTGACAGCATTATCCAATATAATGTTCTTCTGCTCTTAGTGTGGAAGAGATTTCAAAGTATTTGTTTTCCCAGCTGACAAGATACATAAATATGAAACTGAAACTGGAAAGTAGGAAGCAGCTGTTGATAGGAGGTAATATATGGCATGTGAATTGTGGTGCACACTTCAGTACAATTGTTTAAAATAAAACTGGCAGAATGAGAAGAAAATAAGATTTATGGTGTGTGAGAGTTGAGAAATATTGCCTACACTGAAAGGAGCAATTTATTGTCTGTGGAACAATGCAGTGAAGATGTTACAAAGAGAGCCTAACCATAAGTGATTGGTTTACATAAAAGAGCCTGATTTTGCTTATTAGGTTTCATTGAATTCCAGAGCATGTACAACAACTTACTGTATTTAAATATATTCTGCTATTAATTAACTACTGAACCTGAATAGAGACACATTTTTGCTGTGAACCTAACTGGAAAGAAGATTTTATTCTTTCTTTGGTAAATGTTCACAGCTCCATTAAGTTTCTATCCAGGAGTCATGATCATCTTAGTCATGTATTGCCAAAGAAATAGTAGGCATATGCAGATTCATTGGCTAAGGGATGTCTGTAATCTTGATGTAGGGACAGGCTGCTCTCACAAAGGAGGGGATTTCATCCTCTCCCATAATCTGCAGTTTGTTTTAGTTAGAGAAAAAAAGAACTTTTTTATGGATCCAGATTTGGAGAATGACACATTAACTAGACCAAAATTTTATCAGAAGTGGAAATGCAAATGTCAGTGCCCCCCCTACAATAAACAGGTGACATTTTTTGGAGGTCATGACCATGTGTGGAGTTAATGGTTGAAGGTGTGCTAAAGTCTCTTAGGGGACTGGAATGTTCAAGTGAAAGGGAACGGGTTAGGAGCTTGATGATCTCTAAGGTCTCTTCCAAGTCATTCTATGATTCTATGACTCTCTGAATTTGACCAGGAACAGTTTATATTCTATGGGGAAGTCATGGGTATGCAATAGTATTGGTGTTCAGTTTACCCCCCTACTGGGCTCATAATTCCACAAATACATCTCAATTTAAAGAACTGATTTCTACCTTTCCTGTGGATCTTCATGTGACCAATGAAGTTAGATCTTCTCCTTTTACAAGAAGAAATAAAATGCAGCTCATATCAACCTTCATATAGAGCACAGGAACACTGAATAGCAGCTGGGGACAAGAAGAGTGCCAATTCTAGTTTCAGTACAGAATAAGAAGTAAAACTCCAAATATGAATTTGCACGAAATATTTAGGCTTGTTATCCACTTTTTTTTCACTTTGGGATACAAAACATCAGCACTCAGCTCTTCTACATATATATAGATTAGCTGCTGGTGAATTGGTCTGGGGTGAGTTTACTGTTGATATTAATAGATGGAGAAAGAAATTTAGAGATGGCTGATGTTGCCTTTGGCAAGCAGGTGTGACTTAACTCTGTCTTTTATCAAACCTTCTCTGAAGTGGAAGCTACAAAATGCTAATAAATAGGATAGCAATACTAAACAGGGCTTTAGGTCAGACTTAGCACTGTGCTGGTGTGGCTGTCTGGCTTCCTGGCAGCTCAAAACACTGGTTAAGGAAGTCGAACTTAAAACAAGTATCAAAGATATGCTTAGACATCACTGATCACAGGGATTTATTGATTCACTTCAGGAGTCTCATTGGAAGAATAGAAAGCATGAATGGATTTTGACACCTTGCAAAACTGCGTTGTGCAGACCTTGTAGATATAATCACTCCTGGACTAGATGCTGTGACGCCCCTTTGGAAATAAGCAGCTTTGTCAATTGTCTGTAAAGAGCTTAGACCTCTCACTTACGGACTGTGAATTTACCCAGACATGTCCTGCTTGATACAAGGTCAGACAAGGAAATTTCACAGTAATTGGAAATGAGCAGACCCAGCTTCCAGATTTATGCAGTCCAAGGCTCTGTTCCAAGTGTTTTAGCTGACTTTTCCAAATGTTTTTTAGGCTACCATGACATTCAGGAAGCAGAGCTATAGGCTATCAATGAGACTCCAAAGGGAAAGGAGGCAGTAGTGAGGAGAGGAAACCCTTTCTCCAAAGTTTGTCACAGTATTTTTCTGGGGTTGCTTTAGCCAATGTTAAAATACATTGAGGGTGGATTTATTGCTAGTATACTAAAATTGGATCATGTTAACACCGTTTCTACCTTCAAGACTAAAGAGAACGTGCTGGAAGGGTACCAGGATGTGCCTCTTGAGGTAGACATGGGTCACCAGCCACTCAAACACATTTCCCATGACAGGCTACATTATGTCGCCAGTTCTGTGGAATCTACCTGGACACAGAAGAATGTATAAGATTTTAAAAGAGGGTACTGAGAGATATGGGATGACCTATGTAAAAAGAACAGTGCAATTATCCAAGGGAACACCTGGGAACAGTAATAACTGAAGAGGACAGTGTGATAGAGTACCACAGTTTATGAATGACGAAAAGCCCCCAGCCAAAATAATAGAGGTATAAATTGATTGTTCATTCTTTCTTCTAACAAAAGGGGCAACTCAATGAACTTAGTGAACCAGGTTCAGCACAAATAAAAAGATGTGGCTCTTTGTGCAAACAGTCCAAATGTTTTTATCTTTCTACACAGATAAGGACTTCCAGTCCACAAATCTTCCCATGCTCTCTTTTCCAGAGTCTTTCATCAATCCTTGCCAGGGATATAATGACTGATACAAATTTATGTTGGTGCTAGGAAAAACTGCACAATTTCATGAAATTGAAATCCTTTGACTGTTCCTAAATATGTGGAAATTAAATTTGGTTGAAGAAGTTCATAGGCAGGTGAGGGAAATTTTAAAAAGTACAATGCACATTCACTCTATTCTTACTCATCTGTAAGTGTCTGATATTGGCCAGATTTGAGGGCATGACCCCTGGAAGCTGATATATTGCATTTTGTTATGTTATGCTATATGTTATGCTATATTATATTATTATATTATATGTAGTGGGCTAATTCGGACAGTTGGCACTATAAGAGCTCTTTGTGCCCCAGAAGTATTCCCATTTCAAATTTAATCTGTGATATAATGGTGAGACCCTTTGGGAGGTTTTTGAATTTGTAAATATTTTCCAGACCTTTCTTTCTCTCCTTCTCCGAAGTGTGTACCATGTGTGTTATGATTATTGGTTATACTAAAAGTTTGTATAAGTGGATTGGAGAATCAGTAAGACTGAATATTTTTGAAGTAGTCAGAATAGTGCATGTATTGCCAGAACTATTTTATTTTATGTTTCCAAATTCTCCTTGGAGCTGAAGAAGGCTGTAGTCTGAGGGATCAGTTATCTCTGAAACTTAGCAATATTCTATTTCTCTTGAGAATATTTTCACCAGAGGGGAAGAAGGGTTAAAGAGCCTAGGAAAATCAATAGGATGCTTGAAAGGAAAGTTATGTTCTTTAGAAGATGCATCAGTTACAGACCTTAATCCTCTGTAAATATTTATTTCATTGATTTTTCTCCCACACCCCTTATAGTTTCTTTATATATGCCTATCAGAAACCACACTAATAGGCATTATTGCTGCAGAAATGAAGTAATAACTGAAAAGCTTGATGCCAGAATATCACTAATTAATGGTAATATGACTATATGGCATTTCATAATTAACACCAAACATAAATAGACTGAACTTTTTTACAGCCACACTTAATGTAAAAATATTTCTCAAGTGATATTATTTTGCTTTCAGTGTTACAAAGACAAACATGATGTGGAAACATAATCACATCTAGTATTCATCCTCTATTATTGGAAAATAGTGTGGCTTAATTGAGATTAAATATATTCAGTTGATTGACCTCCATCTCACTTTAGTTTGTGGCTTCAGGTACTATTGAATCAGAATCAGACATATATAAAATAGGTTGCATATAATGTCTGCAAAAATAGTAGAGATTGACATATCAAACTCTCAGAAGTTTGGATATTGAATAAGGTTTCTTGGCCAATTAATTTTGCCTTCTATTCATTCTTGTACAACGATATTTTTCTCCTAAAGGTTCCTCCTTTATTCAATGCACAGGAATGGACAAGGTAGGCTTGAAATGTTACAGTTCATTAAGAGAGCATCGTGTACCTAGACTGTGAAAAGGCAGGGGAGAGGACTAATGGGAAGCCATTAGAAGAGAAATGCTCCTGAGCTTAGCCATTGTGTGGGGACACAAGTGAGACAGAATTCAGTCATTGGTTGATAGTGTCAGATGCTTGAGCAAGTCCCAAAGGATTCTGCACCTCCACAAAATACACCTGCACACAGAGGAATTCAAGCTGTAATAAATACAACAAATTTGACTTTGACAAATGTAAGGTACTTATAACCTATTAGAAACAGGTTATTCTGAAAAGAAGTGCTAGGCTGTGTTAATAACAGAGTTCTGTCAGTCTTGCTCCACATGCCATTATGTTTATATCTCTTTTATTTCCAGAGGTGCAGATAAAATCTATGGCATCAGATTCCACCATTGTACAAAGTGTGAGAGTATCCTATTTACCCTGAAAAACTTGTCCGAGTACACATAAGGAAAAATATATAGACTATGACTTTGGCTAATGAAGGAAGATAGTGATGGTCACCATGAGATGAACTCTGCTCCAAAATACTTAATCCTAGTGTTGCCCTTTTTGACTAAAAGAAGAAATAAGACCACAGTTTGTGTGAGAGCTACAAATAATGAAATGTTATGTGAGGCATCTACTGCTCTTTTTCCAATCAAGTCTCCTGAGCACAAACACAATACCTGAAGTCTTTGAACTGTGGCATGTGTGGAGTGACCACAGAAGCCTGAAGAAGCAGTTTTTGAGAGCCATCAGAGATCCAGAGCTTCTTGGCATGTAACTAACAGGAATGGCCTAGTTAAGTATCTCCAAGTAAGATAAAAGATTTTTATCTGCTTTTTAAAAAAAATTAATTTCACAGAAACTTGCTAATTGAAAGCTAATTTAAGGCAAAGGAGTAGCAACAGAATCTATTTCCTTCCTTCTATACAAATGTACAAATAAAGACACCTATAGGTACAGAATGAGTAGACAGATTTTGAAAAGTGAGCTGAGGTGTCTTGATTTGCAGTGCCACTTTTGTAGCTCCCTGAAAAAAGAGCTTTCAAAAAATGCTGACCATTTTTCTTCCTCTAGTGGTTCCCTTCAAGGCATCTCTTGATAGGTCCACAGGGAAAAATACACTTTAAATCATTACTCACTCAAAAAAGTGTTGGTCATCATTCTTTTCTTGATTAAAGGCTCAAAACTGCATGTTAGACCTTAAAGATTTCTCTTTGTCCTCTTGGTTACTGAATTTATGTAAAAATTATATTATCAAACATTTCCCTGACAAAACAGGGTTTTGATCAATACAATGAATGTCAGATCTGCAATGCTAAGCTTAGGCAGATTTTTTTTTCACGTAGTCCTTTTTTTCCCCATAATATAAATGTATTTTTAATGAGTTTGTGTGGTGTTTTTTCTGTAAACTTTTTTGTGTTATTTACGTTCAGATTTCCCCCGAGTCAGGTTTTTTTTTTAGTACTGCCTATAAAGATTACTTCGTTTTTGATTTATTCATGGCCACAGCAAAACCATCTCACTTATGGGAAATACACTTCTGAGGAAATAATTTACATTATAGAAATTAATGAATTCCACTGTAGGGTTTAACTTCATAAATTGCTAAATCGGCAAATGTTCAAAAGCGCCAGGCATTACAGTTCTGTGCTACCTGACCAGAGATGCATTTTGCACTGCATTTTACATATTCCCATATAACCTCATGTTCACTTCTCCAGGATATTCTGCATCTGAGTTGTTCTGCTCATTCTTGTGTGGCTTTGGGGTAGAAAACACAGCTAGATGTAGGTGTTATAGTTCCTATATAGCTAGGAAAAAAAATTGGAGTTGTGTCTCCTGGATTGTTTGACCTTTATATCCTGAGTGTGGAGGGGATTAATTACATCAGGGAGTTATTAACAATAGCCAGTATATTGTCCAGACATGTGAACTTAGCAGTTTAAAGGGATATTTATCTTGAAGGCTTACTTCTTTAGATGCAAGACAGCTTTCTGCATTCTTATTTAAATGTGTTTTGCATAAAAGAGTTACTAGGCAAAAAAGACTCTTAGAAACAGGTAGCAAACCATAGCATCCTTCCTCTGCTCTGGGAAGTATCTCACTGCACATGGAAAAATTAACAATAAGTCCACCTATCTAACAATTAGCTCTGAGTCAATATTAGTAATTTTTTTTATGTTGAATTGTGTTATAGTAGTAAGAGCTAAATAAAGGCATCAACTCTGCCTATATCATTAATGACTATGTCATTAATCCTGTATATATTTTTTTTTGATCCCACCAACCAAAATGACAAAATAGACTAAATAAAAGCATAGTCAAGAAATTATGGGTGAAAACCAGCTTCTGCTGAAAAAGAAAAGTACCCTGGAAATCTTTAGTCTTGAGATTTATGAAATTAGGAATAATGTAGAGATGGTATATTTCGTCATACACAATACCAGAAGACATTATTAAAACATCAAGAAATGGGGATTGTGTTTGTTTGTTTGAGTTTTTGTTTATTTTGTTTTTAATTTTATTTTTCACATAGATGAAAAATGACTGAATTGTGTAATCATTTGAAGAAGTTCTGAACATCCCCAAAACTGGGCAATTGTTGGGTAAAGATTAATAAATAGCACTGGTGGTAAGCAGGAAGACAGCATCTAGAACCACCTTGTACGTAATTGATTTTTAATATTTCATAGAAGGAACTTGCAGGCACCAAGGTCAATGAAGAAACAGGGAGAGGAGGTGCTCCAGGCAAAGATTTCCCTGCAGTCTGTGGAGAAGACCATGCCATGGAGAAGATATCCATGCTACAGCCTGTGCATGACCCCATGCTCGAGCAGGTGGATGGGCCCTGAAGACAGCCATGGAGCACACTCGTGTGATGAACTGTGTCTTTTCCAGAAGAAATGCATTCCATGGAAGGGAACCACACTGCAGCACTATGAGAAGAACTGTAGCCCCTGGGAAGGATCCATGTTGGAGAATTTTGTGAAGGACTATCCTGGACCAGAGGAAGACATTGAAGAAGAAGGAAGGGCAAACATGAAGGATTATGAAGTGCTACAAATCTCATTCCCCATCACCTTGGACTGCTCTGGGGGAGGAGGTAGAGAATTTGGGAGTGATGTTGAGCCTGAGAAGAAAGAAGGGGTAGGGTGAAGGTGTTTTTAGATTTTTCCTTGTTTCTTATTACCCTCTCTCTTATTAATTGCCAATACATTAAATTAATTCACCAACTTGAGTCTGTTTTGCCCATGACAGGAACTGATGAGTGATCATCCTGTTCTTACCTCAACTCAGGAGCTTTTTTTTTGTGTTTTCTCCCTCTGTCCTCTTCAGGAGGGCAAGCGATAGAGTGGCTTGGTGGGCAGCTGGTAGCCAGCCAAGGTCAACCCATTTCAGTAGTAAAGGACAATATTTCAGGGAAGTCCTAGGTGGTTACCATGAAAGATCTCTGCTAATGGTTTTAAGTTCAAGTCAACTTTGTGAACAAACTAATTCCAGAATGTGGAAATTCTTTGGCTTATAACTGCAGTTATATGTGAATGCATGTATAAGCCAAACAATTCTTGTAAGAATAGAAAAGCTATTAAGAAATAGGGGGCTGAGATCTGTGCTATGGTCACAGAAAGATGCTGTGAGATAATTTAATTCTAAAAAACCTAAGTATATTGCTGTTGCATATTCTATTAATTTTATAATTTTGTCCATTTTTCTTGATCAAATTGATGCAATGTTGCCGATTTGGCATATGCTGGCAATAGTTGTGTGTATTATAAATGCATTGTACTGGAATAGCTTAGAAAATCAATGATGATATTATATTAGCATACTACTAGCTGCTGACTCATGTAATGGCAGAGCGATGATGCATATTTTTGTGTACACTAGGGTATTCTGTTTGGAACTGACTGCCTCTAAGATGTCAAGCCTGAAAGATGTGGAGGCATGTTTATTCGTATGAAAAATTAAATGCAGTAACATGAAATGGAAAATTTTCTAAATAGTTACTCATCCTGAGTAGGAACTTCCCCTTACCAGTAGTCCCTACACTGGGCAATCCTTCAGGAAGAAGGCAGGAAGGCAGGAAGGCAGAAAGAGAGAAAGAGAGAAAGAGAGAGAGAGAAAGAGAGAAAAAGAAAGAAGGAAGGAAGGAAGGAAGGAAGGAAGGAAGGAAGGAAGGAAGGAAGGAAGGAAGGAAGGAAGGAAGGAAGAAAAAGAAAGAAAGAAAGAAAGAAAGAAAGAAAGAAAGAAAGAAAGAAAGAAAGAAAGAAAGAAAGGAAGGAAAAGAAAGGACAATATTAGTACAAAGAGATTCCAAATAAAGATAAGGCTGCAGGGTCCATGTCCCAGTTTCACAGGGGCGTTTAACAGCAGCTTTCAAGTCCTGAAGTCCATGTTTCTGGCAGTGAAGTCCTTCCTTTTGGCAGTTATTTTGGTAAGTCTAAGGTTCCCTTCCAACCATTTGAATGCTGGTTCTAGCAAAATGTAGCAGGGAGCCTAACAAGGTACATTAAACAGAGTCCTTGACCTTATGGGTTTTGCTGCCAGACCCAAATTCCAAACATCTCAGGCACTGCCGTACTGAACACACCTTAAGGCCTGTAGCTCTTTGATGGATATTGACCTATGAACCTTGTCTAGATCTTAAAAAAGTCAAGGTAAAGATGATACCTGATGTCTGCGAGAACTGTTCTCACCTGACCCAGTGTATTACTGAAGACATTACAAAATATTACCAGCTGCAGTAAACTTTGCCTCTTTATAGAGATCTACACTTTTTCAATTTTTCTTTTGCAGTTTCCTAGCTTTTCCCCTGCACACAGAGGAGAATTTATTTCAGTGATCAAGTTTCATACAAGTTTAACTTAAATGCTTCTTCAGTTTAAGTTATTGACTCTGGGTTCTGATTCTCTATTGTTAACATCAAGGCAATCTCCCTACCAAATGCATTCCTTTAAAAATACCCAAACAAGTGGATGATCATTGGTGCCTGTGGTTTTCCATCGTGACAAATTCCCCGTTCCTTGCTATTTAAAATGGAGTTGGATGCATTTCTGTAATGACAAACAATACCAATGTATAGCATTACACAGGTTTCAAGGATGCAATCAAATTTTACTCAGCATGAGTAACATATTAGAGGTTATTGCTTATTACGGGCAGTACCATTCAGAAAAATACCAGAACAAAGTACATTCCATCCTGTGATTTAGACATTGTAATATATATTTAGAACAATTCAAATAAAGTCTATATTAGCATAAGAATTATTGGGTGGCAATATTCAGCTTGTGGAGAAAAAAAGATGTTAATAGGTGGTATTACATGTGTGCCTGTTCACTTTTATGTATGATTGATTTTAGAAGATCCGGGCAAGATCAAGAAATACCCTGTAAAGAGATTATGGTGGCATTAAAGTGAATTTTTTTTTTGGGAGTGGGGGGGTGGGGGGGTGAGGGTAATGATATGTTGTGTCTGAAGTGGTAGTTTTAAAAGGGAATTTACTCTTTCATACATGTATAGAATATTCTGCAAAGTCCTAAATATTTCAAAGCCACAAGTGCATACCTTTCTGTAGAAAGGTATAGGCACATCTATTTCATAAGTGAGACACAAAGAAGAAAATAAATTTATTCTTTTATAAGGCATATATATATATTGAGTCTTCAGTCCATATTTTTGTGTACGAATGAAGGAAGCTTTGCTTTCAGAGTCTTGGTTCTTTTTGTTAGTAGTTTTCACCAAGTACTCTAACTTCTCAAGGAGTGAAGCAGAAAATTTACTCTAGAACTGGATTTCTCAGTTTTACACTGCTGATCCTTTGGGTCAGTTTTCCAAACACCCATGTCCACGCATCCTGTTTTGCAATTGATCACTTTACAAAAACCTTACAAGTTAGATCTTTTGTGTCTCAGTTCTGCCACAAAAGTCTGGATATTTGTAAAAAACAAATGAGACCTTAACACCTATTTTAACATTTAAATATAGGTTTGAATATAAGAGTTGTTCTGGCTTATATATGTAAGAGTTGTTATGTTTCCAATTCCATTTCCATCATGGTCAACATTTTATATTTGTATTAATACAGAGCCTTCTTGTGTAAAGGATCTTAAATATCTCTTTGTGAATTATGTTAAAAAATATATCCATTTTACATTTGAAAATAGATAGAATAATGAAGATTTAAAGGGCATTCTTAAAAAATTAAACCAGTCAGGTGCTTCTTTTTACAAGAGGATTTTACAGGGAAATTTTGTATTACTGAAAAATTAAAACCAAAGGACCCCTAAGATGGATTCATGTCTGTTGTGTTTAGAAGCAAAAGGAAGAATCTCACACAATTCATGCATGAAACTTCTGAGGCATGATGTGTTTTTTGCAAGCTTTCAAATGATATAGAATCCATGAATCCTCATGGAAAGGCTTTGTTTTGCCTTTTTTATTTCAATATTTAATTCTACTGATTACTTAGAAATTGTATCTTCTCTGTAGTCTGAGGTTCTCTGCCTTTCAGCCTGTGGGTTCATTTGGATCTTTTCTCTTCTGGGTTCAAGAGGTATTTGCAATTCAAGAGAGCTCTCCTGTATGACAAATACAGGCCTTAAGCAGACCATCCTTCTTGTCAAAAGACCTTCTTTTAACTTTCACTATAGGTCATGACTTCTAGGCCACAAAACTTCCCATCCTCTCTTTTACAAAGTCTTTCCAATTAGCAATACTCAGTCCACTTGGGATTCTGATCCTCTGGTATAATTGAAAGCTCAACTATTCTTTCAGTCTTCCTTTTCTCTGCAAGTTCCTTCAGTGGAGGTATCTTTCCTCTTAGCTATAGTCAATTGTTCTTAGAGAAGTAATATTTATTACCCATAGTATCTTTCAGAAAGCGTTTCCCTGCACAATTTTATTGTTCCATAGATAAGCCATAGACTATGAACATTTATTAGTAATAAAATGTAGTTTGAGTTTATAACATAAATAAAAGTTCAAAGACAGTTACTCTTTTGATTCTAAAAGTTATCAGTTTAAGTATTTCATTTATTACTTGCTACTTTTATACTTTAATATAGCAATGGATTATACATCCCAGTGATACTCTATTTTAGAATTAATTGCTTAGATATTCTTGTGGTGAGCACAATAAATGAGGTGACTGATTTTTAAGTAACTAGGTAGTGCATTTATCAAACTAACATTTCAGATTGTTTAAAAGTAAAGAGGTCACTGAATATTTTTATCTAGGACTACAACTCAAAAAACGAGTTATGAAGAATTTTGAATAATAAGAAATTACTTGGATTCTTGCCAAGGTTTCAAACACTCAGATTCAATCCTGTCTTTTAAAAAAGATATTTAAACATCTCAGTACTCAGAAAATTGGTATTATAATATTTTGATTTTGTGTTTCTTCTCTTTAAGGCACAGCTTAATGTTCTACTCTAAGCAACCAAAGTCTTTCCTGTGTCTTTAAATTACCATCAGAAAATAAAAATATGGAGTTATATATCACTGAAGATAGTAATATCTATTTTTTGATGCAACAAAACCTGATACTCTCGAAAGGGAAACCTTAAAAAATATGGAATTGTGTGAGGTTCAATTCATTAGTTCATTGAACCTAATTTCACGTTTCTGAGGTTATTTGGGGTGTAAGGAAAAGCAAAATATTTACTAAAAATGACATTCTGGAGAGCAAATATGTCACTAAGTGTAAGAGCAATTTGGAATATGAAAGTAATTTGCTTTTTCTATTTGCCAGAATTTTGTATCCTGCACAAAACATTGAGGCTTTGGAGTGTAACACATTTTGGTCAATAAAGCAATGCATCACTGAGTTAAGAACAAGATTTCTTTTAAAAGGGCTTTGTACTCTTTCTTAGCCAGAGTATTTAATTTGTCAACAAACCTAATTAATGGACAAAGCTAATGATGGAAATCATGGCAGCGCATTAATTTAACACATCTATATCTTTGATATATAACGTATAACCTTGAGACAAAAGTAGGCACAATTCACTGAGACACTCTGTGTTGGAATACGGGAATGCTGAGCTTTTAAGCTCAAAGAAATGCATCAGATCTCCTTGGTTCTGGTTGTAAGCACAGATCTGGAAAAACGTACCCATGAAAAGTGCATAGGTAGAGGTTTAGGTGTCCCCACTTGAGAAAGCGGACGTGAGGATTTGGCCATGGATATGGGCTGTCTGTAGAATAAGTAGTCAGATAAGAATGGATTCTTAGTCAGATTTATCTCTGTCATCTGAAAAACATGGGAAGCTTGGTGCATTATTTTGGGTATGTTAGTTTAGAGGGAAGAAATTGCATATAAAAATAAACTCATGTCTAGTCCTGTGGTCTCAGGCTGTGCAGAAGACTGTAAAAATTAAAAAAAAATTACTTTTATCCTCTAAGGACAGTTAGAAAATAAAAACTCAGGGACTGTGATATTAGATGGTAGTTCTGTGAAATATGTCACCTATTTATGTCAACTCTTGAAAGATTCTGTTTGATGCTGTAAGTTTCTATCTTTTCTATTTGTGCTCTGCTCCTAGTTATGTTGTCTACAGAAAAATTAGTTTTGGCCATTAAAGTGTTTTTAGTTTTGTATTTGATTTTACAGTCATTCCCTGAGTTGCTTTCCTCTCTTGCTTATTTCTTTCAGATAGAGTTAAAATATAAAAAATGTTTTTCTCACTAGAAGTATAGAAAATACGCTTCATCTTCTAAAGTTCAAGTGTTTAAAATATTCTTACAGACTATATGGAGACTCCAACTAGTTATCTTTAACATAGTTTGTGGATCTACCACTGCACATATGTGGAACACAGAAATACTTTCATAAAGGCAGTGGTGGAGTAGAAGTCTTTTATAGAGTTTTGCCCATTTTCACTTTTGTCTACTAGTGACTGTTTGGCTGGTTTTAGCGATTTATTTGCTCTTTGTTCTTTCACACACCCACTCAATAACACCTTGAATAGATTGTGTTCCCCTCTATTAGTACGTTCATTATACATTGTAAAGAAGCTCATTTTCAGGCTTTTAAAAGTGTTTGAGTACAATTATTTGGTCAAATTCTTTCAAATAGATATTATTATAACTGTAGGTTTTTTGACCTTTTCCATGGTGCACTTTCAGCCTGCATCAAGCAAATTTTCTTCCATTTTGGTTTACAGAACTGCATCATCAGTTTGAAGTCAGGTCAGCTCAATGTGTTAAAGTGGGAATAATTCCTTGCTTGAACTGAATAAGATGTTCATGTACTTTTTTTCTTGTTACTATTTTAATACCTGTATTAACAGTAAGAGAAGTTGAGGCTTTGAAAGGATAAGAATTTGGCTTAAGCTGAGCTTGAGGAAGAAAAAGTTTTAAGTATTTCTTTAAATACCTGTGTTTTCTTTTTCTCAATGCCAAAATCAAGAATTAAATATTTTGCTAAAAATAATTCAATTAAGAGAAAAATACCCTGAATTGAAACTGTTTTGCCCATAACAGTCACATAAACAAAATGAAATCTACACACAGAAATGGCTCTATCTGGCTATATTGAGACCTAAAAAAATAACTGTGTCCTTATACCCTATTGATGTATTAGAAAATAAACTAATTGCAGTTCTCAGAATGACACCTAAGAATGGGTGTCATTTCTGGGATGCATGGGAAGAATATCTCTGTAGTGAGGAGAGGAATGTTGCATGATGAGTGCCCTGCTAGAAGTTATGTATTATACTACATGTGAATTTATACTACCAGAGGTGCTATGAACCATTGATTACCATCCTTCATGATAAATCTGCCTGGAAAGCTAAATCCTAGTACTTTGCTACCTGTTCTGAGGACAGTGACAAACTTCAGGTGATTTTATGTTTTTGGTCCAAGTGCTTTCTGATTTTTTTTTTCTAAGCCCTTCTGCAAGGTCAAAAATTCTTATTTTTAAATTCTCTGGTGTGCAGAACTGCAACAGGCCAGGCTGCTTTAGTTCTAGAGTGCAAATGAGCTACTAATGGAATCCCAGCCTGTGTTCTGGGTTTGTTCAAGCATCTGTCACAGGTATGTCGAGGCAAACAGATATGTATGATTCTGTCTTTGAGCAGGCTCACTTAATCACAGAATTCTCTGGATGCACTCAGCTCTGCTCTAGGATTATGTGCATTTTGTTCAAGCCCTTATTCACTTGTATATTCTTTATCGGCATTGATTTCTCTGTTTGTATCTCCTTTAAATGACATTTTGTATAAATAGCAATAAACATCCTCAGTCCTGGAGATCCCTTAGACATGCAACAAAACTTTAATTTGGAAATCTCCTTTGAGCTGTTTCCACATGAGAAATCCAATGATCTCTGCTTTCAGCTGCACTTAAAACCTTTTGATAATGATTTGTCCTGCCTCAGCTCAGTGCTGAGTTACCTTCTTGTATTGGTTTCCTTCAGATCATTTCAGCAAAGGTGATCTGTGTGATATGGGACAAGCCAACCAGACTGGAATGACTGTGCCAAAGCGTATGCCACTCTTATGACAGTGCATTATTTAAGTGTATGTGAATATAATGTATTCCATGTACCATGTGTGTTATATATCTGTATTGTATGCAGTACCATATGTCTTTCTCTATATCACATGTAGTATCAGATCTTCAGAGAATCATAAACAGAGCTGGAAGGCACCTGCAAGGATCATCAATGTCCAGCTCCTGGCCCTGCACAGAACTGCTCCAAAAGTCACACTATGTGCCTGACACAATTGTCCAAGTGCTTCTTGAACTCTATCGGGCTTGCTGCCATGACCACTTCCCTGGGGAGCCTGTTCCAGTGCCCAGCCACCCTCTGGGTGAAGAATCTTTTCATAATATCCAACCTAAACCTCCCCTGACACAGCTTCAGGCCATTTCCTCAGGTCCTGTCACTGGTCACCAGAGAGAACAGATTGGTACCTGTCCCTCTAGGCCTGTGAAGAAGCTGCACACAATGATCAGTTCTCCCCTCAGTCTCCTTCCCTCAGCAGCTCTTCATATGCCTTCCCCTCTAGATCCTTCACCATCTTGTTAGCCTGTTTGTCTGGTTCTGTAACTTCATTAAGGTTACCGCTGATGATAGCACTGCAATGCTTTTATGTAAAGTTATACTGTTTTGACATTATTACCACAAGTTGGAAAATGTCAATCCTCACCTTCCAGATGCTATGTTTTTATTTTATCTGAAAATTTAAAACCAACACTTTCTAATCAGATATTTTTACTTCAGCATATTTTGCTGAAATTTCTAATTCCATTAGAATATTAGGCACTTTAGTGAATCAAATAAAACTGTACTAACAAATCTTATTATTGGTTCAGCTAAGCAGATTTTATTTAGCAGCTCTACTGGATACCAGATAATTCAACTGGGTAAGGGGGACACAGAAATCTCCAAAGCACATGAATCTGGTTCTTGTCCACTCCCTGTAAAGAACTCATTGCAGAAACTAATCAGATGCAGATCAGCATCATTTTGCAACAATTCACTGCTAGCTCCTGAGATCTTCAAAATCAGTATGTGAAGACCAGTATGTGATGTATGAGCTATTAGCACGGTAATGGTTTCCTCCGTGTTCAGATTAATTGTCTGTTAATTGCTGCTAATTGTCTGAGATTGTGCACCAGTGTGCTTCTCCCACTTTGTATTAATTCAATTAATCCTGGCCATATTTCCTGTGATCATAGCTTCTTATCTTGGACCTGATTCCATGCTTTTACCTTCTTTCTTTCAAGATCACTGAATGCATCTTCTTCAAGGCCAATGATTTTTCACATCTTTGTATACTGTATTAAGAGTCCTGGCTTGCCCTAAGACAAGTGGCTCTGTGAGGTATCTGTCAGTAAGTTAGGGAAGAAGGCATCTATCCCTTGCTGTCTGCATTTCAGATAGAGCCAGTACTGATGATGCACAACAGATATGTTTCCTGGTTAATTCCTTCCCCTCTAGACTTAAGTTTTGTGACCTTTCTAAGACAGTCAGGTGGAGTTAAACATTTGTTCTGAGCTAATTATTAAGACTGATTCATAATTTCAATTCTTTTTCAGCTTCCTGAATTTTTCTATTTCACAGAGTAGCTATGAGGACATTAAAATACTCTTCTGGAGTGTCTACATTAATCAAATAATCTAAGAAAAATTATTGAGACTTTTTAATGGCAAACACATAGTTTAGCAAAATCTGGACCAAAACATCTGTGTCTGACACAGTGTCTGAGAAAAGCTTAGAAATCAGAAAACAGTCTCCAAAGCATCCTGTTCTGGTGCTTGAATTGAAAAGTTAAACATTTTTAGCTACAAAGGTGCAGTCCAGGTTTTTCCTCTGCTATTCATCTGTATGGATATAGCTGTAGGCATGCAGGAAGTTCCCCAGCTGGTGGCTAGAAATGGTGCAGGAGTCTTTCACAGTTCACAGAATAGATTTTATTGTGGTATATGAAATATAAATGTACAATTATACATATTTTTAATATACATAATATTTATTTATTTCTATTTTGATTGATACTAGACTTGTTGTGTTAATACGTATTAGAATGAGTTAAGAGATTTAAAAATGTTCAAGAACAAATAGTAATTACAGTAGGGGTTTTTGTATTGGAAAATTAATGCTCCATGAAAATCTTGGCTAAATCCTTGAACAGCTGGGTTATCATAATTACTTAATTTTGAAGAAATAAACATTTCTTACAAATCTTTGTAATAATGTATAGACACAAATAAAATATTTCTCATCCACAAAGATTGAAAAGTTTTTTGTGTACAGACTCACGTTAAACTGGAAAAACAGGGTCTAACCTTTCTAATTATGTTTATGAAATAGAGGCAAGAATTTTTTAAGTTGTAAAAAACGAATCAACTGATAAGAAAAGAAATAGTTTTTCAGGTCATTCCATAGACTGGAAGGTCCTAAGATGAGCCTAGTGGCAGAACAGTGCTAGAAGTCATTCCTATTAATAAATTCTAAGGAATGTGTTATTATTGTGAACGTGTAGAAGAAATAATTCTGGTTTTCTGCTTCTTTCTTTTCAGCTACACAATGGTTATGAGACAGCATTCAGCAAATTGGGAAGCTCTAGTTGGATGATCCACATATTAATTACCTGTACTCTGCCTGTTGTATCCTGGGTATTACTAAAACAGAGGAAGAATCAGTAAAATGGGTTATAAGGATAGTTTGCATGGTCTGAGAAGATGTACTGGGGAAGCCTTTAGAAATTCATTATAATTTCTTGAGGGAAGCTTAGGTGCCAAGGTAGAAAGTGAAAGGAATGCACAGTGGAAGATGTTTAAGTATTAAAATAGCATTAATATTTATCAATGAAGTTCAGCAGAATGTAAGGAGAGAAAATAGCAGAGGTACTTCTGTGGACTTCATATTTTTATGGAACTCATTATCATAGTGTCCAAAGACCTCGCAATCATTAGGAATTTATTCCAATGTATATTTAAGATGAGACTTAACATGTCTTTAGGGATGGTAATTGAGCTCTAAAGAAATGACGATGAAGAGATTTAAACATTCCTAGGTACCAGTGTCTGAAGGTGAGCAATGAGCTCTGTAAACTCTACAGCAAGATGACAGAGTTCTCTCTCCCACATTCAGCTGGTGACCCAATTCTTTGGACAAACGCTTTCTTTTTTGAGCACTATCTAATCTTAATTTAAATCAAAGGAGGAGGAAAAGTAGCTGTATATAATTTTTCTGCTTTTTAAAAATGTTGATAATGATTTAGAGTCAAGGCAGTACTACCTTGAATTGAAAGCAAGTGCACCTCCCTCTCTTCCTTTAGTGCATTCTGTATGCTGCATGGCTATTTACTATAAATTCCCTGTATTTAAAAAAAAAGCTTTTAGTTTTTAGTGCAATTATATATTCTTAGAATTTAGAGGTGCTTGGAACAGTGAGAGTTCTGAACCTCAAGTCCTTTGGTTTTTGTTAACCATTCCAGTAAATGAAATGTTAGTGGTAACATTAGTCACCGTTTTGAGTATCCAGATGGATGTTTCCTTTACCGTGGAAAACTCAAGCAGTTTGCATTTCTTTAACTTGAGACAAATCCAGCTGAAATTTCGCCAAAGCATTTGACCCAAACACTTTCAGAAGCACATAATGTTTTTCTTGAGAAAATTTAGGAAATTATCAAAATGTACTCTGCTTTTTTCTCAGAGCTTTTGATTTATAACTAAATTTCTGAAGGATGGAAATACAGAGAGGAAGTCAATGATTACAAAACCAGTGAATGTATCAAGCAGTTTCAAATAAGTCTGCTGATTTTCCTTATAAATATCAGCAATTATAGTTGCAGAGTAAAAAAAAAAATGTATAGCAAGTTAGAGTCTGATTCAATCTAGCACAGCTGTACAAAACATTTCTATATCAATTATTTAAACTAGATTAAGTAGGGCTGATGAAATTTTCTAGTGCGACAGTTTCTGTTGTAAAGGCTGATGCAAAAAAAGCTAAACATTTTCCCAGAGCATTAATTGCACAAAAAATCTCATGAAATGTTGCTAAAGAACATCTGAAGAAACAGGGAAGTTTAAATTCAACCTTGAGATGACTGATGCAAGTAAATTGTGAGATGAAGTGAACTGGGTCCTCGTCTTTGCTCGAGACAGAAAAGCCTTCACCTTTCCCCTAGAGTGACCGTGTATAACAGATACAGTGAACTGGGAATAAAAAATGAAGAGCACGTGAGAAACAGGACACACGAGAAGTCAACCATGCAATTTGGTCCAAACTCCCACCTGTATTAGAACCAGTGCCACCAGAAAAGAATGTAAATTATTAGTGGTAATTGGAGACTCCTTACTGAGAGGCAACAAAACACCCATTTGTTATAGACAATTTCTCTAGAGAAATCTGCAGCCTACTAGGAGCTTGGATATAAAAAATTTTGAAGGGACAAGAAAGAAAGGCAGAGGTGGGGCCTGAAGGGTTATCCCTTATTAAAAAAAAAAAAAATTGACTACTCAGAATTGTCTCTGAAAAAAAGGAATGAACACATTAGAAGCTATAGGTAAAAATTAGCTGCCAAACCAGCAAAAGAAAACTCTGGGTTGGTGTTTACTGCAGGCCAGTGAAGATTAGGTTTAAGATCACCTGAGAAACCTGGTCAATAAACAAGTCTATGGGACATAATGAGATGCACCACAGGTTCCTGTGGGAAATGGTGAATGTTGTTACTAAGTCACTCTCCATCATATTTCCAAAGTCATGGCAGTCACGAAAAGTCCCCATGGAGCAGAAAAAGGAAAACATGATGCCCATTTTCTAAAAGGATAAAAAGAAGGACCCTGGGAGCTCCTGACCAGTCAGCTTCATCTCTGTGCCCAGTGAGGTCATGGAACAGATTCTCCTGGAAAATATATCAAGCCATATGGAGGACAAGGAGGTGACTGGAGACAGCGAGCACAGTTTCACCAAAGACAGATTATTCCTGACTAATTTTGTGCCCTTCGACTGTGTAGTTACTGTGTCCGTGGGCAAGGGAAGGGCTACAGAAGTCATTTACCTGGATTTCTGTAAGGCTTCTGGAATGGTCTCCTACAACACTTTGTCCACTAAATTGGAAAGATATGTGTTTGGTGGATGAACTGTTAGAAGGTTGAGGAATTTTCTAGGAGTCTGCATCCTAATAGTTACAATCAAGGGCTCAGTTCCCACGTGGATGCCAGTAAGGAGTGGAGTTCCTTAAGGGTGTGTACAGAGACAAATACTGTTCAGCAGCTTCATCAGTGGCATAGACAGTGGGAATGAATGGACCCACAGCACTGACCCACTCTTCAAGACTGTCAAGGTCCTTCTGGGTGGCATCTCTTCCCTCCAGTGTCATCAGCTGTTCTACTGAGCTTACTGTCACCTTCATATGCTGTGGGTGCCCCTGTGCCAGATGGAATCTCAAAGTATGGAACCTGCTGTGCTGTAGAAACAGGGTTATTTGCTGGTAACCAGGGTACAGCTGAGTGCAGAGGCTGCTTTTTTCCCCTGTATCTATCTCTTTGTAATTTCTTGAATCATTTTCTTAGTATCTGCTTCTGACTAGAATCAAAGTCAGAATTCTGGGTTATGTTGATCTTGGCTGAGTTTTACTTTGCAATCTTATATTACTACAGATTCTTCATGGCACTCTCTAGCCTAAACCAACAGAGAACACTGTCAAATATCTAATCAGGCTCTCCTTATTTGATTAAAAGGTGTTTTTTTCCTTCAACCTTGTGAATTGGAAGGATAATTATTCTTAAATTATCTATTAATCCCTCAAGGACAAGATTCTGTCACCTTCTTGTTTCATTGGAATGTGTTTAATATCAACAGTACAATCTGGAATCCCTAACAGTTGCTCTGTGAAGTAAGACTAAACCCATTTAATCTCTTTCATCAGTTCTGACATCCTCAAGTTTCCTTTGAGGAAGAAAGACGGGGAGAATTTGAAGACAAAATCATCTTCAGGTTTAGTTCCATATATATCTATCAGTTTCTGCAATGAAATGGGTTGGGGATTTTTAGTCCTCTGAAAGTGTCATTAATATGTGTGAAAATGTAAATCCTGAAAAACCTCTTCATGCAAGCATCCCCTACTCACAAGTGCAAGATCTCTTTATTAGAAATGTAGAAAGACATTTTCTACACTTTTTCTGCTGCTATGGATGTTTTCAAACTTAAGTTCCAGGCTGTTGCAACAAAATATTCAAACAGGTGGACACCTAATACTCTGATTCTGCTAGGGGAAATATTAATGGGCTCAAATTTATGCCCAGACTTTTCTGAAGTCCTTGATTCATTGGGTACTGAATTTTCCCTTTAATCCTCTTTCCTCTTTCCATTATTGACAAGAAAAAAAACATATTTTATTACAATCTAAGTGGGCAGAAAATCTCAAAAATGCAAGTTTAAAAATTATTTTAAAACTCATGGGAAAAAATTCAAAAATGAATAAAAGTTTTGCTCTTACTAGTACCATGAATTCTTGACTTATCAATGCCTTTCAGGGCATAATGGAGTTATATTGTGAAACTCCATTTTTAGACATGAATAAATCAGATGTAAATGGAAGCTCATAAAGATTGTGGTGTATTTGTTAAGTTCATTTGATAGCTTGTTTAGATGGAAACAATGCTGAGTATTTGACATAAATTTTACTGGATATTGTTCAATTTTTTTAACTGAGTGGTTTATTGATTTAGTAATTTTAATCCAAAGTCATGTAATTTGATGAAGCCATGCTTGTGAGTATTTGTAAATCTGCTAATACAAAGTACATACCATACATTGCAAGATTTCTTCCTGGGACTTTTAAAATAATTTTGAAATCTCTAACTTTGAAAGAAGTCACAAAAATAATGAAAATATTTTTTGCATTGCTGTATAGTTGAATCACAATGTTATTGATGCATTCCAGGCTAATGGAAGGCAGAAGAATCCAACCAATTTGCTTATGAGCAGAACTATGTCTTCATAGGTCCTCTATTCACCCTTAATTACAACATCTGAAAACTGTATTTAAAAATTACCCTTAATTATGTAGAGCCAGCTCAAGTGTAGAAGTTAGATTAATCTCACCACAGGTGCATGAATACATGTATGAGAGAACAGTGTCAGCCTCCATGATTTATGGTAGCTTAGTTCACTAAGCTTGAGAGAATTAACATAATTCTGCAGCCCTATATAATTGTTTATACCTCAATGCAGTTCATTAACTAAAGTTTTTATCTTTAATGCTAAAAAGTCACTGACTGAGGAAATATCGATGAAATGGTGATCTCCTACATGGTATGAAACTAGTTAACTGCTTGAGAAACAGGATCAGACTCCTCAGTGAAAGAAAATAATTTGGTTTAGCACCTGAAAAGGACTTGTTCTAAATAATGAAATAGAGCATAAAGAGCAGTTTCAAATATATGAATGAAACATTTCTCTCCTTGTCCAAGGAAAAGTGCTTCGATACCCTATTTAGGGAAAGGATTCAGGATGGTTAGTCCCAGACAATGCATCTCCCAAATTGACTTTGGATTTGTGGAATATTCTTTTATAACAAAAGTTTAAATGGTTCCTTCGTCTATGACTGGTTCATGCATGTCCTGTTCTATGATGAACTAATCTCTCCAGGCTGATTAGGGAAAACCTCTGCTACACAATACATGAGTTTGCATTCTCCTAAAGGAGTCAGCACTGAAAATTTCGCATCTGAGAATATCAGTCTCTTTTTCATTCTGTCCATTCACCTCTGAAAAAAAATCTTGTCTTGGAGTGCCCCAGACTGCTAGAAATTAGAGGATGCTATAAACACTATAGCATCAGATTTACAGGCAATTTGTGACATGCTTAGATATGCAAAGTAGCTGTTATGTTTCATAGTGATTTATTTATGCTTTATTTATATTTTATTAATGAAATTCTTTAAAAGCTCTATTGTATCTCTTGTCATACTCCTAACTGGTTGCAATGACTGAGAAGTCACCTTAGAAAGTAGGGGCTTGCAGTCTTCTGCTTCTGGAACAGTAAAACTCTAAAATACCATATACACTTCTACATGTTCTCCCAGCTCTTCCCCAACCTGTTTCTGTCAGTGGTTAAGCAGGTAAGTTGCTCTTGTTTCACCTGAGCTGCTACACTATCGAATTAAACAGAACGTTTCCTTGGAAGAGTGTAAAATTCATATGTTCCAGGCTTACTGGCTACATCTACAATATTAAATGATTTTACATAAGATGAAGTGTTGTAGAGTTATTGTGTCCACTCTGCTCAAAACTGTTTAAACTTAGCAGCAGTGCTGCCATATATGCCTTGTACAACTCAACTTTGAACCTTTTTAGAAGATTTCTTGATGAGTTCCTTGAGGCCCTAGACTATAAATACTATTTTTGGTTTTTTTTTTTTTTTTGGTTTTTTTTTTGTTTTTGTTTTTGTTTTTGTTTTTTTTGTTTTTGTTTTTTTTTTTTTTTTTGTAATTGCAGTGCCAGAAACAATGACAGCCGAGTTGCAGACCACCAGAACACTGTGGTTTTTACACAGTACTGAGTATATGTTTGAAAGGCTGGGATGGGACTTCAAGATGCTTCAAAATATTTTCAGCCAAAACCTGCTTTTGTAGTGAAGTAGTAGGGTGTAGGAAATCAGACCTGATGCTGTTGTATCCTTACGGATTGCTTCAAATTGTCCTTGAAATAAGCTCCCCTGATGTTAAGTTAAATTTCTTCACAGGTAGCATAAGTTTACGCTACCAAAGATTTCAGGAGAAAATAAATGTTTTTGTAATGTTGGTGACTGGGGAATTGGGACATGGGAGTAAACCATGGAGTTAACTTAGCTGGTAATGTAGATGTGCAGCATGTCTGTCATTCACGTAGCTCCCACGCAGCAAAACTGAAAGCTCTTCCAATATAATTTCAAATGATGAATGAGTTTGAGAATTATACCATCTGCTTGCTGACACAGGGAAAAAAATGTGTAATTCACTGAATTCATTATTCCTTCAGGTCTGATAACAGCAACAGATTGTTTGGAGGATGTAAACATCAAAGAGGGAGAAATGTTATTCACAAGGAAATGGCTTCATATTGTGGGATTAAATTAACAGAGTAGGAATGCTAAACTGGGGGGAAGAGGGGGTAAGTCAGCTGTGCTGACAAGCAAGATCCAAAGTCCATTGAGATAAGTAAGAAATCAGAATATGAAAGCAGATAGTTTAATGTGGAGGAGTTTTGGTAGCTTTCTGAATTTCCTACATGTGAAGGGCAGCCTGGTTTAGAAGATACTAAGGTTACAGAAGAGAAAGAAGGGTCACATAGACTGGTATCAAAATTATCTCTGTTGAAACCATGGAAATTCCAAATGTGAGGGGGAAAAATCCCTTGGCTTGATAGTGAAGAAGAACAAGCATCCACAGAATGACTTTGTAGACCTTTTATAGATGATTGTATCTCTTCTGGATAATACAGCTTTCCAAATATGACCAGGGGTAAAACCTTGAAGTGCTTTATCTATGCAGGTAAGGCAGAGCTATTGTTCTGGTTCTATGTTGGTAGAGTGCATCAGTCAGATAGGAAGCCAAAGATGCATTCATTTTTAAGTGCTAATGACATAACTCCTGCCAAAGACACATTCAAAAAAAAATTAATTTTTTAAGTATTAGGAGCAATTGTTTGGAACCTCTCTCAGTTAACATTTAAAAAATACCAACAGATGGCTCTTCCTGCATCCATGCAGCTGCCAGTTCCAAAATAAGTAGTGCTGAGAGACTTCTGGGTGAAGCTCAGGGACAGAAAAGGCAGCTGTCACTGAATATCTTAATTACAGCATTTACAAAGTTTTAATTAATGTAATGTTGTTTCTATAGCTATATTAATGTAGCATCCATTAGTATGTCATTGGTTATACTTTGTGAATTAAATTAGGAATTTGGCACATATAAGAAGTTTATGGAAACAAGTGTTTGATCTAAATCTTCAGCAGTACAGAGGAAGAATGCATTCAAAATATAACTTGAAAATGTTAAGTTTTCAGAGCCACAGGTGATGTCTTTTCATACTGTAAAGTTGTGGTTGATCACTCCTTGGAACTTTGATTTCAAGCTCATTCACCATTTTTTCTCTCTCCAGAAATCTTTTATTCTGTTACCCGTTTGAGGCTTAAAAGAATGCTTGCCTTTCCCATGACTTTTCTGAAGTCAAATAAAAATATCAGAATAAGGCATGGGAGACTGCTGTTAATAACACAGTCCTCCATTTTAAGAACATTCTCTTTCAATTGATCTGATCTAATAAAGCACTAGTTTTTCCTTTACTTCTTTATTTCCCAAATGCCATCTGTGTTTGTTCTGACCAGACAGTTAAATATCCCCGTGCTTTGTTTCTGAAGGTTGTCACTAAAATAAGAAAGACCACGGATGGATATTTTTTCTTGGTGAAGCTGTGTTTGATTACACAGAAGAACATTCATCCAACTTTCTTTTGATGACTATAAAAATTTGCTGGCCATTTTGAGTTGAAGAAGAGTGAGGAGCCAATACAGATGTCATGTCTTGTGCAGTCTAATAAGGTGAAAGCAGTTGCTGTAAATTAAATACAAAGTGATGATAACAAGCCCTTGCTTCGGTCTGTCCTGCATTCAGTTTTATATGGCACATGTTTGGCTGCACAAAGGAGTAACTGAGAAGCTGGTTCTGTTATTTTGTTAAGGAAACAGTCTGACCATTCACAGGCTGTGGCTGTGGCACCGCCAGCACCAGGGACTGTCACTGAAACCCCTTCACAGCAGCTGCTCCAGTGACCTGATGGGTCCCCCCTTGAGTCACTCCCCACACCCCTCACACTCACACACTCACACTCACACTCACACTGGTTTCCTGACCGGCTCAACCCTGGATTTCCCATGGCAGGGTCTCTGATGTCTCTTTCCATAAAGCCATTTATTCATAGTGCAGTAACCCAGAAACAGCTGGAGCTGGTGCCTCTGAGGAGAGACCCCCAACAAAGATCCCCCTCACAGTCTACCCAGTTTCACTCTTCCTCCTTAGCTCTTTGCTCCTGCCCTCCCTTTCCATTGCTCATCCACCTCGCTGGAATCACTCCTCTTCCTCTCCTTTGTTATTCAAAAGGTCAGCAGTTCCCTGCTCCTGCTGTGTCTCTCAGTGTCCCTTCCCATGTCTGGCACCCATCTTCATGCCTTTTATTATCCCAAAAGTTGGCAGTTCACAGCCTCCTGTCTTGGGCTCTCACCCCGAGCTCAGTTTGCATTTCTGCATCTCAATCTACGGCTTGCAGATTTCATTTTCATTTCCATATGAAACACTAGGTGAAGAATACATTGCAAAAGTATCTGCAGACCATGGTGACTGAGGCAAGGCTGGGAAGTATGAGAAAATCAGTACAATACAGGAGGAGATTACTTGCCCTTTTGGGAAGGGAGTTTCATGCAGAGCAGATTGTTTGAATTGATTACTTTCTTCTGTTGCTAGTAGTTTACCTAGGAAAAAGCATTAAAAACTTTTATTCTCTAGTGCAGAAGGTAATAATAAAAAAAACCCACCAGCCAACAAAACCCTGTAGGTTTCCCACTGCAAGACAATTGAAACATAATGGAAATTCAATTGATTTTCACTGGGGAAAGCTGCAGGGCACCAATTATCTGTGCTCCAGAATTGTTACTTGAAGTGCAGCTACACATTGAGGAGCCAATCAAATGTATTTCAATCCCTGCATGCAATATGCTCCTGACAACAGCATAAGGATCACATTTTTCAGCTTCTAATTAAATGGACATATCAACACAACCTTTGGTTGGCTTTTAAAAGGACATTTGAAATGCTCCTGGAAAAAATGAATGCCACATATTCAGTCGGAGTTGTGCAAAACTTCTATAAATCTCACTTTCAGTGATTATGAGCTGTATTTCTTATGCCTGTATAAATTCCAGCTTATGACCAGTATGTCTATATCAGATTTATGTGAAGGGCAAGTGTTAATTACAGTAGTTAAAAATATTTGAAACTGACTTCATATTTTATTCCTTGATCCAAATAAATCTAATAGCTGTTAGGAATATTTATTGCCTGCACATGGAAGAATTACTTTTTGGACTTTATAGAAGAGTTTTGTCATACTCTGTGCCAGCTGCTGATGGACTGCAAGCAGATAAGGACTGTCTCAGATCAAGCAGCAATGGCAAATCAAGACTTATACATAGAATGAATCTGAACTATTCTAAGCAGTGAGGTAGAGCAACAGGGCAGAGATTCAACTATTGAGGAAAATGGGTAAAAGTGGTTGAAAATTCTTACTGGGCTAGAACGTCATCTGGTTTCTGAGGGGCATTTCACTTCAGCTTTTTTGTTACAATGTGAATAACATAAAAGAGAATACATATATTTGTTTTATAAGAATTTACGAGAAGAATTGCAAATTTTAGTGGAACAGAATAAAGAACAGGACTCCTAGTTAGACAACAGTTTTAGAGAAACGTATCTTCTTCTTCTGTGTATCTCAATTTGAAATAATTGACATGCATAGCATTAAGTGTGTATCTATGTTTAGATATACATAATTATTTCCTCTGCTCTACTTGATAATACTAAGCCCTTGAACTTGGAGCTTGAGGCACTTCAGCCTCAAAAAAGATGCGTTCCCTCCTGCAGGAGTACAGAACAGGATCAGACATCTTGAAAAATGAGGAAATACGGAAAGATATGAAATGTAATTCAGGGAAAGAGCGACTGCGGGCAGACATGAAAGCCATTTTTAGATACAATGCAAAATAGAAATTAGTAAATTGTTCTCTGGGTTCCTAAACATTTGCAGTTCCTTCAAGCTCTGTATTGACATTTTCATGTTTAATAACTGTATTCCCTATTCTGTCATCCAAGACAAGAACAGGCTTAATATTCAGCAAGAGTGCTTTCAATTGGGCATTAGGAAAATATTTCTGGTAGACTAGCTAAGGAATG
Source organism: Eopsaltria australis (assembly GCA_034509425.1). Classification (NCBI taxonomy): domain Eukaryota; kingdom Metazoa; phylum Chordata; class Aves; order Passeriformes; family Petroicidae; genus Eopsaltria; species Eopsaltria australis. Next base: position 2,715,042 of record JAVTVJ010000157.1, on the reverse strand, counting down.
TCAATAAAAGTAGCAAAATCTGCATCATTTAACAAATGATTTAGGCAAACATCTGCTTAGAATAACATTATAGTTTTTCTTGCCGTAAGATTGGGTGGAAAAGAACTAGATTACCCATTTTCCTCAAGGCAGCTTTACATTAAATTTACAGACAAATGTGCTGAAGTTTTAGTAGCTGTTGTTCATGCCTCTCATCCTTCAGAGAGAAAAGAATATTTGCTTGGGATGCAAGACTAGCAGAGAAAGTGGGTGTCATGAAATAGTAACTGAAGTGACTTTCACACTTTGTTCTGCTGTTCCATACTGGGGCGAGCTTCACCTCTCTGGAGAAAAATGTTTTCAGGGTCCTGTGCTAAAAGGAACTGCACACTAATGCCGTACACATTTATTATAGACAAAGTTATGTTGTGTATACCATTAACTTTGCCATTTATTCCTCTTGGCTTCACTGGACTACTTACAAAGGAATATGCTCTTCAAGGTGACAAAAGAAGTCAAAGGAACCAGAGAGACAAACTGAAAATAGTTTGGGGGGCACAAGCAAATCATTGCATCAGTGAGGAAATTAAAAAGGATAATCTGGAATCTAATTGCTTTGATTCACTGAGATATCTGGAAATTATTAATTTTTATGTATTGTTCTTTCAGTTTCTAAATTGCAAGAATTGAATAATCCACATATATTCTTTCTGAAGTTGACTTTTTTTTTTTGTCATTCCTAAAATGGATTTCTCTGTATTGCATATAGTATGTGAGCATTTTGCCCAGTATAAAGAAATAGAGCTATGCCAGTTTCACTTTTTAGCTGGAAGGATAACAGTAGCATTTACATAAATCTGACTTTTGTCCTTTGCTTTCTATTAGAACCTCTATCAATAGATGGTGACATATCAATTTCCCTCCTATAAGCTGACTTTACACTTTCACAAATGGCTGCACAGCATGTAATTGTGATGAAATAATTCTTCTGAACTGATTCTGTAGCTTTGCTTGTAACTCTGGAAATTTGAATTTGTTAAATGGACACCCTTGTCCTGCTGAAGGTGGAAAGAAACAAGGAGAAGAAAATCAAGGGAGGTTTTTTCATTAGCCTGTTTGACTTTGAGAGCTTCTAATTCCACTCCAGCAAACACCTCTGATGTGTCATTCAACTCAATAATCAGACTCCTATCTGATAATGTAATCAGCAGAGATTTAAGAGCAATCTGGCTCCCAAAAGGGGAAATCCAGGGTGGGATACAGTTGTCAAAACACAGGTGTCTGGTTACGTTATAGATACTCTGTGGCTTCTTATTTGCTATCCAGCTGCCACATCAGAAGGAATATGGGTCTTGCAGAAGTCAACACCATATTTGCCAGCCTGCTGGAGCATCCTAGGCACTCTAAAGTATTTAGGCTGACTGTGTTCTACATAAAGTGCCTATAGATAAGAAAGAGAGTCACATACTTGTTGCTGTTTAGCTCTCTGGATTCTAGGACTGCTCTGATATCTCTATTGATGATAGTGGAAATTTAAGGATAATTTACACATCCCAGCAGCTATATTTGGATGTCTTGAAAAATAACTTGAGTATTGCTCTGCATCTCTCTCTTTTCAAGGTAACTATATTGATGAATACAAGTTCTTCCTCTTGTCAGATGAATATTAAGAGTTTTTTTAATTACTGTACTAAGCACGTTGAAATTCTGGATACATATTTAACTGTGGGGACCTAATTGCAAAATAATGTGTGAAAACTCTAGGAGAAAATATACTATAAACCCAGAATTGTTCCGCTAAGTAAAATTTAAAAGAATTTGCTTCTAGAACTTAACTCCCAGGTATTCTACGTATACTTTTTCAACGTACTCCATTTTTGATTTTTGTCAGACAACAATTTTTGTGCTGTAGGGCCTTGAGATATGTCATCCAATTGGAATGTTATGGAAAAAATAAGGATTTTTCACATCATCAGGCAAGAAATTATTAAATGGGAAAGAAATATATAACTTAAATACCTAAAGAAATCACTGTCATGCCCAGCTCATGCCATGGGCACCACAGAAATTAGTAAAGGGAATGAATTAGCTGATGCAGCTGCAGATGCTGCAGCCTGACAATGTTTGAGAGAATGCATGGATGCAACTCCAACAATAGACCAAAGAGAATGACCAAATTTATCAGACTACAAACCCCTCTATGCATCTGTTCAGAATAAGAAAAGGAACAGTGGAGGAAATGGGAAGCAAACCAAGAAAATGATAAAGTAACAACAGTCTGGGAGAAAATATTTACAAATAAATATATAATTGCTGTGTCTAGATGGTTTAATGATGAGATCATGGGGTATCAAAGGTTATTAGGTACAGAAAGTGTGGGAAGCACCAAAAATTTACCTGCTCCAAAAAAAAGCCACCAGTAGCTGCCTGACTTGCTGAAAGTTCACAAGTATCAGGCTGAGCTCAGTTAGGGGAGGCAAAGGGTCTACTTCCATTTCAATGCAGTCTTCCTGACCACAAAACTCACACAGGTGCAGTAGTAAGGGATTTATTGAAAGAAATCGCATCTGGATGTGGGGTTCTGTATTGAGTTGAACATTTTACAGCAATTATAACCAATCAACTAGTCAGGGCACTAAGAATACAGGGAAATTTACATATAGCCCATTGATTTTGTGGCAAAAGGTTTGAGTGCTTCCAACTACTGTCTGTAGTCTAATGGTGGACAGCAGACCTGCCCTTGCAGAGATCCCTTCATAGACTTATTCCTGTTAATCTAATTTTCTGTTTAAGTTTGAATTGATGTATAATTTTTCCATAATGCTATTTCTCATCTTTAATTTATTGGTTCTTAAAAAAATATAAGGAAAACAGTATTTATGGTTTCTATCATGCTTGGGGAAGTGACATTACAAGGCTAATTATTTGTTTCTGTTGAATTTTCCATAAAGGAATTTATTTGATTGCGTATTGACAAAATCACTGACTACTTTGTAGTCATACCAGTGGCATTTGAAGGACATTGTTTACTCTACCAGTGACTGAATATTTTCTTAAAAAATGTCCTTCTGCCTGCATCCACTGTGGATTTCTTGGTGTGTATCTCTAAAACATTCAGAAACAGGACATACATTTGGACAATACCTTTCACAAGAAAGTCATAATACCTAAAGTTGGTACTGAGCTTCTACATTACCATGATAAAAATAACTTTGGAACCAAATATGAAATTTCATTTATCTGTGTTTTTGTTATCTTGTCAGGTGTTTCTTCCAGCTTGGTTCCTTGGGAAATGTTAGCTGCAGCTCAGATAATTAAAAAAAGACCTTGAGGACTGCTGTGAACTTGCCAAGAACTGTGCTAAATGGAAGGAGTGTTTATCATTACACTCTTTCAAGCATGAGACAGAAGTTTCTGCTAAAATAAAGCTGGTCAGAGCTGTGATTCCATTTGATCCAGAAAAGCACACCCTAGCATTTTTAGTCTAAGGATATATCTAAGGATATAAGATTTTGAGATATCCATCAACACACAGCACACAGCTAATGAATTGTTCAGGGGTTCATCTCAGAGCAAAAGCTATGCTGATCATCCTGTCCTTTCTCTTCAGGAAGGTATTCCTTCAACCATATGGCAAGGTTGGATTTCTCCCCCTACTCCTGCCTTGATTACTCTCCTGCCTGCAGAGAGAGGCACACTTTAAACAGGAATTTGAACTATTGCAATGAAGTTCATCCTGCTGTATAAGCAAAATTTTACTGACCTGTCATTGTCAATTCATAATTTTGACACTGTAAGAATGGCTCTTCAATGTATAGCTGGTGAAAGTATTTCTGAAATGGAAAAGAAGAAAAAAAAATCATTAAAGCTTTTAGAGAGGCAATTAATTCCCTTCAGAAATTGCTTTCCACATTTCACAGACTAACTAAACAATTTTAATGGTGCAAAGTGCTATAGCAGCTGTTCATCAAGGAAGAAATAAACACCACAGCAGCTTCCAAGTGTACCATGATTACTGTTGCTTCTTCAATCTCTTTACCAAAGGTTTACACCAAAGTTGCTGTAACAGCAAAGAATCCATATAATGCTAGTTCTTTTTACATCCTAATTATACTTGAGTAAAAATTAAAAATTTAAGATCTTTTCAATGTTATTTTATGATGAGAAAAAATTAACCAATTATGAATTTGACCTTTATTACCCAGTTTGAATTTTAACTTTTTCCCCTTTTTTTTTTTCATGGACTTCCTCAGTTTTTACCAGCTGGGGAATCCAGCTGAAAATCCAGTGGGGTTTAAATAGCAGAAATGGGTAGAAAAGAAGGATTTGGCTGTCAAACACATTTTCCTGTTAGGTGGATATGTAACTGTCACCCTTTCAGAATAGCTCAAGTGTTCCTGAACACATGGTTGAGCATTAATAAATTTTTGTGCTATGGCTACACACGAAAACAAGGAATTAAAAGACTAAAGAAGTAGTCATGACTTGCAGGGAGGCTTCACTCTGCAGATATATGTATCTGAGACGAAGGTCACCTTCCTGTATAATCTTAAGGCTTCCTGACATGTTCATTCTCTGCTTATTACATCCCTTCTGATTATTTTATCAATGTTAAGAAACTTTTCATTAAAGGTTAACATTCAGGATGTTTCTAGAGGCTTTTGTTGGGAATTACTCACAAACTGAGGCTGCAAGGCATCTGGTGTTTGCTGTGCTCTTGCAGCTCTTCATGATCCATGTGTGTACTTTGTAGCTACAACCTAAGGAGTCTGCAGTGTGGAAGAGATAACAGAAAAGGGATCAGGTAAGAAAGATCTATTCACTGACCACTCAGATGTTGTCATATCCATTTGCATGCATTGCCATAACCATTAAATAGTCCGCAGTCAGTCTGTCTTTTCCTACTTTATTCCTCAAAGTATGATGATCAAAGCTGCAGCACGAAATGCTGAGACTCTAAGAAAGTAAACCATCAGGCTTTGCCTTGTTAAATATGTTTCCAGAATACCTTTGGGCATTTAAAAAATATATTCACTCAAATGTTCCATATCTCCTTTCAAAACCAAGTCAGCACCTATATGGAATCATTCTGTTACATGGTTGAACGTGGGACCTGAACAGGTCTGTGAATGTCACCTGCAGTGCTGATAAAGTCTATCAAATAGATTTATTTCATTTAGTTTAGCATAATTCAGTTTAATGTATCTTACTTACTATGTTGTGAAGACGTAACAAATGTATAGAGGAAAGGAAGCTGGACATGAGTTTCAGTGATAATGTTTTATCTGGTTAATGACTAGAACAGTAGGTGACTGTTTTAACAGGTTTGAAAGATTTATAGAAATTTTTGTCTTTGTTTGAAGACTGCTGAGGCTGGAAGATTGTTCCTTTCCTGTCTTCCCAACTCACTTTTACAACTGACTATTACGCTGTGTTCTATGAAGGATATGTAGCTGATTAGCCCCCTCAAATCATGGCCTACCTGTTTCATGTTATATATTTATATTGTACATTTAATATCACATATATTGTTTGCAGAGTACTATATGCCTGCATAGACTGTGAGATCAGAAGTGTTGTTAGAAAAGTAGTTTCCAAAAGTTTGTCTTACATTTGGTACTCTATAACAGGAAGATAGGATTATTTGTTTTTGTATAGAAAGACGAAAATAAGGGTGGTAGATCATATTCTGGTTGTTGTGTTAGGGCACAGACATGGAATAGACAACCAAAGGGGAAAAGTTAGTCTGGTCTTTGTTTTCAGTCCTTGACTTCTCCAGTGAAATGGAACTGAGACCTTGCTGAAAGCCTGATTGTATTGTCAGGACAGTCAGGGAGGGCAAATGAAGTCAAACAAAAAAATAAGATTCTTTCCTCCCCTCTGACCCAATCTGAACTTGAGCTGAAGTGGTTTTGAAGGTGAAATTAAGAAGATCCTTCATGTGTGTGACAGCATCTTAGATTGAAACCTTACTCAGTTTCTTAAACGAATTGGGTCCCAGAGGGCTCATGACTTGTGGGATATCTTTGTGAAGCGTGAAAGTCACCCCAACTAGAAACAGCCTGAGCTGAAAGACTGCAGGACTGTTCCAAGACTCTTCTCCTTGTCTGGACTGCCATTACTGGAACACAACCCACTAATTGTCCTGGTATGCCAACTGCAGGAATGCATAGAGAAAGGTTATATGGGTACTGTAACACTAATGCTTATATAAACCTTGAAAACAGAACTAAATAATAATCTGGCAAGAAACAGATGAGTCTTCAGCCCTTAAGTTTTGTTGGATGTTCTTGAAGCAATATTTTCCAACAGTGAATGTCTGTGTTCTATTACCTAATTTCATAACAAATTTATCTCCTTTCTGTGTTTTTCTTTCTGTTAACAGTTACACCTTCATTGTGTAAAAGATCTCCAGTAAATGGTTACAGAGCCCAAGTGTTCTGGAAGAAAAGCTTGACACATCCAAAATAAGGACTCTGATCTCTGAACTCCTGCAGAAGCATCTCTTCCTGAATCAGCTGTGCTTTCAGTGAAGCAAATAAAACTCTTAGAAATAAAATAGAAGAATGAAAAGTAGACTGCTTCCTTTTTTTTTTTGTCAATGATGATTTTAGCAGAAGGAACACACCAATTCTAACTTAGAGTAACTAAAAATCTAATGTTCCAGTCAAAGACGTTTTTATTTGGAAGAAGCTTTTAATGGCATTCAGCAGGAAGAAAGAATTTTTAAATTGCATATAAATTGAATAAGACACAATTTCACTTTAAGATTTTTCTTTAAAAATTTAAATAAATGTTGCAGTTTTGGAATCAGTAGGTTTAGGTTTGAAAATACCTATGGCATAATAATACATAATCCAAAAGACAAAGGTCTGGCCTCTTGTGGCAGTCAGAGTGACTGTCACTTGAGTCCTTTTTTTGTCCAGGAATCTTAGCAAACAACTTGCAGGTTTATAGTTTCCTTATCTTCTACAACAATAAACTTTTCCAACAGTAATTCATGTGTTTTCTGATTGTAAGATGAGTGGGGGTGAACATTCAAGCAAGGAGACAAGGCTGGTCAGTCAGTGGCCTTTAGCATCTCCACTTTATAGAATATTTTTTCATAGTTATCCAGTTCCTACTTATGGAAAATAAATAAATGGGGGAAAAAAAGGAAAAAGCCACCAAAAATCCCCTCTCATAAGCTCTTAATATCTTCAGGATAGTAAAATTTTGCAGTAAGACTGAACAGATTTGACTCTGTCTAATAGGTTTAATTTCTATTCCTAATATTGGGTATCTTACCCCACCACAATTAAATGCAAAGTGTGGAACTAAATCAGTGTAAAGCAAAATCCAGGATTTCCCTCATTTTCTGCTTTATCCCATTGGATCTTTGGCTTATGACTTTTACATTCCTTACTCAACAGCTTCCCAGCTTCCACTGAAAACATCTAGAACTCCCTTCTACCTCACTCTTCCTTTGCAAGCCTGTCATTCAAGTGACCAGGGCATTCACCTAAAGAAATGCAGCTTTAATCCCACTCTGTCTCATGAGGAAATTGAGCCCATATCTCTCATTTCTTTGGTAGGATCTGCAGCCCTGAGCTAGCAGCAGTGATGATCTGGGCAGCAGACTACCAGATTTACTGATAAAAGGCTGCTGAACTCAGAACAGGGAGAATCTGCTGCTTCTGGACCTGGCCATATTGACAGGTCCACTCGAACAAGTATAAATTATGCAAATCAAGGTCACTGGTAACACCACTTTTCCTCGCTGTGCACTTTTGAATTAAAATAACCATGACTGATATGTTTTGTGTTGAACTCAATGCTTCTCCAGTGAACTAGACATAATCTGAGCATGCATTTGATGAACTGGGGCTCCTTGGGGATGTCCTCTCTATGACTCAGGGTAAATTTGGCATTTGTGGCAATGGCACTACCAACACTTCTGAGTGTGCCTGGATTCCTACCCTTAGGCCACTGAATTACTACCAAATGATGAGGCCCTATGTGGAGCCACTCCTTGCTGTAGATTCTGGTACTCTTTTGCTGAATCAAAAGTGTTTTTTTCAACATTCTTAATTTTTTTCCTTTCCTAATATACCAGCCCAACATACATTGAAATGACTTAATGTCAGCTGCAGTGTTGTCAGACCATACCACTGCTTCCACAGCTCTGACCCTCAAATGTGAAGCCATTCTTTAGGTGCATTATCCCATCATATTACCTCTATGCTAAAATATCACATACTACCAAATAAATAAAAGGTTACAAGACCATTTGAATTAATTCAGATATGACTGAACTTTTGATAAAACAAATCAGTCATTAGGTTCAATCTTGTTCTACACTGTCCATCAATTTCTTTCTAATAAAATTGTGTTGCAAATTTGATACCATAAGTTTGATTATTTATATTCAGGAAAAAGTGATATGTATATATAGTGAAAAAAGTGAGGAATATCTTCTGCTCAGGGTGGATGAGTAGATAAGTAGAAGAATTTTAATTTGCCTGAGTTCCGGTGAAAAGGCTGTATTTACCTTTGTTTACCTTTGGCTGTATTTCTGGGGCAGAACTATAACTATTATAAATTAGCTCAGTCAATCTGAAATCAGTGAAGCTAAACAGATTTATTTGAGGTGAGGTGTCTATCTTTTATATCCTTCATTCCAAGCACTAACTCCACAGGATTGTGTGGCAGTCAATTTGCCTTGGTATTTTGAAGCAAAAGGGTAGAGATAGACAAAAGTAACCTTTAGATACTGAATTTAATATTGTGTTTACTCTGTTCCTCCCTGCTCCTAAATTTTAGAAAAAAATTTCTTTTTCCAGGCTGACCAACACAACCTGCTTTAAATGTCCATATCTCAGAATCAGAAAAGAGAAAACGTAAAGCTTTGTGAATACTTAGATAGTGTAAGGTGCTGCTGGCTTACCTTCTAAAATACAGACAAATAACTTTGATAATTGTTCTGTTTAATTCCAAATGAAATATGGAGACATATTTTAGGCAGTTTCATTGTTATTTAGATAACTGAAATTATCAATAAACATATTCTTACAATGTCCAGATGAAATGGTACAACCTCTCTATAAAACACTGGTTTTCAGGTGAAGATTAACAGTTACTCTTTAAAGCTTTTCCATACTTTTGAGTTGAAAAGGATGACGTCTATGATGAAGTTTCCTGTGCATTGCACATAAAGTCAGACTCATTTTATGCTATCAAAATCTTCTGGAACTGTGCAAGCTCCGTGCCATGCTGGCTTCAACATTAATCTGCTGATGAGTCTTAGTGGTCATCCTGCTCTTCACAGGAAAAGTACTTGCAGCCTTCACTGCAACAGACGGCCCAGAAAGCAAGGAAATGCAAGGGAAGGGTAAATAGTGCGGTCATTTGTTTAGCAACAGCAGAGTGAGAGGGTTTGAAACATTTTTTTCTTAATGCACTGTGGAAGGCTTAAAAAAATTTATTAACTCCTTAAAAATACCCCAAACAACAGGAAAATGGCAATTTCTTTTTAAATAACCCATTGGTATACTGCAGCTATTGTATTAAATATGATTTATTTACAAGTGGGGCTTCAGCTGAAACTATTCATTAACAAAGATAACAGGCACTGGCATCACAATCAATGGTTGAAAAAAAATTACCAGTTTGGGCTGAAGCTCCTTTCTAACAGTCTCCAGAAATGATTGCTTCTGGTACTGACTGAAGTGTTTTCAACTTGAATATTTTATTTCATCTCTCCATTTAAGCTAATCTGACTAACATTTTTAAAAAAGGTATAGAAGTAATTACTTTATTAAAAATGTGTTGACTAAACATTTACCTACATACTTACCTCTGTACTAACCTCTAATGTGTCTTTGTGGTAAGAGGTGTCTTTATAAAGGCAGCAAATATTAAAAAGTAGTTTATATTTTAATAATAAGATGAAGAAAAACTATTTACTGATTACACTGTATTTTCATTTAGTAATATTTTACTCCTCATTTCCACATGAGGAATTGAAGGCAACAGTAGTTCCACAGATAAAGAAAAGGTCTGAGCTAAAAGGGCTTTTTGCTGGACCATTTTCCCTGCAGAATGGGTTTTGGGTGGCATTCTCAGTACAGAATGTGCAATCAAATTCTGCACTGTAGAGGAGAGATTTGCATCTGCAGGCAGACTGAAAAAGAGTGTTTTGGCATGAGTTTCTAATTAGTCCTCCTTGGGCCAAATTTGTTCTCACGTGCACTGGTCACCAATTTTGCCATTTGCAATTTATACTGAGGAAAGTGAAAGAGGAAATCTGTTTTCTTAATGCTGTCCTCATTTTTGTACTTTATTGACAAACAACCTGCAACAGTCTAGATGTTATTGAGCATCCCCTGCCTGCAATTTCTTGAGTTTTATTAGTAGTATTTTTTTGAGGAGTAGATTTGATTTCTTTCAGCATAAATTTATTGTTCTCAAATTCTAGGAGGGGAGGAAATCCACACTGAAGCACTCTTCAGCTGGTCCCCTATGATGTTGAAATCTCAGGATGAATTGAGAACATATTTTCATTTAAGCCTTGCAGCTCTTAATCTTCTTGGGGTTCAGAAAATATGGCAGACTTCCACTAGACCTCTGCAACGCTGAACCTTGCAGCATGATTTAAGAACAATTTTTATTTTAGGCTTGCACACTTAAGACTCCCAGGAACAGGAAAATATGGCAAGTTTAGCTGTATAACTGCGGCTCCAATTCCCATTGGTTTGTTCTTATGTTTGTTTTGAAGAAACTTTTCTAATCTTCTTTCTGTTAAAATTTAAAAAAAGACCAAACATCCACACTTTCAGTAAATACTTGCATACTCATAATCCCCATAGTGATGGAATCAGAGATTTTCTTCTAATTCCAGTGTCTGGAGATTTGCAGGGCAGCAGAAGAGAAAAGCAAAACGTATTGTTTGAAAAATAATGTACTAAGTGGATCATGATGCCCACAGGCAAACAAAGGAAAGTCAAGAACATGACACAAGTGACAGACTTTATGTGGCTGCAAGTGGAAGAGAAAATGGAAGTCTGAGTTAAACACTTGTAAATGTTAAAGAATCACATGAGTTAAGGGTCTATTCAGATAGGATCTAAGGGAACTCTCACTCAGTGGTAAACAGCATTATACTGCTGGTGGCTGAGAGAAAAATGTTTGGAGCTTGAGTTCAGTTCAAACAGGAACCCAAGAATATGTCTGGGCCTATCTACAGATCATAGAATCACAGAATGGTTAAGGTTGGAAAGGACAACAGCAGGGTCATCTGGCCAAAATTCCCTGATCCAGCAGGGTTTTTCTGGAACGCATTGCACAGGATTGTGTCCAGACAGTTCTGGATGACAGCTTCAATAAAACACACAAGTGTTTTATTGCTAAACACTTGCACCTAACTGAGGAGGAATGCTCAGGCTAGAAACCCCCTTCAGCCTTCTCCTCTCTGGTCTTAATGAATCTAATTCCCTTAGTCTCCCCTCACACATCACGTGCTCTTGTCCCCAGCCATCTTTGCTGATGCTTCTCTGTATTCCCTCCAGCATGTCAGTGACTCTCCCACATTGCTGAGTCCAAACCCAGACATAACATTTCCCAAAGAGAGGAAATACCCATTTTCCTCAATGTACTATTAAAGCAGTGTGTGGGTAAGCCCTCATTGCAGAGGCATGCTGTCAGCTTGTGTTCAACTTGTTCAGCATGAGGACCTCCATCTCATGTTCTACAAAGCTGCTTTCCACTCAGCCAGCCCCCAGACTTTGTTTTACATGGGCTTATTCTGTATCACAGAGTTTATGTTTGGCTAAAATTGGTGCCTTTTGTGGCAGTCTGTTTCTCCAGCGTGTTGAGATCCCTCTATAAAACAGCCCTGCTCTCTGCCCAGCAAGTAGTTAATTCCTTCTTGGTTTTCATTTATTTTTGGCACACTCATGTCAAACTCCAAGTCATTAGTTACAGGAAGATATGCCAAAGCAGTACTGATTCCAGGGAAATTCATAACTGGCTACCAGTGGGATTTCACTGAAACTGCCTATCCAATCATTTGGCTATACACTTTGTATTCAACATGTTTAGGATATTGACTAGATTTAAACTTCTGAATGAAATAATAGTATGGGAGATCTGATGAAAACCTTGTTAAAATCATGATGTCCACTGGTCTCACATCACCTGCAAATCCAGTTGTCTCACTGTAGAAGGCACAGCTCGCCTTTGGTGAGTCTATGGTGACTGTTAGCAGTCCTTTTACTGTTCTTCAAAGGCCTGGATGCAGATTTCAGGAGGTCTTGCTCCACAACCTTCCTAGAGACTAAAGTAAGACTTAGAGTTTCCAAGATTCTCCTTTTGGTCCTTTTTGAGATGATAATGGTCAGCTCCCACAGCACTCTCAGATGCACTTCATCTGGTCCTATTATCTGGTTAATTTGAAGTCTCTAACTGGGATGCAGAAACTAATATCAGATTGACATTTTCCTAATAGATCCACATTTATAAATTTATCATATGACCTCAACCTTCACCACATGGCTCTTTCTAAACTGAATCTTTTTCATCCTGTTAACAAGTTTCAATTTCTGTTCTTCTAACTGTCTGCATTTCTACAAAACTTCTGCTACCTGACCCCTTTTGAAGAGGTAAGATTAATTTCCAGGCTTCAGATACATGCAGCTCATCTGAAAATCTGACTGGAAAATTCTGTATTCCCTCTTCTGCTTCAAAGAGAAACTGCATACTACAAATCAGAAAAACCACAGCTAAACCTCTGTCTCTTCCCAAGCCATATGGCTATGTCCTTTCTTGTCCTCTGAGGTCCACAAATATCACCTCATCTAAAGTACACTAAGTCATTAAACTCCACAATTAGTGGGGTTCTGATCCTTTTCTTCCTTTCATTTTTTTTCCTACTGTTAATGCCACACCACAAGTACAGTCACATTAGAGCCGTTTATTTGCTGAAGTGAAAAATCGATGTGTTCGCATCTAATTGACAAGCTTAATTTGAGCAATTGCATATATCTAGTAAGACCACTTTTAATACAGGGTTTTCCGCATGTGAATCTCAGATTACTCCTAGAAGAAATTGGTATCATTAGCTTTAGCTTTCAGAAATCTAACTTGAACCAAAGATGCTTACTGAAGTATTCCTGCAGCCCAGAAACAGTAAGGATGGCAGTGCAGTCCGACTGTGTACTCAGCCAATGCTGTTTCCCTTGGTTGTCTTAAAGCAACCCTCCTTAAAGGTCTCCAAAGCACATCAAATATGTTAGTTCTGAATTTTCAACCTGGACAGCATAAAACACATTGACTTCTGTCCCTCTGTATAAAAGAATCAGTCAGGCAGCTGCATGGCAAAACACACTTGGTTACAAGGACTTTCTTGCTTACTAAAGAAAATAAAAACCCCACACTTTTGTTTTTCATACAATGTAATAACACTGTGGGCTTTAACTTACACATCCTCTGAGTATTTTCACCTTGACACAGTTACCAACTTGTATATAGGGAATTCTTTTTTGTAGTAATAAGACTTTTCACAAGATTAGTCCTGAGTAAAAGTAATTAAAAACAAACAAAGAAAAAGATCAGGCAGTATTTCAGGACTTGATATATGGGTGAAATTGTGGCTTTCTGACACATCTAAAGTAAAATAAATGCGTACGTATCTTAAAGAACTTCTTTTTAAAAAGGCCTATTTGTAACATTATTCATAAATTAAGTAGCTGGTTTAAGATATTTGTTACCAGATTTGTTTTCTACTTATTGAACCTCTGTGAAGTGTTGTGGCATTTTATCTTTCTTGAAAAGGTTTTATTGGGTGTAATTTTTGATCATAGCTATATTGTGAAAAGTCATTACCTAGCTAACATCTCTCCTTCACTCAGGGATACTGGTTTATGTAAGGTAATTAAACTTTTAACAGAAACTTTTTCAAATTCCCCGGTCAATGTTGCCAAGATTTCTAAAATGACTTTTTAAACTTCATTTGCTGAATTGCTTTATCCTATTGGTCATTTCTATGTTGGATACTACATTAAAAAACAAAGGATCTATTTATTCCCCTGACACCTTTTATATCTTTTATCTCTTCTTTACAAAAACATCTGGCCATTAGCATACTAATAGCATCTCTGCTGGTTCTTAATGGAGCTTCTTTTATCTTTATGATACCATCTGGTTTCAAGTAACTTTTAAAGAAAAAATGGGTAAAAAAGTTAAACATCCCAAAGGCTGTCCTCTTTGTTGTTGAAAAAGACTGTGTGTAGGTATCAAGTGCTACACTTTGCTGAATCTCTTCTCCCTGGTGCAGGGATACAATCCTGGGATTGGAAGGGACCTTAAAGATCATCCAGTCCCCATCCCTTCATGCCATGGGCAGAGACACCTTCCACTAGACCAGGCAGATCAAAGCCTCATCCAGCCAGGCCTTGTCCACCTTATCCCACTCTCATGTCTTCAGAAGTGGCTAGATGCGCTGCAAATAATTAGGCATGCAGTGATACTTTGCCTCCCAACTTTTTCTGGTATCTGGGGAGAAATGCCATGTTGTCAAAGGTACAAAAGTGAAATTCACTTCTTCCCATCCAAATAACAACAACGGTGATAACAACAGTAATAATAGTAGTGCTTACTGCATAGGAGACTCAAAGTTAGGGTAACTCCAGTATTTGCCTCCCTTTGCTGCTCATTTCTTTGAAAGAAGAGAACCTGTGTTCCACAGCACAACAAACCTGGGTGGGGTGAACGGTGGGATACAATCTTGCTCTTCATGATTCCTCAGCCAGCTGAGGGAATCATGAATGTATAACACTAAGTACTCAGAAGAATTTTGCTTGCAGTGTTCGCTCTGCTGTATGAGCTCTGCCCTAAATGGGTTACTTCTTCTGTTGGCAGCATGCCTGTTGGACCTTCTGAAATGTGGAATACAGAGCCATTGTTTTTTATGCGAAAATGCTTTTAAATATTTAATATATTTTTATTGTACCCTGTATTCTTTTCATGTAATATCACTGTTGGATAAAAATAAATTAAGGTAGCTCCAGTTAATAAAACAACTGCTCTTGTAACAAAAATTCAGGTGAATCAAAGTCCAAAAGTTTGCTGTTGGCAAGTATGAATGTTCAAGGTCTTCATAAACTTGAGACATCTTTCAATGTCATCATCAGGCTTTTACTAATTAATTACTTGTGAACAAATGTTTCAACAACTGGATTCTAGGCAAAATCCTCTGAGGTTCACAGCCAACACCTTTAAAGTGCTGAGATAGTACAGTGGTGCACCACTTCAAGTTGTCCTCATCAATCACACATCCCTCAGTAAGTTCTGATATTTTTGCTTGTATTCTGATGAAAGATCTTAATTGAAAACATACAAGCCTGTACTGTATCAAAATTGCATTAAGGCACAAAATCCAAAGACCTCTCAAAGACCATTGAGTGGTGTTCATGGGAATGTTGGTACAGGTGTGAGTGCAGCTGGAGAGTTTTCTTCCGAGTTCAGAATATCAAGGAACCAATGACATGGCAGACATCACTTGATGCTGCTGGTACATGTCTTTCATGATGTTTTTCTTTAGTGCGCAAATGTCACCCAATCTTGGTAAAAAATTATATTGCTTTTGGATTTGGTTATGCAAATATCCCTGGAAGCGGCTACCCATGGAAGTGTTCAAGGCCAGGCTGGATGGGGCTCTGAGCAGCCTAGTCAAGTGGAAAGTCCTTGTCTGGGGCAGGGGGATAGGAACAAGGTGATCTTTAAGGTCACTTCCAACACAAGGTATCCTGTGAAACAACTGGACATTGAGGGAAATGAAGCCCTCCATCCCCCTGCCTTTTCCACAGCTCAGTTCAGTGATGTGTGGGGCTCTTCTGTGTTGTCAGGTGCCTCTGTGTAGTCCAGTAGCCCCTGAAAGAGCTGCCAATTGCTTCTGTTCCACTTTGGTCTGAAGTGCATTTTCTTGTAATACAATAGAAGCGATACAAGTGTGCTTTGCTTTGCAACTTAAATTCACAAAGTGCTTTCCAACAACATCAGCTCCAGTACCCTAAACCAATATCCACTTTGTTTTATGGTATATTTCCCAACCTTTCTGTAGTCAGAGATCGTAGCTGACAGAAAAGGAATTTTGCGCATCAATTTCTCAGAAGAAAAGTCCATTGCGAGGGACAGCTGTAACCCAACAGATCCTCTCTAAATATCATTACGTTTCTGTGCCATGTATTTCAATATACTACAGGCATCTGGGGAAATATGTTACAGGCATTTAATAATTTTTGGAATAACTAACAAAATTTGGACCATACCTCTTTACAGGCATTTAATAATTTTTGGAATAACTAACAAAATTTGGACCATACCTCTTTGAGAAAATGAAAATGATTATGCTTGTTGTTTCTGTCTTTGATCCTCCAGTCTTATTATCCAATTTTACTTCTATACCATCTGTAAGAAAGATATTCTTATTTTTCCCTTCCCAAACAACTTTGCTTAATACACTAAAAATGTAAATTTAGATCTTCTTAGTGCATTCTTGTGTGCAGTAGTGAGCTGTAATAATGATATTGATGTCATTGTCACTACTACTGACACAAACACCTGACCAGCAGAACTGTTGTTTCAGGCTCCCTGAAAATTTCAAGTAAATTTCACTGTGCATGTGTGGATATTTTTAGAACATGTTTGTAAATATGATTTGTAGAGTATTTTAAAAAGATTGTTAAAACTGGAGAAAAACTGTGTGGAAGAAAGCAAAAAAAGGTCCTTCAACTTCAGCTAGTCCTCTATCAAATTAAAAAGTATTTATTATATAAATGTGAAAAGTACTTTTTATCTTTCTTCAATGGCCTCTGGCACAGAAATAATAATAATATAGCAGGTTAACTCTCTGGTGCAGGGCCAAACTAATGGGCCATAAATTTAGCACAATGTTTTTGCATTTATTAGTCAGTGGCAAGATTCCCTCTGGTATTAGACAGAAGAAGATCTGACCTGCAGAGTACTCTTGTGACACTAAATACACAAAACTTCCTCATCAATGTGGAGCTGTGAGATCAGCTCTGTAGATGGCAGTAACTGATTAGCTGTTTGTAATCACAGTATCAGCATCTCAGACTTTGAAATCAGCCACTCAAAACCTGGCACAGTTTTTTTTTGTGAAAAGAGCAGCTTTTCCCCATTCTTCATGACTTACTTTAATTAAGCTCCCAGGGTTTGCTCAGTATCATCCTTCTGTTTTCTAGTTATTGGCTGTGGCCTGGAAAGCCATTGGAATAGTTTTCCAAGAGAAGTATAGCTAGTTAGTCATCTGCTACTCTAAATATATGTTTCCTTTCCAAAACTACTAGGAGTTTAGTGCATTTTTTGTAATTGCTTGTTCAAAGATCTCCTACAGATCTGTAGGCTTTTTCCTACACTTCATTTCCCTTACTGGATCATAGCAAATGATTTTATTTTTCATTTGCTGTGGAAGAAGAGCAAACATAATTTTTGTTTAATGTCAGCAAGCTTTAAAAGAGTTGATATTTAACTTGTGTTAATTAGGAATAGTTTTTTAACACGTTTTCTCTCTCTTTATTTATAGAAGAAAGGCAACTAGAATAGGTAATTTCTAATGTCACTTCAGTTCTCCGACCATTGTCTTGATTTTAGCATAGGTCACATTTATGAAATGTCAATGTATTCAGATAAATTCGCTATTCTATTCAGCCATTTTATTTAAATATTCTCATTAAGATGTAACAGATAAGACTGCATAAAACTATCATTGGTGTCTTGAAAAGAATTTCAATAGGTTCTTCTTTGAAATCTTTAAAGAGCATTTTATATATTCCTGCTCAAATAACATTTACTCCCATCAGAGGAAAGCAGTATGTTTATGCAATTTATTGCTTAGTGTTACGAGTCAGATTCTGATGGATCTTATGCTTATTCTACAAATAACTCTACAAATTAGCATTAATGACATCACTGGGGTCCAGTGTTTCCATTCTCATTGGTATTTGACCCAAAAGGAACACCCCGAAACTCAGTACAGTTCATTTGAACTGCACATTGAAAGACACTTCAAAATGACCATCAGTATCACTATCCCTTTTCTGCAGATGGAGAAAGGTGGGAGAAAAGTCTTACTAAAAAAGTCAGATGTAAGTAAAAATCCTGTTGATTGTCATATATTTCATGTCACTGTCTCTTCCAATTCATTAACT
Source organism: Eopsaltria australis (assembly GCA_034509425.1). Lineage (NCBI taxonomy): Eukaryota > Metazoa > Chordata > Aves > Passeriformes > Petroicidae > Eopsaltria > Eopsaltria australis. Next base: position 2,696,857 of record JAVTVJ010000157.1, on the reverse strand, counting down.
TATAATAGTCATGTGTAGTTGAACTGAATGATACCTTTTCACCTTTTTTATCAGTGACAAAAATCTTATTATAAGAGTCTAGATAGATTTTATATAGGGTTTTTTCTTTAAAATTTTTTTGGGTATTATAATTTAATGTTATTTTGAAAGAAACAAAAATGCTGTCAAAATATTGCATCAATAACTGCTAAGATTTTGTTCATCGATGGAGTTTAGCTTTTGAAAACAGCAAATATTAATGGTGCGTTGTTTGTTGCATTTATTACCTTTTGGTCACATAATATTTATCTGTACTTAAAGTAAAACAAAATATGAAATTTATGTCTATCTTAAAAGTACTCTCCTTGGGAACTAATTTAACGTATTTATTTTCCCAGTTCTTCCAATTAATAATCAATTTTCCGTCAATAAATTGATGACCCACTTACATCAGAAATAATTTGCACATGGAACAGTAAAAACACGAAAACATGGCACAAAAATGCTTGTTCTTGTACAACCAACTGCTCCGGATACTCCTTTTGGTGTATACCTAACAAAAAAATCTAAGAGACTGAGCCTTCTACTCAGAACAAACTTTTAATAATGCAGCAGAAAATAGTAAAACACAGCTAAGTTACTTAATTTGCTGTAAGGAAAGAGATTTTCTTTATCAAAATAAGACTAAAGATCAGTGTCATTACCTGTCTACAAATCCTTTTCAAGAATGTCTTATTTTGAAGAATTAAATAGTTTATATATTTTCCATCAACTGTTTTTGTCCTATTTTAAAAAGGAAGACAAACTATTTCTGCATGCACTTGAATTTTTATTGAGAAAGTACCCTGTCTTGATTGCTATCAGCTTTTAATAATCCAGTGGAAGTAGTGAGGAGATTTAAATTTTAAAATATTCTAAACTATGGAATAGCAGGACATTCTCCACTAATGTAATTTAGAGAAATAATAAGTAGATTGAAGTTTGACACACCTTTAATTCTGAGGTTGCCATTGATCTAAATGGTCTTCCTGGCTAGATCAATCATATGGAATCTATACATATGTAGCTAAACATGATCTGCAGAAAAGTGTCTATATGCAGAGCATATTCTATTTAGCCTCCAGAGAGAAATAATTTCATAAAAAATATAAAGAAAAAAATGTTTTTAATCATCCAGTGTTCCACTTTTCAGTAGTTAATTATGATGAATAGGGAGCTCTCCTCCAGCCTATGAAAAAAAAATAGGGATAATCTACTTCTGCAGATATGTATGTTATATAAGATGTTCCATTTTAGGTCTGAAAAGAATCAAAGGAAATATATGCTTGCATATATTATGTAATTTTTTTTAATGTACAGACAGTACATTGCAAGATATTCAAAAGAACAATTTTTTCCCAACATTTTTAGCCATTCAAAACAGGAACATGAGGCCTTAATACATTTTGGGGTTTTTCTCTAGTTTCTAAAAATCAGATTCTATGATTGCTAATTTTCCTAAACTTTAACTTAAAAAAAGGCTAAACCAACTGTCCCAAAAAATCCCAACCACCAACTCAACCAACCAATCAAAAAAAACCCAACCAAAAAAACCCCAATCCCAGCAGACCAACAGAAAAGTGAAGCTGCATGTCACAGTCTGAAATCTCTTTGGTGGCCTCTATTGAGAGAAGTGTTGTAGTATCCACCTTCAGCTCAAAAGGGCTCAGGCTGATTTGAGATGAACCCAGATTTTCAAATATATCCTTATCCCTTTAGTAGGATCATAGAAGCTGTGAGACTGATCACACTCATGCCAAACTCTAGCAACCTTTCTCGAACACTAGCTAAAACTACACGCAGAGCTAGATTCTTGAAAGGAATGAAGGAAATACGTACAAGTAGGAAGATATAGAATGGTGCTCCCAGTGAGAAAAATTCTTCCAAAGTGATGAAAAACAGTGAGATACTCTGCTTCCCAGCAAGTCTTAGGATTTTCAGGCGACCCTTGGATAATGAGGTCCCTGTCAACCCATGCAAGCTGTACAAAAATGAGTATGTACAAGTGACTTTTGATGACTGTAAGTGTGGGTTGATGGAAACTGAGAAATAGTTAGAAATTGCTTTCAAGTAAATGGATGAATTTCTTTGTACATTAATTTTATTTCTGCTGAGCTGAACCGTTCTGTGAAGCCCAAAGATTTGTTTAAAACAGCAGGTGTTTAATGTGCAAGAAAACAATTCTTAGACATGTCCTGAGTAACCTCTGAGACCTCTGGACAATTTTTTTTCATGTAGACCATAGTCTGGTGAAAGTCAACCTTTCACCTTTCAGCCCTACTTCACCCCTTCCCAGTCTTTAAACCAGAGTGCACACAGCCTTTCAGGGATACTTAAAAAAAATTCACATGCTGTCAAACAGTACAGAAAAAGAATGCCTTCCTCTTCAAATTCTTGGCAGACAGTCAGGGTTTTTTTTTGCAAAAATTTTGAACATATCTCTTAAAATAACTGGAATAAGATTGTGTGCAATATTGAATCAAAGAATACAAGAAGTGCATTGTTGGTGAAAACAGTGCATAAATCATTAGTTATGCACAGTTGGGGACAAAAGTTTTTTATTAAGTCCTTCATCTGGCAGAATTTTTCTTAACTTGCATAGGAATTTGCTTTGATGAAGATACTAAACAGGGAACTATTTCACTGGATGAATTGGGTGATTATTTCTTTTATGTGGGGGATGGCATCTTTGTATTTCAGTTCATATTCACAAAGCATGAGCAGAAATGTAGGTTAAGCCCCGGTTACCTGAATTTTTGAGAGGTGGCAACATACCCTACAACTGAGGTTAAATTAGGAGGAGTGAATGTATAGGAAAAAATACCACTGCCTACACTTTATTGTGAAGCACTGCTTGTCCCCTGTGGTGTTGGCAGTGTGCCTTAGGTTATATCCTCTTTGCATCTACCTCTTGAGCTTAGGGAGGCAAATAGGAAACCCTACATTAAGTAGATTTAACTTCCCAAAGGTGAGCATGAAGTATCCCTGTGCTTGGAAAGCTAAACACAATGTTTTTTGATAGGACTAAATTTCTGCCTTTGGAAAAAACCCTAGGTTTGTGTTTGGTTTAATGAAGAACACATCTCATGCTTTCTGCCTCTTGGATAAAACTTAATGTAATAGACATATAATTGAGCCACATAAGGCAGGATAAGATGATACAGGAATAAGGAAACAAGAGGATTTTTCCAGTCCTAGACACCTAGCTAAAAGAGACATCAAATGGGAGGATGAAATGCCAATTTTCTGGAGTAATGATCAAAGATTTTTATGGTATACTCCAGAGCAGTACACTATATGGTCTTTACTCAGGTGAGGGAATGCGTTCCTTTAGCACCAACTGATTTTCCTCATCCTTCAGCAGCAGCACTGGAATCATGAAAACTTTCAACCATGAAACCATTCTTGCTGGGATCCCAGCTGAGACCTGGAACACCACTGATACAAAGCTGTGAAGAGCAGTGGATTGTATCCTCTGGAGATGCTTGTCTCTTCCCCTTGCCTCTGGAAGGAATTTAGGACATGCATGAGAGTGATTTAGGCATCTAATCTCAGGTCTGAATATTAGGGGATGGATGATGACATCTTTTTTAACTTTTTTTTTTCTGGAAGCATATGTGAACCCACATGTATCTAACTTCTTCCAGAGTCTTCTGAATTACTCTCTGGAAAAGTTCCTAATCTGACACTTTGCAAGAGTGTTGCACTACTCCACATGAAATAGATGCCTCTTCATTCATTCCAGAGCTCTTTGTGTCACAAAGCTTATCCCTTAGCTGGGTTAAGCCATCTATATTTTATAGCTGGGCTGTCCATTTATATCACAACATATCCTGCAAATCTTCCAGATTGCTTTAATTCACAATTAAGTAAACTAGGCTGGTGTTAATTTTGTATAAAGCCAGCACACTGTGACATAACAAAGAAGCTTTCTTGAAAGCAGGGCTTCAGGTCTCAGGAAATTACATACCTGTGTTTCCGAATTTGTAAACCAGGCAGTTAATTACTTCAGATTTCTGGTAACAAACACTGTAAAAATTTAGTTGTTTAGGGTCCACAGCCTTTTTTTCATTAAACAGTATATTTTATGGAAATTAAGGCTTCGTAACCAGCTCCACAAGTGGCAAATCTTGACATTCAAATTCTCACTTTACATCAGCAGAGTATCTGACTTAATTCACTTCTCTAAAGAAAAACTGCTGCTCTCCATGAACTTTGCATGATACCACATCACAGCAAAAAGCCAAAAAGACATTTAATTCTCGCTGGCAAAAAGAGTTTTCATGCAGATAACTTTACAATGGAAAGCAGCATTATAAGCCCGACTGTCCTTGAAAGGTTTCTTTTCTTCCTAGAGGAAATGAATAAGGTTTTCTGAGGTAAGATGAGGTCTAAGGTTAATGTGCCTGTTGTAAATTCGGGCATGGGGATCATTTGTTCATAGGGAATGTGATAAGCTGTGGTAAGAATTAGTTGGTTTAAACAGTACATTAGGTGACAACAGAAGTCGTATCTCCATCTTGTAAAGTACTGCTCTGATTTTAGTTCATTGTTTTTGATTGACAATAACATGAGCAGAGAAATTTTATTTGTGGTATCCGAAGTGGATAATTTATTTTCTTTTATGATTTGAGTTACTGCATTTGGGGGGAAAATGAGAGAAATTTTAGAGAAAGGGCCTTTTTCTTAAATTAAAAGTAGAATGACATAAGACTTGTCAATATTCTATACTATTTCTACATGAACTTTCTTTATACAAATAAGTATTTTCAAACCTAAGATACTTGCAAACCTAGAAGTTTTTGTGGGAGGCTGAAAGTACCTGTCATTCATTTCTATTCCTGCAGAAAATAAAGGAACATTTCTTCCCCCCACAATTCCTATTGTAGGAAATTAATTTTATGTAGCTTGCAGCACCACAGGAACTTGATGGTTAGAGAATTATTTGTCAGAGATGGCTGGGCAGAACCTGCTTGGGAAGCCAGATGTGCTGTTACGGAGTTGTCAAAAATTACTGCTATTTTCATTTATGGGTCAGAAATTTTATGTTTACTAGGTAAAATAGGTTAGGCAAAATCATTGCCAATAATTTGTGGGTGGTCAGTAGGTCTGAGAAGAGTAGGAAATGCTGAGATAACCCAGTGGGATGATACTCTTTGTGAAGTAATAGGCATAAGGAAAAAAAAGGTCCATTTGTAAACCTTCTGAAAGTTTTGCAGACTGAGCAGTTTGCTTTTGAGTCAGTGGGCCATAAGTAGCTGTGACTGTTGTTTTCCTGGTCAATTTTCCTAGTTCTATTTGTTATTTTGTCTTGGTGTCTGCTGTATCTGGGCCAGCAGAAGCTATCTATGTCACTAGTGCCTGTTTTGTTACTTTATCTGCATTATTCATAGTGTCAGTCACTGAATATAAGCAATGCTCTTGCCTGCTACCCCATCATAAATAATTATAATATTCTTATCAACACTACTCCTACTAGTCAGATGGAAGGCCAGTTCTGCATTCCACAGCCTCCTATAGTCTGAAAAAATATTTCACATAGGGAAAAGTGTTACTACATAGGAACACAGGCTTCAGTCATCATTTATTTTCATTGCTTCTCCCTGTCCTGCTTTCTATTAATTTTTTGACCAAGTTAAAGACTCCTATTCATCTCCTTGTACCTAATTTCTGATTTTCTCACATGTCCCTTAATCGTTGCTCTCCACAGTGTTGTTTTCTTGTCTTGCTCCTATTTTTACCTGAATCTTTTCATTGCCTAAACAGCCCTGTCTCAAATATCCCCAATATGTAATTCCTGTACATAGAATAATTTTGTTTGGAAAAGACCTTTAAGATCATTGAATCCAAACATTAACCCAGGCCTGCCAAGTCCACAACTAAACCATGTCCCCAAGTCCCTTGTCTGCACACTTCTCGGAGCATGCTGTTCATACTTGAAAACCGTTCCAGTCAAGTATTTTTTCCTCCTTTCCAATCTAAACCTTCCCTGGTGCAACTTGAGACCTTTCTGTGTCATCCCATCACTTATTACTTGGGAGAAGAGACCAACAACCACTTGGCTACAGTCTCCTTTCAGATGGTTGTGTAGAGCAATAAGGTCCCCCCTGAGCCTCTCTTTCCCCATGCTAAACAATTCCAGCTCCCTCAGCCACTCCTCATCAGACTTGTGCTCAGGACTCCTCACCTACTGCATTGCCCTTTTCTGATCACGCTCCACCACCTCAGTGTCTTTCTTGTAGTGAAGGGCACAAAACTGAGTGCAGGATTTGGTATGTGTCTCTATCTCTTTCCTCTTGTCTCTATCTTATAATTTTAAAGCATAATTTGTTCTTGCTTTAAGCAATTATTTGTTTGCAATTATGTATTTAAGCTGCTATTATCTTGATCTAAATTAATCCCACATCAGAATAAAGAACACCTTGGTCTGCACTTTCCACTCAAGCATTATATATCAGTGAATTAAGGAAGCTCCACAGAGTTCTAACCTGGATCCTGGTTTCCTCCGGGGATAATACTGATAGCAAGCATTGATTCACAGAACATCAGGTTTCTGCCATGAGACTACTCAGTCAAAAGCAGGTGTTTTTTTGCCCCAAATCCATCTTCTGCATAGGTCCACCATAGCAACTCATACAGTGTGCTTGGTTTGGGCAGGGAAGGCTCAGACTGACTTTTTGTATATCCTCTTGCTCTCCATACATCTGTTAACATGTGTTTTAGAGCATGATCCTACAAAAATGCGAGAAGAAGATGCTACTGATGTGATTATAACTTTGAAAACCTGTTTCATTGGGATGCTTGATTTTATTCAGTTATTCTTTGCATGTAGCGTGTAAGAATCTTAACAACTGAGCAGATGGACAATTTATACAGCATATCCATCAACACTCGCATTTTATCAACTGTGACTGATCCTCAGAAACCATGAACACTCTGGGGTTTGGGGATCCCTTCTCTTTGCAGAGTCTACAGATCGATGTGTGCCGACAAACACCCCAGTAACTGCATTTCCTGCCGCCTCTGTGTCACACAGGGTGAGTTGGATCTTACGTGCAAAGACTGGCACTTTCTAGCAGCTGAAAAAAGCTGACAGTGTGATAAAAGAAATGATCTGGCTGCTGGAAGCATAATAGTGTGCAGAATATGCATCTACATATGTTGAATCTTTCTTGGTAATGACAACAGAAACATTTCAACTTGGAAGGGTATGAAAGGCTGACACAGGGTGAACTCGGGCAGCCAATCTTTGTCAGCATTTCTAGAGGGCAATGTAATAACAGAGGGGAAAAAAACCCAGCATCTACAAATCACCAAATAGAGAACACTCTTCAGGAAGCATTTAAACTGAAGGACAGTTAAAATTTATGACTGAGGCATTTAGGCTCAGGCTTTTCTGATCTTATGTGTCACAACAAAGTCAGCTGTAAAGCGATACCACAAAATCACTGCTAATGAGTGAGACCCAAGTGTCAGACAACTAAGTTTCAAGTCGAGTTCAAGATAAAGACAGAAATAAATTTATGGAATAGGTACTTGGAGTTTTCTGGTTTTGTTTCATAGGGAAAAAAAGAAATGTCATCTTCAGAACTGGTGGATTGAAGTGGTTTCAAATGGAAGGGAAAAAAGAAAAGAAAAGCTGCCAAAAATAGTAAAGTTTAAAGCTTCCCAGACATATTTTTCATACAGAGCATGTCTTTTTCCCTTTAAAATTTTTTCCCTTGTGACTTCATAGGAATCTAAAACAAAAGAATATTCTTCATTGTGATATATTGGGAGAAAATGGTTAAAGCCTTGTGAAAACTTTATGGAGGCCACATGCCAACATGTCTAATCTGATATTCATGTAACCGTTCTGCTGTACAGTATTCCAGAAAGTTTTTAACAAGTGAATTGAAGAGAAACAACTTTCATGTAGTTATATATATTGACAGTATTGCCATGTAGCCATGTCCAAAGCCTGAAAAATGGAATATGAAAGGAAAGTTTCACAGTGTGGTAAAGCTGATGAAAAGGCACATTTAAAGGGATGATACATTCAAACCATTAAGGGCCAGACGAGAAATGCTGTGTCTTGCATTAGCTTGTGATTCAGTCCTTATATGTCAGTGTTCTTTTCATAAAGTCTGCAAAACTTTGATGATAAATCTTGTGCTTCTAGCTCTCACTCTTGTAAATTTGTATTGTTATATTATAAGATAAAATACTGAAGGGGAGGTGTCACTGCTTATGGGGTTGAGATACATTGTGTGGTGGTGGGAAGAATGTTTCAGGATTACTTACTAGGGAATGCTTGTGTAATGAACCAGAGGTGGAAAATGAAGGGATCAAGGTGTTTGGGAGAGGACCAAACATGGGAAAACAGATAAGGGGATAAAGGGTCAAAGTGTGGAAAACTGTGACCATGTCTTCATGACATGTGAGCACAGCCTGTTTTATATTCTCATTAAAATCCCTCTCTAAATAATTTTCTACATAACGAATTGCCTATGTCAGGGGCACATGAGTAGATGGAGGTTCAAGTGCGAGCCCTTGGAGAGGGAACCATAGAGGTGACTTCTTTCAGCTAAGTTCAGATCAATTCATTTTATAGTCAATATAGATAAAATAATTACCTTCTTTAGAATGTGAAAGTGATGAGTTATTTCAGACATGGAATGTAAAGACTTTTAAGATAAATGTGTCAATTTCTCTTCAATGACTGCCAAAGCAGCCCAGGATGATTATCTCACTGAAAGGCATTTACAGTTGATAATCTGATCCTACCCTAGAAGACAAATATTGTGTCTTGTATTCAGGACAGATGACAGAGGAAATCACAGATCATGATTTACCCTGCTTGCAAGCAAGTGCTAAAGCACTCATGAAAGATCATGACAGTTAGAAAAATTATTTTAGAACTTAATATTTAAATATTTTCATTCTTATTCTTGATATTGGTGCCCAGCTACCCTTCAACATCTTGAAGGCTGGTAAGATCCGGGGGTTAACATGACTTTTAGGTCTGAACATGTACTACATGCTGGATTGTTCAAGCCCATCTGAAGGCAATAAAAAAGGCAATAACAAAAACAATCTCTGCCTTCAGGCTAAGATGTTCCATACCTTTTTCTCCTTGGTTTCAGATCAGCATTTGCAATAGCGTGTTAGAGAGGAAGAGCTGGCTTAATGCCTTCTGTTCATTAAACAGTTTGATGACAATATTACCGCTGAGCAGACCAGTATTTTCACTGAGTTGGTGTTATTGTCCACTTTTGTATGCTCTCTCTCATTAGCCATTCCATTTATTTTTAATCAATCATTATGATTGAACAAAAAGAGAATTATTTTTTCTTGAGTTGTATTCCTAACCATATCAAGAGTATCCAGAACATTCTTTTTTTCCCTGTATATGGCTTCATTATAAACCCTAAAAAGAAGCAAGTGAGCCTCAGGCAACACACATGGAAAATATAGTAAGCTACACTGTCCTGCCTCTGTGTTTCATTAGGGAATAACATAGGGGGAAATAATTCTTCTAAACTTTAAAGAGCATGTCTGTTCACTCCAGAAACTCAGTTTATTTGCTTTTTCCCATATGCTTTCAGCTTTTAATCCCTTGCCATGCTTGTTTCCATTATCAGAGATCCTTCTTTGCAGAACTTTTGCATTTAAAATGCTTCTTTTTGATAGTTTGTATTTGTCTGTACAATTGTTTCAAAGCCAATTCTTGTTAATTGGTGGAAGAATAAGAAATTTGGTGCTCCAGAGAGAAGCAAAAAAAAAAAAAAAATTTCAGCATTCAGAAATCAATGTCAGCAACAATTTATTAAATATTATGGTTTGATGGGGAATATTCAGGGTTAAATGAAAAGATTGCTTAATGTAGGGAAAAGACATCTTTCTTTATGACCAACTGGTCTCTGCAAGAAACCCCTGACACCCACCTAATATTAACTTCCTAATTTCATGCCATCATGAAAAATATCCTATATTATTAACAGAGAAAAACAATTAAGATCTATACGTGTTTCCTGCCTTATTCCTACTTAATTAATGTCCCTATTTACATGGAAAATAACTTAAATATCCATGTTATTTAGTTAACTACATTAAGATAGGCATGGAATTTTAATTTGGCTTCCTGCTTTCCCTTTCCTCTTTCCTGCGACATTATTTGAAATGTAGATACTGCGCTATATGTGCCTGATGTAGCAATATTGTAGCAACCATTTTTAAAATTTGAACAGTGATGTCCATCAAGCCTTTGCCTGGATTTGTCTGTTGAGAATTTCCTAACACTTTTCTGCAAGTGAGAATGTGAGATATGAATTTATGCAAATGGTATTGCAAAACCTGCCCTGCTACCAAACAAACACTGTATAATAAAGCAAAAAGGTTGATGCTTCTCCTGTAAATCCTTTGGGAAAATATAGGCATCTGTTGCTGGATGTTTATTCAGCTTGCAAGGACTGGAGTCAGTAGAACTATTTCACAGTCGAAGGAGAAAAAAGAAGGAGCACTTGCAGGATATGTTTTCACTTACCCAAACAGAAATGTGCAAAATGGTTCACATGAATCATACTTTAAAGCATTTTGATTTCCCTCCTCTGCTGAAGGAGCCCAGAGTGACTATCTCAAAAGTTACTGAGATAAATATCCCTGAAGGGACCCTGAAGATTTTGAGGGTCGGGTTGCTAGTTTGATAGCACAGTAGTGTTCTCCTTGAGTTTGGAAACATGGTTTAACTCCCTGCTGCCTGAGTGGGACCTTCCCTTATGAAGCAGAGCAAATAATTTTGAGTAGGGGCGTACAAAGTATTTTCACATGCTGACCAGGAGCTCTCCAAAATGATCATACATTTTATGTTAAGAAAACATAGGATAAACTTGGAATTTACTAGGTAATAATTTAGAAATAGATTTCCTTCCAGAGTTTGAAAAGGGACATTTGTATAAACCCAATTAGAAACTGTGTTGTTTCTTCAGTGTGAAACTTTGCTGTTCAAATACCAGTTCTACTGAAATTTCATGCAAATTTTCTTAAAGGGAACTGTAGCAGTGCTAAACCTTCTGGGAGCAGAGACACTTTTTATGTCTGTGGGTTTTATGTTGACATATCTCCATTGAAACAAAACTGAAACAACCCCTAATATTTACCCATTACGGAATATGCCAGTTATAAAAAAAATCATGTCTTTATCCAAGGAAAGTTTTGATCATTCAACACAGTCAGATCAAATGCAATTTTTATCAAATAATCTCAAGACTATGTGTCCTCTGATAAAGGACACTCTAACCCTCTCTTAATGGGGGACATTCTTCACATCAAAAGTTTGGAGAAGCCATTTAATAAACCTAATAGTACTCCTAACACAAGAGAGGATGCCCTCAAAGAGATAGAGAGCATTTGATTTTCCTGGTTGCTAATAATTTTTTGGAAAATATCATAGTCTAGTTAGTGATGCTGTACTGATTGATGTATCTTATTTAGATATGTTTCATAAAAGCACCAGATCTTCAGGGATTTATAAAAAATTGAATTGTGCTACAGGTAAATTAAACACTGTGGAAAAATTTCTCAGATGGCATAGCTAAAATAATCCAACTATGACAGGCAGGAAGAATTACTTGCTTTTTCAAATTAAAAAAAATCTAAGTTCCATGAAAGAAAAATATGAAAATAAGATATTGAAGAGATCTTGGTGCTTAGCTGTAGTTTGGCTGTCATATTCTAGTAAAAACAAAGGTCTACATAAGATGTTAAGAAAAAATATAAATAAGGCCCTGAGGCCAGGTAGATAATTTTGTAGTTATGAAACAGCTTCTAGATGTACTTTGCTACTGCCTGCTGACAAACTTACATATTGCCTTCTTTAAAAAGGGAAAATTCTTGCTCTAATGTTGTGTTGGATTTCAAGTTCAGTCATAGATCCTAAGGTGACCAAAGACTCGGCTGAATGGAGAGCAGAAAGTACTGAGATGCCTGGTTTACCTCTGGTCTGTTGCTTAAAGAGAGGGAGAGGAAAAAGACTTATTTTCACTTCTATTTTTCATATTAAATTTCGACCCTGCCTGGGGGCTTTAACAAAGCAATAATGCTTATCCATTACTAAAGGCTCATGGTGACTCCAAGAGCTCTCATTTGGATTGCAATAATGCCTTTGTATGTCCTGTGAAACACTAGATAAATAGAGGGATATTAGGTAGCATACTTGTTATTTAAGTCTGTCACTTTAAATCTTCTGTACAAATATTGTTTAAGATTCTTGTTTTCAGGCTAAATGGTTTCTTTCTTGTACTGTTTAAACTAAGCATAGTTTAAATAAACTAAACCAATCCAGACAAAAAGCCACCCTGGTAACACTAGGAAAGCTCTTAATCTCTGCTGCCATAGAAGTAACATGGTGAAAGGATGATCTTTAGTACTGGGGTAGAGGTATTTAGAGTAATTGAATGGGAGCAATTTAAATATGTCCCTCCAGATACCTTGGATGTTGTTCTTAAACCCACTCTGCTATATTGAAAGGTAAGAGGGAAATCACTCTGTCTTTAACTCTGTATTGTACATTTAAAATCTAAGTTCCCTGTGCCATGGTCAGTCTCTTGATGGAAATTGTCCCCTGAAGAATGGGACTTTTCCCAGAAAATGATCTGATGTTTGAACCTTTATATTTACCTATAGATATACATCCTAAAATAAGACTCTTCTCCCTGAGGAGGAAGCAGTGGCAGAAACAACATGAACTTACTGTAACTCCATTCCCCTCTCTCCCTCCCCTGCTGGGGGGGACAAGGTAGAGAATAGGGAATAAAATTCAGCCTGGGAAGGAGGGAGGAGTGCAGGCAAAGCATTTTAAAGATTTTGTTTACTTCTCATTATCCTGCTCTGATTTTGACTGGTTAAGAATTCCATTAACTTCCCCAAGTCGAGTCTGTCTTACCCAGGATGGTATTTGGTGAGTGAGCTCTCCCTGTTCTTATCCCAACCCATGACCCCCTTTTTTATGCTCTGTTGCCTGTCCAGCTGGGGAGGGGAGTCATAGAACAGCTTTTGTAGGCACCTGACTACCAGCCAAGATCAAACAACCACAGCATGCAATACTTTCTCCTCAAGCGTACTTAAAGAAGATTGTGGTGTTGGGGGGGGGGGGGGGGGTGGTATAGGGAGATAAATAAAAAAGAAAGCATTTTTATACTAAGAAAGAACTTATCTACCAGATGTCTACTTGGACTTGTAACATGTGATTTGCATTCTGACTGTGACAAGTAGATGTAACAATCTGTGAAGTTAAAAGCTGTAATAAATTTCCCCACTTTTTCTATGAAAGAGTGCTTATTTCCTGATTGACTGAGTTCACTAAATCAGAGCGAGTCACATATCTGAAAAAGGGTGCAGCCCTGAATTTGTAGTTGATATAAATCCATTGTGAGAAGATAATTACTTCTAACAAAGGAATAACATATGCACTTAATTTCAATTTACTTCTAGTAGAGCAAGTCCATGTAAGACATCCAACCATGGCCATTCTCTATGAAGCCAGAATAGAACATTTGTCAATAAAGTTTTTAATTTCTTGCTTTCCAGGTGCCAATGAGGGAATGAGGTTATAATGTGATAAATTAATCAAAATTATGAACTGCCAAATCATGAATGCATGGGCATGCTTAATTCAGTATTACATTCACTATTGCAATGAATTGTCCCAAATTCCAGTTCAACACTTAGGCCACACCTGAAATCTGTGAGTTACTGAGATGCACTGTATGTTAAATTAGGTGCCTTGTATAGTACCTGTCTGAGAAGGAGGCTCCAGTAAGTGAAACTGGACTGTAAAGTATTTTTCTGATGGATTGCAAACTATATGAGTAATATCTGAAAGAATATAAGTTTTTATCTTTGTGTTCATTAAATTTACTTTTTTTACACTCCTAAACTGATTTTTCTCCAACCTAGAATTATTTTTATTTCAATAATTTGTTTCATTTTAAACACAGCTTTGAGTGCTCATAGAAAGAATTGTAGTGTTTTCCCAAGTTTAGAGTTTTTTTATGTAAAATGACACTACGGATTAACAAGAAGCTAATTAAAGCATGTTGTTTAATGAGTTCTTGAAGTTCATAAATTAAGGAGACTTCATCCAGTTTCCTCTTTATTCATTTCACTTTTAAAAAAGACATTTCTATTTAGAAGTTCCACACTTTCTTGTAAATCAATTCTGTCTAATTTTTGAGGCACTTTTTATAGTCATTCATTATTAACACTGAAGTGTTTCATGATCTTTCCACATTATCTAGAAAATAAATGTTACCAATTTCTGAAATTAACTTCAATTCATTAAATAAAATCAGTTTGCATACTTGAATTCCGATTCTGACAGAAATCTTAGAAAATGTTATATTATTCTGTTGGAAAGAGAGCAGGGCCATGTTGGGAAAATATATGACATTCTCTTTTGCTTGCTATTAAATACACAACTTCCCAAGAATTCATGAACCTCATGAAATGCATGTTCTTCTGTAGAATCAGCATCATTCAGTCAACCAAAAACGTCTTTATAAATTGGTCTTTCATATTAGACCTTTAAAATCCAGGAAAAGATTTTATTGTGAATTGATGTTATTGTTTGAACATGAACCCTTCAGTGTTTACTCCCATCCAGAGGAACAGTTTAGCTATCCTTCCTTTCTCAAACATGTTACATCATCTTGTAAAACACCATCACAAAGGGTTGTATCAGGTTCCTGAAGACCTGAAAATCTGAGTGTGGAAATAATATGCTCCTGCAGATGAATTCATCCTGCTGTGTAAGGACAGCCAACACAGGAGACAGATGTGATAGCTTAGAGCAGAATGTTCCCTGGTGTATAATGCAGTGATAAAATGTGGGACACTTATGATATTTGTTATGAAATATTAGATGCATTTTTTTTTCCCAAGGCAATGAAGGAGCTCTCTTGGCTGCCTGAGTGATAAGTTTTTTTCAATATCACTAGACAATAAAACACTGGAAACTGCACAATAAATATCCTCTCCAGGTATTAGTTCTACTGAAATTAACCCTTGCAACTTTTCAACAACCCTACTGCTACTGAAAAATGACACGAATTGCACACAACATAAGTTCCTTCAGCAATCAACTGAAGTTAAAGAAAAGCAGTCTGCTATGGAGGGACATAAGAGTAGAATTTGTGTGTCTGTACTATGTTCTTGTAGAGTAGCCACAGTTGTGACTGTTTGTCAGAACTGAGAGATGGACATTTTTCAAATTTTCCATGATTGTATGTTACGGTTTAATGAGATTTTTGATGTTTTAGTCATCTGCTCTTCAGTGTTTCAAAAGCCATGCGTTTTTCCTTGCTAAAATGTAGAAATTACAGTTAAAACCTTCTCTTGAGCAGCCCTCATAAGTGATACAGACATTCTTGGCCAATAATCTATCAAGATTTCAATGCACATTCTTCTCCATTCTGATATACCATTTACAGTTTTATTATAGCTGTCATATTTCTTGGTATATGTATGTTTCAGATTGTCATATCTTAATAATGCAAAAATTTCTGACCAGATTAAGCATTTTGCTTTCATTAGAGAGGACTGTTGAATGCTCATGAATGAACTGGATGGTTTGTGTGTCAGCTCTCTGCTTCTTATTCCCACCTCAATTCATGAGCAAACCTTACAGACACATGTCTAAGAGAAACCAGAGCCACACATGCATGTACACAATGCCAATTTATTGTGTTTAATCTGAAAAGTCTTCAGCCTTACCCTGGGAATCTACAAACTATCAATAATATATTGATAAGTGTGCTTTTTATTATACTTCCACAGAGAGCCCTCGGGAATAACCAGATCCTGTGCTGGACAGGTGACTGAAAAGAACCTTTTCAGTCCTGGCAGAGAGTCATCAGCCACTTGCATACTTAGGAATAGGAAACAAATATAATCCTTTCACTAGTAGAAAGCCTTAAAATAATCCTTTGAAACTGATAAAAGCTGCATTCATAAACATGGCCCAACCATTTGTAACATATGTTAATTAAAATGCAGCTAATATTTTCATGCATATGTAAAAATCTAATTTCAGTTTCAGAGAACCCTTTTTGAGGTGTGTAACATCAGAACCTTGTTACATTGTATTATTCTTACTTATATTGCAATAGTGTGTTGTCAAAAGGTAGATCAGAGCCTGATGGTATCGTGTGCTTTGGAAACTCAATAACCGAGATAATGTCTTGCCTGACAGATGGTTTGATTATTCACTGTATGAATCCACTGTTCATCTCTATCTTCTTCATAATTTTGCTTCCATTTCAAAAGACATATGAAAGAACTGGGTGTCTTCCACTGATAGAAGACCCAAACACTTTGGATGGATGCGCAGTGTGTCTTTAACTGAATAGAAAAGTTAAAAGCATCAGAAAAATATAGGTAGACAAGAGATGCCCTATTGAATTTTTGGCCTATGTGATATTAAGATTTTTATTCTTCATGAGAGGTGGTTGTACAAAAGAATTCTACCCCGTGTTACATTTAGGATGCTAAAAGATGACATCGGACTTACTAGATGGATTCCTGGAAGAAAACCCTGTGGAGGGTATAAAGACAAAGACATAAGTCACTGAGCTAGAATGGGCTGGAAAGGGTGAGAATATGGGAAGTGTTGCTACAAGTGCTTTCTATCCATGTTGCTCTGCTGTAAGCACTTGTAAATCTAAGATACTAAGATAGATGGACTTTTGGAATGATCTGTTATGGGATCTTGTGTGTCTACTGATGATACAAGCATATTTGTTGACTCGTTTAAACAGAATGCCTAACTTAAATAAAATTATTTGTAATGGACCTTACTTTTAGCATTCCATCAATCAGCATGACGTTAAACATATGCTTTTTGTTAAGCCTACGATCAGTCAGTGAAAAGAAAGAGACATATTCACCCAAGTAGCTTTATTGCAGTGAAAGAGGTTGTCTGAAATAAAATCAGTAGAAAGAAGTAAAAAAGAAAGTTTAAAAATTGATTCAGATTGTATGGCAATGCAAACAAGATGCCATGAAGAGAGCCAGGGGATTGACTCCAGGGCAATGATTCTGAACAAGCTCTCACTTTCTCTGCAGGGCAAGCAATGACAGGTTTTTGCAGGATAAAATTGTGTTTGCAGGAAACTGCTACTCACAGAGCAACTGGTGTACATATAAATCCACATCCTACTTCATCTCATGATAACTTATTCATACAGTTCTAGCTGAGAGAGATTTTCCCCAGAACTAGTGAGGAAAACAATGGATTTGTGTTACCCTGAAACCTTTTGAAGGAACTTTATGGATTTGCTACCTGTCCTACAGTCTGACATATCACTTTCTCTATTGGAACCTATTACATGTATTTCCAAATTTGAAAAGAAGAGGAAGCAATCTGAATTTATGTCCTGATCAAATTCACAGATTGTGGGAAGTACCCTGAATAAATGATGAGAGTTTTCAATATTACATTTTATGCTGGCCCAGCTACTGTAATGTTTGATTGCTGTAATCATATTTCAGTTAGTATATCTAATAAGCTAAAGAAAGAAGAGCCATAAAAGTCCTTGGACCAGTATAATCCTTTACCCACTCTGAAATAAAACTGTTAAAGCAATAACTAAAGCAGTTAATATACCAGCATTTTGTAATAGGACAATCAGTAAAAACTAAAACACAAAGTGTAATTTCTTGTTTCCAAGTAAAACACGCTACATCCACTGTATGTCCCATAAAGGATCTTAGTTGACAAATCTCAGTTTAACTGGGGGCAAAATAATTGTCTATTATTTTAGCCTGGGGCTGTTTTGCTTTAAAAAATCAAATACTGATTTTGAAGAAATAGAGCAAGTAATTTTCTCTGAGAACACAGAGTTCCCACTGACAGTGGCTATTAAAAAGATTTAATGAAATCATCAGGAGTTGTTTGAAGCTGGTCTAGGTATATTTTTGTACTCAATCTGCACATCAATATTAATTTTTTAACACAGATGGATGTTTTATTGGTACCCAAGGAAGGAAGTAGAAAAAAGAGTTTAATGGAACTTCAAATTACAAGCAAGGCACAAAGCTGATGGAAACAAGTGTGAAATTAGACCTATGAAACACTATGAAAAATAAAATGCAGTAAATACATATGCAAATAAAAGGGGATGCTGGAAAAAATGGTGACCAATTCCATCTATGGAAAATGTATTTCAATGACACCTGTTTTCTGCATCATGTTTAAAGTCTGCCAGTCCAATCATTATAGACCTCCTTTCGAAGGTTGAATTATGTCTTGGTTAAATCTGACATCAAAACAAGCAATGCATAATTTCTGATTCGTGGAAAAAATATTGAAACACAAAATCTCAGAAAAAGGCTTTAGGTCTGACCCATCTTGAGCTCAGGTCTTGTCTCTCTCTCTGTTTTTTTTTTCATTTTTTTCTTCTCTCACCAGTGAGATTTCATTGTTTATCTTTCTGTTAAGGAAAATTCTCCTGAAATCTCAAAGTAAGAAATGTATTTTGAAAAATTATAGTGCCTTTTCTGGTTCTCATATAAAGAAACTAGCCTGAAAAGTACTAATGATATGGTAGATAGCATACATCACTTGATTAGCAAATTGTAAGTTAGTGGCAATAAACAAATTTAGGGCTTTTATAGGGGTACAAACTCAAAGTCCATTCATAAGAGATGAAAACTGTTCCCAGATTAATTTAAATCAGCTGAAGCCTATTTAAATAACCTGTGTCAATTTCACTGCCATTTATTTATTGAATCTTATACCTGGGCATCTCAAAAGTATTTTGTAGCTTAGAATGCTATAATGCTGCAATACTATGCCCATTTTATAGACGGGTAAGTGAGAAACAGAGTTTAAACGCCAAGTTGTCAGAGGACTCTTAGATACTTGTATCCTATTTAGGCACCTCCATTCTTCTGGAAGAAACACTGAAGGTTTTAAAAGTTGGTTAAGCTAAAACTTCAAATTATCCTTGGTAGGAATAAGTAGGAATAAACATCTTGGAAGATCTAGATCTAGATCTAAAGATCTAGCTATGCATTTTCAGGAGGAGTGGGAGTGTAAAATTTTCATCACATTAAGCTGTCTTCCCATGCTAATTCAAAAATTATTTAAATTGATGCCTTTCCAGAGATGGAAAGGAGGATCAAGAGTGATTGGATTGTTAACATGTGTTGAATCACTGATGTGAAAAGAATGACCTAAATATGAATGAATTGAAATATGCCTAGGAACCAGAAGATTGTGTCTGAACTGAATCTGGGTGATCTCATTTTCATCAGTTTTCATTGGAGGAACCAAACTAAAGGTGGATGATGTTTTCTCCTATGGACTAAAATTCAGATATACAGGATTTACAAGGGATAAAAATAAATTTATCACCACAAGGAGAAGAAATACACTGAGGATGACAAGAAAGACTCTGCTGATAGCAAGTATCAATAGTACCACAGGACACCCTTTCCTATGTCCTGGAAAATGAAAAAGGGAAAAAAAAGGAGAAACTATACTAAAATAAGTTAGAAAAAAAATGGTATAAAAGGAAAAAAGCATAGGTGAATAGGAATTTTTGTGCTGTGTGCACATCAAAATTTCAAGACAAGTTGATCGAAAAGCAATTTCCAAAATGTTCTGTAGGAAAGGTCTGCTCTCAGTAGTAGACAAACCAAAATATCAAAGAGGTTTTTAAATGACTCATGAAGGACGGACACAGCACAAAATCTCACCTTCATCACCTTCCCAGCTCAATGTGTCAGATATATATCTATGTCCCTGGAAGTGCTCAAGGCCAGGTTGGTTGGGGATCTGAGAAAATTGATCTAAGGGAAGGTATCCCTGCCCATTGCAGGGAGGTTGGAAGTTGATGATTTTTAAGGTCCCTTTCTATGATTCTACAATCATATATAAAGTTCACACTTGTAAGACTGTCTACTCATATAAGAAACCAAAGCCACCATCACTGGGAGCCAAAAATGTCTGTTTGGGAAAAACTATGAAGCAGCAGATACTATTGTCCTTTTGTGGGAATGATCTTATATTTACAAAAGTTACAGATTACAACTGATTACAGATCCCATAAGATTAAGTACTATAGAAAAAGGCTAAAAGCAAGACAGGAGAAGAAGCTGTAACTAGAGGTCACATAGAGAGCAGCAGTCTGCAAAAACAGGTCGCTTGCAGAGGCTGGAAAGCCAGGCTGAAGGGCGTGGTGAAATCATGTGGCATTTTCTTTCTCTACTATCTTGTCTTCCCGTTTCTCCAACATTATATATGTAATTTGAGAAATTGCATTCCTTATTTTAATAAGACCCAGGGTGCAAATTTTATTTGGAGAATGTTTTGTCTTGGGTTCATTGTGTCAGTGAGATCTGAGAATCAGCTGCAGAGTAAAAAACCCTGTCACTTGACATGCAGCTCTCAGTGTCTTCTCTCATGGGGGTTCTCTAATTAATATTGTCTTTAAAAACAAATAACTTTTAAGGGTTTAATTAACACAGAGTACTGACATTTTTAGTTTAAGCTGAACTGGTTTCATCAATAAATGCTTTCATCATTCTTTGTTCTTTCTCCCTTTTTGCACTTATTACTTGACAGTCAAATGGTTTGCTTTCCCAATTTAACAAATAGGAAATGTAGTAAATGATGCTTTGGATGCCCCTCTAAATATTTTTCTATCTTAAGAAAGCACATCAAATTCTGTGATCACATATTTTAACTATTTCTTAAGCATCTTTGAAAAACAGAAGTACCTCTTCACAGGTTATCCTGGCTTTTCAAACTTGCTCTTCTGTTTATTCTCTAGTTTTCCAGAAAAAAGGTTTTAGTCTGGCATTTGTAATCCAGATATTATAACCCTTAATGATCATTAAGATCACAAAATAGAAAGATCAGCTTCTTTGTGTGTAAAGAAGATGAATAGGAATATTTCAATTGTTGTTCTGCAGATACTGTGCATAAGCTTTCATTTCTCCATCATCCTTTAAAAGAAAAATGGGGGAATAAAGGCTTTTTCTGTTTTCTTAGAAAGTTTTTCAGGAGGTCCTTAACATTGAGTCAGATTTCTCTTAACAAATATTTCTGCATTTCCATCTGTGGTGCTGATCTCAGTTCTAATGTCTTCTGTGAGTCAGACTCATCATCAATCTCATCTCACAGTAGCAAGCTCTCCATCATACACTGACCTTCCTTCTCTTTTCTCAGAAGCTTTTCATTTTGAACTGCAACATATTCTGCTTGCTTTGTCTATTCCCTGTCATGGCTTCCCTTTCGTGGATATTTTCTTTCTGCCTTTGTATTCCTTCCCTCTACAGATAAACTGGGCATTGGTCCTCTTGGTCAGTCTGCTTCTGCTTATTACTTTGTCTTTGACCTTTTGTTTGACCGTATTTGTTCTGAACCAATGATTGTCATTGTTGGGAGCTTTTTCCCAGACAGTTTTGCTGTCCTTATTATTAAGATGCATTTCTGCAGGGTGAAATCTTCCTCTCAGCAGTCTCTCCAGTCATCTAGGGTCAGACGTCCCACAGCCCATCCTGTCAATTAATAGAGAATCTCTAATGCTTCCAAATTTACATGTACAGGCTGGAGTTTGAATTTCCTTCATTTGCATTTAGTTCTGGATCCGAAAAGACCCAAAATGTAGCTCTTTGAAGTCTCATACTGCCATCCATAAGAGCCACTGGACACTCCTCATCACTGTTCTAGAAATTTTACCATTTTTGCAGACAGTGCCAACCCATTCACTCCATTTACTTCATGTTCATTGCTATTGAAGATCCACTTTTTAAATAAGACTTGGTTGCAATGCTTGGGTTCTCTCTGTGGGAGCTGTTTTTACACTTGTTCATTTTTCTCATTTACCTCCTATTAATCTCATTATACTGACTGGTGCCACTGCACTTTATGAATTCCATGGCTGGGTAATAAGAAGTCACCATATTTGTGAAGACATGCTGATTATTTATTAAACAATGTATTAAGACATTCAGTCTCTCTCCTGTGCAAACCAGCAAACTCGCCTTTTGCAATCTCTTGTCCCACCCCAACTTTCATTCAGATGATTGCATTGAGATAAATGACTGAAAAAATGAAGCATTTCACATAGAGGCTTAGTTCTGCATCCCAATAGTCTTGTTGTTACTAGGAAATCATTCAATTCAGAATTTAATTTTGGCCAGTGTCATCTCATTACAGTTAATCACATCCTACATTACTAGTAGATTATTCTGTCACTCTTAATTTCAAGCACATCTCAGTGTTGTTATTGAGGGTATGTGTGCAGCAGCGTCACTGCTGTGGACTTCTCTCAAGCTAGGACCAAGGTGCAGTCCAAATGCCTTAATACAGCACTCTGACCCAAGCATCATCCATAATATATTCATGACACTTCCATGCAGGCAAGCACTACAGAAATGGAACAATCAATATTTAGACTGTAAACCTAGCTGGTTTTAAAACTTGCAATTCTGTGATTTATCTTATTTCTACAGAATTTTATCACATTCTGATACTGATGTTGGCTGAGATATTAGCAATAATGTGTAGTGGGAGACTGATTTGGAGTGTTTGAGACCTTGGTGTCAATGTGAATTTGGAATGAGGCGAAGCTGGAAAGTTGCTGTGGTATGTTAAGTCCAACAATTTTAAAGGTGACAGGAAGAAGAAGATGTTACAGGCTCTGTCATCCTGTGGTCTTCTCCAAGGAGGTCTGCATTTGAGCTCTATTTCTAGCTCAAACACTTACCTTACACATCATTTTGAACAATGCCTTTCACCTCTGTGATAACAATTCTCTTATCCTTGGTCTGCCATATCCATTTGAAATGTTAACTATCCAGGATATTATGACTTTATACCATAACCAATGAAATTCTTTAGGCTGATGGCACAATATCAAATTCAACTAACCAACCAACGAAAACAAAAGCCACCAAACCCCCCAAAAACCCCAAACAAACAAAAAACCCATAAAACCCCAAAAAGTCACCAAAAACCTAGTCTTGAATTTTACCACAAGATAAAAGAGGAATTGAAAACACTTCATTGTTTTTAATTCTTGCAAAAGAAAATTTTACTAAGAAAGGACTCAAATCCCTATCAACTTTGCCCTTATAAAATCACTTTTCTGCTTTTGCTATTATGAAATTTGAAAAATAAAGAACCAAAAATGGTGTGTGATTAAATGAAGAAAAGAGTGGTACCTTTCCAATTATTTTTGTAATTACAACAAGGAGTAAATCCGTCACAGAGAAGATCAGTGTATAATAAAAAAAAGCACATGACTATTGACCAACCCATCTTCCAACTTCAATGACAATTGAATAATATCACCACATGTGTTGAAGTAAAACTAAAAGAGGAGATAGGCATCTGAATTAATAGTGCTGCTGCATCTGGAAATATTACTTTCCTTGTTAGAGCCACCTTGTCCTTATGACTCTACCCTCTTGATTTCCCACATTTTCATAAATGATTCATAAGTGATTCACATGCTGACTTCCAGTGAATGTTCATAGTGACTGTGATCTTTCCTCTGTTGTTTACTCTTTTTTGGCATCAGACTGTGGTAGTGGACTGCACAACTAGCCCTCTCAGCAGTCTTGCCTCCTTCTGGAGCAAACCTGAGGACTCAAAACTTACTTTTTCCTCCATGCATTAAAGTCGGCTTTGGGAAACGAAGTGATTGGGGGAAGAGACCAGCAATCCATGAGCTCTACGGATGGTTTTATCATTGTCCCCCTGTTCTATGACTGAGTTTATTGTCCCACAGTTTTCTTGGTTTCTGTTGTTGGGTGTTGGATTTACACAGTTTGCTTCAGTACCTCTGCGATGTGAATAAAAGTGAAATGCTTGCAGCTGTCTTGGCATCCGTTTCATGCATACTGATTCCAATATACATTGTCATTCTAGGAAAATGCCCAATAAGTTACTCCATGATCCCTCTCAAGCCAGCAGTACTGTCCTTCAGAGCATGCTTCAGGGCACTTCATAGGGAGTGTAACCTTCCCTGACAACTCTAGGAACCTGACATGACACCGTAAGAATGTTCCCTGTTGTGTCTGCTTTCTGCTTAGCATTAAGGTTTTGAGTGAACTCTGTAAGCTCAGGGGCATTTTTCTGAGCTATTATTACATTATGGCATAAATATGGTAGCACTGATCCATGAGTTTTTCTTTTGCTGGCCTGTCTAGTTTTCCATCTTGTGGTTAGTTTCAATCTAGGATATTACAAACTTGGTTATACCCTGATAATTCAGGGTATTGCAAGTCTGTTAGAGCATGCAGCATGAAAAATATATGTGTATGCCCTGGCATAGTATAACCTTAAATGTATGATGACCACTGCTAGCTGTGTTGGAACAAAATGTTTGTTGCCTAAAAAGCAAATAGTTCTGAGTGTTCTCTTTCTCCTTCAGTGTAAACCTTGTAATTTGTCTGATGCTAAATCTTTTGCTCTTCCTCTGTCATTGACACTGCTTGGCCCAATCTGTTCATGGCACGTTTTAACTATCTGTCAGCCAATTCAATCCACCCAATGGCAGGTCTTTTTAAGCCCACAGTTGTTGCATAACCAAGTGTCTTGGTTTAACTGCAGTTGGCAAGTAGTCCCCATCCAGCTGCTCCCTCACTGCCCTCTGGTGAGACAGGGGAGAAAACTGGAAAAGTGAGAAAACTCTTGGATTGAAATAAAGATAGTTTAATAGGGAAGGAAAAACTTGTATGCAAAAAGAGCAAAATAAGGAATCACTCAGCACTTCCCATGGGCAGAAAACTCTTCTGCCATCCCCAGGAAATCAGGGCTCCATCACATGTAATGGTGACTTGAGAGGACAAACACCATTGCTGTCCTCTCACCCTTTCTTCTCTCCCCAGTTTTGTATGCTGAGTATGATGCTATATGGTCTGGAATATCTCTTGGGTCTTTTGGGGTCAGCTGTCCTGGCTGTGTCCCCTACCAAGTTCTTGTGCACCCCCAGATCCCTCACTGGTTGGGTGGGAAGAGGAGCAGAAAAGGCCTTGGCTCTGTGTGAGCACTGCTCAGCAATAACAAACCAATCCCTGTGTGTATCAACACTGTTTCCAGCAAAAATCCAAAGTGCATACCAGCTATTCCACAGAAAATTAACTCTCTCCCAGGCAAAAACATCATACAAAGACACTATAAAAATTCATTATGGAGTTATCTTGTCTATAGGAAAAGCCTAGACTTGATTTCCATCAGAAAGACTCTGTGCAAGTGAACAAGCAAAGAAATGAAACACTGCAAAATCACAAGATGCAACTGATGAAGGAAGATTTCTCCCTGTGCTGCATTAGTTTCATTCTGATGTGGAAAACAGAAAACAGTGGCAGAAGCAGTGAAGAGAAAGAGGACTAAAAGTGAAAACAGCTCTACTATGCTAACAGTAGTTGGAATATTTCTTCCACTTCTTATATAATCCTTACTATCTTCTATGAAGTCTTCTGTGAAGAAAATAATTTAATGTTATCTTTACAGACAAAAACAGAGGTGAAATTGAGGAGAAACTGTGGGAGACTGAAATTACTGAAGGTCACACAAGAAACTGGAAGCAAAGAAGAAAATCTTCTGGTTCTTTCTATTGCTGTATTTTTTTTTTTTCTTGTTTTATTAGCAATGTGTTGGACTCATACATGGAAAGAAGCAGAACAGTCTTTTTCATCTCTCTTTTCACTGCCCTCACACGGGGTTTTGGATATACTCCAGTGTTTTGCGTTTCATGGGATAAGTGGTAAGTCTCATGGAATTCCATATGTGACAGCAATTTAGATATCTGCATGCATCCTGGATCATACCAATTTAGAGTTTAATTAAACCTCCAAGGTTAAGTCAAATGACCTTGCATTTTCTGTGGTCAAAGTGTTTATATAGTATATATATATAGCACTGTGTAGCTCACAGGAAACTTTGGTTTCTCAGGGCTGCAAGCCTGTGCAAAAATTGATGGAGATAGATTAGGAGTGAGCAGAGCTGTCTCTACCCTATGTACTACAGCTCTGTGTAGAGTTGTCCCAAAAACAGACATAGGAAGATAAGCTGGTTCACATTCAGCTAGGAGAGAAGTATATAGGTTAAGTGGTATTAATCACTGAGCAATTGATTTAGGTTTGGATACTTCCAAAAACTGCAGTCTCCTTGATGGCTCATTGGGGCTATCATGTGTTATGATGGAGACAGTTTTCACACTTGTAGGGATGATAATACCTTTTCCCAGTGGATGGTTCTTTATGTTGATGGGGTTTGCATTTTATGCAAAGTCCATGTGACAAACAGAAATGACAGACACTGTGACCTAAAACTTTAAACTACACTTCACACATCCCCTGTATCACTGTGTCTCTGATGTGATTTTTCTTACCAGTCCAGTAGGGACTTGAATTCTTTTTTTTATGTTATCCTGTCTTGTAGAATATTTCAATAAATAAAAGAGTAAAATGTGAAAGTTTTGAAAGTAAATTTTATTATATGTGTTGTTCTCAAGTTACCATACATATTCTTATTCTGAAGTCTCATTAGGGTATGAAATTTTGGTGGTTAATAGCTTAAGAGGCTTATGAAGAAAATCTGGTTATTTTTACGATCATTGTTAAATCTGTCAAATTTGATTACCTTTCATAAGTGGGCATTAGTTAGAAGGCAGCTTTATTAGCATGTTCCTGATAGAGTCCTCATTTCAGTTAAACTGGACAACAAAATAAGCACTAAAAACATACATGTATTGCATTTAACAAAACTGGACCAAAGGAGTATGGAAAAATGAATAAAGCTCATAGTTAATTTCATTGTTACCTCTAGCACAGTGGATAATTTCTTATTCTAACTAATCTATGTGTCATATCTTTAATCCCCTCACTGCTAAGAAATCATCCTGCAGCTGGTCCTCGAGGAGCATTTGGCACTTCTTTTGTGAAATTCTCGACTTTATGGAAAGAAGTTTCAGCTGTATTTTATGGCCATTGACAAGTAATTATCTTTTTCTTGCCTACAAAGTCAGTATAACTGAAGAGTTATTTCCAGTCTATGTGATTGTGTTTGTCTTTGGAAGGATGAGGGCTAAAACAGACATGAATGAAATCCAATGTTTCCTAGGTTTTGTTTTTTTTTTAATTTTGGATGGCATTTGCCAGGGTTTGCATGGAAGCCGTACAACACATAGAAGTGGTATGAATATCTCTCAGGGTTTCAGCTCAGCCTATAGCAAATTGCTGATCTGAGAA
Source organism: Eopsaltria australis (assembly GCA_034509425.1). Lineage (NCBI taxonomy): Eukaryota > Metazoa > Chordata > Aves > Passeriformes > Petroicidae > Eopsaltria > Eopsaltria australis. The sequence goes on along the minus strand of JAVTVJ010000157.1, from coordinate 2,669,593 downwards.
TTAAAAATACATAAGGGATTAATCATTGTTGTCTCCTGGAAAGCACGCAAAGCAATATAGAGCTACTTCAGAGGGCTTGTTACAGCATGGATATGGGTGACCAGGAATTCGGCTGGTCCTTTCACAAAAAGTGTTGCTCCAGCTCCTGAGTTTGTCAGCGGTGAATTCCTGTTGACCTATTTTGGTAAAGAATCTTGCCCTAATAAAAGTTTTCTGCATTGTGTTATCTGAAACCATCACTGTGTTTTCAGTTCTTCATTAGTCTTCAATGATTTGGTATGTGCTTTGGCAGTGGAGGGTAGACCTGATTTTAGAAAAGGACTCCAAATTGATATTTAAAAGCTTGTCCTAGAATGCAGGGATAAACTTCAATCTGGACCTTACAAATTGTCTTATGCAGGTTATGCACAAAAAATCCCATAGGTTACAGGAAAGTGCCATTTTGAACCTTGAGGTTCTGGACACAAGATCTGTGTCTCAAGACCTGAAAATCCCATTGAATCCCACTGAGGGACTGAGATTAATTTTTTTTTTTTTTTTTTTTTAATAGCAGACGGAATTTTACCTAGCAGGTTTTGAAGGAGTAAGAGATATTCTTCTACCTAGAAATATAAACCAAAGTAATGTTGGTGTCTTTTCTCGCTAGCTAAGTTTAAGTTGCAGTGTTTTTCTTCTTCATGGATATTAACTGCAGCCAGAAATGGGGAATATGACAAATATTATTGCACAAAGCTTCCAAGTAGAGTGCATACAGAGGATAATATGGCCATCCAAACTGAGTTCAGTGCAACCAATGTTATTACTCTGAATGTCAAAGCAACAAATAGTGGCTGATATCTTCTATAGCAATGCCAATATCTTTGACACAAGTTGAATGGAAAGATGTACTGATTTTCTAGTTCCTTGATGAATGACAAAGGCAAAAATGATGCCTTGCCAAGATGACTTGGACGTGTTATTTACTATATATTTCTAGGGCAAAGTAATAATAAATAAGAAATATTTGTCCTGGAAAAGAAAGATTTGCAGGCTGTTTCCTTGCCAACAAAAGATATCTTTTGCAAAGCAATGCAACTGTGAAAAAATGCTCATATTATTTATAAAATATTCCCAAAGCAAGAAAAGAGGCTGACTCAGATAAAGCAAAAAGCTCTTTCATATGAAAGATATCCAGATGTACTAGCTGTGGTGGAAGTAGAATTTTGTCCTTTAGCTTTGAAAACAAAGCAGAGCTCTCTTAATTTCTCCAAATATTAGAATTGTTACTAAAATGCAATGCAATCAGTATGTTAGTGTGTCAGGGTCTTAGTCATTGATCAGGACCTCCATATGTTAATAAAAAAAAAGATCAAACAACTTCTCTTCACCACAACTGACACAGAGTGTCAGGCAGAAGAAAACAGATGGGTGTATAGACATGGATCAGCATGTGCAAAGCAGTGCAACTCTTCATTGTCATAGAATCACGGAATGGTTTGGGTTGGGAGGGACCTTAAAGATCACCTAGTTCCACCTCCCTGCCATGGACTAGGACACCTGCCACTAGACCAGTGGCTCATGGCTACATCCAACCTGGTCATGAACTCTTAACAGAGTTAAAAATCATCATCTGGAAGCAGTCAGAAGGCATCAGGATTAAATAGTTGGAAAGATTTGGATAAAAGTAAGATAGAAAAATGGTAAAGGCATGAAAAGCAAATGCAAGAGGCTGGCATCATCAGCCAGTCTGTGATGAGAGACAGCACCGTTGTTAATGAAATTTTTGCCACTAGGCTACCATCTCCATTAGATCTCTTTATTGGCACAGATCAGCTGTGATATTTGGTAGCTTGAACTAAGAGCCTCAAAATAGGCACCACGAACAAAGAAGTCCTTGGAAAATTATACTCTTACAATTTTGCTGACTGATATTGCTGATATTGCTGACTGATGGGGGAGGAGGCAAAAGATGCTTTGTGTACTCTTTTGCACTTATGCTGTGCAGAAAGAATCTGCAAAACTCACATATCACTGTCATATATCCACATACGGGGATATAAAGAACAAGGCATAAAAGACAGAATAAAATGCCCCAGTTTGTAAGCTAGAGACTTATAAGAGAGGAGTAAATTCATTGTAACAATGTTTGTTCATGATATTTATTCAAATGTATTAAAAGTCTGCTGCAAATTAATAATTTTACTCATAATTTATTGAATTTTCTTTAAAGCCTTTGAGACCTGACTGAACAATAGAAATTATATGGTTTTCCTGTATAACTATGTGCAATATGAATATATGAATATAAGTGCTGCAAACTTTAAGTGAAACATTGATGGAGAAGCAATGAGAATTATTTCTTAACAATTTACTCTTTGCTGAAGACTGGTTATTATATATACACAGCATAATATATGTTCTCAAATTTTTTATTGACTTGAAAGAGGAATTAATCTCTGATCTTGCATTTATACATTGTGCAGTGTTGCTCACAAGATTAATCCCCACTTATTTCTATGAAAATACTCTTTAACATAATAATGTATCTGTAAAACAGTTGAAGGATATACTCTAAAACAATACATGCTAGATGGGGCTCTGACAGCATTGTAATAGTAAGTTTTATCCTCTGAAGTGGATATTCTTTATATCAGGATTATTTACTGAAGCACTCTTTATGATATCAGTCAGGGAATTTATCTACCACCCATGGTGGAGCTTATGAGCAGGTCTACTAAAATTCCAGCCTGAATCTTTGTCCTTGTGGGTCAGGTTTTATGCTTGTTGCTGCTTCTAATCGACAGAGTTGCTGTCTTTGACTAGTTGATCATGCTTTTCTTCACTGACAATTAAAAATTATTGTAGTTGTAACTCAGGTCTCTTCCCAGTGATGAAACTCAAAAGGTTAAATCATATCTTTGATGTGAGGGCTACGCCAGGTCTTTGATCTGTAAACAGAGGCACTAAAACTGAAAAAGTGTCTCACCTGTTTGTGAGTAATTACTGTGCATTAATCTAAAGTCAAGTCTGAAATTATATTGCTCTATTAGCATATCAAAGACTTTTAGAGCAGAATATTATTTGACTAGGAGTTAGCTATTTAAGATAAGCTTGCAGGATGCCAGCAAAGTCATATTGCAAATATAAAAATGAAAAGCAAAAAGGAATTCTAATCAGCAGAATATATATTCAAACTCAAAAGTATTTATGTACAAGATATATGAATATAGAGAGTTTTATTGGGCTCCATTGCTCTTTCTCACAGTGTATGACTAAAGAAAGTAAGGAATGGTGGAACTACATCTCAGTCCTTGAAGTTTTACTGGAGGTTAGAATGATTCACATTTTGTAACATGTTTCTAATTTTGGCCAGTCTTTTCAAATTTCTTGCTTGCTCCAGGTCATTACTATAGCCCTATGAAAGTCAAGAAGGATAGACATTTCACTATTCCAGTAAGTTCTGAGCGTGATTAAAAAACTTGTAACAAGAGAGAGTGTATGGTTCAAACCACCTCTGGTTGCAGAGGGAACTGAATTTATATTGCCAGCTCCAGGGTGGACTGAGCTGATGAGGATGATCTGGGTCAGTCATCAGTGCAAAAAGAAATGCCATGGGTTTATCTGGGGCAATGGAACGATGTGGGTCTTTGCCTGAGCCACCAATCTGGGAGTGGTGTTGATTGCCAGGAAAAGCTTTCCTTTCAGTGCTTCCTGTTGGGCTCTGTCGGTTCAGTGTGTACGGGGCTGTGAAACAAAGCACTGAATTCTGTCTGACTCCTGTATAAAAGGAACTTAGGCCCCCACTTGAGATTACTAATTCCATTTCCAGAGCTGAGTGTGGCAATGTTGAGTGTCATGGTACCTGAGTGAGCTTCTTGGAAAATCTGGATCTAACCTATGGCACTGTGAGTTATGAACATTTGTCTGTCAGTTTCATGAGAATAAATGCTGCTGGTGAGTGAAAGCAAAATGCCTATATCAATGCCTTGGATAGAAGGGACAAAACTAAAGAAATGTATAAAATCAGCTTGACTGGGAGAAGAATCTATTCCTTTCTGCAAGGTATCTTGTCATCTTTTGGAAATAAATGACTCCTCATTATTGAACATTACAGAGAAGAAGTAATGAACATACATAGTTCTCCTGGGGATGATGAATATATATTAGCCTAAAACACAATTACTAAAAAATAGAAGAAAATTAAATAAAAAGTTTAAACAATTTGTACAATGTTTCATAACTCTGTATAGTAGCCAAACTTAAATAAAAGTTAAAGTAAAAAGAAGAGCTTGATTCATTGCTTAAAATGTAGACAATTTTCTTTGTCCTCTGTGAGTTACTACTTGTGCAGGTTATTTGCAGTTCTTTATAAGTCTAGATTAGACACTTCAAATTATTTTTATCAGCTGTCCTGAGAGATTTTACTATGAAGACTCAGAGAAAAATAAAGTTACCTGACACCTTTTTCTGGAATAATAATCAATTTTTTACTAAGCAGAAGTTTAACTCCTATATACATTTTCCAGATGCTTGCTGAATAAAATTATTTGCCTTGGTTAGATAAAGCTTTGAGTAGTAATATATAGAAAGTGTATGTGAAAAGCCTATCCAAACTTAATAATCAGAACCTGCTTATCTATAATGTAAAATAAAGGGTCTTCCAGGGAAATGGACTGATTTTGCATGTTTGGCTCACACAAGTTTCAGTCTAGCAAAACATGTATTACTGGACTTTGTCTGATTTTCAGTTTCTAATTCTCTAATGTGCTACTCCAATTCTATGTTTATATTTCTTTACAAATATCAACACATGTGGGAATTATTAAGAGGAAAGGAGGAATTAACTAGTAGAATTTAAAATTAAAGAAACTGACTTTATAAAAGCTACACATAAATTATGTATAGAGCCAAGAAAAGTTCAAGAATGGTCAACTGCACATAAAAGTAAATGATTCTGGCGCTTCAGAAGCTCATTAGTTGAGATGCTAGGGGTTATTGCAAAAGGCATCAAATTGTAATTTCTTTCCTAGAACTCGACTAAAATGGATCTGTGATGAATGGAGTAACAGGTCTTTCACCTATTTATTTTTGCTTTCATTGCAAGAGTGATCATTAAATAATACAGAAGGCTAAATGAATACTGTCATGGTGGTGTGCAAAACTTTCCCCCTTTGGATGGGTTACTGCAATTATCTTTATACTTAATGAAACTCAGTTGCAAGGTAAAATATATCAGAATAAACTTTACCTCAGCAACACAGTCCGTGGTTACATGTGCAGAAACAGAAGTTCATATGTCAAGTCTAAAGTTAATAAATGACCATTTTTCAATTATTTTCTCCATAACTTTATGTCTTTAGTTTAAAATATGCAAGTGATTTTCCCTTCTTTCCTTAGACAACATTTCCTATCTCACACCAGAAAAATCACCTAACCTCATTAAGTACAAAGAGGACAATGTTTCAACATTGGTTCATGGGACTACCTCATAAAATATTTCCAATGCCTTATAATTAAGATGATTTTCTTCCATTTTATATGTCACAGTTACAGCCAATATTAATATTTAAAGCAGATAATGTAACTGGAACATGTATGAAAGATTTGAAGGAATACCTTGAATCTTTTAGGGCATTTCCCATGTATTCACTTCTATAAAGTTTACCAGAATGGATAATGCATCTGGAGAGTGTGAACAATTTTCATCCTTCTTGCCTAGACCAGTCTATGTGTGCATATTTTGGGCCAGTATCTTGACTGACTGAACTCTGATACTCTGGCTTATAGTTGCAAGGATGCTATTAGCTCACTCACAGCTTTACTTTGATCATGTGTAAAAGCATTCTGCTTTTCAGACTGTACTTTCATACCTTGAAGTGTATTTCAGAGACATGTCTCTAAAATGTTGTGTCAGCATTCTTCATAGAGGCACCAGGTTTTAAAAATGGAAAGAAGTCTCTTTATGTCTGCTTTTCACCCTTTTCATGCAAACCTTTCTTGTCTGATTGCTATTGTAGTGGTTTACTTTTGTATGAGTGTTATCCCTCAATTTGTCTCCTTCAACATTGGTTCCCACATTTTGTCAGTACAGTGTATGTTTTTGTCATCATCACCATACTCGACTGCATCTTTTGTCTTTGGCTTTAAAGACTGTAATAATCTACATCATCCCCACCTACTATGTTTTTATATCAGGCTCAAATTTTTTTATAGCCTTTCTTCTATAATCTAGTAGGCTGTTTGTCCTCATATCTCTGTTTTCCCTGCTATTTACAGAGCCTTAGGAAAGAATTTCTAGTAAAAATCACTGAAGCCATCTCTCTGTCTTCCAGCTAAGCCTTTCTTCCTTTTTCATTCTCTGCACCCTCTGTCAAATACTGTGGCTCCAAAAGCTGTATTAAGATTTCCAAAGTTTCTTCACAGAATCACAGGATTGTCAGGGTTGGATGTGACCTCTGCAGGTCATCATGTCCAACTCCCCTGACAGAGCTGGGAGAGCAGGTGACACAGGAACATGCCCAGGTGGGTTTTGAATGTCTCCAGAGAGGAATACTCCATGACACCCCTGGGCAGCCTGTTCCAGTGCTCTGCTACCCTCAATATAAAGAAGTTCTTCCACATGTTGATATGGATCTTGTATTTTAGTTTGTGGTCATTGCTCCTTGTCCTGTTGCTGGGCATAATTAAAAACCATCTTCCTGACACCTACCTTAGAGATATTTGAATATACTGATGAGATACCCTCTCAGTTTACTCTTCTCTGGACTAAACATCTCCCCTCAAAAGAGAGGTGCTGCACACCCCGCATCGACCTGCTCCAGTAGCTCCTTGAATTTCTTGAGTTATGGAGACCAGAATTGAACACAATACTCCAGATGTGGCCTCACTAGGGCCAAGTAGAGGGACAGGATCACCTCCCTTGACCTGCTGGCCACAGTCTTCCTGACCCTAGGATATTATTGTCCCTCCTGGCAGCAAGGACACACTGCTAGCTCATAGTCAATTTGTCATCCACAAAAACTCCCAGTTTCTTCTCTGCAGAGCTGCTTTCTAGTCTAGGTCTGCCTCCCACCTGTACTGATATTTAGGGTTATTTCTCCCCAGGTGCAGTACCCAACACCTGCCTTTGTTGTACTTTGTAAGGTTTCTCTCCATCCAGCTCTTCAGCCTATCAAGGTCCTGCTGAATGGCAGCACAGCCTTCAGGTGTATCAGCCACTCCCCTCAGTTTTTTATCATCATCTGAACATTATTCTACAGTTCTTTTCTTTTCTTTTTTCTTTCTTACTGTTTTCCAAAAGATTATATATACTTGTCTTTGGTTCAATGTCAGTCTGAATTAGAATATATTTCAAATTTCTGATGAATCAGAAACTTCCTGGATCCTGCAGCTCTTCAGAAAAACTGATTTTTTCATCACATATTGGACAGCTTGAGCAACTGACAAGAAAATCAACATGAAAGAATTTCAAGGTCTGAAAATGCTGGAGCAGAGATACCAGGAAGGCAGAAAGAATTCTGTCCATCCCCTGTTTTGAACTCAGGGGAAGTCTGTCTAAAACTAGACATGTCAAACGAAATTAAATGTTCCGAGTTTAGCAAATAGGCATTTTCTTTTTTTTTAGGCTGTTAAACTGAAAAAGTTTTACTCCTTCATGAAAATGGCATTTAGTAGTATTTTTATTTTTTGTATTTTTGGTCATCACTTGACATTCTGACATGGTATGATATTCTGATATTCCAGAATGATAAATTTGGTAAAGAATATTGTGAATACTGAATAAATAAAGGATGAAAATTCACTGTTAGTATTATAAGATATCAATAAACATATGATATGTTTATATGATAAGCCAATGCAAACTTATTAAAATGGCAGCTCATACATGATTAACTAAATACTTTGAAACATTTATCTACAGATTCAACAATAAGTTAGGGGGAAAGAAAAACCTCACAACATTCTTCATGATTAAGATACTTCCAGTGACGGGAAAAGAACCTAGATAGAAATGGCAATGTATAACACATATCAGATAAGAGATCTTGCTGAGGCTTGGCACTAACACTTGAAAAATGAATTATCTGTAAAATGCAGTGCTAGTGGAAACATCTTATTTGTCTAATTACACTTGCAGCAAAATGCTGTGTTTGGGAAAACAGCATGAGGTGGGGTTATTTAATCTTATTTAAGTAAACATTATTGCATATTTTTCCTTATAAGACCTCTGATTTGCATGTGCACATATTAATTAACACATTAACTCTAAATTGGTTATGAAAAAGAAATTGGTGTTTTATATTTAGTGCCGTGCACCATTCAGCTTTACATACAGAGGACTTTTAAAATATGTACGCAGTGAGCAACATTATATAAATTCCTTCAGTTATTTTCATCACTCATGACCTATAGATTTTAATTTCTACCAACACAATTAATATTGAATTTCTAGCATTAGTTTTAGTGCTTGTGCAGACTTTATGCTAAAATTCTACTTAGTTACTTGCAGTTATGCTGATTTTTTACTAACCTATGACAGGAATTTCACTAGGTGATTTGGGGTTTGGAGTTGTGATTGTATTAAGGCTGGGAGTGAACTCCATTAAATTTATAAAGATGTTTATAATCTTAGCTAAAAATATCTACAAAAGAGCTTTTTTTAAAAAATAAAACCTAAAATAACCACTTTTGTAAAAAGACTACTGAACATCAGCCATGTCTTATAGCTGTGTATTTAAAGGGTCATATATTAAAAGGGACATTAACTTACTTAGCAGACAATACCAGCAGACTGATACATTTACTGATTCACTCAAATATGGGTATTTTCATGGATTTAGATTTTGAACAGTACTATTTTTGCTGTCTACATTTTTTTTAAAAATATGGCCTCAATCCATGCTAAGTTAATGTTAAAAATTGTGAATGAACCAGCAGAGACAGAATTTCAGAGTCTCAGAGCTCGTTCTCCATGCTGAGATAGAAAACCTCCAGGAGGTATCCATTTTACTTTACTTTTGAGAAGATTTGTTATCAGATATTAGAAGTTCCCTATAAAGGAAATCTGACTAAATCTGCTCACAGCTACTTTGTTCTTCACCTTTCCAGGCACTATCTTCTTGATCACCTGGCAGTGGAGAGGTATTCCACCAAGATTTTCTTGGACTGTTTTTTCCACTCTTTCTACCCCAAATTTGCCCTTTCTTGCCCACTTCTGTCAAGCAAGTCAGCTGTACCTCAGCCCCTCATTGTTAGGACAGCAAAAGTGCCTTTACCTGCCTCTCTAAGAAACTTTGAGCAGGTGGTGGTCTTCAGAAACACTTGTGCAAATGGAAGATGTTCACATTGAAGCATTTGCATTCATGGCAGCAGTTAAGTTTTTTCTTGTAAAATGTTAGTTTGTGCAGAATGTTGAAGCAGTCAACTCATGATTTGGAGCTCAGCATCATTTGAGCTGATTTCTTCATAATAAGAATTCTTTTATTTGCAGTTCTTTTAATAAGGCTACAGTGGTACTGACAAAATATTATTTCTAAATAAGAGAGGCAATATTTGAAGGAATTAACTAGAAAAGCAAGTTGATACTGTTTTGTGAAGGCAAAGATGTGCTGATCAAAGTACCTGCAGGACCCAATCCGTGTATCTTTGGGCTTATCAGGCTTTTTTATGCACAAATGTACCTGCAACGTCTTTAATTTCAGCCTGTAATCTATTTACTGGGGAAAAGCACTGCAAAAAGCATAGTCTGCTTTGAAAATATTTCACTGTGAAAACAGCAATGAAAAAGTCCACTGTCAATAATTTACATACCAAACACATTCTGTTCCCAAGTAAACAAATACTTGTTAGATTTCCATATGCAGACATTTCCAGAAATTCTAAAAATTATAGTTTAGTACCACTAATCATCCCCATAGGATTTTTAGTTAGTTTTAAGGTTAGAATTGCTACACCTGACTTCAGCTACATGTTTGCTACTTATATAAGACTAGTCTTTAGCCAATGGAAGTACTTGCACATCAGAATACCTGTTTTAGCAAGGTGTGAAGCATCCTTCAGAAGTGCCTCAGCCTTGCTATTGACTTTTGGAAGAGCTTAGCTCATTGTCTTAGACTCAATTCTGAATCTTAAGCATTTGAAATTAGGTGAAATTTCAGTCTTGGATAATTTATGTGCTCTGAGCCCTTCATACGAATATAAAGAACATATTCCTGATGAATCAAAAGGTACCAGTTTAGAACAGGGAGCTGCAGAGAAGAACTCCCTAAAGGGAAAAAGGTTAATCATTATCCAGGCTTATTCAAACTGAGGTCTCACTGCACAAGTAGCCTCTTGCTGTTCACTCTCAGGCAGTGTTTCAACCATGAGAGATAATCCAAATTTACTAAAAAACCACCCATGTTTTCTCTAGATTGCCAAATGTTGTTCTTTAAGATATTGGACCATATTGGACAAAATACTGGTAAAAATACTTTAGATTTGTGAGTGCAAAAGAGGAAGTTCTATGAAACATAGAGCCATTATTGGTTAATTGCTGTGTGTGGATAACTGGCTAGGTCTAACCATGCCAGTTTAAGAAAAATGAATGTAATCTAAAACATCTGACAAAGCACACCAACTTATTTTGTTTATCCAAAGGCTGTATTTTTTGCCTCACTGATTTTATGGGACAATGGTTTGTTTTTTCCCCCAAATGATGTTTTCCTCTCTATCCTATTTTCAATAATCAGACATATCTCTGTTTCAGAATGAAATCTCCATTTATGACTGATGTTGTTTTCCTCAGGTGATATTTTTTAATTCATTAATTTAATTTCAATATTTAATTAAACACATGGGCATGTCTGGTGAGAAGTGCTGAGTAAGCAAGTCAAATACATCTGTTTGCCATGGGTTAGGTCAGGACAGACTTAAGCACATGCATTAATTACTGTGCAATAACAAGATCTATGTGAAGGATTTTTGAGTGTTGTCTCTGTGACAGTGTAGTTATTAATACATAGAACAATGCACAGGTGCAGAAACTGGTTACTTTTAATTCACCTTTCCTCCTTTGCTGGAGAGGTGGTTGTTGGCATTCAGGAGAAGCAGAATGCTAAATCTGTTACCTTTGGCCCTGTGAACTTGGTCCCAGGTGTTCTTGGAGATCCTCTGTGGTCAGGTGTCCCCAAAGGGGACCTGGTGGATGGGGTATATGAATTGAGAGTATCTTCCACTCAGTTTGATTTTTACTTCAGGGCAAATGACCCTGAAGAGCTGCCCATTGATTGGTGCAATGTGTCAATTGGCAAGTATTCCTGTATCATTTTAGTTCTCATACCTCTGCCATTTATGTGCTTGGATTTGGGGTATTTTTAGATTTTTGTTTTTTTTATGTTCAATGGGGTTTTGTCTTTGTTTTCTTTTTGTTTGTTTAGGGGTTTTTGGTCATTAGTTTTTAATAATGGCTAACTGTCCTTAACAATATTTACACCCCTAAAATCACAACATTCTGAAAGTCAAACTGCAACAAGCCCACTTGGTGTGCTTCCAGATCAGTAGGCCATGACACTTTTCAAAACGTTTCTGGCTATTTTCACATAGACTAACCAATGGTACATAAACTTAAGCAGAGACAGGAGAAATACAGATGGACATATTAATTTAGGTTGGAAAGGACCTCCAAGATTATTGGGATGAATTAATTTCTCAGGCTGAGTTTCTAGATATGGGTCTAAATTCTGCGATTCAGCTCCCCATTCTACCCTACATTCCCTGATGAACTTGGCCCAATCACTTACCTTCCTCATAGTTTTGTCTCTGACTTCTAAATATGCTGCTAAGAAATGTTTATTTCTCCAAATTTTTCTATTATCTATGTATATTCAGGTGAATCTATCACACTGTCTGGAATAATCACTTTTTGGGAGGAGAATGATCACACTGAAATTAATACATAATTACACATAGCAGGACCTGCCATTCATGGACCCATGCTGGCCGTGTCTGATCTCCTGGTTTTTCTGCACGTTTTGTATGATGGCACTCAAGACAATCTGTTCCATGACCTTCTCTGGTATTGAGGTCAGGCTGATAGGGCTACAGTTCTCCATACCCTTCTGCCAACTCTCCTTGTAGATAGACTTGCCAACTTGCAGTCACCTGGGATATCCATGGTTAGCTAGGGCTGCTGGTAAATGATGGAAAGTGCCTCAGTGAGCACTTCTGTTGGACCCCTCACCCCTTGAGTGGATCCCATCCATTTCCAGAGACTTGTGCATGTTTAAGTGACACAGCAAATCACTGGCCATTTCCACTTTGATTATGTGGGCTTTATTCTGTTCCCTGTCCCTGTATTTCAGCTAAGGGGCCTGGGTACCTGAAGACCAACTATTAAGGACAAAAACTATTAAGGCAAAAAAGGCATATAGTGTCTCAGCCTTCTCCTCATCCTTTGTCATTATGTTTCCCTCTGCATGCAATGAAGGATGGAGATTTTCCTTTGCTCTCCTTTTGTTGCTAATGTATTTTTAGAAATGCTTTTTATAGTCTTTTAAGACAGTAGACATTAAATTCTAGTTAGGCTTTGGCCCTTCTGATATTTTACTTGCATAACCACACAACAAACATCCTTGTAGTATTCCTGAGCTGTCTGCACCTTCTTCCTTCCAAATTGGGCACTAATGATTCTTCATAAAAATGAAATAAGGCCTCAGCTGCAGAGGTAGAAACAAGTTTGCTAGAGGATGCTACTCCAGAATAGGTGTTTATCCATGGTAAAAATAGCATTTCAGATATGGAGCCTTGGTTCAGGATGAGCAAAAATAACATGCTGGGTTTGTACTCTCCTGCAAGTTCTATAAGAAGTCATATTGTAAAGCTTGCTATAAATAATCTACCCCTGTTATCAATCAGCTTTCAGCATGACAAGTATGCTGCCAATCTGCTCCACTGGCTCAATCAATGGCACATTGAGAATACACTTCTTGTTTGTGTCATCCAAGCCTGCATTCCATCATTTCAGCAGTTCGTATTGTCCTTGTTATGATGGTCTGATGATTTAATGATGTAGTGTGCTAAGGGGAGAAGATGACTTTTAGTTGATAAAAACCTACAGAGACCTATTTCCATCTGAGATACAGGAAATTATTTGTAAATTTGCTTTCTTATTTTGTAAATAAATTATTTACTGTTTTTCATATTCAAAACTTGCTATTAAAAAGGACTGGGAGATGCTGGTTGTGAATGATAATATTTGATGCTTTCAATCATGGTTAAGGCCCAAATTTCTGAAATAACATTTGCCTGCTGGAACTCGCTCCCTGCCCCATTCTTCACTTCCTCTATCACTGCCATCTCATTTTTTTCAGGTGCATATTGTTTTTCATAAATCCCTATTTACCTTCATTGGCATACAAACTTTTCAACTTTAAGGAAGGTCTTAATATTTTTTGTAAGCTTGATGGGGTCAGTTGAAAGGTGGTGACACTGTAGGCTGCTTCTTGCTTCCATTATAACTATGATTATTTCATACATATTCTTTCTTATGTCTGTGCTACTGTGCTAGTCTCTTATTTGCTTACTTCTAAGAGTGTCCGTGAATTAAGAGAAAATAAGTAAAGGTAGGAGTTTCTAGAGTGACTGATATTAGATTAGATGTTAGGAGGAAGTCCTTCACTGTAATGAAGGTGGTGAGGCACTGTCACAGATTGTCCAGAGAAGCTGTGGATGCTGCATCCCTGAAAGTGCTCAAGGCCAGTTTGGATGGGGCTCTGAGCAATCAGGTCTAGTGGAAGGTGTCCCTTCCCATGACAGGAGGGCATCAGGACTAGATGATCTTTTAAAGTCCCTAACAATCCAAACTACTCTATCATTATATAATTATATTACATTCTTCTGTTGTGAGAATGCAGAATTTTTGTTTGCATCATGTTTTTTACCATTACTGATGGGGCTTCTATGTTCCATGATTAATGGGAAATTGCAGATATGCTATGTCGATGTGAAAAACAACCAGAAAGTGATTACTTATCTCTGCTTCTTCAGAATTTATTGCATTGTTTCCTGTAATACATTCTCCAGTAGCAGAAAGAAAGAATCAAAAGAGCTTGATTTATTTACAGAGAGATCCTTAAATCCACTCTATGCATGCAGATTCCTGCAGTATTCCATGACTGCTAAAATTATTCCAGACAGACAGCTCTTTCCAACACTTATCAAAAAGGAGCTCTGGGTGTGAGGTCTGTCTAGTTGGGTTTTATCATGATAAAAGTAGATTTTATCTGGGTTATAACCTCTTTAACAGAAGATCTAATATGATCTTGGCAGTAGCCTTGTGACCTCCATTGATTCTTTCCTGTAAAATAAGATATTACCACCAACATCTCACAAACACAGCCAAATATTTAAGCCAAAACTCACCTTTTGTGACCATACACACACAAAGTAGCAAACAAACTCCAGAACAAAAGACGATTGAATCCCCTCCCAATGTGTTTCTGAGACAAAGATTTATTAGTCCTAACATAATATTCAAACCCAGTATCATCCCTGATACACAGAAGTAAAGAGCCTGTCTTCTCAAATAGTGAAAAAAAATTTATTTTCTTTCTTAAGTCCAGTTCCCTTAATTTCTTAAGGGAAATTTTAAATTTTTCATTCAGTTCAATATATCTCAACACTACTTTTTAGACCTTCTGCATGGACTGACTGAGACCTTCCAGAGCTGACAGCTGGGCTACACTGTGCATAATACATGTCCAGCTGTGAATACTGCCCCATGTAAGATATCACTGGAGGTGACAGTGCAAATGTCCTGTATGACCAGGTAAGAGTGTTCCAATTGCAGCCATCTGGTCAAATGCAGCTCCAGAACAAAACTGTTTCTTTTCTTTCCTCCCACTTGTCACAGGTTAGTCTGTAGATATTGTTGGCAGAACACAGGAAAAATTGGAGTTCATGAAATCAATGGGTAAGAGATAAACATGGGGGAAACATCCTTTTTTCCTTTTTAATTATTTTCAATATCATCATTCAAAACCTTTAGCTAACTTCACATTTGTTGTCATTATCCATGTGAATTTGCAGTGGTTTATGATGACATATTCGCATTTTAATATCCAGGTAATTTTATTGTCAGAAGGAGGCATCTTTCTTGAGCCCATTTCTGTGATGATTGTCTTTGTTGACTAATGAGATAGTAGGTGGAGGGAGTGGGAGGCAGCCCTGGAAACCCATGATCACACTTGCAGAACAGCTATTGATAAGGAAACCTTTGCTGCCAGCTTCTGGTTTTCTGTACCTTTACCTTGTAAATTGTTGCAGCCGACTAAGCTGTGATTATATTCAACAGAAGTACTAAATTTAAAACTTAAAACTTGAGAGACATTTGGGGGAGAAAAAAGTAAATAGGAAATAATGTTGTGAAGGATATGAGGATTAGGATTTTCTGTCTCTTTTCATTCTTGTCATTTTTATCTCTGCCTGCCCCCCCTCCTCACCCTCTCTGTTGGTGATATGGTACTGAGTTACCTTTGTTTAATCAACAGTCTGATGTGGTAACTCTTACCAGGCTGATTCTTCACATCTCAGACTGTCTGGAGCCTACTTCCATCAAGCAGTGTCTTTGTACTTAACACCTTAATGGTCCTGAGGCGAGAGAGAAATAGCAGTTCTTTGAAAGGAGAATAATTACACCCAGACACACAAATGCATTTGGTGCCAGATTTTGTTACCTCAAATAAGCAAAATTAAAACAAATGTCTTCCCTTCTACACTTACAGCTCTTGTCTCTCTCCAGGAGGTTTAGGACAAATGGATTAGGAGACACTAATGACCTAATCCTGTGCCCTTTAAATCCTAGATAATTTTGCCATTGCCTTCAGTGGGCAAAAAGTCAGGCAAAATGGAAAAACCTCTTGAAGGAAATTATTCTCTTAGTTTGACATTGCTGATGTTTTACTAGTCAGCAGTTGCAGAGTGAGACATTTAGAAGGTGACATGTCACTAAATGGTTATGTGCCAATATTTAATATTAGTTAGCTCTACTTATTGTCTGACATTTTCGGAAGCAATTGGTGATTTTAGTGACCCATCTCAGCCACATCTGCTGGGCATGAGTTACTTTTCAGAAAGTGATTAAATATTTCTGTACTTGTGGTATGCACCCAGAAATTAACCCAAATAACTCATCATAAAATTTTGCTATTTCATATAAGCTGAAACAGTATCTTGTAGGCCATGACAGAGGCCACAGATTCATCCATCCTAACTAAAGTTACGTGTGTTTTCCAGCAGCAAAGTTTTCTCAGATGTGCCTTTGAAAATATTGAGCATGTGTACACTCTGCATCTCAAAAACCAAAATCTGTGCTAACTAAAATGATCTGTTCAAGACTATGTATAATTATGGTCACCTGAAGACATGGGTTTTAAACTTCCTCAGTAAAGAGCTTAGGCACTCCTGCCTTTTCTCACTTCTGCAAACAAAGAATCTACATCTCCTGTACTGGGAGCCATCTGCATTTACATTCAGCTTTGTGCCCTCTTTGGGTCATGAGTTGCTTGTTCTTGCCACCCAAGCTTGTCACTCAGGTTCCTATCCCAAAACCTTTGACTAATTCCTATACTAATTAATAAAACACTGGTTGGGTGTGAGCTCTGGCCTGTGATTGTCCCATACTGTCCTATATTTTCCTGTGTTCCCTGGTGTGGTTTTAGCTGATGATGGCTAATAGTCTTTCACCACATCCAAGTACAATGCAGGGGCAATAACTTATCCCATAAGAGAGGAAAGAGGCCTTCCTGTTTTTAGAAAAATATATGTGAGTAATACCACACCTAGTGGCTCAGGTGGAAGGAGTGTCTGGAGATTGCTTTATTTGCTAGTCTACGTGTTGGCCCTGTGCAGACATGTGCCATTCTACAGGGCATTTTCATATCAAGGGCCATAAATGAAAGAAAGAGCTGAAAATAAAGAATTCAGTAGTGTTTTTGGCCTTTACAACCTGTGAACAAACAGCTTCATGCTGGCTGGATCTATGTCAATGAACAACAGCTGAAATACAACCAAACCTCTCCCACTTCATTTGTTAATTATCTTCTTGAAAGATTCTGGTGTAGATGAAATGGGGCCTAGAATTTAACAAGAGGTGGGATCTTTGCCTAATTTGAATTAGGATTGCTGTATGGTATGTTTTTTAAAACCTCCAATAGATTTAAGCAGCAGTAAACAACTTTATGTGCAATTTATCCAAACATATTTTTATTTGCAATAAAAGACAGTAACCAACAGAAGAAAAATGGAACCATTACACATGAAAACAAGTATATAAAAATAATCTCTAAAGGATAAAAAAATTATGATGCCTATGAAATATTTTTACCTACTGATCTTTTATAAGGAGTAAATACCTCCAAATACTGCATACATTGGTGTGAGATGAAATACATTTTTCTTAATAAAAGTCTCATTAGGAATAATGACTAATTTGTGTCTCAGACACATCTATTAATTATAAAGCTATGTAAATTATGCATAAGAAGGGAGGTTGTGCCCTGGCCATTTTTGGTAATTTATTTCCAAATTAAAAAAAAAAATTATTTATGATGGTGGTATTGGGACAGAAGATGTGCAATACAACCTAAATGTCATGGTAGCACAAAAGAGCAATGTATACATTTTGTGCCTTAGACTGCTGGTGAACAAAAAATAACTGAAACATCATATCATGGTCATTTTAATAATAGAATCAGGTGTTCACCAAGTAGTAAATGGTGTCTTTCAGAAAACTTTTCTTTTTTTTATTCTACTGTATGACCAAGGGATAACACAGTTGCTTTTTGCAGCTGGATAATGGCCTATTTACATTTCCTTGATTTTATATAAAGGAATAATATTTTGACAGGTACATTTCCTGGATTTACAGCATTAGCTAAAGAAAGTTTCTTACAGCAACAGCTTTATAGCTTTCTCATTAAAGGATATATGAAGTCAGAAGGCAGGTTAGTAACAAATTCACATTTTCACTCTCTTTTTTTTCTTTCTTTTCTATTTAAGAATAAGCCTTTGAATATGGACTTTCTTAATACTGAATTGCTGTTCCCCCTTAGAGAGTGATACCAATAATTTTTCTCCTAGTTGACCATTTACAATTGTACATAAATCCAAAGTAATGAAATGCCTTCCTTTCATTAAAAGGAATTTGGTTTGAGCTTATAAAGAAGACTGGAGTATTGTGCATGTGTCTTTTAATTGGAATGTAGAACCTGAATAGAGTTGTTGAATACTAAAGTAGCTTCAAGAAGAGGTCTCATCTCCTTCTACTTCTCCTAAGTACAGACTTCTGAGAAAAACCCACAGGTTTCCTTTAAAAAGGAGGTTATTGTATTGAGCTTTCAGCATTTGTTATGAAGAGTAGCTGGCAAGCTCATAAAACAACATTTATACAGTACATAAATAGGCTGTAAAGTTCACATCTATGAGTATTAAGCTCATTATGAATTTAAAAATTACTGGAAAAACTCATGGAAGAAGATCTGTCACAAGGTGTTGAGTAGAGAGATATTGCATCCATCTCAGGACTTCCTCGAGACACAGTGTTTTGGAATTTGATGGATGTTTTAGGAAAGGATTTTTGTTTTTTTATTACATCTTCTCCACAACAACAGTTATTTGTTTTGGAAGGATGTCTTTTTGCAAATTATGCTTTGTTTCCAAAAACTAGAATTATTAACGACCTGGTGGTCTAGATTCTCAGCTGGTACAGAGGAACTTTATACAGATACTGCTGTGGTTTAAATGCAATAGAACTAAACTCAAACTCATATATTTTGCGAAACTCTGCTTAACAGATGAATTGATGCATTAACTCTGCTGACACATTAGTATCTGCTCTTCCTGATCTGTGCTTGAAAATATTTGCTTACTAGAGGAAAGAAGTTTGGAGATCCAAGCTGGGCATGTTCCATCTTTTCTATTAAACTTCCAACTGTGACTTGAGGTATTGTGTTTCACGTCTTATTCATTCCTAGCTCTGCACTTTAAAATATTGGATGAAATCCTTGGTCAGTAAAACTTACAGAGGTGCAAAACTTCAAGACTTTCCTTCCATAAATTCTCAGAACTAATAGCATCCACTAATTACAGCAGACTCCTACACAACAAAAGGTCATGACAGTGGAATCACAGAATCATAGAATTGTTTGGGTTGGAATGGAGGTCGTCTAGTCCAACTCCCCTGCAATGTGTAGGGAAATACTCAATCAGACCAAATAGCTCAGGGTCCTCTACAACCTGGCCTAGAATGTTTCCAGAGATGTGGCTTCTCTCTGGGTAGCCTGTTCTTTCCAGTGTTTCGCCACCATGATTGTAGAAAACTCTCCTGTATCTAATCTAAATCTACATTATCTTAGTTTAAAACAATTACCCCATGTCATATCACTACAGACCCAGCTAAAAGGTTTGTTACTATCTTTCTTAGAGGCCACCACTATGTACTGGAACATGCTATAAGGTCTCTCCAGAGCCTTCTCTTTTCCGGGGTGAACAACCCCAACTCTCTCAGCCTGCCTTCACAGCAGAGGAAACAGCCCTCTGAGCATTTTAGTGGCCTTTTCTGGACCCTCTCCAACAGGTCCATGTCCATGTGGTATTGGGGGCCCCAGAGATGGACACAATACTCCAGATAGGGTGTCACCAGTGCAAAGGAGAGAGAGGAAGAATAATTTCCCTTGACCTACTGGTTGTGTTTCTTGTGATGCAGTCCAGGACATGGTTGGCTTTCTGGGCTCTGAGTACACATTAATGGCTTATGTCCACCTTTTCATCCACCAGCACCCTCAAGTCTTTGTTCCCAGGACTACTTGCAATCCCTTTTTTCCCCAGTCAGTATTGATACTGGGGATTACCTTGACCCATGTGCAGGCCTTTCCAATTGGCCTTGTTAAACTGCATGAGGTTTAACTGCATGAGGTTCTCACTTCTTCCTCTGAATGGCATCCCATCCTTCAGGCATGTCAACTACACTTAGCGTCATCTAGCACCCATATTTAGGAAAAGTCCATGTTTGGAAAAACAAACCAACACATTTCTCTGTTGTCTCCAGAAGATCTTTAAAAGTCTTTTCTTTTCTTAGTCCACCTCAGATTTTAAAAGTAATAGGAGCAATCAGGTTGTTACTTTTCAGAAAAACAAAGTGCTACTTTACATCATTGTTTTCAATAATTTTTTAATTAAAATAGCGAACATATTTCATTTGGTCTATTAAACTGCTTTCTTAAGGAGACAATAGATTAAAAAGTAATAAAATTTCTAATTAATCAGTCATGCTATATTTATAATTATAAAGTGGCATTATTGTAGCTAGGGCAATCAATGCCAGTGGAAGATTGAACCTGTTCTCTCTTCAGACTAAAAGGGGATTACCATTTAACAGGATTTCAGATATAACTCTGCCCCTCTTCTCATCTCAGGTTCTATTGAACCCATATGTAGACATGCAACAAATGAATATAATGGAAATGGGTTAAATAACTACTTAGAAAGTGACTCATCACTTAGTCCTTCATGGATAAACAGAGATTTTGCTTGTCTTAAAGAACCTTGAAGCAAGATTACATTGCATGCCATGGTGATTGTGTTTGAATCTATATAATTAATAAAAAGATTGGTTTTGCCAGTATTTGGACAGATGGTGTTCACATCCCCAATCCATGGTGTATTTGCAGGAGAGCTAAAGTTAAACTGCTTTTTTGCATTTACAATCACATTCTACATTTTACTGACAGCAGCTTTAATTGGAAAAGCTTCAGCTTTTATCCTAGCTGATATTACTTTCCCTCTAAGATGGATACATTTTGCAATTAATTTTTCTCTGTGGACTATATTATGGTGTAAGTAATTAAACAAACCTTAACAGCTCCTTCCCACATGCAAAGGCGGAAATCACCAGTGGTAGACTCTGAACTGAGCAGTTTCATTTGTATAGCTCTGTACAGATTATTTTCATTTCTGCTGTTACTTCTTTAGTGAACAAAAATATTTATTATGCATTTTGGCACAATAAGTGGAACAACTATGAACGTGATTTTGTTTCAGCAGTTTTGTATAAGATTTTTTCTGCACAGATTTTAAGAATCCAAAGGTAAGAATGTAGCATATTTGGAAAAACAGTTTTTGGTTTCTGTGTTCTATATTAATCCAAAAATTAATTCTGTTGAAGGCAATGGACAAATATCATCCCTCCATTTTTATTCACCAGAGGGGAAAGAATATTTCTCAGTTTGTACTGTGTTTGAATTCTAAACTCATGCACAAAGAAACCTTCAGTTTATCTAAGGGCAGTAGTCACATGGAGAAAATAGAATGAAGCAATTGCCTATGGAAGTCCAATTATAACAAGCCCATATTAAGAAATGAGCCACTGCACATTGAAGATCTCTTTAGCTCTTTTAATTCCAAAAGTAACTCACTGAAGTAATTTTTCTACAAGACCTCACATGTGGGGTGAGATTTGTTTAAATTATGTGCATCAATATACCATAGTAAAATAAAAATTAGTTTGAATTGCTGCACCTTAGGGTGTTCTTTCTCAGAAGGTGTCTTATTTCCCTAGTGGAGAACTCAAAACTGTAGCACACATTCAGCAAAACATTTGTGCTTATATCCAACTTTGAGTCAGCAAATGTTTACATTGCTCTTGCATTTGAATTAAATTTGTGTTAAAAAGTGTTGCTGGTAGGAGTCCTAACAGGCAGCGTTTCAGTAGTCATTACACATCAAGATCTTTATTTTCAGCATCTGAAACTGGGCATATAAAAATGGAAGCATAGGATGAAACTTTTTTCCCCAAAAAATATTATATATTACATATATTATGAATATATGTATAAAAATATTGCAGATGCAGAAATAATATGTACTTAAAAATTTTATATACACTGTCATGTGCTTGTGTGCACCTTTAGCAGTTAATTTTCAACTCTAGACATCTAGACTCAAAATTATGTAAATATTCCTTAATGGGACTTGAAAGTACTTTTCTTAAAGGCCCTCTTCATTCAACCAATAAAGGTAATCAGAAAAGGTTTTGAATAGTTCCTTGGTACTGTGCAATATTAATACTCTGTGCTATGACAATGACCTGGGTGCCACAGACACAACCAGTGTTTAATTAGGAGGAAAACAAGGATTTGTTAGGTTCCACTGTTTCTGTAGACAGGCAAATGCATCATTACAGGGAGACTGAATTTTAAGGCTGACTTGAGAGTGAAATTGGTGAATGAACAGACTGTTGCACATTTCATTTATCTTTTCAATCTAGGCCAAAAGAAGGAATCTCATTTCCTTTAATGTTCTTTCAGTCTTGGCTTTGCTATAGATATCTACCCAATACCAAGGCACATCACTTGAAGGTTGATGCCAGATCCTGAAATATTGTAGTTGATCATTTTCTGTTCTCTGGTTTATTTTCATTTTGTCACGGTGAGGCAACCAAAATGAACGTTCTGCTTTTATGGTGCATCCAGACAGTTTTCTGAATTTATTGATTTTGATGACTCTTAACTGTACTACAACCCCCATCTTACTATTATTGTGTTGACACTTACAATTTCATACTCCATAAAACATTTGACAGTATAGCACTTTTACACTCTCGTATGATAAATCCTTCCTTTTATACTCATTAATATACACAGAAACAGAAATACACAGGGTGGAAATACCATTGGCATGGCTCTCCATTCCAAACACTGAGTTCAAAAAATTATTTTTAGAGATTATTTTAAGCAAACTAGAGCTACCAATTATATAAGAAAAGATGCATCAGCTTTTTCAGTTTGTGGGGTTATAACAGTCCTTGAAAATTCAAGTTACCAATGTGGTACAAATGGAGTGAGTGACTGAAAAAGTACTTAAGATCAAAAAAAGAGCACCTTGATGGCTAGGAGAGAAAATTCCTTCTCAGGTTCAAACATCATTCACTTTCTCAACCCTAAGCACCTCACACGTTGCTGACATTGTTTGGGCTATTTGATGAGAAAAACAGATTGAGGCCAAACACTTTCTCAGTAACTTGAATTTCCTTTCCATTTAAACCTACTCTTAATTTTTACAAAAAAGTTTACAAAGGCACCTACTGGCAAACACAACACAGACAGGTAGAAAAGATATTCTCTAGGCAGATCATCATCTGAAATCATTAAACTGCAATGCTTGATGGGGATCTTTTTTCTTCCCACTCCCATAATTAAGGACTCACACCTTCCCAGCTCTCTCCTGAAAAAAACTGAAATAATACATCTCTGCCAATTTTTAGCAAACCAAATAATATGGTTTAAGCAATTACTTCCAAAAACAACAACTTTTAATTTTTTGGTGGAACATTCAGAACAGTAATTGTCTGTTTTACTCTCCATGAGCCTCAACAACCATCAGATTTATATTTTATTAACACCCCATTAACTTCAATTGTAAATTGTTTTCTTTTTCTTTCTTTTTTTTTTTTTTTTTTTTTAGAAATTATGTGCACTGAATGCTAAGTGAATTTAAATAACTACCATAGAACAAAATGTAATTATGGAGCAGGATTTGCAGTAGTCAACAAATTACACTGCTCATTCCCTCTCCTTTGCAACTTGTCTTGCTTTCACCCTTGATTAAAGCAGAGACAACCCAATTCCATTTTCAGTAACTCTGTAGGAACAGCAAGGTATAAAGGGCTACCAGAGTCAGCACATCATGTAGCTAGGCTCACTAATATGCAGGCAGAGGATGCTGATGTCAACTCTAAATTGAGCTGGGAGGTCAAATACCAAATTCAAAATTTGGAATTGGGGCTCAGGTCCATCCTGTGACCTAAGTGAAAATCAAATTCCAGGAAAGCATTTCTGGCATTTAGGTCATATGTTTAGCTGAAGTGAATATCTGAACTTAATTAAATTGCATACT
Organism: Eopsaltria australis; assembly: GCA_034509425.1. NCBI lineage: Eukaryota > Metazoa > Chordata > Aves > Passeriformes > Petroicidae > Eopsaltria > Eopsaltria australis. The sequence goes on along the minus strand of JAVTVJ010000157.1, from coordinate 2,645,686 downwards.
AACATGCAAAATTGAATAAAAATATAATCATGATTACTATTATTACTAATATTACTATTATTACTATTATTACTTTTGCTATTAAAATTTAATGACTGATCTTTGCTTGTGAACTTTATGGTGAACTGAGGTTTACCCATGTAGGATAGATACTTTCATAAATAGTCAGAGATTCTTATGCATGGCATCTCCAAAATCCACTAAATATTTTTATTCATGATTGTATAGTTTAAGGCAATGTGCAAGGTGATTAGATAAAAAAAAAGATGTCATTTACTGACTTTTTCTCAGGACAAAATTGATCACTAGCCAAAGAATATTCAAACTGCATTAAATTAATTTTGTTTATACAGTCATTATTTTAAAGTTGCAGACCATGAAAGGCAATACAGCAGTAGGATCTCTGTGAATCTCACGGTCTACTTAGAGCATCTCTTCTCCATACAGAGGATGAGATTAGACACCTGAAAGTCTGACAAAGAGTATGAGGAGAAAAGTAAAGGACAGATCAGACTAAAGGCCAAATCTCCATTAGCTACCCAGAATTCCATTTCTAGAGAACACCTTGGCATTCTCTAGCCAAATTTTGAAGAAAATATATTTCTATCAAAGTCCATGACATTTAATGGGGGGAAAAAAGAAGAAAAAAAAAAAAAAGAAAGTATGAATGAAAAGAATATAGGAATGAAAAGAACAAAAGACATTCCCCCATCTTTTGGGCTCCTTTTTTGTATCTTCCTGTGCTGACTTTGAGAAATCCATTTGGCCAACCAATGAAAATCCAGTAAGAAATGAACTCAGAAACCTAGTTTTGGATATTGTAATTTGAACTGAAGAAACCTCAGGTTACTGTAGCTTGTTCCTTTTCCCAGCAGATTACGAAGGCTATACACATTAGTGATGACTGGTATATCCACAGGTGTAATTAGTTTTTATTTTAAGTTTTGAGTAAGTATTTCTCATTTTGTCCAACATCCACAAGTTTTCAGTCTTTTTCTATCCCCATTTCTCTTATACAAAATGGCAATCAGAGTGATGTATGATAAATATAGCATGTGGTTATTTGCTGCACATACTATGGTGTTCTGAAGGAAGTTGCAAATCTTTCAGTCAGATAAGCTATCAGTAGCTACCTTTAGCAAGTAACAGGAATTTGAAAATATGGATTCTTTCAACGGCAAAAGAAAAGAAATGTTAGACCTCCTAGAGTGTTTAGTGTATCCTGGAATTAAGTAATTTTCATGTGACTTGCTGTCATCTAATGAGGTCCTTCACAGTCCTTTACTGAGCCTGGTCTCTGGAAGGCCATTATAGCTTAAGGCATTTTTCCACTGTGATTGCACAGGACAGTGTCCTGGAGAAGCATGTAGCCACCTTAGCAGGGAAGAGAAATATGTTGTCAAAAGTTTTATATTTAGGACTCAGCTACTAAATAAACTTTTTCTTTTGGTGTGCATGTGGTGGCTGAAATATCTTGAAGTTTGTTTTCCAGATGTGGTATCTGTTAACCTGAATGCAGGTGTATCTAGATGCAGTCTGGAGGTGAAAGAGTTTTGCTTGCTTAGCATAGGTTTACTTATTGACCAGAGACCAACAAAATTAAATGTTTCTGCCAGCCCATCAATTTTATTCCAAAGAGGTTTCCTTTACTTTTAGATCAGTAATATAGGGGAAGAGCTCGAGTGTGCACATTTTACAGAAAGATCAAACTTTCCCTTACCAATAACCCCACATACTTTGCATGAAATATGGGTACTTTATCTAAGGAAATTCTATTTTTTTGGTAATATTTCCATCTCCAGCTATTTCATCTATTATTCCAAAGCTTCATGACACACTAAATATACCAAATAGCTACAGCGGTACACTCTCAGTACGCACTTAAGAATAATACACAATGCACACTTGAGTGCCTCTATTGAATTTTTATATTTTATTTTTACATGGATTGCCAGTGTAGCAAACTCAAGCCTGAAGCACATTTCTATTGTTGATTGCAAGCATATTCTGTGAGTATAAAAAATAATTCAAATGTCGTAACTTTCTCATTACTGATAACCAAAACATCCTTGGGTCAAAGATGAATCTTGGATATGTTTTAACCACCAACAATTGCTCTTTAGCACCAGAAGGAGTTGAATATATTGAATTTATAGTGCAACATTCACACTGTCTGCCTTCTCATCCCAGGCTCTTGTAATTTAAGGGGAAGTCATTATTCTCCAGTGAGTCCTCTGTCAGAGCATTGTGAAAGCTTTCAAAGGCATCATTTAAACAGGGCATCCATCACACCCCGTCAGGCTCCTTAGCCTGGTGAGGATTTTTACACTGTTGTGCCTAGGATGTAAACAAAGATAATGCATTTGATTTTTTTCTATTGATCCTCTTTGCTGTGAGAGCAGCCTTCCAAAGAGGGCCTTCCAAATCTGAACAGCCTGCCAGAGCACTTACTTCTGCATCTGTCAGGCAAGGGAGTCTCTTTCCTTCCAGACTTTTCTATCTGATTGCTAATATTTTTTGTGTGTGTCTGGCTCTGTGGTGATTAATGATAGGTCAGGATAAGGTGGTAATCTGATATTACTCAGCTCAAACACAGGAGAAAAATTCTCTGGCTGGTGTGACTGTCACAGAGTCACAGGAGTCTCCCTGAAAGGTCATTTATAACATTCATCCCAGTGGGGATGGAGTGATCTGGTAATTGTTAGCTTCATGAATCCTATGCTTTGACTTTTAATGTGGAATTCTAGGAACAAATGTGGCTTTCACTTGGTTAAAATCTTCCCAGCTGTATCAAACAGTTCATATGAGCACAGTTTAGTGAGCAGTAAATATATTTCTTTTTCCTTTGGAAATGAGTTCTCGATTTTTCTTTCATTCCTCTTGCAATGGCAATAGGGGTAGAAGATCTGAACTGAATTCTCAGCAACTTGTAACTCAAACATACTGCACAGAGTTTCAGATTCAGGCTAGTCAACACATAAAACGTGCTGAAATATTCTGAGCTTGCATGACAATGAAATCAAATAAGAGCTACATATTTACACAGTGAAGTACAAGCACTGTTGTAGTGTGGGGTGATGTTTTGATCACATATATGTTTAGTGCTACTTTTTGGACTTACTGTGCTGGTCCAGTCCCTTAGCTGACATAAATCAGTGCAGTTGCACTTGTGTCAGTGAAGCTAGACTGACTTGCCCTGCTCCAAAATATGTGCTATCATCACATTAACACTCAAGTTTCCTAACTGAGTGTGTTTTAATGTATTTTCATACATTTAATATATTTCAATGTATATTCATATGATGAAAAGGTGCTGATGCTCACTATCTTTCAACTTTGGAGAAAAAACAGAGCAAACATCTTAGATAAACATATTACAATTACAGTGTTGTTCTTCTTTCCTCTTCAAGTAGTCTTATTATAACAGTTAGATGGGGATAAAACCAGGGAAGCTTTGGGGAAGAATTTAGTGGGGAAAATTCAGAACTTCTCCTAGTAACTCATATGTTACACAGGACAGAGCTATGAGCCACAGGGAGAGGTTTTGTTTTCCAGCACATCAGTGTATTTGAAGGGCTAAAGTTTATTTTTGCAGATGTATAGAAAATAATAGCTCTAGAAATCTTCAGCAAACTGAGTGTGGGATATCACATGAAATGACTAGGAAAACCAATCTGGTGTTTCCTCACTCTAAGTTCCTTGGTTTTGTAATTCTGCATGTAGTGAGCAAAGAAAAAGAGATGCCGTCTTTACTTCCCATTAGCAAGCACTCACAGATGTTAATTTTGATAGTTATTCTTGAATGTTTTACTGATTTCAAATTTCACAGCCGAGGCTTAAAAGCTAGCATCTCCACAAGTTCTTACCCTGTTATGTTAGATCCTGAATTTCCTGCAGTTTAGATACACGCAACATGAAAACACCACAAGTACTAGAAGCATGGTACAATCAAGGAAAAAAAGCTTAGCATGAAATTCAGAAAACACATCATTTATGTCCCTCCACCTTCATTGTCCTCAAATGTTCAGTCTTGCAATATATAGCTTGTCATGATTTTCTTAGATTTTAGCAGCATTGCAATGGGACTGTAATGTAAAAAATGGACATAGAAGAGACCTTACATCTCCTTTGCACATCACATTACTCTTCTCCCAGTGGAGATTAAAACATAACACCCATGGTGTAGGACATAGTTTGTTGTTGAGAATTGGTGATAAATGCTGAGGATATATTATAGTATCAATACAAAAGCACTTTGTAGCTGTTGGCAAGCTAAAAGCACTGTACTGCATATGCATTTTTATAGGAAGAATGTCACAGCACATAGATAGGAATCCATTATCCTGCTCTTGTTAGTGTTCCAAGTGGGAGTAAGGAAAAACAGAAATGTTTCTTTTGCTACAGAAATCCTTTTGATGAAATCGACAGCAGTATAGACATACAACTCACAGCAAGAATGAAAAGCGAGTGAAAAAGTGGCAGAATATTTCACAGAGAAACAGAGAAATATAAAAATTGAAAAAAAAAAATCAGTGTTAAATCGACCTTCTGAGCTTCCTGAGTTACAGCCAGGGTGTCTCACCCTGCTCTCTGCAGGCCTTATTCTCAGATGGTATATAAACAATGACACTCTGCCTTCCCTTCCAGTATTGACAGATGAGCATTCTGTGTGGGAGTCTCTGGCCCTGGAGCTTCCTGGGAGGTTGTTTTAGGATAGAAGACATGAAGGAGAGCACCTGAAGAACAACACAAAGGCATTCCAGCCTCTCCAGCCAGTGAGTCGGCTCTATGGAGATGCATTAGCATGGGAAATCAGCAAGAACTGTTTGAAGCTTTGTGCATGCCTGCCGGGTTGTGATCTTATTGGCATCACAGAGACGTGTTGGAATGGTGCCTATGACTGGAGTTTTGGAAGGGAAGGATACAGGCTCTTTAGAAAGAGCAGAAAGGGAAGATGAGGGAGAAAAGGAAGTGTTACCCTATGTCAGCGACCAGTTGCGATGTATGGAGTTCTTCCATGGAACTCTCGGATGAGGAACCAAATGAGAGTTTATAGGTCAGGATTGAAGGGAGAGCAGGGATTGGCCACATTGCAGTGGAGGTCTGCTGCAGGAAGAATGAGCAGGTGACTCTTTTCTATAGACAGAGAAGCAGCCTCATATTCACAAGTCCTGGTCCTCATCGGGGACTTCAGCCACCTTGATATCTGCTGGATGGAAAACGCAGGGCACAAGCAAACCAGAAAATTCCTGGAATGTGTTGATGATGGCTTCCTTCTCCAAATGACAGAGAACCCCATGATGAGAGGTGCTGTGATGTATGTCCTTGTTCTCACCAACAAGGAGGGTCTAATGGGGAATGTGGAGCTCAAGGGCAGCCTGGGCTGCAGTGGCCAGGAAATGGTGGAGTTTAAAACCCATATGGCAGTGAGGAGGGTGCACAGCAAACTCACTACCCTGGATCTACCTGAAGAAGAGCAGAATTTAACCTCTTCAGGGACCTGCTTGATAGAGTACCATGGGATAACGTCCTAGATGGAAAGTACCAGAGGGATCTGGTTAATATTCAAGGACAGCTTCCTTCTAGCTCAGGAGCAATGCATGCCAACAAAGAGGAAGTCAGGAAAAAATGATCTTAAAGACCTCTTCCAACCTTAATGTTTCTGTGACTCTATGATTCTAATGTCTGTTGATGCTAAGTCTAAAGATACACCCAGGATTGTTCCACAAAAAGTTTGGTGTCAGCTTGAGTTGCTTACATGACTAACTTTCACCACTCTACTAACTTCATATAGTTAATGTGTATGGATAGGTACCTTCAGGAAGCAATTATTATCCTAACAAATTTCATTGCCCTCTAGAGAAACTTGTATTTATCAATTGCTTATGAATGGAACCTATAGCAATTAATCTCCTTAGATATGTGACCTAAAGCTAAATAGATTGAATCTGTGCAAGCAAAAACTGTTGAAACTTTTAGGTACTGACTTTGCATCAATTAGATCAAGATACATGTGTCTGTCCTGTACTTGGAATCATTGTAGCAGACCTCAAAGTCAGCTCCTACTTTTCCGGCTGAAAGAAGTCAGCCAAAATCATTTAGATACGTTTCTAAATAGAAAGGAAACAGTTTGCATTGACAGAGGTGAACCATATTTTTGTCTATATCTGCGTTTTCACAGAGATAAATTCTGAATCCAAAGGAACTTGGGATAAGTAAAAGAAGTGAAATAGATCTTTGGTTAAGATGCCATCCAATCTAAGGGAGGCTGAATTTGAACTTCAGAGAGTTTCAAATCAAGATTTTTTGGCTACAGTGGCGTCTTGTAACTGACTTGGGATGGAATCTCCTTTGCTTCACCACTTGATGGCCAGGCCAGACAATCAAGATGGCTCCCCAGGAAGGTGCAAACAGATAAGAGCTCCTTTGCCCACGCTGTAAACCATCTACAGTGTGAGAGATATATGTCAGTATATTTCTGGGTCTGCATCAATAAGCCCTACTTCCCCAGAGGACTCTAAGCAGCTTGAATTCCAAACAATTTTTAATACAAGAGGTAATACTGGGTGTGACATCTATGCAACTGACAGCTGATCTGGGATCTTCACCCTGAAGAAAGAGGGTGAAAACAACCTGTGGAAAGAGTATCTTTAACCAGGCTAGGAGAGTAACTTGATTTATTTTAAATTTTATAGCAAGTACTCATATAAAATATTTTGTTTACAGTTCCACCCCATAAGGAGCAAGGTGATGAGACGTATGTTATCTCCAAACATTCATAAAAAAGTTATTATTACCCAGCAGTAAAAGGCTCAAACATGACTAGCATTGAAATGCAGCTATTAACAGTCATATATTGTACTTACTGCTTTGTTCCTCCCTTGCCATAGGCATCAGTAAATAAATCTCAGAAATTAGAGGTGGAAAAGATCTACTGCGTGTTCAAAGATGGCTTAAGTTGATGTGGTGTGAAAGAGAATGAAGAAATAGATTCTGTTCTTATGAAATGGTTTGATAGGGAAGAAGATATAAGATCAACTCCCTCCTCACCATAAAAGTTAATCACATATACAACACAAGCAGGCACTTGCACATTGTTGTTGCCTCTAAACTTGTAGGCAATATCAGTACCTCAGCCTTAATGATCAATGAAGAAGACTTCTGCTGTAAAAATTAATATGAGTATGAGTAAAAAGCCAGAGGGGCTGGGGATTTAGCTGCTTTTGCTGAAAGGAAACAAGCAAACCTTAATGCTGGAGAGGTGATCTATAATATTTTATTCCATAGTATAGGATACTTAGCATGCTGCAGCCATCCAGGGCTAGGAAGGAGCTATGTGCTCTCATTTAGTGCCATAGTACACAACTAATCTTTAATAAGGTATCCTTCATATGTATTAACATTTTTGTCCTTTGGGAATAGTGCCAGAACTACTTTAATAAAGGCCTGAGAAAGCAAAAGCAAGTGCAATACAGGCAAAAGGAGGCAGAGATAGCTGAGAAGCTGGATAGCATAATATCTTTCCTCCAGCAGAAAATCTCAGCTGATGTGAGCATTCTGGAAAGGGGAGCAGAGGAAAATGCACTTACCATGTGAGGTTACCCATTTCTTCACAGCTGGCAGACAATTTTGGGCACAGCTCAGCTGCAGAATTGCAGTAGGGCAATAGAGAAAAGAGGAACAACCCCAATGTAACTGAATCCTGAGGAAAAACAACATAATTTTCAGATCATAGTAGGGTTAGAGGAAAGCCTAAAATCTACCCATACCTGTATCCGTGTGACACAAGACACTGGAGAAACTGTGGAATGTCCTTGCATAGAAAAATAGCACTTCCACTAAATCTCTATGCAGCCATTTCGCAAAGCATGGAGTATATGAATACTGTATATGTAATATTCAACAAGACAAAGTTTCTCTGCAGCTAAATATATTATTGTCTGGAACAGCTGAATGTCTGAGCACAGGAAAGAATAAAACAAAAAAAAAAAAGGTGGAGGACTACCATGAGTAGGATTTATACATGCAGATATGGATGTCTAAACCTAAGCTGCTTGTCTAGAAAGTCTTTATAGTCATTAGAAAGAATTAGGCACCTTGGAGATATGACTCAGCTCTTTCTAAGGTAAATGTAAAAAACAGCTCAAATGAACAATTCTCCACAAAGTCCTCTGTCTTTCCACTGCAAATAAAAATAACCTAGGGAAATAAATTTATGAAGACAAACATAGACATCTGTAGAAATCTAAGTCTGCAACATACTGATTCTTGCTCAAGGCTTTATGAATCAAAGTCACAGATAAGATCAGAGTCCAACTTTCCATCCACTGATCCTTCCAGCTGGCATCATCTTCTTTTATGTTTCCACTAAGGATTATTATTCTAAGTTATCCAAGGTAAAAAGTAGAGAGGCAAAAAAAGTTTAAATAATGATTTTAGACTGATGGACATGTAAAGCAAATTTAATTGAGATTTTTTCATTTATATTTTTAGCAATCTGTGTTATTACTGAAACATTTTACTCTATCAAACTTGGAAAATAGATTTTCTTTCTGACAAAGATGGAATGTTTTCTAGGCTTTGGTACAAAATACATTGACCTCTGAACAATGCTGTTTGTTTTCATGTAACTCTGACCAATCTGGAAAAAGAAATCTAGAATAAAATTCATTTTTCTGCAAAGACAAAAAAATCCTTTCCACCACTTCAATCCATTTCAGTACCAATTTCATTTATACTAATAAGGAGCCTATTTACTGCTTACAGAAATTAGCAAAGGTTTCTTGGGCCCTTCATTGTAATTTGGATCCACTCTGTGGGTCCAATCCATCTTCTGTTAAACTAATTGGAATGAATCCTTTTGAGTGAGAATTGGATCAGACATAAAAGAGGAAGAATTAACAGCTGTGCCATTATGTGCATTATTCTTCTGACATATCTTCTGGTGTTTCAATTAAACTCACATAAATCTTGTGAAATATGATGAACTATGTTTCATAGCTAAGATATGCCACCTTTCTGAAATATTCTGTTACATTTAATCCTCTAAATCTGGGACCTAGCATTGCAGTACTTCAACTCCTCAAAATGAGAAGTATATGATCTTGAACACATGAAGTAATATTTTGATGACAATGGAGACCAGAATGAGGTAAACTCCAAAACCACTCTGTATGCTCATTTTTCCTTTATCTCAAATTTGTCACTCAATAATAAACTCATTGCCGGGGATGCAGCACAAGTTTCTGGAGAAACTTCAAGTTCCTGATTAGAAGCAACAGCTCTGCTCATGCCAGGAGCTATTAATTATTAGCTGCCAATTCAACCTTGAAATATCCACAAGGGAGGTAGCCAAAATGTGTTCTTTAGGTTTTGTGGCTTCTGTTAAAGCAAGGAAGAAGTTGTATATTAAGGTGCTGTGATTTTAGTGGTTTTTTTCTTTTTTTTTCTTGTTTAACTTGGTATTGGCCAAATCAAAAAAGAGAGGCAAAAACACCTAGTAGGTCAGACTTGAAAGGTCCTTGTGAGCGGCAAGTACTTCTTTCCACTCTGTAATGGAGGTCCGAAACATAAGTTTTGATAATATTTAGGGAAAATAAATCCATTATTATTTAACAGCATTGCTCCACTATCTCAAAGAGGAGTACCTCAGATATCCCACTGCAGACACATATGGCTATGCCATGTGCATTTTGCAAGCTCTCTGCTCTTGCTTTGCCTCTACCCTTGTTTTCTCTTCATTCAGCCATGCAATGACAAGTCCAAGCTCCTCTCAGTGTCTGGAGAACCATGTTTTATCTCCCGGTCAGTACCAGCTATGGAGGTCCTATAGCTCTGAGGATTCTAGATGTACTTTTAAAGCAAATGTGAGCCCTTTTTGCTTTCAGAGGAAAGTCTGTGACATATTTATGTCTCAGTAAACACTTCAAATATCAGTTCTATAGTGAAAATAAATTATCTGCTTGGCCTAAGCCTTAAACAGTGTGTCATAACTCCTTCAGCCTGAAGCGCACTTGAACTTCATTCAGCACTTGAAAAACACTTTTAAAGTGTTCTGTGGTCTCTCTGCTTATTTCTTGCCAGGGTATGCTGAAATTATCCAATACCTAGTGGGCCAGTTGCATCTCATGTTGTGCCAATGCTCCTAGACTTTTTCTAGGAAGAAGGTGTAGGCCCTTCACAGTGAGGAGGATTTGGATGCAGTGCTCCATATTCCAAGAGAGTTTCCTAATCATGAGGTTTTATTTTAGAGAACATTTATAGCATTCTGCATTGCAGATTTACAGCTAGGAGTGGGATACACAGGGACGCAGAAAGACAGGAGATAACTCCAGTCTTGGAGTCTGGATGATTCTCTATGCAGAAACCAAACTGTTCTGCTTCGTTTTCTTCAGATTCAGTCTTATGAATTATAAAAACGCATACATATTTGTTAATGAAAAGTGTGCAAAGTGCTTTGAAAGTCTGTATTACTGCATATGTTCCCTCCTTAGGCCTTTCCATGGGATGTTGGATGGATCAGGGCCAGAGTCACCCCCTTCCAGGGGTGCAATGACTAGACTGCTATAAAAACTTCAAATAGATGCACTTAGGTGACCTATGGTACCCCTGGAGAGGGAAGCTCCTAAATTTGGCCTTTAGAGGTACCATGAAATCTGCCAGAAGAGGGACTAAGCTTAAAATATGCTACAGAAACAATCTGAGGGCAAAACTAAGGTGGTGAGAATTATCAAAAAGTAAGACAGACTGCCAGATCTCACTCTGCAACCCAGGTTTTAATCCTTCTAATTCTTTAGATCCTCTGCAGAGAAAATGGAGGACTGTACCTTGCTTAAGTCAGTTCTGCAAGTGCAATTCAATATCACAGCAGGAAAGATACTCTGCTGCAGTTGCTTGAGGAGTCAGCTAAGGTCCAGGAAGTGTTGTTGCTCTATCAATACTAACAAACTGCAGTAGTTGGAAGGTAATTTTTATGTTTGTAATTCAAACACCAGCTGGAACTTCATAACCCAAATTTATTGTAGCTCAGAGTGTAGTGCAAATACAATCTTTTCTCCCCTCATCTTTTGTTGAGAAAGTAGGGAAGCAGAGACAACTGTATTCATGGTAAACCCCTTGCTTATGTTGTGATTTATGGGATAAGTATTTGGACCCCAGTTGTCAATAGCTCTATTTTGGAGATTCCAAATATTCAAGGATATTCAGAACATTCAAGAATATTCAGAATATTCTTGAAATAGTAGGTGTGTTAAAAGTGAGCTATATGGGTGGCAGGTCTTATTCAAATACATATTGAGTGTTAGCCTGTTCTTGCAGGAACATAGTCTTTATTGAAAAAAGGGAAACTGAGACAGGAATGAATGATGGGGTTTTTCTGCTTTGGGTAGAGCCAGGAGTGGAATTCACTGTGCCTACATCAGCCTAAAGACATTATTTAATACAATAAATGCCTCCATGCCTTGATAAAAATAATTCTGGTATAAAATATGGGCAGGTGTGTATGCAGTATGTCAGTAGAATGCAAAGGGCATCCAGTTACTGTATTGGTTGCTTAAATTAGTTCAAAGTGTTGCTTAAACACACACACAAAAACCCCAAATCAAAATGTTTCATTTAGGAGGAAAAATAGCTTTTTTTCCCAGCAGCTGCCCATTTCCACCAATCTCAGTAGACAGAAGTACAAGTAGACAACAATTGAAGAGGAAATGTCAGCTTATAGCAGATTGGAGCCATAATGCTCATTTTTCTTTATATGTCTATACAAGTAAATGTTTCTACTTAAAGTGTTTTGCACGGGCCTAGGTTTGAGTCTGTTGGTATTTGTCCTGTTATGTTTCTTTCGCTTTGATGCTGAAAGACCATGAAGGGATTAACTGGCTTTCTTGTCCCTTGCCTCTTCCCATAAGCTTCTGGTACTCCAGAAAATCAGGTGAAAATGGAGTGAAAAGCCTTAACACAAATGCTAAGTGAGTTTCTTTGAGGGTACGAAGTTAATTAGATTAAGTGTTTCAACTCTGAAATATATATGAGAATATATATGTATGTATTAAAAGTCACAGACTTTTATCATCTCTAAAATGCAAAGGGCCAAAAGCTGAGCTTTACAGTATTATTACCACTGTCATCCTCACTAACTTTCATGTTTTCTTTTAATGGGAAGACCTGTCTCTTTCTGTCACTCAGGATCTGTCAGCACTATGTTATTATGTCTGTTATTATTCAGAAACTTCTTTTACAGTGTGAACTGCTTTTCAGCAACCCCAGTTACATAATGTAATTTTGCTGTAGCAGCAATGCAGTGCTTGAAGAGGGATTTTTCCTACTATCTAGTCTAGTTTGAACTGTGAGTTTAAAAAAGTTGGACTGTGACATTGCTTAATTTCTGTTTGCATATTAAAAACCCTAGAAAGAGTGCGTGTGAGGAGATAGAAAAAGCAAGGAAAGGCATAAATCTGGAAGAAATGTAGGAAAACAAGGAAAATGAAAAATTGAGAGAGAACTTGAAGGTATACTTATACCTATACAAAATAAAATTTATTAAACACTGTCTTTTGTATTTATTAGAAACAGAGATGGAAAGTAAATCAAAATACTCAAATTTATTTTTAGTTGATCCCAAATGATTTTGTTTCCAGTTTGACTCATCAAAACACAAAAAAAATCCATGTTAATTGCTTATGCTCTTTGCATCATTTAGGGTGAAAGTATTCAATCTAAAAATAAAATTTCCCCTTAAAAATAAAGGAATTCAAGTGAATCATTTGCAAAATTTCACATTACATCACTAAAATTAGTGATTTGTGACAAGTCCTATTCAATGTTAAACAGCATTTTTGGAGGATGAATATATAGAAGATATTTTTTTGCTTTTACAGCATGACTTATTCTAGTCCCTGTTCAGGGATTTATAAAATGCTCCCTATTGGAAATCAGAGATCAAGGGGGAATATGGTTTTCAAAAGACCACTATTTCCTCAGCAGTGAAGTGTGCATCATGAGATGCCTGAAGCTTTGATGATATTCTCCAATGCAGTGACTGACAAAGCCGAGTTGGAGCTTAGGCAGGCAGATGAAATAATTTGTCATTACCATAGGTCATTAAAAGGGCCCTTATCCCTTTGTATATATGCATTATGACACATCCTTAAACCTTTTTTTCATGCATGGGCAGAGTTTGCTGGCTGAGAAAGAGGTTACTGAGGTCCCTTTCAAAGAACAGACCGGTAAGTAGCTTCTTTCCTTATTGCCTTGTGCTTCCCTTTTGAAGACATTAGCTAAATGCTACTGGCTGTGCTTGCATTTTTCAGATTCTCAGACTTCTTAGGCTGCCAGTTCTTTCATTTCATAACACTTTAAAAATGGGATTTTACTTGTTCAACATGGTGTTGGAGAGGAAATGAATAAATTGAAACCAGCAATAACCACATGAATAAGCAAGAAACTCTGTAAGCAGATTTTGCTTCAGAACTTGCCTTGATGCTCTTGCAGCAGTTATCCTAAGGCACTGAAAATTCATATAATAAATAAAAATGAATTTTACAGAGAAGTAATCAACTTTTGATAAAGTTATTGTAACAGAAAGAAGAAATAATAATTTAAAAAAAGCAAGTGCTTAAAAAGCAAACTCCATGACTATGACTGTGTTTTTGAAAAAGTCAGCTGCATAACTATACATGCACTAGTATGATACTACCCATCACTGTGTTCCTGCATCCTGGATCAATTCAGAAAGCTCTTCTCTGGTACCACAGCAGATGATGTAAAACTGTAATACATCAGGCATTGCACTTCAGGGTGTCTCCATTCAAAGTGTGTGCTGGGTTTGTTTTGCTGTTGGTGCTCCCCAGAACGGTGGTACCAGTTATGTGAGCAATAACAACAACAGGAGCTGTAGAAAAGCCAGAGATGGCCGTGAGCTTTTGAAGACCTGCTGGGAGTTACTGTGTGGGAACATGGAAACCAAAAGGCTCAAGGATGATCAGGACTCTACAAGACTTGCAGCACTGAAGAATAGCAGGAGACGAGAGCATAACAGAATAACAAATGCAGGTCTATCCTGATGACTGAAATTGCTACAGTCTAGACAGGGAAAATAATTTTAAAAAAAGTATATTTACAAATAAATATGTTAAACTTTTTCACTATAATCCCTCTCAGTTACACTTTTAGTTTCTTTTAAAAGTTTGTATGGTTTTGCCAAGCCAACGCTTAGGAGCAGTGTCAGGTCTAACATGACATTAAATATAAGTTAAACCTGAGAACACATTTTATTTGTAAAACAGCAAGAGCTGGAAGAGCAAATTGTGTGCTCTGCCTTTGAACAATTCATTGAACTTCTGTGTTCAGCCTAACAGCATGATACTCTGAATATTTATTTTTTTCCTTAGGAAAAATAGAAATATGCTGGTTAGGTTAACTGCTGTTAGAGAGATTGATGATAACAGAGAGGCTGTGAGGCTGAGATTGTCACTTTTTTCAGCTTTAGCAAAATGCATCCTTCATAGACTTTACTCAGGGCAGCTGTGGGAGTGGTCCACAGTAGGCTGCCACATGAAACAGCAATCACAGCAGTCTAGTGCTGGGCAAGGCAACATTGTGAAAAAAATGCCATGTTTGCTGTGATGAGTATACAGTATGAAACTGGGATTTAAGGGGAAAAATACATGCTGTACTACAGGCTTCCTGTGTAATGCTGGGGGAGTGGTTCGCTTTTCAGGAGTGGTGTCTTCATAAGCTAAGGACAATTCTGCTCTTCAGGACCATTGCAAAAAAAAAGGAAAAGATGGCTTGGATATGGTACTATGACTATTGGTGTTATTGTCCTGTAATTACAGTGAATGATGCTGATGACATAACAGTTTTCTGTACAAAGAACAATGGATGTGAAATCAAGTGAAATCAGAATATTTTACTCTTCCTCTGTAAAGAGATTAGTCTTCTTTGTACAACCAAGGCTTAGAAAACATTAACTTCCGATTTTTTCTAGAAGACAGAAGAGTAAAAGGATTGAGACTTAGGAACAATTACAGTAGTTTTCAAAAACTTGAAACAAGGCTCTGATTTGTCCAAAGACAGGTAGCAACATCTAGATACAATTAATAGGGTCAATGAGAGAGTTACTTCAAACCTGTAAAACCACGATAAATTAATTGAATTTCTGTTATAGAGGGAGGTGAAATTGTTTCAAACCTCTGGATTGTGATGGCATTTTGAATGGAAGTCATATGACTTTCTCAGTAAAGAAGAAATCAACAAACTATTGGAAAGTTTCACCAAAATTTGGATGCTCCAGGCTTGCTTGTAACTGGAGAAAGTAACTTTGTCAAGGAAACCAGAGGGGAAAAAGAGGTTTTTGTAACATCCTCTACATGTCTTGGTGTCCTTGTTTGACAAGCGTCCTTACTTGCTTACTGCTTATCTGAAGTGAGAATAAAACAAAATATGACCAATTCCTGACTGCAGTTGTCTTGACAAAAGTGGCAACAATTATAATAAAACTAGACCATAATTTGCTGCTTTGAAAATTCAAGAATAAATTATAGTTGTCCTAGTGGAACTAGGAAACAAAAAGTGACGTGTAATGATTATAGGTTGTACTCTGATTGCAACCCCTGAAGATCTAGGTTGAGGTCTTTGCAGCACTGAACCTGCACCTAACCTCACCAAAACCTGCACAAATGGAAGTGTGCAGAGATGTTGGGTCATTAGGTCTTGCAGCTGGCAAGCACTTATAATTCCTGCTGGAACTGCAGAAAGTACAATCTGTTCACGATTGGCACCTAGAGTTGCCTCAATATTTTCAGTTTGTGGCCTAGACCCTGGAGGTAAAACTCCATCAATTTTTCTCTGTAAGGTTATTGTTTCAGTACAACAATGTACTGTGAAAAAGAATTTACCTAATCTATATAGAACAAATGCGATACTCATTCCATTCAGTGTTCAAACCCAGAGAAACAGAACAATAGAAAATTTAAGACTGAAAAAACAGTCATACTCTATAAAAGACGTTAGAACCTCTAAGATAAAGGGTCAGTAACTGCATGACTTGAAGTAGGAAAGGTGGGCAGTGTCAGATAGAAGATTCTCAGTTTATTTTTTGAGTTAAGTAGAGGTAAAGGTAGTCAAAAAAGTAGAACTCTCTATAAAATCTGCTTAGTGGGGAAAAAAATCCAATAGATATTATTCAGTGCAAGTTCCCATTCTTGTCCACAGTTTCTGCCTCTCACTGAGTAACAGCTTTAAGATTCTAAACAATTTAGCTAAATAAAAAAGAACTATAGGTTTGAAAAAATAATCATAGATTCATAGAATTATGAAATGGTTTGAGTTGAAAGGGGCTTTAAAGATCATTTACCTCCAACACTCTTGCCATGGGCAGGGACACTTTCCGCTGCCCCATCCAACAAGACCTTGAACACTTCCAGGGATGGGACATGAATGGCTTTTCTGGGCAACCGGTGCCAGTGACTAAACACCCTCAAATTAAAGAACTTCTTCCTAATATCCAATCTAAACCTGCCTTTTTTCAGCTTAAAGCCATCTTTCAAAAAAAAAAAATATTTACCACAGATATTTGAAGATAAAGGGGCAAGCCTGCTATTTTCCCTTGATCCTCTTTACCATCAAGTCCTCGTATCCAACCATGTAAATGCTACTGTAAATGAATGTCAGCTTATCCTCTCAAGAAAAGGTGTTTAAAGGAAAAAAAAAAACTAAATCAAGCATTAGTTGAGGCTTATATGCTATGGTGAGGCAGAAACTGAATGTGTCCTTCAGAAAGAGTTCCCTGTTTTTACTATACCTTGATTGTATAAAAAGAAAGTAAAAGTTCAAATAAAATATTTTCTTTTTTTTTATTTTGTCATAGCACATTGCTGAATTTTCATGAAAGCATGATATTATAAAGCCTTGTCACCTTTTTTTTATTTTAAGAAAAAAATATTTTTTCAGAAGTTATTCTTTTGGTCTTTACAATAGTATTTTCTTTTTTATTAGAATTATAACAGGACAGAGCTGTTGTCAGGAGTCTAATATATTAAAATTGTATTCAGGATTCAATTTTTTATGGTTCCTGTTTTCAAACTCTAACAACATCTATACCCAGCACACTACTGGTAAATATATTTCCTTTGATCACTGCAACATTACTGATTTGGGTGATAAATATTACATCAACAGATGCTTTTGCTTTTGTTTGCTCAGTGTGAGGTTTTCAAGAAGGAGACATTTTCTTTAAGGCCAAACAAATTTTTTTTTGTACTCTGTATTTTGCTTTTTATTTTGGGCTATGTTTTCACCACTGAAATGGGGTTTGCATCCAGAGTATCAGGAAGAGATGGAATTGGACCCTGTTATATTTTTCTGAAATGGAATGCATCTGGAACATAAATTATATTGGCTTACCACAAGTAGAAGGAATAATTTTTAATGACATGTTTAATAAAATTTGTTCCACTTTTGTTCAAGTGGAATCTATTACCCAGGACATTTTTGGGAGATACAGATTTTATGGAGTCAAGATTTTCCTACAGTAGAAATTTACTTACATTATATATGGATAATTTTTGAAGAAAGAATGAAAGTAAAAATGCATATTCCAAAGAAGGTAGCACTCCCAGAGAACATTTGGGGCCTGCACCTTGGGAGACTCACATCTCTGGCTCATTCTAGGAGTATTTTTTCTATTACAATAGCGCCTGCTGACATCAGTCGTTAACTGGATCCTCACAACAGAAATATACATTTTGAAATATTTTTAAAAACTTCAAAATTGTAATCCTTGATTAAAGGGTTGATAACCTATGGATAAGATAGAAAACAGATGTATATTGATCAAAAGCGAGGACTCAGCATGCAGAGAAATAGGTTGTTTCTCTGTGGCGAAGACAAGATTGAATGAAGAAAGGGTGGTTTCTGTGGGGCAACAGATGTCTCAGGGTCTCAACAGGACTCTCCTATCTCTTTTTTATAAACAATAATCACACAGTAGTTTTCAGGCTTTATATTTGAGGGGTCAGAAGTCCTGTTTCGATCATCCCCTGGTCCACAGAGTTTTGCACGGATCCATCTGCTCTTGCCTTTGTCTGCTGCGTGCATTTTTGTATTTTTGACCCTCTTTCATTTCTCCCCTTCTCTAGTTAGATTGCTGGGGTCTATCCTTACCACTGTTATCCAGGTATCAGGGAATGTGCAAAGCAGGGCAACAAAGATTTCCATGAGGGGAAGCCATATGAGGATTGACTGAGGTCACTTTATCTGTTCAGCCTGGAGAAGAGGAGACTGAGGGGAGACCTCATTGCAGTCTGCAACTTCCTCATGAGGGGAAGGGAGGGGGGAAGACATTGCTCTCCTCTGTGTGGTGACCAGTGACAGGACCTGAGGGTGACAAGATGAAGTTGTGTCAGGGAAGGTGGATGTTGATGTTGGATGTTGGAAAAGGGTTCTTCACCCAGAGAGTGGTTGAGCACTGGAACTGGCTCCCCAGGGACGTGGTCACATCACCTGACAGAGTTCAAGAAGCATTTCGACAATGCTGTCAGGCACATGGTGTGACTCTTTGGGTATGCCCTGTGCAAGGCCAGGAGCTGGACTTGATGATCCTTATGAGTCCTTTCCAGCTCAGAATATTCTGTTCTGTGATCTGAGACATTTCAGACAGATCATTAAAACTCTTTCTTTGTTTTCCATAACAATCCAAATGTTTTTGAAACAAATGCTGAAAATACATGTCATGGCAGTTAAAACTCCCCAAATAAACAACACAGGTCAAAACAAACAAGAAAAGTCACTACAGCTGTGCTAAATTGAAATAAAATATCTATATAAAAATGAGGATTTTTTTTAAAAAGGTAGGTAAGACAATTTAAACTTATCAGGTGACACAGAGACTTTTGAGAAACGCTGCATGGGAAGTGCAGTGCCCATGCACATAGCCTATTGTGATGAACTGGAGAAAAAATAGGAATGACAGCATCAAAGCTAAAAGAGATATTTTTAGAATTCATCGGGTATTAATAAAAACCCGTGAAAGTTGCATCCAAATGAAGAAAATAGAAAGTATCATAAGCTCTGGAAGACTCAATAAGGGTAAGTAGGAGATCAGACTTTTCCATGGAGGAAAGTCATCAGTGAAGTCACACAGGGTGCTGTTCTCAGACTTGTTGTTTAACAGAAATATAAATGACCAGGAAAAAGGGATGTGTTGTGACAGTTTGCTGATGACACAGGGTTCTTCAAGGTAAAAGCATGAAATCCATTGCAGCAAATTGCAGAAGGCCCTTACAAGTGGTTGAGTAAAAAAATGGCAGATGGAAGTAGATACACATCCACATGTGTAATGCACATGTAAAATAATTGTAGCTTCACATACAAAATGATAGTCTGAATTCACTCCAGCCACTGGAGAATGAAAGCCTGGGGCTGAGATGAATAGTTCCTTGAATACACCCATTCAACATTAAAATAAATAAACAGTAAAAATAAATAAACAAAAAAAAAGACTCACAGAGAAGTAATAGAGAACAAAACAGTAGCTACTTACATAAACCCATGATTTGTCCCACAGTGAACACTGTCCAGCTGTTATGGTTCCTTCAGGTCAAAAAAATTTATATTAGAACTGAAAAAGTTTCAGAGAAGGTAAGCAAGGATGATCAATGGGTTTTCAGTCTTTCAAGTAATGTCTGAGTTATCTGACACACTTTGTCATGAAATGGACATGATTTGAGGAGATCCAGGAAAATTTACAATGTCATGAATGGCACAGAGTTCATGTGTTAGAATCATGCCTTTGCTCTGTCCTCCTGTACAATTACTAGGGCCCAGGAGAATCCAGTGGGATACAGGTTATTCACACAATTCACAAAACTCAGGAAAGGGGATTCTCAAAAGTGATTCCCAGGTGAAAATGGTCTTTCTCATTTAAGATTTTATGGGGCTTGGGAAAAATCAATGGTTATCTGGTAGCAATTAGTTCAGAAGTAATTTTTTCTAATTATTATTGAAACCAAAAACAAAACCTTGAAGCAAAACAGTCAAAGGACAGATTTTGCAAGGTGGCAGGTCTCCTCTGGGTTTGCTTTGCTCCTAGTCCTGCGGTAGGAGACGTCCTGAGCTGCAGGCAAAGTAACTGAAACGAAATGCAGTGCTTTCAAATTTTGTACCAACTTGATTTTGGCTTTGCAGTGACATTAAAGATGTGTCAGCATTGTGATCCTTCTATGTTTAGGGACAGAGAAATAAGATCTCTGAATTACCATCAGAGGTAATTTGTTTCTATCAGCCAAACCCACTACTTAGGGCTGCTTTGGTACTCTTCTTAATTTGATTGATTTTTTTTTCAAATATTTTATTTTATTTTATTTTATTTTATTTTATTTTATTTTATTTTATTTTATTTTATTTTATTTTATTTGATATGGTACTAGTTTGTTTTTATAATGGAAAGCTAGATTTTAAAAAATGCGGTAGATGAAGTGCCAGCACTCCAGTCTGACAGACATTTCATTATTAAAGTAATGGCTTGGTCTGTTTAAAACGTCAAATTCGACTTCTGTATGCAGGAATCTAAATCCCAGTATGAAAGATTTTAGCCTCTGGTTAATGTAGTTCTTTGCACAAATTATCATCAAGAAGGTGTGAGAATTCAGCCATCTCTCGCTAGCTAAGACACGTGATGTCTGAGCTGGTGAATTGTCTTAATTGTTGTTTCTGGTAATTTAACATTTTCCACATAAACTGTAAATGATCCAAAAGAAGAGATTAAGGGAAACCATTATGGAAAGATTTAGAGTGAAGAGAACAGCGGGCAGCTGGAGAGGTGTGTGAACAAACACCTCTGCCAGATGTGGTAACAGTGGTTAAGCCTTTCACACTCTGAATAATGTTCAGCATTGGGTTTTTACATAGAAAGAGATGTCTCCAGTTCCCTCTTCCCTCCTTATATCCAAGTACTAAAATACAAAGGTGCTTTAAAAATATTTATTGAATTTCCTTTTCTTTAAATTCAGTTTTATTTGATCCTGTTTTTTTTGTTAAATTTTTCAATTTTTAAAAATTTGACTGCTGAACTGGAAACAAAGGATTCAGACAGCCTGCTGCTTAACTGGCACTTACACACAAAGAAATTTAATGGTCTCAGCACTTACAAACTATCCTGAGTGACAATTTTGTCTATATGCCTAAATGCGTCTAAAAATTGAACCTTATTGCTTGTGCAATATATTTCAATGATATCAAAGCACTGTAGCTAATTGTTCATATTATTTGCAATAGTAAGGCTTGTGCATCTTTAGCAAAGTATCCTCTTTTCATTAAGGTTAATTAATTGATAATTAAATAGCAAAGGCATAAAATAAAAGAATGGAAAATAGTTTATAAAACCTGGTATAAGAAATCTCTTTCTGTCTTAGCTGTTCATGATTCCTCCTCCATTTTTTAAGACTACAACCTCAGCTTTTAATATAGAATGCAAATACACCCCATATAGGAGTTAAATATCAAGTGAAAAAAAATCTGTGCAAAGACAGCTGCAAAGAAGAATAAAATGTAATGACTGCAAAAAAGGGCAAACTTTCTTTCAGGTCATTGACAACAGTAATTATACAAAGTATAATTTTTTTTTCTTGTCACTGGAGTGCCTTTCCTAGCACAAAAGGGAAATTGCTTAACAGCCAATGTGCCAGGCTCTACAAGAGTGACTCAAGATTGAGCTTATGGGTGACTAATGTAACGTGACATACCATAAGCTGCCTATGAATGCAGATTTTGAGTGCCAGTGGATGATCTGAGTTGGTGGCTGAATTCGTGAGAAGCTGGGAATAACTAAAATGGAAAAGAAAAGATGGCTGTCCAGAGAAATCATGGGAAATATAGTAACTAAGAGGACAAGGACCTGGAAAGTGCTACAGGGTTTTGTCTCTGTACTGTGTAGGTTAGCAACTGATGTACACTACTCAGTGAGTAGGTTTGTGTAGCACTAAATCTGCTGCAGTTCAAAGTCAGTCTTCTTCTAACCTTTCCAGTGCTAGAGTCAGGCCCTTTCAATGCCTCTCCCCTATGTGCATGTATTGGCCCCTTTTCTGGCACAGTATTTAGCAATCATGAAATTGATTGGGTTGGAAGGTCATCTAGTCCAACTGCCCTTCAGTGAACAGGGATATCTTCAACCAGATCAGGTTGCTCAGAGCCCCATCCAACCTGACCTTGAATGTTTCCAAGGATGAGACATCGACTACTCCTTTGGGCAACCTATGCCAGTGTTTCACCACTCTCATACTAAAAAATTTTCTTCCTCATATCTAGTCTAAATCTACTCTCTTTTAATTTAAAACCATTCTCCTTTGTCCTATAACAACAGCCCCTGCTAAAAGGTTTGTTCGTCCCCTCTTTCTTATAAGCCCTCTTTATGTTTTGAAAGGGCAATCACGCAATGAATTATTTTAACTCACTGATGTCATGAAAAGACCCTGACCAAAAATAAGTTTTGTGTTTGAGCATCAAGCTCAACTGACTCACCTGGCAGCTGTACAGCTATTAAATCCCACACACCTGAAGCTGGGGATAGAACAGAGCAAGGTTGTGCTTTGTGATGAAGCTGAAAGTTACGCTGAATTATGTGGGACATAAATAGCAATACTAGGTTTCATTTTGCTCTTGTTTGGGTTGTGAGCTCTCATCGTTTGGCTCTGAGGACACACCGAGGCAACGTTAGCTGTATCTGCTAAGTGCACCAGCTACAACACTCCTGGTCCTCTGTTTAACTTTTTGTACAAGTGTGGTTTTGTGTCTCCCAGTTTTTCACAAGGTATTACACAGCATTAGACATCGTAGTTGCTATATGTAGGTTACACAAATAAGATGCCTAGGATCTTACCTGTAATTTGGTTGTTGCTCGTGTTAGAACCCTGACCATTGTGCCTGTGGTTTATAAGATGGTAATGGCTTATCTTGAATGGAAATATTTAGGTAATCATAGAAAAGCAGGAGGAAGAGATGGGACATTTCTGCAACCCAAGTCTATGGCCCCATGGTGAGGAAAAAGAAAGGTGATTCAAACATTACAATGGAAAATGGAAGGTAGCATTTTCTGGAAAAGTTTGGGATATTTTAGATAGTTATACAGGTCCTCTAGTCAATGTGGATTATTGGCAACTTTGAGACATGACCTTGAATCTCCAGTAAGAATTTTGTACAAGTGGGTTTACAAGAATTAAAGGACTGAGGAGAAAGAAGGGGATGGAGAGGTGAATAGTCTGGCTTTCATATGTATCAGAAGAACCTCTATTTGGGTTAATGCTAGCAGATAATACAGAATGAAGGTATTCCTGGCAGGTAATAACTGGATGAATCTCTGATGAGATGATATACACATCTGAGTATTTGTATTATTGAATGCTGGTTTGAGAGAATTTCTGTTCTATTTATTTTGGGTGGTGGAGGATGAGAGAATTA
The DNA here is from genome assembly GCA_034509425.1 of Eopsaltria australis. Classification (NCBI taxonomy): domain Eukaryota; kingdom Metazoa; phylum Chordata; class Aves; order Passeriformes; family Petroicidae; genus Eopsaltria; species Eopsaltria australis. The sequence goes on along the minus strand of JAVTVJ010000157.1, from coordinate 2,622,235 downwards.
ATTGCTAGTATATAATATCATATATCTTTTCAATATCCTTAGAAGTGGATTTTAACTTACTGAACTAGGAATAATATTATTGTTTTTTATAAGCCATAATGATGCCAGTGGAGCAAAAAAAAAATATGTTTGCTCAGTCTAATCTGACAGGCATTAATCAGGCAACGTACTAGAATAAATAAGTTGTGGTCTGCTAGGTGCAGCCTTCTTATGGTTTGTAGTAGATGCTATTACATCAATAAAAACCTTGACAATATGTAATATTTATTTTCATTTCAAATGAGAAACAACAAAAATCTTGATCTGACAAAAGGCAGAGAAACAACAGAAAGTATGAACTTCTACCATGATATTTTTTGGGAAGATGAGAGTAGTTGAGACAGCAAGAATTGGTATTAATTTCAGAAATTTTCTTTCCCATTAATAATCCCCATTTGTTCTGACAAAAGATGTCTATGATACCCTGTGCAAAGTAATACGGACACATTTCCTTGTTATACTTTGTTATAAATTTATTCCTAAATGCTTTGTCACTAAATTGAGATAGTTTTAATTAGTGAGCACTGTAGCTACCATGGTTATCCCTTTTTCTGGGATAATTCAGTATCAGTAATGTTTTTCAAGATTCATTTTTTCTCCTCCAACTTCTCAAAAAATAGTCAGTATTCAAAGTTACATTTGGAAGATTTATTAAATAGGTTTTTTTGGTTATCTGTCCTTTGATATGTGGGCTGTTCCTCATTTGCACAAAAATACTCTGATCTGAAGATTGCAATAACAGTTACAAGAAAGTCTTCACTAATAAATGTGTACAGTCCTTGTTTTTTTAACTGAGATACTGCAATTTGTATTCTGGTAGCTATCAGTTAACATAAAGAAAATAAATTGCTTAGAGAAAAAAAAGTGTAGGGAAAAATCAGCAAAATTATCCTGGATTTACACGTATATGTTATATGATTTTATTGAGAATGTGGATTTTTATTTATCCTATCATTTATTGACAACTTCCAATCAAAACTTATCTTCAATGCCGCTTTGTCAACAGCAGAAAATATTTCAGCATATTATACTTGTAACTTGGCAAATGAAGCTGAACTAGACTGTAGAGAAATGCCCTAAATAGAAATTATAAGTTCATTAACACTAACAGATCAATTTTACTAAAATTTTATTTTAAATAGATTACTTGTGACAAATAAGCAAAAAGGTTTCATTCTGGTTATTTAATAATGTTATTTTCTTGTGGTACGTGTTTCATTATGCTCCACATAAGGAACCATTTGAGACTAAAACCAATGAAAAATGGACAGATCACCAATTCATCCACTAGAATTTCCAAATGAATTACCATTTAGAGTAGCCAAGTAGATGTCATATCCAATTACAAGAAACATGCAATGACATAGTAGCAAAACCATTAAATTTTTATGTCTTTCATAGATTAAAAAGAAGGTAATATTTGAATAAGAATCAAACCATATTATTTTGTTTCTTCGTATTTTTCCTTTAAGATTTTCTTAATTTTTTATCACTCAGCATATGCATTTTTGAGGAACCCTCACTTATTTCTTGTGTATTGTTGTAGTGCTTGAGTATACTTCCAAAATCTATTGAAAAATACAGCCTCTTTTAGGATGTGCTAAGGCCTTGGCCTCAGCAATCTCATGTAGAAACAATTTCTGCAGTCTAAGACCACGTTGAATAGATATTTCTTCAAGATATCATAATCAGATATTCTCTTATTCTTGTACTGATCTCAGAAAAGAGAAACATCTTTAAGTAATTAATTTGCTATATTTTTCTTTTCTTCCCTAATTTTATTTCAAGATAGCTGAAATATAAGCAAAATCCATAAATATGTTTTGTAAACTTATATATGTGTGTGTATATATATATGTTCTGATACAGTTTTAATTTCCTGATCACATACTGTCTTCTACAGATCCTTTTCTTTTTTTTTCATGAAAAGGTGGGAAAGATTCAGGTTTCCTGGGCGTAACTCCAAGTTTTTTGGGTAACATGCACCAAGAGGATTGTAGGCCTTCTGTTCATCTCATAATGTTTTCTCCTTCTAAAATTCCACCCAATTAGCATTTACCCTCTGAAGCTCTTTTACTTTGTTCCTTCCTCTTTGGAGTCTATCCTTTTCTCGTGAGGTTGTCATCCGATCTCTGTTTAATACTTATCTTCTCATATGAAGGCTCTTCATGTTTTGCTTAACATGGTGGACAAACCATCCACCTAACTCCAAAGATTCTAGAAGGTTTAGAGCTAATCCATGTGCATGAGCTATCAAAAAGTCAATCAAGCCCCACCAAACTGCAATAGATCCTCTTTATAAATCTATATCAGTCAGGAGAGATTTTATAATCCAGTTACAGTGCACTGAAACCAGACGTGAATGACAAAGTTACAGCTCTAAAGAGATCAGAAGAGATTTTTTTACCATTTTAAACCAAAATGTGAGAGTAACATATGTTACCTTACCTCTAATTCATTTTAATTTCTAATTCACTTCTCTGAAGCTGGAATCCTTATCCAAACTTATCTGTACCCCAATTTGAACCATTGGCAATTTCTTTTCACAATGAAACAGAAAAAGAAACCCAAAGAATATCTTTCACTCTTCATCACAGATGGATAGTAACATAAAAACACTCAAAGCATAAAAGGATACATATATATTAGCTACCCTAAATGTTTCTTTGAATAGTGGGAGAATGTTGAAATAGATGAGAAGAGTTGTTCTTATTTTCTTCACAACACTGAGTGTTCTCTTTTCTTGTGACTGTCTTTCTTCTGTGAAAGAACAGAGTGCACATAGATTTGGTTACGATAGAGTGACTATAGTCAAAAGTTCACAAGGATGGTTCACACAGAAATAGATTATGTTGGAAAAGGAGAGAGATGAGGATTTTCTGGCTCTAGTATTCTGAATCTAGCCCCAGAAAATGTTTCACTTTTTTTCTGTTACTGTAAAATCAATACACTTGAAGGGGTGCTCATATTGCATTTATTTTATATTTATTGCAGTTAAGTTTACTGATTGCTGTCTTGTACATTCTGCATTTGCGAAACCAATGAAATTTGTAAGTATGAAATCTGAAATAAAATTTGCTGATCACAACAATCATTCTTCTGTCACAGGAGTACAACCCGCAGAACCCTAATTTTCCAGAGTACTGAAACATATTTTTTCCTATTTTAGCAGTCCAGAGGGGAGTGGGTTAGATGCTCAGAACTACAGTGTGTTTTACCTTGTCCTTGTAATGTAATCTCAGTCTTGTAAGAAAACAAAGGAACTTCACAGCCTTCAAGCGTTAAGCGTTGCAAGAGTAGTGGAATTGTAGTGTGGTGTGTTGACCCTGGCTGGATCTCATGTGCCCACCAAAGCTGCTCTATTCTTCCTCTTCCCATCTGGACAAGGAAGTGAAAATATGATGTAAGGCTCATGTGTCAAAATAAGGACAGGGAGGGGTGGAAATCCATGATGCATTTGTGTATATTAGCACCACAAGGTTATTCTCCCTTTCCTCCACCTCATTTTCAAAAAAGGCTAAGTAATTTATTTTTTCCCCAAGGACTTCATAAAGCTGAGAAATGGTTTTAAGAAAGGGTTTCCTTCTCAAATTACCAAAGGGAAGCAACTTCTGTATGAGGGATGGCCAAGTACTCTTGGGCTCTTCAGCCTGGGAAAGGGATCTTTGACAGAGGGTATGGCAGAAACCTACAAAATCAGGAAATTGACTCTCATTGCCTGTTGCACTTTAAGAGCTTGAATCATGAAATAAGGTAGCAAGTGGCAGGTTTACAATTAATAAAAGCAGCTCTTTGCACAGTTTGGAATCAAGCTATGGAAATCCTTGCTACAGTATGTTGGTTCAGCTTGCAAGGTTGTAAAACTCTCACATAAAATTTTGAAACAAATATCCACAGAGATACAGACGAAGACAGGGATACATATAGAGAAAACACCTATGGTAAGGACTCTGAGACACAACTAGAATCTGTGATTGCCCTCAAATTCCAGAGAGCTTTGTTGCTGAAGAGCCCCATATCTGTAAACTACATAAGCTGCTAAGCATTGGCACACTGATAACCATTAACTATTAACAATTAACTGCAAGTTCCTCTTGGAGTCATGAGTCAGGCCAAAGGAAATATTAGATAGGGCACAGGTTCCCCACATTGTTTTGTTCTTTTTTAAACCTTCCCATTAAGCTACAAAGGATGAGTTGAAATCCAGCAGTTGAAATTATTTTCTATTAATCCACTTACTTTGCTCACATATAGCTGAGTAAAATTTCCTTGCTTTTTCCTCGATTCTTATTGGTGAGCCTCTGCATGAACCTGCCATACAAAATATGCACTCTTAACAGAAATCTTTAGGCATATCTGTCTGATAAACTACTACAGCAACAAATTACTGCTTAGCAAACAGACCATGTTCTTGGGGGGAATAAAATCGTAATGAATGCATAGCATGAAGGGGCCAATAAAATTATTGAATTAAATACCTTGGAGAGAAAAGACTTTATCAAATAAACCTCTGATCCAATTCTCATCTACTGGGCCATGGTTACAAGGAAACTCACAGAAGCACACACTTACAGGAGGAGATGCACATAACACTGTGCACAACATTTTGTATGTATAACAGAGACAGTAAAAGCAATATGAAATAGGTACTAAATTTACCTGAGTACAATGAGATATACACAAATGGCTGAAGGTCCAACAATGAGATTGTGATTGGGGAATTCTGATCTGCCATTTAAAAAATGTTCACCATGTAGATGAGCCCTGTCAGAGGGTGTGAACAATTTGGTGCAGTCTTCATTTGAGAAATAATACAGTCGTATTCTTTACACAAAGCACATTGGAGGTGTTACATCAGACAGGCTCTGCCTCAGTACCTCCTCTCACACAACTGTCAGCACCACATGGTTTTGAGGAAATTGGAAGCTATTTCCTCACAGATTTACTGTCTCAAAAGTGAAATCTCTTTTGATCTCCATAAAAAAAATCACAAGATGTTTATTAATCTTAATTTTTCCCCCTAGCTAATGCTACTGTAGTTGGTTGGCATTTTCAATAGATAGGTATGCATTCTGAAAATGTTGGGCCCTTGCTGCACCCCAAACACTCCTTTCACAAGTGCATTCTGTGAACACAAGGTCATATTGAGGTGCAACCTTGAGACCAACCTGGTAGCACTCCAGCAGAAAGTGTCTGTATCCGTACAACAACAGAGTGAGGATTCATCACGGCAGCAAGAACAGGTCAGGCATGGCATGACCAGCCCTGCAGTGGTTGTATAACCCATCTGTCCTTGTACTATCCCATCAGTCACCAGTACCAGGCAGAGATATCAGCTGTGGAGCACTTCTGAGTTGTGCTGGCCTTGACTGAACTTTCTGTAAGGGGAAATGAAATCAGTGGGTGGAAGGAAAGCCCTTGATTCAGATGTGTGGAGTCTTACAGTGAGATGTCCTAGATCAATCATTTTATCCACAACAGCCTTGCTCAGATGGGACTGTGAACCACGGAGAAAAGCATTTGCTCACTCCCCTTCTGTTCCCTGCTCCTTAGCCAATTAATGACCTTTGTAATAGCACCTAAATCTACAGCAGCAGTAGAGTCATTGCACATTTTGGCTGTTTGTCTAGCCCTAGATTTGACTTTTCTTAACTTCTGAGTGCTGACTGTTAAAGACTGACTAGTATAAACCAGTTTATAATTGAAAAATATGACCAGTGAATTAAAACTTGTACAAAAAAGTGACCAGTGAATTATTTAATTAACAATTAGAAAATTACTTATTTCTGAGTAAACGCAGAAAAAATTCTTATCTATCAGAACAGAAAATATTTTCTTTTCTGCAATATTTTATTAGAACCCTAGCAGTTCCATAGAATTTCCCCCTGTATTTAGCTTTATCTGAAGTGACTAATTTGTGCATTTTGAATAAGATGTTTGAGGAAATTATAATATCATACATGATAGAAGTGGATACTGGCTGTGTTATCTTACTTCATACACTGTGAAAGACCTTTATGTGTCAAAGTCAGATATAAATGACAGGACAACAGACCTGTTTTCTAGTTTGACTGTAGAAGGTTTAGAAAAATTTCTTTAGATACCTTGCAGAAACAGTTGGGTTGGAAGCCATATCTATACAACTGAATAAGCTGTTGTAGATTCCCAAAATAATTCATGGAGGATTTCTAAGTTGTTTTTTATCCGTCCTAAAACTGGTACCCAGTGACATTTCTTTTTGCATGTTTTGTTTGTCTGAATACAAAGGGCGATCAGACTTACTCACATCTGGTGGTCTACACTGCATAAATCTCATATTTAGGTGTTATAGACCACCCTGTAAGTTCCCCCTTCTTCAAATGCTCAAAAGAACATCATATTTTGTAATAGTTACTTTATTTTTATGTCATCATCTAGGGTAAGGATTTTAAAATTTCTTTTGAGGTCAATAGACAACTACTCCTAAGTTTAATCTGGACCAAAGCATACAGTTTGAGGTCTTCTACAGTCCAGCAGAGAACCCAGCTGGTATGAAGAAGATCATTGCATTATAACATTGTTGGCATATGGGTGACCTAGGAAACCAAGAAGGTCCTAAACATGACAGTATAAACTACTGAGGCATTGAAAGATACCAACAATCTGAAAATCACTGCTTCAAAACATCAAAGAAATTTTTATTAAAATACATATCCTTTTTTCTTCAAAGGTTTTGTTTTCTTTTGTACTGTGTATGCTATTACTCTTTTGTGTAGTTATTAAAAAAATCTTCAGTGTGTGCTAATAATTTCTTAGGCTGTAGCTTGTTTTAAAATCCACATTAATCCTGAAGCAACAGTACATTCATCTTACCTCCTCAGAGGCAGCTCCAGCGCACTATAATTTAACCTTTTTTTGTGGGATAAAGGATGTTTAAGGAGTTCTCAGAATAGAAGTACTTTGTTACTATAAGATTCTAGTAAGATCAAGTGCATGCTCTGGTGAAAAAATATTTACTCATTCTCCAAGTAATGTTGACTTGTAGCCCCAAACATTCCTTTTATAAATGTTTTTTTTTCCTTTTATATAGGAGACCTAGTACTAGTTTAGATATAAAATAAGCATAATGAATAAAAGGTGATATTTAAGCAGTATATACAGCCATGAAGCTTCACTTTCATTTTAAATTCCATGGTTGAGATGACACTGACTTAGGGAAATCATTGTTTATAAAAATAGGCAAGTCTCTGTGGAGACCTCCTTCAAAAATTTGTATTCCTGGATGTTTCATTCGATATTTAGCTGAATGTCATTCCTGTCACTAAACAATTTAAAAAAAGGCAGCAGTAACAAAGAACTTTTTTTATTGTCCCCCTCTCTCTCAAGACAAGCATCCTGAACTTCACACAGAAGGGCTCCTGTTCAGAGGAGCTGACCAGAACTGTAAATGTGTAAGAGAGGAGCTGTGATAGGACAGACAGATTTAGTGCATTTGTTGCCTTTTCCCCCAGCCTGGAAAAGAAACTCGAGATCATTTTAGAAAGGAGGTAATATAAAAGGGGATCTTTATTTTTAAGGTCTTCAGGAGCAGTTATGGAAAGGTGTCCATAAAAGCCCACGCCCTCCAGGGGTGAGTACATATTTATAGCTTTTAGGAAATTAGCATAATTGATTAAAAGCACCAATAAGGAGAACAAGTGGTGATTCAATTCCCCCCAGGTCCAGCCCCTTCTCTGGGGCCCCCTCTCAGCACTGGCTGTACTTTGTTTATGAAAATGTACCTCAGAGTTGTTCTCAGCCTTGGTTCCCAGGAAGAACCGAGACAGGACAGGGCCTTGCACCCCCCTGGGGCTTGGAGCTCTGGAATTTGTTTTGTCTTTCTGCTTAGGGAAAGGCCATGAAAAGGTACTGGAAAAGCTAGCTATTAATACAGTAGGCTACAGAGCTACAAATATATGTGCAAAGAGTACAGAGAACATAGAAAAGAGAAAAGGCAGAAACCAAACGGCATCAGATTGACAGATTTGATTTTTGTATCTGAAAAGAAAGAAGATTTTCTGGTGATTTCCTCTAGGAAAAAGAAAGGTTTATGAAGTATATACTCTCCCAGAAAGATGTGGGCAAGCTTTTAAATGAAGATATTCATAAGCCAGTGAAGGACCTTGATATTCTCTTCTCTTCTCTTCTCTTCTCTTCTCTTCTCTTCTCTTCTCTTCTCTTCTCTTCTCTTCTCTTCTCTTCTCTTCTCTTCTCTTCTCTCTTTGCTCTTCTCTCTTCTCTCTTTTGTCTCTTTTCTCTTTTTTTTCTCTTTTCTCTCTTTTCTCTCTTTTCTCTTTTTTCTCTTTTCTTCCTTCCAGAGATTTTTTTCTCCCCTGATACTCTTCTTGGGAAGTACATGCCATGAGCAGTCCCTGGTGTGCAGATCCCTTCTCCCCACAGGCCCAGACCAAGGTGCTGTGCAATGCAGAAGTGTGGGATGCTGGCTGCTCCTGTGTCCTCTGTTCACAGGCCTGGTCATGGAATTTAGTGCCTGCCAAGGTGCCAGCCAAGGTCAGGTCACCAATACCTGCAGCTCTGCTAATCGACATGCTCAGGGCTACAGAGACAAGTTATTTTTTCTTGATAATTACACACTCTAGAAAGGGACTGGCAAGATTTAGCCATGTAATTTATTCAACATTGAATTAACATGTGGAGGTCGGGAATCCAGCCTTCTTCTGCAGTCCTTCATTCAGAGAAGTTCACAGAAGCTGACAGACATGGTGGATCTCTTGGACAACACTTACAGAGTTAATCATCATGGGAATTAATAGTTTGATTCTTTGCTTCTGTACAGAGACACACTCTATGACTTGCCTGGACAGCCTAAAATTTGTTTTCAGTCACTCAGTGCCAGGCTGGATCAATCCCATGGAAGCGTAGCTTTTTACAACAAACACATGCATTTAGTGTTCTCATTTACCCCACACTAGTGTGTTTGCCTTTGAAACTGTCCTTGAAGTGTTCCCTGAAATGTCAAAAATACTGTATTCAGCCAGGCTGGGAAGTGGGAAGGCCTCCTGCTGCCTCAAGTGATCTATGGGGCTAAAGATAGTGTTTAACTAAACCCATGATGGTACAGTAACTAGAACCCTACAAAGCAAAATAACTCAAGGTGAGACATATTGCAAAGTGTATGGAGAGAATAAAGGTAGCGAACCAAGCTGCTGAGACAATAAGGCCTGTAGAACTGTTAATTTAATGTGATAGCTCAGTTTGATTCATAATTTTCATTCAAATTCTAAAATTTATTAAAAGCACCAGAATCTACCAACTTTCATTCATTGTCTGCTTACTGGACAGCTATAATAGCAACAAGTTCCTTCCCTTGATTTAATTGAAATTATGCCCAAATTGTACTATAATTAGTGTTCAGATAAGGTCACTGGGACACCATAGAAAGACACAATGCCAATACCAATTCTGCAAAGCCTACATGGCACAAATAAGGGTTGCAGTACCTCCCCCTATATTTATATTTAGATGTCATATGAAAGAGCTGGTTGAATACCAGAGAAAATTAATCCTCAAATTTTGCTGTTATATATATATATCTCAAATAATATGTCCATTCAGGCAAAAAACAGGAAAAGCAATTATCTGTTGTGTGCTTTATCTAGGAATAGAATTAACATTTATAAAAATAAATTTGTCATCTTACACAAGAAAACCTCCTACTGTATTTCAAATTCTTATAATGGAAATTAATTCTGAAAGAAAATTCTATGTGTAACTTTAAATATATTCCTCAGGAAAGTATTAGATATTTGCACAATGCCCTGATTTGTATTGATTGCAGTTAATTTTAAGAATAAATCCTTCTTGGAGATCCTTGGCTGGAATAAGATACTTATAATGTAGCTCTGTTGCACACATAGACTTAGGATTTAAAAATCTTGAATCATAATGCCAGGACACTGTGATTTTGGGGAGAGGGGAAAATCAGTAAATCTCAACCTCTGTAGCTCACATAGCTTTTCATGATTTTATTGTAATACCTATTACATGTAAAATCTACTTCAGCCCTGGAGCTACAGATCTGCACCAAAATATATGGGTTCATATTCTTAGTGAAGAGTTTCGTTCTGAAAAAAGAACATTATTTGTATAACTAAGCAGTAGATTTTTAAGGAAGTTTAAGGAAGTTTTAAGGAAGTTTAAGGAAGTTTTAGGGAAGTTTAAGTCAAAAATGCAGAAATATAGGAGCCATATCTATTTTTGACTGTTTTATTCTACTTTGTTCAGTTCCTTAGTCCATTCTCAATAGCTTTGTACCTGCTTCTGAAGGGGCTCTGAAAGAAATTACTAATTTTAGTTTGATAACAGTACAAGGGAAATTACTGAATTCTTCTACCTTTAGTATCTTTGAATAAGTCTGTGTAACCTTTGGAAAAATGTGCTTTAAACAACAAAAGCTGCTGTGGTCTTTCTGGGAAATGGTGTCATAGAATCACAGAATATCTCCAGCTGAATGGGGCCCATTAGGATCATCAAAGCCTAATTCCTTTATCTTCTCAGGAACTTTTACCCAGATTTACCTGGAACTAAATCATATGTTGTTTTCCAGATTCTCCTTGAACTCTGCCAGGCTTGGTGCTGTGACCATGTCCCTGGGGAGCCTGTTCCAGTGAGTGATCAGCCTCTCAGTGAAAAACTTTATCCTGATGTTTAATCTGAATCTCCCCTGATGCAGCTTTATTCTGTTTCTTTGTGTCATGTTGCTGCCTGCCAGAGAGAAGATGCTTAATGTCTGGTGTGTGTAACGCATACAAGATCCTGATAAATACTCTGATTTATTGACCCTTATGGTTTTTAAATTGGGAAAAATTGCAAATGTTCAGAAATGTTGAAAATGTCTGTAGGTTTCTCTACAGCTTTCATGGCAATCCCATAGGAATTTGATTATATAACTGCGACTGTTGCATTTATACACAAAAAAGAGCAAGGGTTCCCAGCTCCATATTTTTGGATCTAGTAGAGAGAAAGGATTGAGGATCTTCATCCAGATGGACAGATGGAAAAATGTATAAATGTCAAATAATTGCTGTTGATGGTCCTCTTTCTTCAGCCAAAACTGAGATGGGATGATTACTTTTGGAATACTCGGTATCAGGACACTGATAGTGCCACATTCAAGTCACGTTGAAGGTTGTCTTTTTTATGCTTTGGGAAGTTTAAGAACAGTGAATTGAAATCCATTGCATATCCACTGTTTTTTGCCTTGTCATGTAATTCCTGTTTCCTAAATCATGTGAGTGCACAACACTTTGATTGGACTGTTCAATCCAATCAAACCTGCTGGGTGTTCCAGAAGTACCTCTTGCTTCATAAATATTTATGTACTTGTGGGTGTTTCAGTTGTTACACTGGGTGTTTTATGGTTTTGTTTACCTCCATATTTTGAAGTATTTATTGCTTCACTGGTTCCAGTGAATCTAACAGAGTCCAAAAAATATCTGATAAAAGATGATACTTTACACTGTAGTGTGGTCATTAAATGGTTCTGCAAGAACTTGTTATTTATCACTTCTGCCTATTTAGCTAATGATGGAACATTTAATATTCAAAATTTTCATTGTTTTGTTTGTACAATATAATGAAGTCCTTAGAAGAAAGGAGGCCATGTACCTGCTTTGCCTTTTGATCTTCACTCACCTTGCGGCAATTTAAACAAGTTTTTATTTCTTTATAGTTCATTAAAATGAAAACTATTCAAATTATTTATTAGGCAGAAATGGATTTGATGATTAGGGTACAGGACAAGAAATCAATAATATTTTTTTTTGTTGCTGTTTGGCCATCAGTTAAGTGATGCTCTTAGTGCTACTGTGAATTCTGTACCTCAGTTTCCCAACGATAAAGACACATTATAATTTCCAATTATTTAATTCATTGCTGTTAATAAACAATTTGTAATTTTTTTGAATGAAAAATTTTATTCAAGACCTGTAAGGCAGTGTTTGTCTTGTCCCATGCTGATAACAATTTTGGATCTTTTAATAGGAATAATGAATATGACAGGCAGTGGATGCAAAGTAGTATTTATCAGCTTTCATCTCATCTGACTAAATAAACTTTATTCCTGATTGTGTGACCGAGCATACATGTTTTCAAGATATTCTTCCTTTACACAGTGGGATGAATCTCTTGAGTAATTATTATTTTTACCATCAAAGATTTGCGGAAGAGAAAACAAATATCCCAATGGACTGGACTTACCAGTCAGGGTCAATTTTCTGTTCTGCTGCAGAACCGAGACAAGTCCCTTAGACTGAAATAGTAAAAGTATTCATGGGACTAATGCCCACCGAGTTTACAGAGATTTAGAGCTTCAAATGTCTTTGAAAATCTGGGTCTTCATCCCTCTCTGCCCCAGTTGTTTTCACCAGAGGGGGGTTAGCAGCACCTCTGTACGCAGTGGAAACAGACCACCACAAGGGCTAATTGTGCACGCCTGGGCAAGGACAACAGGTTCTGTTGCTAACCTCCCACAGCGGAATGATGTGGCTAATATCCATCCAGATGCCTTTGATTTCCTCAGCCCCAGTGCTGCAGTACTCATTTATAGCCGAGCTGTCTGGGAATGATGTTTGGAATGAGTCCAGAGAGAGGTATGAACTCACACCTCTGGATCCATACCGAGACACCTTCACCACTCTATCATCACTTTCCTCTGAGGGATGTAATGAGGATACATTAATTAATGTTTATGAACTGCTTCAGTGCTGCCATATTTAGACTGTTAGAGTTGCATCTATAGGAAGAAAACAGCAATCAGGAATTCCACCTGAACAGAAAGAAGACATGGGAAGATGAAACAGGGGACCTTAGAGTGGTTTCCCCCTAGGAGATGCTTTTCCACACTCTATAAAACTCCTTGGAGTTGGCAGCCCTTCAAAGGCAGTCAGCTCCAGAGAAATCCAGGCTAACGAAATTTTGAAGTATGTGATGGAAGGTCAGTGAATAACTTAGCCAACTTTAACCAAAGTTTTTAATAATGAGTTTTCATGCAAAAAGAAATAAGCTTAAGATGGGAGAGACATTTATCAAATATTCCAAAATATTTCAAGGTTACTCTGGTTGGTCGTGGGAGTTCTTTAAATGATTGGATGCTTTCTGGAGCATGTGAAACTTCATCTATCACTCAGTGGATTTCAGTGGATTTTCTCCAGAGAAAAATACCTTGCCTCCTTACTTTGCTCATAAGGTAATGCAGAAACTCAGAACTTGATGGATGGATATCAAAGTATGGCCTTGCATTCACCCTGAGATGAGAATGAGGATCAGGGAATGGCCCTGGGACACTTTGGCTTTATGAGATAGTTTCTGAGCAAGTGCAGCTGTCAGCTCCAGGGCAGGATCCATGCTGACATGAATCATGAGATGAAATTTCTCTGTAGGTAGCCATGCATTACCTGTTACAGTTCCTTGTTTCAGAGGCACTGTAACTATCCGTGGGCTATTATTTCAAGTGTGTCCCTTGAACATTTTGAATATGTTGCCTTACACAGAGTCAAAGAACAGTGATTGCAGCAATACTATTCTGACTACTGTCTTTGCCTTCTGAACAAATCCCCATACCAAAACTGGGTTTAGGCAGGTTTCAGTGAAAAAATGTTGTTAAAGCAAAAGCCTGTTTTCTCCCTACTTTAGGCTCTCAAAACAGGAATCTCAGCAACAAGTACTATTCATGATCTCTGCTCTGTCTTTCCCATGCTCAGAAGAGGAGAAGGCAAAACAAATATTTTATCCAAATGAATGTTACTTTTCTGGGAGACTTCAGCATGCCAAGTGAAGCTGATCCAGTCTGCCTGTAGCTTACAAAGAAGTCCACCTTTTATTTTTTCAAAATTTCCACAAAAGCTGTATATATTTTTAATTGTCTGTGTTTTAAAAAAGTGAATAGATGAATAGAACATAATTCCTTCCAAACTTCATGGAAATTTTATTTGGTCTGTAATTTAGTAAAGATTTTTAGGCTTTTAGATTTTTTTCTAAATTTTGATATGACTTATGCTACTGTATTTGTTGTTGTTGGAGAGGGACTTTTCTCAAGGGGGTGTAGTGATTTAGGACAAGCGTGAAAGGCATTTAAACTGAAAGAAGGCAGGTTTAGATTGGGTTTTAAGAACAAATTCTTCCCTAAGTGTGGTGAAGCACTGGCACAGGTTTCCCTGAGAAGCTGTGGATACCCCATCCCTGGAAGTGTTCAAGACCAAGTTGGACAGGGCTTTGAGCAACCTGGTTGGGTGGAAGGTGTCCCTGCCCATGGCAGGGGGCTGGAACTAGAAGGTCTTTAAAGTTCCTTTCCGTTCAAACCATTCTGTGGTTCTGTGATTTGTTCTCCCTACCAGACTATATATACAGCATATTTGCTCAACCTGAGCATTTTCCTCTGAAAAATGAAGGGATTCTTTCAATATTTGTAAAATACATTTGTAAAGATTGCAGTCATTAGTCATAAAAAGACAATGACAACTTACAACAATTAAGAGAATAAGAAAATGATGTAAATATTCAGTTTTCTTAACAAAAGGAGGGTAGAACATGAATTCAGATAGGAAAAAGATTAAAATGATATGTCAATGAAAGGATTTGCAAAACAGTAAAAAAATTACAGCATAGAATATATATACCAAGTTACATAAATTAAATTTAAAATTTAATGTTTTTCTAAAGACTTCTGAATATTCTGAGATCTCTAAATAGAACTTAGAATGTTTCAATTTTTGTTCATCTTGAGTACGGGATTTTGGTCACTATTGAATACGGGAAATGGAAAGTAAAAATGTTTGGTCAGTTATTGAGAACTAAAGCATGATACAGATTTGCATTAAATATGATAAGAGTATCTAGCTACACAATATTTCCCTTGCACAGTGGAGAAGAGAAGGAAAGACAGATTTGAAACTGATGTTACAAAAGGAAAGAACTAGAGCCTTCATAGGGACAAGTTTAATCTGACTCATGTAGTAAGCAGGACCTGTAAAATTTTCTTTGACAGACTCAGACTTTCAGAAAAGGAATGTAATCTGAAGGTTAAAATTATGATAATAATATTCTTGGTGGTACAATGGCTATGGATGATGTGCCTACATCCTTAAGTTCATCCTGGCCCTCTCTGATCCAATGAGCATTTGCCAGGGCCTCTTGTTCAGTGGAATTTAAAGAGATATTATCTGGGTAGTAGCAGAAATAGAGAAATAATAATACTATTGTAAAGTAACGCATTTTTTGGCAAGAAATGCAAAGATTTTTGGCACCTTGCAATGTTTTAGTGCCATCTGGTGACTCCCCAAAATGTTACAATAACATTTGCCAAAATGCCTGGATAAAAGAAATGTATTTGCTATAGGAAAGTTTGCATTAATAGTTATGCACTGCAAATCTAACTATCACAGCTTCATTGCTTCAGTGACAGAATAGTCTTGTACCTCACCATCAGAATATGAATTTTAAGCATCAGATATCTGCATAATAAAGCTGATGAAACCCCAAAATATCTTCCTGAGATCTTTCCATGAAAACTGAGAAAATAAAGTTTCATGTATAACTGCAAAGAGAAGAAGTAATTGTGGTTCTGAAAATGAACCATTATGAATCTTCTGTTTACATTCTTTCAGGACATAATATCTACCCATAAGATGAGAGTTACAGAAAAAGGAAACCTACTGGAGAAAAAGAGGGGTTAAAACCCAAAAAAACCAACTCCATATGGAATATATTCTTTTTGAAGTAAGATAGGTTAAATTCTGCATTTGCTCTTAGAATGGGGATTAAATTTCTCCAATAATAAATACATCAAATAACATCAATTAGTTATTGTTTTGGGTTTTTTTATGGGAAGACACCAAGCAGAAAATTTTGCTAACCTTTGCTTAAGAGCTTTAACTTACAATTCTAGCATGAAAAAAAAAAGACTGTAAAAATAGTTCTTTCTTAGTCAGCAGTCCATTTTCTGGGTTCAGAATCAAATCAACTGCCTTCGGAAACGTTTTCCCTTACTTTTCATGTATTTTAACTGTGTAACACTGACACACCTAGGAGCGATTAATTTTTTCCTCTCTCCTGTCTTCTACATCCTGAGTTTTGTAATTATTTACTAAGTTTCAATCAATAAATGCAGTGCAAATATCTTCTTTTTCCAGGTTTCTTACCTGTCACTAGGGACATAATAGGAACATGAGACTCATAGAAGTGATCATAAACATTTTCAATTTCAATTTCACATAGGTTAAATATTTAACTTCAGATTTTAAAGAAACCAATTCTATTACCTCTTGTGCCTTTTTCTCTTCATCAAAGAGATATTGGGTTGTTATACCTTTGTTCTGACATTCACAGGTAGAGATTGATACAGTAAGGAAAGACAGCGTGGGATGAAATATCAGAAATAATGTGTGACTGGACTTGATGACCTAAGAGATCCTTTTCAGCCTTGTCTTCATTAAAGAGATCATAAATCTTCAAATATGTCCAGCAGAAACTATACATCGAGGGCTTTGCCCTCAAAGCTTTAAAGTCACTACAGACATTTGTATTGACTTCAAACCAGTTTGGATCAGGCAGGTAGTTTCCTAATTTTGTGAAATTTGCTTGGACTGTTGTGTTCTTTGAACACATTTTACACTGAGTTGTGTTCATGCAGTCCCAGCTAAATGCTGCTTTATTGCCCCTGGTGGTTATCCTATCTTTGGGAAGGAGCTGCAGAAGGGTTCCTGTCTTCTGTGAGCTGGGCATCTGCTTTACTATCATAACAGCATATTGTGAGGAATAAATCTGTAAGGGGTCTGTTTTCCTGTATGGCACTTGTTTTGCAGTTAACTGGAGTATCTGCAAAATTCAGCTCAAGCAGGTTTTTTGGTTTTATTTCATATTTCTCACCACTCTCTCTGGGTTAATAGTGTTGCTTCTAATGATTTTCTTTCTTAAATTTGAAGATCTCATTGGAAGGGAAATACTTTAGAACAATTGTCAAGATGCAGAATTTTTCTTTATTACACCATTGGCATTTCTGTGTGTTTTTCCTTGGGGGAGGAAGAAAAGAAGAACCAAAAAGGCCTTTGAGGTGAAAGGAGATGGGGAACAAGGAGGAAAGAAAAACAAGACATCCCAGCTCTTTTTTTTTATGTCACAGCATAACCATGTCTCCTGGTGAGATACTCACTAGTAAGCATCTTTGCCTTAGAGTGGCATTTATTATTTGCACCACTCCAGCTTGTCTGTCACTTTATATTGAGACTGCTTCACTTTCGAGTGACATCCAAATTCAGAGCATCCTTTCCCCTTTTGGCAGATGCTCTCAACATCACCTATTAAAACTCCCAGTTATTCCTTACTTGCTCTGCTCCTAAAATCTGTGTGGAAGTGTTTTGAGTTTCTGGTATAGGACAGTTATACCTTGCTAACAGTATTTTTAGTTCTACACGGCATCCACCTTACAGACCAGTGTCAGCCAAAGCACTTCATCCCACTGTAAAGGAGACAACAGCCTTGGATGTCTGAAGGCACTGATGGTCCTGTGGGAGGAACAGCTTCAATTTTTAGCACTAAACTAGAGTTTCTGTCCAGATACTTCTGGATCTCAAGGTACAATGGCAAATATTTATTGAACACTGTTGGCTCTGTAGGTTGAAGGAAACCAAAGTGCACTCTTGGAGATGACCTGGAGGAATGCTTCTTCCCTTTAAGGCACTTTCAGTCTTTTGTAATGTTTAAAAGATTATGTTCTGATATTCTTTCACTGGCAGGAGTACCCTTTCAGTAATTTCATGTTCTTAGATGGGTCGTCAAAAGAGAGAGGTCAAATTTTTTTGCCTGAAAAAAGGCACGTGGTTGAAAAAGGGTTATCAACAATATCCTAAGTCAGAACTACAGTGACCTTAATGCCAGGAAATAAACATATTTAAAAATTTCTGCATGGGAAGACAAGTTTAGTAAAAAAATCAAGCAGCTATATGACAAAACAAAGACTCATGGAGTTTGTGTGTTAAGATGTACTAATAAAAAGAGCAGGAGATACTCAAAGGCACAAACCCCATCTTTGGTACACAGCATTTGGTGCATCAACAGCACCAGATAAAACGTCTGATGGAACATGACAGGCACAAATAATACATGAACACTTAGAGGGGGTTGCACAATTTCCCTGGTTAGCAGCAGCAGCTGTTGCAGTGCAGTGTTCAAGTTGAAAAATGAAAAGCATTGCTCTGTCAACACGTTTTCCATACCCATGTTGTGCAAATCTGCCAGACCCCTTGTTATTCATGGTACCTAAATGTTGTCTGTCATAAGCACCTTGGTAACTCCTTTCAGTCCATTATTTCATCATAAAATTGAAAGAAAATGCATTTTGTTGGCTTCTTTGAGACACAAATTCGTCAGATGTAAGGTTAAAGTGATCCTTATTAGCAAATTCACTCTTTGGGAAAACATTTTCTGATTTCAGCTCAAAATTTGTTGTTGTAAAAGCATGAATCAACTTCTATTTTACAATAAGAATAATTTGGACTTAACAAAAGAGCAAGGAAATACTGATAATTACACCCATTTCAGACAAATCTTACATCTTAATGAGGAAAATGTAGAAAACATCTGTGTTATAATTGCCAAACACATTGGACCAGTATAAAAAGACTAGTTTCCAAACTAATTTAATATTCAGACAAGGACAGAAAGCAAAAAATTTTCAGAGACACCATACATTCTTCAGCAAATGGGATGACTATTTAACAAGGAATTACATGAATAGCACTTATTAATTACAGATGATAATAATAGCTTGTAAAAGGGAAGGTAAAAGCAAAGGTTTTTAGGGCAGGTTTTTGACGTTTACACCAGTACTCTTTAGACAAAGCAAAGTTAAGGTAGTTTTGACAAGCAGATTTGTGTCTGTATCTGGGAAGATACTGGCTAGGAGAAGAATATACTATTTAGAAGTTAATATTTTATTTAAACTGAGATTTAACTGTCAGAGGGCAGGTTTAGATTATATATTAAGAAATTATTTACTGTGAGTGTAGTAAGGCGCTGGCACAGGCTGCTCAGGGAAGCTGTGGATGCCGCATCCCTGGAAGTGTTCAAGGCCAGGCTGGATGGGTCCCTGAGCAACCTGCTCTAGTGGAAGGTGTCCCTGCCCATGGCAGGAGGACTGGGATAAGATAATCCTTGAGGTGCATTCCAAGCAACACTAGAATCTATAGTAGTGTTTGAGAAAAGTAGTCTCAGTTGCAGCTGGTAGTTCTAACCTAGCTTCTTTGTCCTCTAATAAAATCTGTTCTTCAAGTACTAGGAGAGCTGGTGTTTATATACTACATTTTTTAGTGAGAAAAGCTATTTTTTCCTGTTGGTATGAGATCTGGATGAATAATGAATAGATATACTCAAGAACATATTAATTGCATTCTGTTCCCAAGTCTTGCTTGACTTTTTTTCCTTTTCCTTTGTTTTATTTTGTTTGCCTCTTCTGCCTCAGCAAATCATTTTAGCCTGCCATAATTTTGGATATAAGCTGCATTTTAAATCACAAGAATCAGAAATATTATTCTAATCTATAACAAAATATAAGAAACTTTGGAAATCCAAAGTGTGTGTATAATGCTTGATTTGAGCAGGACTATTTGATCATGGAAATCTGTGGGTCACTGCCAGTATATTTGGGTAATCATACATGTTCTTGACAGAAGTAACAGGTCAATGGTTTGTCAAGTCCTGAACTGGTAGAATCACTGCAGTAAGAGAGCTGAAAGATCTTGGAAAAGAAATTGAAGTCCAATGGCTAGGACTGCTAAAGTGGCAAGAATACAGTGAGTAGCCACATTTGGGCAGATTCCCATGCTATGATAATTCAATTGTCAAGTGTGGAAAATATAGAAGTATAAGTTAGTAGAAGTAGAGTAGGTTGTCAGCAGTGGAAGGGAAGGTATTTTTTAATTTTCAATTTTTTCATATAATCCTATTGAAATGCTGGGTTATTGAGTTTGATCTTTTTTTCATGTGTGCTACACAAATCAGTCTGCAAAAATTTATAATGCATTATATATATATGTATATATACAAATCTACATGCCTGTGTGTGTATGTGTATTCTTGCCCCAAACCTGAGTGTATCGGAGTTCTCCATTCTAAGCACATTTTGAAAGACTTTCTTTCTCTGGCACCTGTGGACCTTTTCATGACTATTCTTCCTCCAGTGCTCAGGCACAGTGAATTTGTCAGATTAGTTTTGACCCTTCCTCAGGGGGTGAGAAAATGCCTGTCCCATCTGGATGCTCATTAGCACTCCGAACCAGCCCTGTTATACGTGTAGTGTTTGAAGCCTTTTCCTGATAATGATCTTGATGGTTTCAGTTCGCAGTTCTTGTTTTCCTATCAATTTTTTGTAGTTCCATACTCCCTGGTGTTCCCTGAAAAGACTTGTTTTAATGAGAGATTCCTGGGCTTAGACATGGGGGAAATAGGAGGAGGAGAACAATGACATCAATAAAGCCTCTAGTATTCTTTGAGTATCCTGCCAATGATCCATATCTTTAAGACGCGCAGTTCAGTGTTAATTCTGTCACTGCCATATGCTATAAGCTGTGTTACACACACATTTCCCACCTCCTCCTCTCCAGGAACAGTGTGAGGGCAGAATTTTTCTGACATTTGTATAATACCACTAGTTTTGAACTTGGTTTCCTTTTTTTTCCCAGCTGTGTCCCGTTCAATGTACTGATACAAAGCTGTATCAAGGCACATATTTTACCCCACCACCTACAACAATGTGATAATGAAATGAGTAACCCTTAAACACCTTCCTCTCCCCTGATTTTTCAGTGCACCACCCAAGGCAGCTCCTCAAGCTCATGCCTCACATAATAAGGCTTCTGACCTCCAACTGCTAATCCATAGTCAATAACTGATAACCCTGAGGGGCACGCCAGAATAGAAGGAGATTAAAGTAGAGGCATCTCTGATATACTTGAAGGACAAAGCTGCTGCATGGATCAAGTGTCTTGCCAGACACAGCAGCTAGGACCAGAGTACAAATGAACTCTTTAATCTCATACTTTCTAGAATAGTTTTCAAGTATTTTATAATTAGGAATGCATTTAGCTCTAGACTATGAGGAAAAATGGAAGGAGATAGGGCCTTTCTCTCTGGAGAAGGCTCAGGGGGACCTCATGATAGCACTCCAGTATTAAAAGTGCAGCTACAGAGAGGATGGAATCACTCCACAAAGAACCACACAGAGAAGATGAGAGGCAAAGAGTACAAGCTGCACCAGGGAAGGTTTCACATTGACACAAGAAAGATATTTTATACAGTAAAAACAATCATTCACTGGAATCACCTCCACAGGGATTTAATGAAGTACCCAAAACTGAAGAATTTCAAGGTGTGGTTGAAGGGTTTCAAGATGTGGTTGGAAAGGGTGGTAATCTCATCTGAAATCTCAACTTTGTGCCCTTTACCATTTAACTTTGGACCAAATGAGCTTTCAAGGTCTCTTTCATTTTGGACTATTTTATGATTTTATGATCAATGATTATTTATTTAACCAGAAAAAAATCTGCCCTGGTTCCTTCTCTGAGTGTCACAGTCTCACAAATGAAGTTCTGGTCATGGCAAGAGACTGAATCCAAGCTGGAAGTCCTAGGAACATTATCTCTTCTCTATTCTTGGGTCTGACTTGATCAAATTTATTACTTGAAGATTTTATATTATCACTACCAGAGTTACAAATGCAGGACCTTTGGGACTGAGAGAGGGAAGCTGAGCCACAGAAATCAGATTGTTGGCATTTACTGTGTCTTTTATATTATGTTATACATAATGTAGAAGGGGTGAATTTCAGCATTTTCCCCCTGGTAACTGGAATGAAAACAAGAATTAACTGGAATATTACAGTCAGTATATTCAGCATGAACTAAAGTTCAGGAGGGGGAAATGCACTTCTCTCATCCACTAACATCAGACAAAGTTCAATTACAAAGAAGAGGTGGGAAGGTTAAATAATACCTTTTCAGCACAAAATCTCCAAAACTCTCACCAAAAGGATTGTAACACATCATTCAAGAAAACAATGGCTGCTGGAAAAATGGGATATAATTTGTGTATACATGGATCATGCGATGTGCTGTTTGTGGGTCTGGTTGAGATGGAGTCTGTTTCCCCATAGCAGCCCTCACAGGTCTGGGCTTTGCATTGGTACCTAGAAAGGTGTTCATAGCATACCAGAGCTTTGGCTACTGCAGAGCAGCACTGACACAGCACCAATGCTGTCTGTCAGCATTCCCCCCCACCATGAAGGGGCTGGACAGAATCTTGAGAGAGGACACAACTGACCCAAACTGACCCAAGGGATACTCCATACCATATGATGTCATCTTAGATATAAAAGCTAAATGAAGGAGGAGGAAGAGGGGCATTCATTATTTACAGTGTTTGCCTTCCAGAGCAACCACTATGTGTGTTGAAGCCCTGCTTCCAGGGAAGAGTCTGAACATAGTTTGCTGATTGGAAGCAGAAAATAAAATTATTTTTTTTTCTCTTTGCTTGTGGATGTTCAAACTTTTGCTTTTGCTTACTAATCTGCCTTATCTCAACCAACAAGTTGTTTTCCATCTTATTTTCTGTCCACTGTTCGGCTGGAAAGGGAGCAATAGAGTGGCTTGGTGGGCACCTGGCATCCAGCCAAGGTCAACCCACCACAGCTGGAAAATGTCAAGCAACTTTTACATACATCAAGTGTTCTTACATGGACAAATGAGCCACAAGAGTATAGATGGACAATATAATCAATTTTAGAGTGGCTTAGACATTCTTAGAAGCTTTTGTTCTTTACAGCCCTGTAAAATACAGTTCTGGAAAGAAATGGAAACAGAAAATAATAAAAATTTGCCATACAGCAGTTACTAAAAACTTGAATAATGAAATGGGCCTCATTATGAAAAACTCAAAGTGTAAAGAAGCTAAAGCAAACACAGAAAGGGTAGATTTGAATCAGATATAAGGAAGAAATTCTTTAGTGTGAGGGTGGTGAGGCACTGTCTGTCACAGGTTGCCCAGAGAAGCTGTGGGTGCCCCATCCCTGGAAGTGCTCAAGGGCAGGTTGGATGGGGCTTTGAGCAACCTGGTCTAGTGGAAGGTGTCTCTGCCCATGGCAGAGGGGTTGGAACTGGGTGATCTATAATATCACTTCCAACCCAAACCATTCCATGGTTCTGTGATGATTCTATGAAACTGCTTACATGGAGGAGCTCACAGTCCAAAATGCAAGATGGAGGCAGAGCAGAAAGAGGGGAAAAGGGTGGGAGAAGAATGGAAATTATTTATGCAACATCACAGAGTTGAGAAGACAACCCAAGTTTGCAGCGTTTCCTCTCAACCTTTACTATTTCTTTTGTAATATTCCCTTGTCTGCAACATTACAAGCGCTTCTGTAATATTCCACTCTGACCAAATCATCTGTCAAGGAGACTTCTTAGTACAATATGTTGCCCTCACTTCATGGATTAAACTCTAAATCTTGTAAGTAATTGAGGCACTTGTGAGAAATATCTTTTCAGGTGACAATGTGATAAAAAAAGCTTTTATGACAACATTTTCCAGTGTCACTTTTCAACTTGTTTTAAAATTATCAGTCTCATGTAGACCAAAAGAAGTTTCCAGAGGGTTTCTACTCAAATCCAGAATATTTTTGTGGAAAACTTCCATGTTGACACAAAAACTGGAATGAAGTGGTTTTCTTTTCACCACAATCGCTCTTGAAGACTGCTTTGGGGTTTGCTTTGCATTTTTGTTCTGCTTTTCTGTTTGTTTGTTTTTTTTTCTTTTTCTTCCTTCATTTCTGTGCTGAAGGTGCACCTGTGGAAGACACAGCTTGAATTCTAGATTCCAGATAAAAATCTGCCCAAATAACACCTAGAAAAATAATGACTATTCTTGTAAATGGTGTAATTCTGACCGGGAATTGTTGTGAAGGAATAAATATGGAGCCATGTAATCTCATTTCTACAGTCAGCTTTAATTTGTATATCCATCCTTTAAGAAGTCACTGGGGAAATGAGTGCAGATACAACCACCTCTAGTCAGAAAATTAAGGGTGATTAAGAATTTCTGATTAAAACCCAGTTTAATTAGTGGACAGTGTGAAGTCATAGGCAGGTCACTTCCAAGGTATTTCCTTGTGTGCAGATGGTGAAATGCCAAATGCAATCAAAATGGATTTTAATTACAAGAATGATGAGAAAAGTCAAGCAGCAAGATAAGAAGTAGTTCTGTAAAGAAGACCAAAGAAACAATACAGGTAACACTGCATGCTAAGAGTTCCCAGAGAATTAGACATAATCATAATAAATGATAGGGCTGCACAGTGTGTACAGTTACATTTTCAGTTCAAAGAATTAAACAGCTGCATGTACTACATAAGCCTGTGGATGATATTCATGTAACAACAAAGCACCGTGCCAGGATGTAATTGAATCAAAGTTCCAGTCACTGGACATGCAAATCTGGAAAAGAAAAAAGTGACTCTTGTTCCTCAAGCATGCTCATGTGCTTCCTCCTGTATTGTAGAATCACAAGGTCACAGAATATCTTCAGTTGGAAGCGACCCCCAATGATGATCAAATCCAACTCGTATCCTTGCACAGGACAGCACCAAGAGTTGCACCATGTGCCTGAGAAAGTTGTCCAAATGTTTCTTGAACTCTGCCAGACTTGGGGCTGTGACCATGTCCCTGGGGAGTACATCTCATCCTCATGAAATCAATTTTATTATGCTTGTTCAATATTTATTTTTAGAATGGTGTCTATATCTAGAACCTAAGATATTTTAAAGAGAAAATGAAGAGAGACCACAGACTGATATATTGCTTGAATTTGTTTACCATTTCCTTGTGATTACCATTAGATATATAGAAACATTTCTATATGAACTCCTTATTTTTTTGTCTTTCTATTTTTCTTAGTTCATGTAGTTCCTAAAACACTGGATTTCTGAGCTACTCCTGCATATAAATGGATAAATATAATATAAATTTGTGCTCTGAAGCTCAGCTTATCTCCTACACACATGCATACAGTTTATTACCAAAGTTGAAATAAAGTTTAAGGGCATGAATCAGCAGCATGCTACCTTTGACCTGGCACTCTGCAGGTGCACTGAATATTTTTGAGTTCTGGAAAGAGGAAGATGCCTTCACAGCTGGTTGTGTGGTATTCTAAGCCTGCAGGATTAATACTGTGCTACAATAGCTGTAGCCACCACAGCCTGTTCAATTATTCACTGCAAGTATTCACAAAGTGTTTCTTGAAGCAACTAGACCAACACTTCCAAAGAAATCTCCTAGTAAAGATTAATGAAAGAAAGCATATAAAAGAGTCCAAGACTTGACTAGACCTGCTTTACATGTGACTGTGAACAAATGATGGAAGGATAATAACCAACCTCATGGAAAGAAAGCAATGTCCGTGGAGAGGTTCTTACAAGTCCCTGTGGTGATAAAAATAATAGGACAGAAGGAAGACATAGATATTTGATAAGAGCTGCATAGACTGATTTCAGGTTGGGAAAATCATTTTAATATATCAGAGGAATAAGAACAAAGGAAAGCAAAATGATTTAAGACCAAGGTCCCAATACTGTTCTGAAACATAAATAGATAGACATAACCTGACATGAAACACAGCAGTTAGAGCCTGAAAAGCTTTCTGATGTGGGAAAAACCTAGCTAGTTTTATGACACATCTTAACAGCTTACTGAAAGGTTTGTACAGACTCTCTACTTCAATATCAGGATGCTGAATTTAATGGCTTGGATGTTCCTTCCAGTTCCATGTCCTTCCCTCCTAGATAGTATGTCAGAGAGATTATGGGCAATACCAGTCTCATTACAGGTAATTATAGGAACTTGTGCTCTTTCTGAGTTTAGAAGGGTAGAGCTTATCTAGTGATTTACATTCAAGAGGTCATCCAGAGCTGAAGGATGATTTTAATTGAGGTTGTAATTAAAATATCTGCTTTATAACAGCTTTTCCTGTTCTTAATGAATGTGTTCCTCTATGCTTATTGATTTATATATTAATAAAGAAAAGTCTAGCGTCAGACTTGTTTACTGATTCTTTCAGGATTTGTTTAGTGCTTTAGAGCAAAATCAATGTCTGGAAAAAAAAAAAAAAACCACTGCAGAGGCAGAGAGGTTGGATGTCATGAGATGTTTGGCTTGAGGACTGCAAATCAGATCAGTATAAATATTGCTATATGAATTTGTAATTACTTCAAAAAGGGAACTTCATCTAATACCAGAAGTTGAGGGGACTCACTGCTTGTCACTCTGGTTCCTGAGATTGTTTTGCCTTCTACTGCTTTTCATCACATGCTGGAGCTCTAAAATTCTCTAGGGAACTGTAAAAGTCTTAGGGAATGGGGCAATAAAAGAGTGCTTTTGCCCTGATGCAGAAGAGATTAATTTTCCCTGAAAAGGGCTTGGAGTTCTGAAATTAGATAAATGTAGAGATAAAAAATAACAAAATACATAGGATAGAGGCCTCTTCTCTTAAATTGCAAAGATAATCTCTGTGGATCTTGTTTCATTTGAATTCGAATAACTTTAAAGTTTAAGAGAATGTTTAATATGGAGAATTTAGAAATGGATTATTTCTGAGAAAAAATTGCACTAAATCTGGGGGAATTTTGCTTTGGATCAATATTATGATATAGAAAACATTTTCTTATAAAAAACCAGTGTCTTCCTTCAAATATAGAATAAATTTAAAAAAACTGTAGAATAAATATTACTAGATTTATCCTGAAATTTGCCTTCAAACAGATGGTTCTCTTCAGACACACCACAATAGAATGAATAGAATAGAATTTAAGTTCACAGAATCCCTTCATGACTTGTCAAGTACCTGTTGTCTCAGAAATTAGAGAAATATTGAGAATAACCATGTGGAGGTGGTTACCTATACAATGTCAAGGAGTCTTTCCAGTTGTCTGTTCCATGGTTTAGGGATAAACAGATGTAAAGTGAACTGCCAAACCACTGGCACAGATCAGATAGTTCAGTCCTACTGTAAGAATATTTGACACATTATGCGATATTATTAAAGGTTATCTGTAAAATTACAAAATAAATACAATCCTATTTATCTCTTGACAGTAATGTACAGTCTGGAAAGAAGACAGCCTGACTCTCATACCCAAGAATGTGTTTGTACGCTTGGTAGTTAGAGAGGAAAAAAAAATCCCCTCATGTTTCTACTTGCAGTTGTCTAAAACTAAGGAATAGGGCTGGCTGTAAATTTTGTTAAAATTTTTTTAATGAAAAAGTTGATCTTTGATGAGATAAGAAAGTATTTCCCTGTGAATGTTGTCCCTGACTTTAGGGACAATAGCCATTTAGTGCAGGACTTTAGTCCACCCTTGCCATTCCCTAGAATCAATAGAAAAACAGAGGAATCACCTGACGAGTTATGGATGTCTACAATGAAATGGATATCACTTTGAAAGTGCTCCTTTTTGTCCCTTTAGCTACAAATAAAATCTAGATGCCTTGTTCAAATGTGGCCATCTACACTGCAGATCTCTCAAATCAAGTCAAATGAATCCAGCCCTAGCTGTCATAGGAACTTTAGTTCTTGTGACTTTTGCTCTCTTTTTATTAAACAGTGATCTGGTTTAGGCTGGGGTAGAGTTAATTTTCTTCACTGTGGCTGGTATGAGGCTGTTTTGGATTTGTGCTGAACACAGGGCTGATAATACAGAGATGTTTTAGTTATTCCTGAGCAGGGCTTGCACAGAGCCAAGGCCTCTGCTTTTCATACTGCCACACTGGTGAGGAAGCTGGGGAGGCATGGGAGGGTGGGAGGAGACACAGCCAGGACAGATGACCCAAACTAACCAAAGGGGTGTTCCAGACCATATGACATCATGCTCAGTGTATAAAGTGGGGGAAAGAAAGCAGAAGAGGAAGGACATATGGAGTGATGGTGTTTGTCTTCCCAAATAACTGTTATGAGTGACAGGGCTCTGCTCTCCTGGAGATGGCTGAACACCTGCTTGACCATGAGAAGCTGTGAATTAAGTCTTTGGTTTTCTTTTGTGTTTGGCTTTATCTCAACCCACAAGTTTTCTAGATTTTACTCTTCAGTTCTCTCCCTGATCCTTCTGGCTGAAGAGTGAGTGAGTGGCTACCTGGTGCTTGGTGGATGGCTGCAGTGAAATGACGACAAACAGCAAGGAAGATCTCCAGGACTTCATCTCCCCTAACGTATGACAGATGTTCAGCTCAGATTTGATGCATTACCTCCTCCTATCAAGACTGAGAACTATAATGCATTATGTCAGAGAATTAATCTCAAAAATGAAATTAGGGATGTGAAGTGCCTGAACCATGGCTCCTGCAGGACACTTCAAATATATATTTTGGAACTGAATAGGTCTGTTTGCAGGGAAAACATTTAGGGGATTGAGAAGAAATGGTATGATTTGTCATTGAAATTCTACGCTTGTGGAAAGTGGTTTTGGGGGCAGGTTTTTGTTAGATTTTTGTCCTTTTCTTTTATGTATTTTGGGAGGGTTTTTCCATCCAACCATCTCAGTCAGGCAGTGGCATTTTCAGTCCTTCCCCATGTCTTCTGACAGGACTCCACATTTTCCAGAAACTCCTTTTCCTCTCAGGGAAGAATTCAGATCACTCCAGCTAAGGTCCTGATAAACGTGTGGGTTATTCACTCTGAGTGGTTGGTCAGCCAGTGAGGTGGCAGCATCCATGTTTGAGGTAAGTTCAGAGTGAGGTTTAGTTCAGACTGTTCAGGGGATTCCCTTACTCAGGAGCATCAGTCAGAGTGGTGTGAGTGTGCAGGTTCACATGGCAGGTCACACAGGCAGGAGGAACAGGAAGGTGCAGTCTCCCTCCCATCAGCTCAAGAGGAGAGTTCAGGAATTATTTCAGCTCAGCAGGGTGCCAAGTCCCCTGTGTGGATGTGGCAACACAAACAGAGCTGCCATGGAAACCTACCGGGGCCCAGGTAACAGGCTGCAGGGAGTGCCAGATCCTGGCACTGGCATCAGAGTGCCACAAATCCTGTGAAAGAAGGAAATGGTAGTACAATGCTTGATGTATGTGATATGAACAATTATATGAACATGTTATATATATGAATATATATATGAACAATTCTCATACCTTCTAAGATGCTTTCAGTAAATCATATTTTCAAGGTCTTCAATAGTAAATAGTACATCTGCATAGGCAGGCAAACACAGGCTTGAAGGAGCATAGAGTCATAGAATCATGAAGATTCAAGTCTAACCTTCAATTGAATACTTCCATGCCCACTAAACCATATCATGAATTGCAATGTCAGCTCCATTTTTGAACACTTCCATGGATGGTGACTTCACTGCTTCCCTGGGCCACCTGCTCCAGTGATTAACCAGAACCCGCAGCCCTGCACATACTGCAGTGTTATATACCAAATACTGTGCATCCTTCTCAGAGTAAAGCAGTCAAAAATGTAATTTCTGGTAATCTGAATGTAATATATCTCCTTTTGTCCAGTATTGTTTTTATTCTATCACTTCCAGACCTAAGGAGTGCTTCTGTCTTCCCCAAAGTAGAAATGCTTATGCAACTCCACACTCCTTCCCACACTTGTAGTCCACCAAGGCAAATATTACGTATTAGATTTATACTTTTTTTCTGGGAGATTGCCTGTTTTCCCCTTCTCTCCAGTGCTTTTGGCTCAGAGAGAAACAGCAATTAGCAGTGACCCAGAATCCAGTCCTTAGAGCGCATGGCTGTAGAGTTTTCTCAGCTCTGACTGGTATTCTGGGTGGTAAGGTTCCACAGACTCAAGTATAATGTGGTATTTTTACTATTTGGAGGCTCTTTCCTGGGGGAAAAATGAAAATAAACTTTGAAATTATCACACGTGTACTTTGCTATAAGCCAAAAAAAACTGTGTCTGCATCTCCTGAAGGCAGATATTATGAATTTTCTGTGTTTGTTTGAAATACTTCCTTTTTTTTCCAACACTATGGACTCCTACACCTCATATCTGACTCAGGGCCATGTTGCCTTGTTTGATGGAAACTGTTGTGCTTTGTAACATAGCATCATAAAGTATAAATCATAGAACCATGGAATCATAGGAGCATAGAATCATATAATCATAGAACCATGAAATCATAGAATCATATAAGCACAAAATCATAGAAACATAGGATCATATAATATTTTCCACCACTATTTCTGAAATTAGTGTCTTCTGTTGTACATAGTCTGATGAATCTTCAGCCCCTCATGTAATCAATCTCAGATCTGATCTTCAATTTCATGGGTAAATGGGGACATATAGTCTTTGTCACTTCCTCCTCCTTCTCTATTGCTCCCTTAAGATCTAGTTATTCTGTACATAGTGTATTTGTGCGTATGTACAGACATCTCTCTTTGTTGTGATTTGTAAAATCTTTGACTAATTTTTAGTCAGATTTGATAATAGTTTAGAAGAGGTCAAAGATTCAAAGATAATGAAGACATTACAAGTTTTGTAAAGATGGCTTTGTGAATTGGGAACAGAAATTTTACAAATGCTCCCAATACAAACTTATGTGATGAAAAGACTATCAGCTCATATGTTATCAAGCAGCAGATATCAAAATAAGCAAGAACCTCTGTAAATGACCAGCTCTGGAAAATACTGTCCAATCAGGTCTAGAAATTGCTCACCAGACTCAAGTTGTGGAAAACCAGAATTTGTTAGTTCCTATTCTTACAGAAAAAGCAAAGCAAACCAAAACTATTTCTCTTTCTTGATGCCAGTTTTGATGGATGCAAGTGCTGCTATTTGTGATCACTGACCTAAGAGCTTCTCTGGGATCTTCAGACCATGTTGGCAATATTAAAAAATTTATGGGTTTATTGTCTGTCTTCTGCAGCCCACCATGTTTTCATACCTCTGTCTCTTTTTCTTTCCTTGGATAAATTCAGTGAGCTCTTGTTGGCGCTTTCTATTGTTAGCAGAAGACCTCTAAAAACCTTTCTGAGGGCAGTTTTATGAAATACCATGCAGAAAATGAATCCTGATGACACAGATGTGAATTTGGAGTGAGTCACAAATACTTACTTGTTGGGGCACGCTCGGGTTTCTTTACAATATTTCTCAGAAAAAGACAAGCATAAAATAGAAAGAAGAAGGATGCATCTTTTGGCCATGTCTCTGGAAAATATGACAAAACACTGTACATTTTTCATGTAGTTTTTGAGTAAAAGTCCTGAAACTTTTACTTTGGAGAAGCAGTTTTGGTCTGAGATGGAATGTTAAGGACCTGAAACATGAGAGCCTGGTGATGGATTCTGTTGGACAGAGCTGACATTTATTTTCTGCTTGCTGTGGCAATGGGATAGGATCCTGGCTGCTCCTTCTACCTCCTTTCCAGAAAGAAATTTTCAACATTACACTGCCTATGTTCCTACTACATAGGGAATCGGACAGCAGACCTCTTCCAGTGCAGAAGATTGCTTTTAACAACTCCTCTTACAGTTCACAGGGGAAGAAATAGTCTGGGGGACAGATACTGTGACATTCTTAAGAATAACAATCCTCTCCTGTCAACACATCTCTAATTTGCTTTTCCTTCCTTTCTCCTGTTCTCTGTTTGCACAGTAGAAACAAATAGGGACAAGTATCTGATTTCATGGA
The DNA here is from genome assembly GCA_034509425.1 of Eopsaltria australis. Lineage (NCBI taxonomy): Eukaryota > Metazoa > Chordata > Aves > Passeriformes > Petroicidae > Eopsaltria > Eopsaltria australis. The sequence continues at coordinate 2,590,483 of JAVTVJ010000157.1, read as the reverse complement.
TGTGCTTGTAACTTTGAGTATTGTAAAGCTATACCTAGGGCAGCCCAGAAAGCTAATTGATCTCTGGAGTTCCTGGATGGCAAAAAAGACATCACTCTGGTCCTTTTTAAGACCAGAGTGAATCAGGAATGCACAGTTTTGCTGCTTAGCAACAGGACATAAATCTCTGTGAACAGAGATATTTTCTAATAAAATTACAGGAACTAGAGATTAGCAGTACCTACCTGTTCATTCATACTTGTCCTGGGGCTAAGGGAATGCTCCTGGTGATGCCTTACCAGCTCTGTTTGAAGTGTCTCAGACCAGTGAAGTCTCCATATGTGCTCTCTTGAGACAATCCATAGTTTCAAAATCACAAAATCATAAAGATTGGAAAAGACCTCTAGGATCATTGTGTCCCAAAGTTCTTACTAAACTCTCAGTAAATAAAAGAAAGAAAACATTTTTTTTTTAAATGTCATTTGACTGTGATTTGGATTTGTATTTCAAGATTAAAAGAAAGGAAGAAACGTCTGCATGTCAGGGAATTTGAGCCACATCATAAACCACTTCTGAAAATTTTACCCCAAGCCTGCCTCCCACCTGTGTGCCATGGGCTCATAAGAAATGTCTTTATGCTCTGCATGGTAGCACTCTGACTGCCCACTTTCCTGATTGAGGGGAGCCTGAAGCTCAACCAGGCCAGCATCTTGTGTAAACAGCAGGGACTGGAATGGCTCTGCCATCTTTATAGTAGCAATTATCAGTATCAGTGACCCCATAAAAGGGCATTAGCAAGAAGTGTCAAACAGTTCATGTACAAGTCATGTACATTTAGGCAACAAAAAACTTATCATTGGCTTTCTTGGCTTGCTTTCTAAAAGAACCATGTAGTAGTTTTTCTCTGTGTTTTAGCAAAGGAGCCATCAGCCAGGTCCAGCCAGGGAGTTTCTGTACTAGTCTATAGCACTCAGTCTTTTCTGTTTCCTTTGATTCTCCCAGTGTAATGATTTACTACATCAAAGTTTGAGTCCATTTTTTTTCCTCTTATATCTGCTCCTAGAGCTCAGCACTCACATTTGTTCTAGTTATCCAAGCCTCCTGCTCTTCCTCTGTACTTAGCTCTGTTTCTCACTGCATTATCCAATTAGCACCTTACTAACTATCCTGTGGCTGCCACTTTCCTCTGACCCAGCAGTATTTACACCAGCTCAGTTATGCTTCCTATTGATACTCTTCTCATCCATTGAAGGCGATGGGAATGTTGCCTTGTTTAAACAAAAGAAAATCCATAAAAATATTTTGCTATATAAAGATCTAAAATGCCCAACAATAAAATAGCACACTATGGGTATCATTTGATGCTGTTTCAGTGCGTAAAGGATGTTGAATATGAAATGACCTTTTGTTTGCATTGCAGTGATATAGCCCACTTTACAATAGTATGCCATGCTGACACTTCCTAATATATGAAATTCTGAATATATTAAATATTCTACTGCTGGTTTTTGGACTGTGGTTATAGGCTTGATGGGCTTCATATCACAAGTTTCAAAGCCAGAACTTCCATATTTCTGTTCAAAGAACAAGCTTTCATGAATGCAGTTACTGCTTTTTTAAGAGGAGTCTTTGGTTAAATATTTTTGAGGTTTTTTTTGGAGATGAAAATGCCTATTAGATTAAGGAGTATGGAACAAAACTGACAAACAAAGTTAGAGAATAAGTATAGTCAACCTTTTATTTATAGTTCAAGGCAGACACAGATCAAGTGATTTTAACTCTGTAGCATATTGAATTACTTAAAGCCTGGGGTTGTGATCTCACCCAACTTTTAGAAATTATGTTGGGTCAGGAGACTCTACCCCCATCCAAACACACACATACACTTCCAGTGAAAAGTTAAAATTGTCAGTAAAGGCCATTGTGCACTAAAATCTCCTTGCTTTTATCTGAATTAGTGTGGCTGGAGACAGCTGTGCTGACTTTTGGATAAGGAGGTGTTTACTTATGTTTTCTTACTCCCAAAGGTATTTGAGAGAAAGACTTTAAAATTTGTTATTTGCATGATTCACATAGAAGAAAATATTTTTTAGAGCTCAAGTGCTTTGGTCAGCTTTCAAATTTAACCTCCATTAAATAATTAGTTTAAGCATAGATAATTAAGATGTGCATATTACAGAGCACACATGACTTAGGAGCACATCTCCTTACACATCAGTGGGATCTCTGCTCCCAAATCAATGGTATTTTTGGAAAGGTTTTTCTGAAAGTTTGCATATGCACCAAAATTCTTCATATCCTTCCCATCTATACATTTTCCATTAAACATAGGTATATGGAATTTCACAGCCCAGTACAGTAGTGCTTTAATAGCAAAGCAGTCCAGTTTTCTTCTCAAAAGCACAGTAACAGGTTTACAGAGAGATTTAAGGGACAGATGGGTGTGCACATTGCTGCTAAAGAGAATGTATGACCTAGCACCTTCTTCATGTTTGACATTTATGCCTCCAATGGCTGCCTTACTAAGGAAAACATATGCTGATGCACATATTATCTAGGGCAAATGGGAAAAACTAGATCTCTTGCACCTGGTATTACAGAAACATAACTTGAAATTAGAAAGACAAAAAATTTTTGCATGGACAACTACTTTAAGACTATGACTGACCTTCATTAGTGTTCAATGGGACCTTAATTTTTACCAGTTCTTCTTGGAGAAGACGCAGTGTCTTATAGGAAAGCTGGAGAATTACACCTCTGTGAAGCTGGCCATGTACAAGATCAGAATCAGTCCTCTGAATTGCTGCCTTTTTATCTTCATGACTTCAGTCTGAATTGACTTTAATCTTGACTTTAAAATGGAGACTGCAGAATAGATCATAAGCATAGAGAAAAAAATTAAAAGTAATCGAGCAGTCACATTACATTCTCTTCACATCTCTTTTTTTAATGTTTGACTTTTGGTGTGAATTCCAATTCACAGGTCTTTGTCAGGCACTAATTTTCATAAATACAAATGTTACTGAAAACTCAAATACAGTTTTAAAATCACTTATTAATAATAACTTAAGGAAGAACAGTTTTCTATGTATAGACCACATTCAAAGAACTTTGCTCACAAAAAGAACCTGGAAGACTAGCTGTCACACATGAATCTTGTAAAAATGTAAGTGGAATTTGATGCTATTCTAATATCTTAGAGGGTAAATTATTAATGTTCAGCATTAAAGAAAAAATGTGTCTTCTGGGTAAATACACAGCCTTGCTCGAATGACATTCATATACCCTCACTCTGAAACTATGAGGAGGAAAAAGTCAATATCTTTAGAATGTGAAATGTGGAATGTTAAAAGAAATACAGTACCAAGATATGGGCTTTAAGTTGCTAAACACTATCTAGTCTCAGGCAAGAATTTTTCCATATTGCTGTCAGACAAGTTAACAGATATCAGCAAGTCAGTACAGTATTTAATTTGAATATGTATACTTTTAGTTTATTTGCATGCTGTACATACATAAGCACACACATACTTTTGTGAAGTATTTATATATAGATTAAATGACTGTAGTGTATGCGCACATATATGTACATACATTTGTATATACTCATTCTGATCTTCCATACCATTTGAAATGGATAATTAATATTATGCATATATATATATATCTACACACAAAGATACATGAAATGGATGCATTACATAGACCAGTTTTTCTCTCACTACTAAAGAAAATGTGATTCCCAGGTGCTTTGCCACCTAAAGTGACTGCTGCTGCTCTGGGCTCTGTAATTCAGTTGCTTGGAAATCATTGTGTCCTTGCTGAAAAACCACCTATGACCTAGAGAAAGAATAAGAGCTTATTTATGTGCTTATATTTGATAAAATATTCTAAAATTTGTTCGTGTAGACATTTGTTAATTTGTTTTTGAAGGAGTGGGAGAAATTCCTGGCTTGGGAGCTTTAATCTTTTTGGGTTATTTTTGGTTGGATATGTGTCGTTCCACTGATAGGTACAAGTTAATATTATGTCTGTTATTTGCAATGGAGTTGAAAGACAGTTCCTAATTTCTTAAATTTTTTTAAAAATTTCTTCTCTAAGTTTTATTTTCTAGAGAGCCTATTCCCTGGGAATACACTGGCATCTTGATAGCTGCTGGGTTATGGATATGGGCAGTGTTCTGGTGACTTCTGTTTGTCCGTATGCAGCCTCAGGGCTCTGAAAACATGAAAGGCATGAAAGTTATGTGCAGACATTATGAAGTCTTTAGGAACAGAAATGATCACTGCTGCCTTTCGCCCACAATTTTGATATTAGTTTCTGAATTTTGGGAGATAATAGATTGTGGATTTTACAATACTTTTGTATGAACCCTTCTTCCACTTACCTACAGTTTCAAAGTTTTGTCTTATTCCTTCTTTGGCCTTTAGAAAATGGTTTATTGATATACAATCTTCCAAGACTATCTTAGACTTCAGTATTCCAAAATATGCTCTGAATGACTTAGACAACTATTTCTAATATTTACTTGGGTTGCCACTGTAGACCAGCCTATAGATAAGCTGACATTCAAGAGTACTAGCCAAATTTAATCCACTCTTTTTAGAGTTAATAATTTGTTGTAGACACGAGTATATTTCCTAATATTCATTTAAGGATTGGTTTAGCCTGAAGTTAGAAAAAAATCAGGAGTGGATATATCTTGTTATATTGTGTCTTGTGTAAATTCCAGACCTTATTTATTAAGGATGTTTGATAAAATATTTAAGAAGAAAAATATCATTCTATTGTAAATCCTTGGGATAGGAACAGGATAAAAAGTGTTTGTCTTCTTCAATATTTTGAATTAAGCATAAAATTAAGATTATCAACACTGGTGGTGGTTTTGGGTGTCCTTTTTGCACCTTTTTGAAAGAGTCTGATTTCCAGAGCATGTGCTGATTCTGTAAAATCATGTTTCAAAAAATTGCCTAAAATCAAGTACCCAAAAGAAATCAATTTTGAAAAGGAAACCCAGACCAAATTATTTGGCCTGTTGATGTGCTTATTTTTTAATCTAAAAATTATGAGAAAAATTGTTGTTTCTTTTACTCATCTCACTCATATAATAATGTATTTGAATGAAAAATGCAATGTCCTGTGAAGAAAGATTGTAGGGAGTTACTACTGTTACTGGTTTGAGCTTTCCTTAGCACAGCTCAATATGCATCTTTCTTGGTTTTGTTCTAGACCAGGAGAATATTTGATTATTTTCATAAAAAGTGGCCATCTTGGAGGAAAAAAAAGTTTTTATAGGTTTGCTCGTTCTAGAAAGAGATATTGATTCAATGGATATTCTGAAAATTTTGGTGCTTTTTTCCCCCCAAATCACTAGTACTTTGTTTACTGTTTAATTTGACTTTTGAGTATTGTCAAATCTTTAGAGATTTGGCAACAATCCCAGAACTCCTAGAATCCTTTCTGAACCCAAACTGACATGCAAAAAAACCTATTCTCTGTTGTCTTTTTTTTTTTATTTTATTTTTTTAAGTTGAAGCAATAAAGGCATAGCAGTAACCAGAACAACAAAGATCCATGATGTGGATCCAAGCCTGGCACTGAGGCTGGGTGACTCTCCACTACTGAGGAAACATTAACTGCCCTGAGCATGGCGCCATGCTGACAATATCCACACCAATTTAAGTTCTGCTCAGACAGGACTAGCAGCACTAATTAGGAATGGATTCTCTTGGAGATGTCAGTCAGCTCAGAGGAAGAACAGTAATTCCAGTCTTCATGTGATTTATGGCCAGTTTGGATGACAGAGACATGCAAGAGAAGGTTTCATGGAGACCTCATAGGAACCTTCCAGTATCTGAAGGCAGCCTGCAGGGAAGCCAGAGAGGGATTCTTCACCAGGAGCTGTAGGGATGGGACCAAGAGTAAGGGGTACCAATTGAAAGAGGGGAGATTTCGATTAGCTATATGGAAGAAGTTCCTGTGAGGGTGGTGAGATACTGGAACAAGTTCCTCAGGGAGGTTATGGATGTCCCAAACCTGGCATTTCCAAAGCTGCTTTTCAGGGATAAAATTCTTCTTCACAAGACAAAATTTCCATTGTCAATGTGAACTTGAACTGAGTAATTTTACTGAGATAATAAAGGTATGTATTTAGAAAAATACATTTATAAAAATAGATGTAGGGTTTTTAATGTATTTTAAGTGCAAGCTTGTTTTTTTTCTCCACTGTTGTGCTACAGTGTGTGTGTCTTGTATTGTTTGTTCATTAAGCTTGCTACACAATGGACTTAAGGCTGCTTGTTCCCCCCATTCATCTGTAAATAACAATAGCTAAAAAAGAAACTTTTCTTCTAACTCAGAAAAATATTCCCTGTAGATGTGCTGCTACTCTAGAGGCTACATGCCTCCATGAAGATTTTTTCATGTCCTACTGTTTATGGTCTGCAACCATACCATCTTGAACTGTGACCTTATCACACTTCCCAAATAAAGCAGTATACAATCAGTCCTGGGAAGAGTAATCTCCAGAGCCATATCAGGGCCGCTAAACCCTTGTGCTGATTTTTTGTTTTATGTTTTGAGGTTTTTTGCCCCATCAACCCATGAAGCCAAGTACCACTGTGCGACCAAGAAGTGGATCTTTCAATACTGAGAGAGTAGAGCTTGGCCAGCCAAAGGAATTTTAATTCTACAAGCTTCATGGCAAAGGTGTGCACATTAATATGACAGCTCAGTTTTCCAGGAGAAAGTTGGAGAACATTCCTGAAGAGTTAGCTGTCAAGTTTGCATGGTCAAATTCACCATGAGAATATTGCATTCAAAAAGAAGCCATGAACATGCCACCTTGACTCATACTGAATTTTGTGGTTAGCAGCAGCCTGGGCTGCTTCGTATTTTGGTGATTTGTGTCTACAGAAGCAGTTGGGCTTTATTTGTAAGAAACTGGAATTGGATGCAGGAGAGTTGGGTTCAAATTCCACATGTGACCTTGGACATACCTCTTCTCCCTTGAAGCTCATTTTCTCCCATGAAAAGTACAGATACTGATATTTCTTTCATTTGTCCTGTCCAACCTGACTGTGAGCTCTAGATTTTAGAGTGAGTTGGTACACCACCTTGTTCTGTGGGGCCATCTTCACAGCTGGCTGCTGTACTCCTATAACCCCCAGAATAATAATAGTTCTCATTAGGGACTCCTCTTAAAAATGTGCTTTATCATGGCTAGAGAAATCCTCTTTCACATTATTAATTAAAATGAAATCCAAATCCTTTCAACTATGGACCATGACATTTGCAGTGGGAATGTTAAGGGCAGAGAAATTTAAACGAGCTATCTTGAAAGTTTTATGTTTGAAGGCTTGAAGATGTATTTGCCCTCTCCTCTCCCCTCCCCGTTTGCACTGTTTCAGATCCATTGCTTATTGACTGATAGACTTATTGGTGAATTCTACAGCAGTGATCCAGCCCAGGGAGGTCAGCAGGGTGCAATTACCAGCAGAACAGGCTTGGGTGTGCTTCTGAACTACTCCTCCCTGCACAGCTCTTTCAGTATGCATATCACATCTCCCTGCTTGTAGCAGGCTGATGAGTGTGTGCAGTTAGTGCAGGCACACACATACTTCTGCGCTTTCCCTGAAAGTGGAGCATTAGCAACTGCAGTCAAAACGCACCGGTGCTTCTTCAGCTCTGATCCGAGCAGCAACTGTCTAATTCTGTCTGGAGGAACTAGGAGACAGCACTGGAGGCAAGTTTAAAAAGGACCTAGTGACACCCTGCTGTCACATCTGGTTTCATGTACCTACTTATTAGTAGTCCATTTAAAATTACTTTCCCAGTCCCATCTGTAGTGCACATTCTCGAGAAGTGGCTGGCTGGGAAGGAAGGAGCACACTGCTGAAGGTATGTTGCAATCCTCTTTACCTTACATCTTGTGCTGAATGTTTGTATCTCTGCATCTCACTTGCAGACATTCCTGGTATATGCAGTTTTGCACTGAGAGCTGATGGAGAAGGGCTTTAACAAATCATAACATTAGGAATAAATAGGCAGGTAATTTGTTTTGATTTTTTTCCCCCCCTCCAATTAGCCATGCTGATTGTTTTTTAAGGGATAAAATTAAATGATTGGATTAAACTTTCAGGAAAGATGACAACTCTGACAGCATGTAGAATCACAAGCAAATAGACTGTTGTTATTTCTATCAGGGCAAAATGTCCATTCATTGGTTGTTTAACTGTGGACATGGAACATTGCTTTCAAAAGGATGTGTTTATTAAATATGGACTGTGTATGCACTGCCAGCTGAAATTTGCATGCATGTTTTGAGATTTGAAAAAAAGACTCTTTCTTTAACTTTCAAAATGCTCTGGACTGCAGCAGACTTCTTTAGAAAACCGGAGTGAGCCAGGTTTTCATTTCACTTAAGTTCTTTTACTGGCATATATTCATCTGGTAAAAAGTCTTTGCCAAATACAAGAAGTTTGCTGTTATTGCATTTCCATAAATGTAACAGCTGTGAAGAGCATGAATATTCATAGTGTTTAGATTTTTGCTCCAAAGATTTTTATGATAATTCTGACTTTTCAAAGGGGATGGGATCTTAGATCAAAGAATTTTACAGGTAGAGATGTTGTGATAAGCCATATATAAGTGTTTCCTTAAAAAAATCCCTATTATATATAAGTACATACTGCAGTACATAGCTGACTGTACCTGTTATTTACTTGCAGCCAACTTGATCTGTTGCTTTTACTTGTGGATTCTTTTACTAAGAGATCATCAGCAACGAAAATGAAGTACAGTTCAGATGCTGGTCTCTGATGGGATGTTATTTCCCTAATGCTATACAGCTTCAAAACATATCCAAGACATTGCTAATATTATGATGATTAAATTTTAACTTGGTACATTCTGCATTTTCACTTCCTGAAAACTTATTTTGGGATGTTTCTAAGGTCAGAGAAACCCACTGCTATCTTAGCGTATTTTAAGGATGTAAAGTGATTTGAGTAATCTTTTCTCAGGAAAATTCTCCTGTCAGTAGTTTATCAAAATTGTATGATGAGCAGAGATGGTCCTCCCCTGCAGGTAGAAGTAGGATGGTCTTGAAAATACATAGGCAGCATGTGTTCATATGTGTCTGGAGATAATTAACCGAAAAAACTTAAATAATCCTAGCTGCCTCTAGACCTCAGTGACTTCTCTATTACTAAAAATATCCTATTAATGGGTCATACTGCAGATTTCTGAAACTTCACAGTGAAGAAAACAACTAGACAGCAATTGTGTTATATAAAACCACCTCAAAAACCCTCTTAAGGTTAGTTGTGATTATTTCTTTAAAAATCCTCCCAGTACTTGGGAAGTGCCGGGAGCTGTGGAGTACCTGCCTTTCAAAAGTGTGACAAGTGGAGCTATCCATGCGTGCTCAAAGTGAATTTAACATTCCTAATGTCCAGGGGCAACTCTTTGCAGACTGTCCTCACTCAGGCCGGGCTGTGCTGCTCACCACTGGCAGGGTCAGCCTGGCTGGAGAGCTGTGCCTTGCAGCTTCTCCAGCCCTCAGCCCGAGCTGGGCTGTCACTTAGTGTCTCCTCCTCAGGGGACAGGGAAAAAACTATTTGTCCCTTTCATCTGTCCTTTTTAATGACAGCTGAATCAGTCTGGAGCTTAGGTGGAAAGTTTCCTTTCGTTCCCTCCTACCCACTCCCCTCCACATGGCGGATATGCAGGGACTGCAGACATGAAATATATTTAAATACGTATTAGAAAAAGAACAATTTAATGGGTCAGATCCTGTTTCCAGGGAGAGGAAATCAGACTACTCTCCTGAAATCAGTAGGAAGTTGTTTACAAGAACAGAAGTTGTTTACAGAGGTGTAACTAATGCAAAATCTCACTTTCCCTTGGTGATGTTTGAGTTTCTGTGACCTGAGGACCTGACTTTGTTCCTTTAAAGCTTGGCTTTATTCCAGGAAAAGTAGCCAAAATGGGGAAATTATCTTTTCACTCACTAGGAATAAAACCTGTCTGTAGACAGTGACAACAACAGATATCTGAGAACAAACACCTTTTTTCTTTCCCCTCACCAAAGCCTAGGAGAAAAAACCCCACACCGAATTATCCAATGAAAAACATCCTCCCAAACACCTCTGTTTAATTCCCTTTTAAGACACATAAGGTCTCTCCTGCTTTAATGTGAGTCAGGCTCCTTCCTGACCTCCACTACTGCGTTGGAGGATGCAGGAGTTAATTCACTTTGACCCCTTGGCCGCCTCACCCGTGCACCTCTTCAAAGCAGATTTGTTGATCATATCAAATGCAGCCGCTGATGCGTTTCTCTTCTGCCTGTCGAGTCAGAGCCGGCATCCGGAGCCTCGGATGCGTTAAATTCCAGTCTCTCAGCCCCAGCACTGCGATTCCCGAGCCGACCAGCCCTCTAGTGTTTTGCGGTGTTTGATGCAAAGAGGTCTGTGTAGCTGTTGCTTGCCTTTAGCAGAGGTAAAGAGGAGGATTTGAAACAGCTCACAAAAGCTTAGTGGGTTTATTGGAATCTAGAGTGATTGGTAAAGCCATACAGCATCCAATCCTTCTGTCTGGAAAAAGCAAGAGCTGGGTTTTGTGTAGTTTTAGAGCGCCAAAACCTCTATGATTGCCACTGCTGCATGGCTGTGAGTCTGTCAGAAGCTGCTGACATACAAACTGCTGCAGAGTTGTTACAGAAGACAGTCAGTTGTTTACACACTGTAACTGGGATTTCTGAGAGCATCTTGTATCACACACACTGCAGCACTGGAATTCTGCACAGGTTCCTCAGCTCTCCCATGGATGGCAGCTGAAAATGAAGATGAAGGGGAGGAAATGCCATGAAGCCTCAATATTGTAGCAAACTGGGATCCAGATGGCAAACCTTTTTACAGCAATATGGTGGATTAACTTTAAGACTCCCCTGGCTACTACTCTCCTATTTAATTTGTCTTTCCTCAATGCTGTTTTGGTGTGATGTTTTTTGCAGGGTAATGCCACAAAAATTCATGTTTTCTGGCATAGTCCTCTATCAGGAGAACTTTCTTTCATCTCTATTAACCCCTTCAGAGCTAATTAACTGATGACATGATCAGTAGCAACAATTCGAACTATATATGAAAAAAAAGCATTCACAGTACAACCAAAGTATGAAACCAAGGTGATTTGCACATAAAGGAAGAGAAATAACCTGTTGAAGGGAGAACAGGTTTTTACTCTTCTGGGCTTAATCTCTATTCAGAAATAAGTTTTGGCAGTGCAGCTGCAATAATAGCTGAATTTCTTCACAGAGGAGACACACACATGTTGGTGTTGTAGATATGCCAACATTTTTGAGGCTAGATGTCAGGTAGTTTTGTTTCTCCCTGTAATTTACAGATCCAGCCCTGTCTTGTTGCAAGCTGCTATTGGTGTTTGAATATGTTCTTTCTTCTTCATTCAGTCACAGCAAGGATCATCACTGCCCACATCTTCAAAAAGCTGGTTGGTGAGACACCCAGTGGTGACAGTGAGCACCCGTGAGCTGGACAGTGGGACCTTCTGGGTGCCTTCCTGCAAGTTACCCTTTAGCAGAAACCTTGTCAGAAAGTCACCCTCAGACAGCATGATGCTTAAGATTCCTTCCCTTTACTCTCAAATTCTGTCACTACCTGGTGCAGGTCGAATGTAAATTATGAAAAAGAACTATTATTTAAATAAAGTATCTCCAGAACACTTCTTGATAATTTTGATCTAGAATATGTCACTTTGGAAGTGGGTTTATAACTCATTCCCATATGTGCACATATGGGAATGAACAGCAAGTTCCACTCCAATTCTGTATCTCACATGACAGGTATATTCAAAACCTGATGAAATGGGAATTAAAATCCACATCCAGGTCCCACACTGTAGCACAGTTCATCTGCCATCACTGTCATCCCTGCCCCAGCTGATGACTAAATTAATTATATGTCTCCCTGCTTAGCCTGCAAATTCCTTTGAGCTACCTTTGTGAGAGCACAACTTATAACCAGAAGCCAAAAATTAAATTCAATTCCAGATTAATCCCAGACATAAACCTCAGTCTATTAAGTCAATTATTTTCTTAGGCTCTACAGGTTGCATTGACCAGACCACTGTTAACTAAAATGGGAGCTTAGTCTTCAATCACCTGATAATTTGTCACTGGTTTAGTGAGTACTTTCTTCTTTCTCTCCTGTGCTCCGGACTATCAACCCTTGCAAACCAATAATTAACTGTTGTGGATCTTCCTGGGTGTGAGGAGGAACAATTCACTACAATAAAATAGTAGCTTTTGCCATAAAGTAACTAAGCAGAGCTATGGCAGAGTGAATAATGCAGGAGGCGATTTGCCTTCAAGAAGGTTACTAATAAACATTTCCACTAGCTGTACATTTGTACTTGGCCAGAGAGTGTTGTTCACATTATTTTTGTGATATAGAAAGCAGTTAGGGAACAATTATGAGATTCTCTCATATTCTAAGACTCTGGAGAAATGTCATTATCCAATTTTAAAAAATGAATTAAATAAATAATGAGAAAATGTAAAATCCAGTTTCAGATGCATGGGTAAGTTAACACATACATTTAAAAGACCTGCTATAAAATGTTGATAAGTTTTATTTTGCGAGAGAAATGCTGGTGTAGTTTCTGTAAATCCAAGGGATAAAAAATACTTTATAAATGCTTATGATTAAATATTTTAACTTACTATTTATAAATAAAGCTACAGTACTTACCAGTTTTCTCTTTAATAAAACCCAAATTCTGATATCTCTAAAAGGTGATGGAAGATGTAGCTGGGTTTATTAAAGATGAATAAAGCTCTATAATGTTTTTTTTCATTGCACTAGATTTTTTCTAAACAAAATCTCTTATCTCAGAAAGCCATCAAGTTCTCACAAGGAACATAAATCACAGCAGAATAAGCAGCCTCCTGCTTCATTCACTGAGCTCCATATGCTTATCTACCTCATGTTACTGCATCCCAGCCTCCTAAAATGCTTCAGTCAACATTCTTCTGAATTGTGATACGTCATGTTAATCAGCCTCTACAGTGTCCCAAAAATGTATGTAAATTAGACTTTTGATGAAGCAGAATCTTTTGACAGGATTTTTGCATAAATCACATACACAAGCATGCTCACATACAGAACCTTTTTAGAGAGGAAGACATTTTTGGACCTCATTTTTTCTGGAATACATTGTGACCAGCATGCTGGTGCTGCTTGTGAGCAGGAACACGTATATGGCAGTGGGCCAGATCCCATAGCAAGAAGCAAATCAAGTTTAAGTCCACTCTTGGCAAGAAAAATGTACCAAGGAGAAAGAAACATAGCAGTTTCCTCTTCCTTGTCCTCCTTTCCCCCCACTTTCTTTCTGGCACTTTGCTTGTTCTCTGAGTTGTTTGTTGTCAGTAGTAATGTCAACATTTTTAGTGTTGTCATGCTATGGTAGATTAATGTTTTAACTTAATCTGTTCTTCCAAAATAATCAAAACTCGAAGATCAAAATAATTTATTTGAATTTAAATCAATTTAAATAAAATGTAATTAGATTTTCTGACTTTCACATTGCTTATAAATTACCTAAGTCCACTGAATATATAGAGAACCATACTGAGCTTTGTTCAGATGAATCTTGTAAGTATTAGCACTGCCTGGCTGCAAATCTCTCAATTTTTATTCTCTTCTGACATCCTTTGCTATAGTTTTATGTTCCACTTTGTCCTTCAGGTCTGTATTCAGACTGTTTACAAGTCTGAATATGTCTGTCTCATCTGTCCCTCTCGCTGAAGGGCTGAGGCTGAGCGAGCAAAACAAGAACGATGCAGGCAGTGCTTTCTGTCTCCTCCAGGCAGCCCTCAGTCTGTGGCTGTGTAGGCAAGGACCTTCAGCTGCCATTTACTGGTACAGCTGGGGCCCTGACTGGCACATTCTGAGGTGCCCCCATGAGTCCACTTCACATCTTAGTCTGAATGGGATGCAAAACTATTTCTGTGACTCTATTTTTGCATGGAGTACTTTTTGACATAGGGGCATAGAATATAGAATCATAGAATGATGTGAGGTGGAAAAGATAATAAAATGTACCTAGGTCTAACTCGCTGCCATGGGCAGGGTTGACACTCCTTAGGTCAGGTTGCTCAGGGCCCCATCCAAATGGCCTTGAACATTTCCAGGGATGGGGTATGTATCCCACCATGAAGTGGTGTTTACACCTGTAAAACTGTCAGACCGCACACACAAAGTGTGGGAACATGACTACTTATCTTTCCCAGTAATGTTGCAGTCTAATAACCTTGTTCTAATTTCTTCACAGAGCTTTCCCCTTTCTAAAAGTTACTGTGCTTTCATGAGGCTTATATGGGCTATCTCTTTGGCAACTTTAGTACAGTTGGGGCTTAAAAAAACTCCTCTGATATTATACAGTGTATGTTTATGCATCCTGTATCTGCAATGGCAATGCACTGTTTATCATACATATTGTGCAACAACTAAAACAATCACAGAATATGCTGAGATAGAGGGAACATACATGTGTCCAACCCAAGTTGAGTCCAACTCTTAGCCTGTCACAGGACATCCCCAAGAGTCACACCATGTACGTGAGAGCACGATACTTTAACTCTATTTTGTATATGTAGATACCACAAAAGAGTGTATGTACAATATTTACACAGTGCATGATGGAATACACACAAACATATTTGCAGTCATATACACAATTCATATTTCACAAAACACACAGAGAAAGGTCAGTGATTTGTCATCTAGGGCAAATCCAACAGAGTTTGGAGCCCCAGGTTAAAGCACTCCATATCTGCAAAGACATACAGGTGGCTGCTGCCTTTTTAAAGAGGTAAAAGAGCTTATAAGTATGTGCAATTTTATGGCTAAATATAAACAGAAGAATGCTTCAATAATCATAAATTCTCCTAATGATGCAATAGCAGTATATATAGATACACATCTATATTCTATTTCACAGTTTGAAGTTCTTAATTCTTGACACCCAAGTCTTAGTTTCCTGCCAATTTTATAATTTTTCCTGTTGTCAATTGCTTTCTAAAATAAGTTTGAATGAGGTGAAATTAAGTTTAAAGTTAAAAAAATTAGAAACAGGTGCTGTGTCTATACCTGCTGCCATATCCCTTTCTTTGTGCCTTGTATCCCTGCTTTCTGGAACAAGCTGTTTGATCCTGTCTCTTGCTGCTGATTTTGCACCGTCTGCTGGTGGAAGCTGGGGGAGGGGACAAAGCTGATGAATATTAGAACAGTGAGAGAGTTGCAGATGTTCCAAAACAGGGAAACTTGGCCAACTGACTAGAAATAGGGTAGTATTACTCTTTGCAAGCTGAGTAGAAATGAAGTAGTATTACACTTGTGAGAGCTTTAATAGCAGCCACACAATCACTGGCTTAAATGTGTTTTGGTTTTGTGTGCTTTTAATGGCAATAATTAGGTAATCAATATTGTTTCAGAATGGAAAAATATCCTGCTTAACAACAGAATAACATTGATTAGCTAAGCTAGTACCATTTTAAGGAACATTAAGTAATCAACACTGTTTCCATGATGACATCCCAAAGTGAGAGAAAATCAGGCAACTCTAGTATTGGATGAAGCTGGGACTGCATTTGCACTGTTGCTGAGGAGACAACGGCTGCTGCATTTGCCTGTGCAGTCATTGTAGTAGAAATGTCTGAGGGAGGCACTGGGATCATCTCTTTGAACTTGGATCTTATCCCAAATATAAAGTGGATGTTTTCTGAAGATAGAGATTTCACTCCACTCTTTTCATTACCCTTTATACACTTGTTAATTCAAACTGATATGTTTAATTTGAATATCTCAAATAATTAATGATTATATATAATTTATACTTCAAAATTTACAGAGATGTCTTAGAAGCTTTTCAGGAGATACCACTCTTAATAGATCTAGTTTACATCAGGGCAAAATTCATGGTGGGGTGAGAGATTTTATGAAGAAATCCTGTCTGCTGGTGGCAGAAATAGGAGTATGGTCCACAAGTCCTGGGTGCTAATTTGCTGCTATATCTACTCTGGCATTTTGAACTCTTTTATTTAAGTATGCAGATTAATCCAGAATTACCTAAACTTTCATTTATTCTAGCAACTACAGCTACAGCTGCAGCTTTTCAGGCACTGCGAAGAAAGTTCTATGTGGATGTCCAGATTTAGTCATTCTGATCAGGATTCACTAAGAGCAATATTTCTCAGAGATATAATGCTGATTCCTTTTTTGTGTGATATTGCAGGAAATGGCACTGAACCTCTTTTACTAAACCTGGGGGAGGCACAAAGAGCAAGGCCAGACTGAACAGGGCTCAGAGCAACCTGATTTGGCTGAAGATGTCCCTGCTCATTGCTGGGGTGTTGGACGACATGACCTTTGAAGGCCCCTTCCAATCCAAACTGTTCTATGCTTCTATGATTCCATGATTCTATAATTTCACCTATAAATGACTTTGCATGAGTGGAAGACGGAGCATTTGGTAAACAGCGTAAAATCTTCAAGGACTGATCCAGGGTGCCAAAAAATAACAATGGTGCTCAGAAATAACTAAAAAGTGTAGGTGGCAAGTTGGTGGTGGTTGAGAACTCTTGAATCTACTGGAAACGGAGCTCTTTTCTAGGTGTAAGAACAGTCAACATCCCTTCTCCCAGGAGCTAACTGATCAGACACTCCGTGTTCCATGATACATGAGCATGTCCTTAAAGCATTCACTCCTGGAGGCAGGTCATTACATATGAATCACAAGTTTTGATAGGGAAAAGTACTTGCAGCATTCAGAACATTGAGGACAAGCTTGAAAATCCAATCCTTTATATTATGACAACTCAAAATCAAAACCTAAAATACCAGTTTCAAAATCTTCTTAAAAAGTGTCAGCCGATGAAAAACCAGAGTATTTTCATTCAGAATTGCTCTTGCAATAATCAGGGTGAAATAGAGTACACACTTTTTAATGTTCAGGTTTAACATCACCATATTTAAAGCAGAAATGTTGGACAGGTGAGAATTCCTATTAGTCTTGAGGGTATCAGGAAAGTTGTTGCCCCAAAGCTGAGTTTGAAAACCATTTTCTACAGAGGGGATCAGACTGTACTTTCATAGTAGCCAATGTAGTCAAGAGGCGTGACACAGCTTTTATCCATCAGGGCTTTGGATTAGTCTATGAAATGAAATATACCATTATTCCATTTTGACCTGGAGAGGACTGAAAGGGAGACACTCTACTTGTATGTATAAAAAGATGGAGCAGAAGCAATCTCTGGCTCAGTTTTCAAACTCTGATGCAGATAATTTTCTCTATGGTATTGTTTTCTACCATATACCATGCTTGTTATATATGATTACATGGGAGGCCGTCTTTCTTCCTGATATCTTCTCAGTCAACTGGTGTTTTGTGTGGGCTCATGGTATGTCTGGTTTCACATTCACAAAGGGGGTAATCTGTGCAGATGATTACAGAAAGTGGTTCAAGTGGATAGATTCGACTGGTAGAATAACATGTAAGATGTTTTGGTGCATACATCTTCTCACACTTTGTCTTGACAGTATTTTATCTGAAGCCAATTTACTATATTCAGTACTCAAAAGGATTTGACTTGATCTTGCCTATCAGAGTTCTTCTGACAGTTGCTATAGCTGTCTTCCTTCTTTTATGGATCAGGAAACAGGAATTTCCTGAAAATAGCTTTCTAATCTGTATTCTGCATCAGTGGATTCATTTGCCAGAAGATTAAAAGCTAAATAAGGGCTGGAATAAACTTTACTTTTTGCTAGCATGGAAATTTAGTTTATTTTGAGTAAGCACCAGAAAACAGGCCTTATTATCCAAGTAGGAATGTTCCATACACTCTTTATGACTTTATCTGGTTAACTTGAGAGTGTTGAATACTCTGGTAAATTAGATAAAGTTGCATGAATTCAAATAGAATATTTCTATTTTTTTTAATATACATAATTTTTTGCATGACTGGGTATGCCAAACTGCCTCACTGCGACTATCATTGGATCTTGTAAAATTCGGAGTCAGTGATTTGCGAATGCTACACTTATCCTCAGAATGACTTTACTTTGATCATTCTCTTAAGTTCTGCAGCAATCATAAGGGCACCAGACAGAAAAAGATATTCTTGTTCACAACAGGTAAACCTAGCCAGATAACTTCATGCATTCATGACAAGACAGACTGTGTGCACACTGAAGAGAATAAATAGGATAAAATAAAGCTCTGTGTTTAAAATTTTCTATGGTAAATAATGGAAAAGGTGGTTCCAGGAAACTTTGTGGAATCAGAAGTTTGCAAATTCCTTCCACTCAGTGCAGAAATTCATACCCCTGGTGGAGACATTGATTTTCCAAGTACAGGGTCCTGTTAATGGTAACAGTCTCCATATTTCTAGATGCAATGTCTTGTGTTAAATTAGAACTGAATAAGCAATTGTAATTGCTTTTATTGAAAATGAACATCCATCATCTACAACAATTTTGTCCTTGTTAATTTTTTTAACTTTGTTTCTATTCTGATTGAATCTCTTTTACAAGTGGCATTTTAAATTTATTTACCTTCTAGGCTGAAGATTTTCTATTGTCTGAGTTTTGTTCCTCTTATATGTGCATATGACACGATCGACTCTCTCTGTTGTGGTCTGTATGATAAGTTAACTGGATTGATCTCATTGCTTTTTACACAGTTTTGCATATTTTCCAGTCCATCAGTGATTCAGTGGTTCTTTTCTGAATCCTTTCCAAGGGTAGAAGCCTTCCTTTTCTTTCCATCTAGAGGCCTGTAGTCAGTGGTGTTCTCCAGGGATCAATAGTAGATCCATTATTATTAAATTATTTCTGTGGTGCCCGGTAACAGATCAAGGGGTACCGGTCAAAAATTAAAACACAAGAGGTTCCACTGTGAACATGAGGAGGAACTTCATTACATTAAGGGGAGCAGAGCACTGAAAAAGGTTTCCCAGGAAGGTCACGGATTCTCCCTCTCCAGAGACGTTCAAAACCCACCTGGACATGTTCCTCTTTAATCTGCTCTAGATGACCCTGCCTTGGCAGGGAAGTTGGACTGGATGATTTCCAGAGGTCCCTTCCAGCCCTAACAATCCTGTGATTCTGTGATGATTCTGTGATTCTGTACTAGTATCCTTCTTGACATGGAAAGTAGAACTGTGACCAGAATTACAGTAGGAACTATAACTTTGGCAAACATATATTCTGTTGGGTTTTTTATCATAAAGAATATTTCCATGTTTATAATACTACCCTTTTGATTGCAAAGTTGTACTGAGAAGCTTCTCTCAGTTTATCTCACTTTGTCATCTGAAGACCATTTCAGAATCACAGCTTTCAAGGTAAAATCTGCCATTGAACTGCTATGGCCTATATTATTGTCACTGGTTTGTGGTTTAAAATTTGAAACACATATGGTTGTTTAAAGCCTATAGGGATGACCTTGCCTCTTCCTTTTTTAACTGCTCCCTAGGCATTTGGTCATCACCAAAATCCGTGTCTTTTTTAAATGTGGTTTTGTTTAGTATTTATCTATTCCTAAGTCATTGATAAAAAGATTAAGACATATAGAGCCAAAAAGAACTAAAAAACATCAGTGGGTTTCTGCTTGAAACACAGCTGCTTGGCACTGATTCAGCTGCAGCATTGTGTTGTGATTCTTATTATTTAACTACTTCTTAATTAATTTATTATGTGAATGTTAAATTGTTCAAGCTTTATCATCCAAAATGTCTTGTGGTCTCAATTCAAGTGCATTACAGAAATCTGTTGCAGCAACATCACTATTTTCATCACACAAAGTTGTAAACAGCAAAATACTGTCAATACACTAAAATTTTCTACAAATACAGAATAACAGCAACATTGTTGCATTCTTTTATTTCTTCTTAGTTCAGTTTTATATTAGCTGTTCTATGATTTGGTCTGGGATGCTGTTGTATCTACAGATCTATAGCTTTCCATATTAAAAAATCTAAAAATTTTAAAAAATTGTTCCTTGCATATTTTTTTAAAGCATGGCTATATTCTGGAACATCTCCAGATCTCCAGAATATATTGGAAAGTGAGAATTTGTGATCCAAAGAATTTTTGGCCATGTGTTTTAAGGTCTGAGTATTACCCAGATCTGCTTATCTTAGAATTCTCATTTTTTGTAACTGTTGCTAAATATTGCTAGTAGTTATGGTTGTAGTCAGCAATGTTTCTCCCACTTTACATTTTATGACTGCATTATTGTCTGTCCTTGCCAAAATATAAATATTTACTGAAAAAGAAGTCAGTCCTCCTTTATTGTTAGTAATTATTCTATTTCATCCTCCTAGAATTTTTTCAATGTGGTTTGTTATATGAGTGATCTGGAAGCGTTTTAAACTTTGAATGAAGTATGTCTGTTTTGTGACAGCCAACATTGTACCTCTTGTGGTAACACTAACTACAACAGAAACAAAGATTTTCTCTGTGATGGTATCAGTTATAACTTCTAAGGAATATGATTTTTCTTAAGTAGTAAAATATCATCTAATCCTCCCATAGTCTAGGCAGAAATTACAGTGAAGTGGGGAACTGACACTAGCCTGTCAATAAGCAGATTGGAAAAACACTAGGATTTTTTTTAATAAGCAAATGTTTCTAGTTATTAAGTTGCTATTAATATTATTGTTTAAAAATGAGGAAGTGTTTTCTTACTAGACACAGAACTGAAAGTCTACATTTTCTTACTTATTCTGCCAGTTATTTGATGTTGGTGTCAAACTCTTTTTTATGCAGGATCAAATAGAATTCTTATAATGTTTAATTGTCAGAAAAAGCTCCTTAAAATTCAGCATGAATATTTGAAGGTAAGGAATTATTAAAGAAATCAATGCTTGTTCACATTTTAATCTGCATAAAAACCCAGAAAACAGAAAATAAGAAGAAGGAGTACATGGGCCCTCCTGTAAATCAGCTGAATCTCAGAGTATAGGCTAGACTTCTGTAGACTCTATACCTATTTATGTTGTTCTTCTCAGGCTTGGATTAAATTAGAATGAATTTCAGAAGGCATTTCATCTCAATGAATGCTGTTTATAAAAAGTTGCTTGCCTTTTTATTTTTCCTTTCTTAGACCCTTATTTGAGCATGTAGAAATTATTGCCATCACAGGAACAATTTAGAGTGCCAATGAACTGTGGTTGTTTTTTCTATCTTTTTTCTATCTTAGTAACATTTAATAGCATTGTAAGACTGATTAATTTTTTTTAATGCAAACAAAGATATTTTTTCAGACTAAATATTTTTATTCCTGAAACCTCCTGAAATCTCTTTCTCTCAGCTTGTCTTAGAACACTTGCTTGGAGTCATCTTTAACATCCTGCTCCATTTTCACAGGGTTGGGGGGAAAGAAACATAGCAAATTAAGGTACAGAATAGCTCCTTAGACAATTAAAGATTCAAACTGAATCTTTAAATCCACTCTGGATCTTTAAAGTCCCTTTTGGATCTGGACAATAAAGATTCACTGATTTTAATTTTAGCCTTTATGTAAACTCAGGACAATATCTTAAAATTTGAACACTAAATGCTTAAACACTTAAACATGGATCAAGTGAACAACTAAAAGTTTTTGTAGAAAAAATACCCAGAGTTTTACTGAGACTGACTCCTAATATGTCTTCATGTAGCTTATATAATAATTTCCATCATAAAAGAATTCTTAATGTATTCCAGATGAGAAGCAATAATTAATGAGGTTTTACTCATGCATTTTATTGTAGTTATGATAATTAGATCCAGCAAATAGTTGAAGTTTAGTATCAAAGAGCAGAGGGATTTTTCTCGTAAAGGGCACAAACCAGGCAAAGCAGAGACACAGACCAGAGGAAGAAAAAGCACTCTCTTGTTGAAGGAATTCTACCACTATGCCTTCTCTCTGTATGATGGGAAGAGTTGGGCACACAGGAAGGCTTTGTGAATGAGACCCTATAGATCTAAAGTCATGTACCTACAGTAGCCAGGCAAGATCTTCCAATGCAGATCTTCAAAGTTTCTGCATGATCTGTTCTTGTTTGAATAATATAAACACTTGCTTTAAACCTGTTTATTAGATACCTCAAATTTAGGAGAAAGATATGTGTCCAAAATTGCTCTGAACCCTATATAAAGATTTCTGTGGTTTCTGTGAACATTATATCAATGATACAGAAGAACACAGAGGTTTAAGTTAGGTAATAGAGAAATGTGGTATACAGAGAGGTCTAACACTGTATCTGGAAACAAATAGGGCCTTCATATTTTTCTTTTGGTTTCCCTCCTTTATACACACAAATCTTATGCATAATCTTGGCTTCTTTGCTGGTATTTTTTTCTTCCTAAGAAATTATATGCCATGCCTCAGACTAGTGGAAAAAGAAAACTTATCAATAGAAATTGTTACTAAGGATTACTTATTTTTACTTTATACCTTGTCCAAAGAGGGTGATTTTCTAAAGAATGGCTATACTATGCCATCCCCTGCCAAAATCAAGGACATATTGGGCCAAACGTAAAAAGACTAAATTTTTTTCATGCTTTTCCTGTTTAATCTGCTGTTTGAAAAACTTCAGTGACATCTGCCTCTAGATAATATAGATGTGTCTTGTGTTTATCTGAATAAGCAGTTCCCCACCAACTTTTCAAGAGCAATTCAGTCAGCCAGGGACTGATGGGAAGCAAACCTTGTGTATGAATCCAGGTCAGCTTGGGATGGGAAGTTCCTTGGAGGATGGCACCCAGAAACTCCCATAGGCACCCTGACTGGGGGGCAAGCTAAAAGGCTTTAGACTAAGACATGGGATTATTCCAGGACATCACTCCTTCTCTTTCTTCAAGTCACGTCTCCTCCATACAAATGTACAAATAGTGAAATAAGATAAAATTTCTTTTAAGGTTCAGCTTCAGCTTTTGTGTGTAAATCCTTCTGCTCTTATCATAAGGTCTTATAGTTTTACTGAATTACTCAAACTACTGCCTTAACTTTTTATAGACACATTGTTCTTTAAGGTCTCTATTTTTGAAATTGCTGATATTGCCTACCTCACAGTCTTCTGTGGAAATGTTCCAGAAGTTCACTAAGTCCTGTGAAAAAAAGGGCTACTTTTATCTATTTTAAGCCAGTTTCCCAAAGTGCCCCCTGAGTGTTTGCAGTAATGTGTGGGTGAAGATTCATGGTTCTGCACTCATTTTCTACAGCACCTTCACAATGTATAGCTCAAACACATTTCCCTCAGCTTTCTTCTTCTTAAACAGAAGAAGAAAAAAGAAGAAAGTGAAGATGAAGACTGAGAACAAAACTCTTTAGTCCCTTCTCACAGACATGGTTTTTTCCTTTGTCATTTTAGCAGCTCTGCTCTGTACCTTCTTTAATATGTCACTCCTGCTCTGCAGAGATGAACTATGCATGGTAACCAAGGTTTTATGCTGTTAGTACCTTCTTTTCTGTTTTTAATGCCCTTCAAACGTGTTGCTTTTTTTAGCTGTTGCTTCATAGGGAGCCATGATACTTTGAAAGCAGCTGCATTTTCCTTGGGAACAGTACTTTCACACCTTGAAGAAGGTTATGGTATGAAAGCAGAGGCTGCCAGCTTTCACTCTTATAGCGATAGGCAGTAAAAAAAGGGCCTATGAACCTGATGAAAAGTCATCACTTTAGTACCTAAAGGTGGCCTACGAGAAGGCTGGAAAAAGGACTTTTTACAAGGGCATACAGTGATGGGATAAGAAGTAATAGCTTTAAACTGAAGAAGGGTAGAATTAGATTAGATATTAGGAAGAAATTCTTTGCTGTGAAGGGGATGAGATATCAGCATAGGTTTCCAGGGAAGCTGTGGCCACTCCAGCCCTGGAAGCGTTCAAGGCCAGGTTGGATGGGTTTTGAGCAACCTGGTCCAGTGGAAGGTGTCCCTGCCCATGTCAAGGGAGTTTGAACTAGATGGTCTTTAAGGTTCCTTCCAACCCAAATCATTCTACTATTCTATGACTCTATAATTAAGAAGTAAAGCTCTTCCATGTTTCATATGCTGTATTGGACACAAAAGAAAAAAAAATCTTGTTCCAAATATGAAGCATACAAAATTATTTTGCCTCTGTTTTTCCAAGAATTTTGATGAACTCCAAATTTTTCTCCTTGCAAGTTCTACAAGGCCATTTACAAACCCCTTTAACCTCATAAACTTTTTTGTTTTGGAAATAATTTTCTCTTGTAACTTAGATGCTATAATCCAAACCCACTGCTGTACTCTAAAATTTCTTTCAACTACTGTAACTCCCTGAACACACTGCCAGGGGCTAAAACTATATATTATATAGTATTGAAGTTGATTTTTGTCTCACTGAGAAGGTTTTGTTTTATTTTATTTGACACAATAATATTTGTTAACTTCAAAGTCAGTCACAGATTTATGATACTTGAAAAATTGCACCTACAGCATGGGAAAAGGGGCTTTGTTCTGAAGGAGGTTGAACCAAATCCTATAGTAATCATTAGAAATTTGGATTCTGTGCTTTGATATCTCTAGCAAACCTATCTACTGTCTGAATATCAATCAAGGCACAAGAAAAATGGCTGTTGAGTCATGCAGAGAAATAAAGCTGACTGCAAGACATATTTACAGGATATATTACTGTTAGTTGCCTCATAGACACTGGAATTTGTTTTCATATGGCTAAATGGTTTAATGATCTTTAGAAATATTTTTAGACTTCTGAAACAAGCATTTCTTTTAGTTACAGCCTGGATTTCAGTTCAGTTTTGCAATCTAATGAAAGAAAGGGCTCTGTGGATGTCAGTTATGAAAAAGAGTATATTGATAGTCCTTTGTGGGCATGTGCCTAACAATAGACATAAGAAAAAAACTATTATTATAGAAACATCTGGATCCAAGCTGGATCTTGAATTTAAGTGGAAATAATGAGGATACTTCCCCAAGTGGAAGAAAAAATGTGCTTACTACAGGGTGTTCTTGTTCCTCCCCACCCTGCTAACACATTAAGGTTCTGCACTAAGAATTCCTGCAGTAATTATTGCCGGGAGAAGAAGGTTTGGGGGTGTCATTTTACTGTGACTGATTACTGAATTAAAAAACTAACAATCTAGGGACAATATGAAAGTTCCTAATGTGACCACTGAGTGGCAATCAGAGTATACTCTTCTTGAAAAGTCTGGGATTCTTTCTCTTGGGCTGAGCAGTACGCAGACAACCAGGTATCCTATGTCCTTCTCAAGCAGTTACTGTGGCTCCCAAATTACATGTGGTTTGTAATCTGTACAGGTAGAGGAACTGTGCTGGGATGAAGGTGCTGGTTAGTCCAAAACTGCTGCCAAAGAATGAAACAGGACAGCAAGGCACAAAGAAGCTGGAGCACCCAGCACATTTTGAGACTGTCCTGCATATGCAGCCTTATCCAGCAATGGAGAACTAGGACTGTGGGGAGATGCTCTATTCATTACCCTGGATCCCCTATAAGGCTGACTCCAGTTTTGCATGTTCATGGTGTGTGTCTTGAGGCCGATAATCAGCTCATAAGGTCAAGAAAATTCGTGCTTAGTTTTCAAAAATTACGTGGCACCATCTATATTGCAACTGGCTCTGGAGAAAAACTCAAACTGACCAAGCTAATCATGTCTACCCAGAAACCACCCATCAAAGGCTTTGTTTTGATGTCTCCTTGCTCATTTCAAAATTTCAGTGGTGCCCAGGTGCCTAAATTCTGTCCACTTCATGAGGTCTGGGGCTTCTTGTACCAAGGAACTTATGTACGCATAGGCAGCTATGGAACAGTGTAGTCTGAAATAGAGGTAATTGGTCAATTTTAGGCTTCTCTAGAGATTGACACATGAAAATATGAGCATTTACAGTCAGTTTCTGAAATTTTGGCTCCCAAACTGTTCAACTGATTGGACATCTAGCTAATGCCAGGCTGAATGAACATCATGATTTGGTAATTAGTATTGGGTAATATTCAGTTCTTCATAAAGAGTAGGACATTATTATTATTGTGCTTGTGATATTATACTCAGATTTTAAAATATTATTTTAAAATTTATTTGATTCATAAGTTGTTTCTAGCCACTGCTCTACTGAAATGAAGAAAATTGAGTGATTGAAAAACTGAAGGCATTGCTTTCAAATTTCAAGGTCTTGGATTAAATATTTTATTAGCCAGAGACTTTCCCACATGACTTTCACTTTACTGGTCACTTCACTTTTACCTGGATTTGCATCTTCTATGTGCAAAATATACATGACTTCTTTCCCCTTCTTTATGGAGTTATTGTAAAATGTTGTGGTGAATGGAGTACGGTACTTTCAATAAGAATACAGACAAGTTTGGGCTGGACAGAAAACAGGTGTTAGTTGTCCTATAAGCCGTGTAAATGGAATTTTGTCAAATATTTCTTCAGCTTTCATATTTTCCCAACAACATGTTCATCATCAATATTTAAAAAGTGGAATGGACTTTCTCTGAAAAGTTACAGTACTCTGTCAGAGTCATCAAGCATTTTGTTTACCCAGAATTTCTTAAGGTCTATTCCATGAAACATTCTGCTTCAAAATGCAATGTTACAATCTCAAAGAAGGATCTAGAGCAGCTTCATTGTGTTCTGTATTTTTCATACAAACACACACACGAACACGCATTAACAAAAATTATAAAAATCTCTTCAAACCCACAAATATTTATAGTTTTTGTCCCAAAAGTTCTTTGTAAAACATTTTCTATATATCTTTTCATGACTTGTAATTAGTATTTATTTAAGTGACTGGGCTAAAAAGACATTTAAGAAGATTTCAACTAATTAAATTCCCACATGATTTCCAGCTAAGAAACCATTTTCCTTAGAGAAAAAAAGAAAACAAAAACATCTGTATCGAATTCATTTTTTTTTTTTAATTTTACAAATATCTGCTGCCATGTTTAGAAGCTTCTCATGTGTTGCTATTCAAACATGGTGTTGAGCATTTCCACTTGGAAAAGATGTCATTAAAACCTCACCACTTTCCTCAAAAAAAATTGAAACAAACATTTGTATAAGGAATCCCCAAGAAATTTGGGAAAGGATTTCAGTTACGAGTTAGCATCCTTACATGGGTAGAGCAGAGAAATTGAGTTGCTTGAAACTGAATGCTTTTTTATAGGTAACATTTTTCAGTAGACATTATTTTAAGGAGAGGACATGCTGAACTGAAAGTGGGACTTCAGAATCTCATGCTATAGTTTGGTGTTTCCTAGCAGATACAGCTATCTCCAAGGTGAGAGATAACTTTTAAAATTTGACCTGTACCCAAAACTGAGTTGGGCCAAAAAAGACTTTCAAACTCTCAAAAAGTCTTTCCAGGGGCTGGGTCTGAGCAATGTGTTTGAGCCTAGAGGACACTTTAGAGACCACATGAGCTAAAAGGCATTATGTCAATGATATTAGTTCTCTCATCAGAGTTTCAACATTGATTTCATGGGGAACAGGATTAAGTGGTACATTCCAATATTTTTAATAGGATTACCACAATTTTTTTGCTCATTAAGAACAAAAAACTCATTAAGAAGGACATCCAATTGTCCAGGGAGATCACTGTGATTATCAATAATAATAGGCCTTGAACACTTGTGATCAGGCAGCCACAGGCAGCCTGCTTCTCTGGGCAACCTGCACAAGCGCCTCACCACCTTCACAGTAAAGCATTTCTTCCTTATATCAAATCTAACCCTGTCCTCTTTCAGTTTGAAGTCATTACCCTTTGTACTCTTACTCCATGCCCTTGTCAAAAATCTCTCTCTAGCTCTGTTGTAGCTCCTTTAGGTACTTCATAGTGCTAGAAGGTCATTCTGGAACTTTCTCTCCTCCAGGCTGAACAAGCTCAGCTCTCTCAGCCTGTCTTCACAGCAGAGGTCCTCCAGTCCTCTGACCTTCTTTGTGGCCTCATCTGTATGTGCTCCAACGTGTCCATATCCTTCTCATGCTGGGATTGCAGGGCTGATTGCAGTACTCCAGGTGGAGTCTATGGTTGTAGGTTAGAGGGGAGAATCACCTCCGTTGATTGAGTTATGTACTGCACAGATGTGAGTTTGGAGAGCCTAAAAAATCCTCTGAGAATTAATTAGGGAACTTTACGTTATATGCCAAGTATAAACATTGCTCATAAAAACCTCTCATTTTTATTTAATAAATAAATATATATATATATACACAAAAAATGCATGAATGCATAACTTATATATAAACTAATCTGCTTCATGAAACCACAATGCACAGAGCAAGATAGAGTAACAACATTTCTCTCTGTAACTAATGAAGTGTCTCTCATATTTTTTATCAACACAATTAGCCTAAGTCTAAATGCCAGTTAGTGCTCAGAACTCTGCAAGCTGTGGGCCATTGACACTTCTCAGGACTTATCCCAAGAACAAAGACAAATTTATATTTTAAGTGTATTACAGCAAATGATGAGTACTTGCCACATGGAAACGTGACCTTTAGGAATGAGTTGTGATTTATAAAGCGTGCGAGATGATGCCCTAAAAATTTTGTAGCCACCTAGAGAATACTTTCTACAACTACTGCACTGTATAAGAGCCAATTTTAAAATCAAATTTAAGCTTAGACCTTTTCTGCAGAAGAGTTAATTTAATGCAATCCTTGGTGGTACTAAATCAGAAATATTTATGTGGAGTTATTCTGCTTTTTATTTAATCCCAGACATACTTTTATGTGGCAGGAGAAGATAGGACAAAATTTAGCCAAACTCAATGTAGTAGAAGGCACTCAGGACTCATTCCTTGGTACACTGTGAGTACCACTGGATTTCACCTCCTGATGCAATTGAAAGTGGGTTCAGAGGAGAAAATCAGTAGTGTATTTGTCTCACTAGTAAGACACATTTAATTCCTGTTTTATATTCAAGTGCAGTTTGGAAAGCAGAACCTGGCTTTGATTGACTCCTATGACTAGAAGGTGGCAATCCAAACAATAGTGAGGGTGGGAAGGAAGCTTGTAGCGAAGTTCCTTCCCAGATACTCATACTACATGCCCTTTGAGGAAAGTAGTTATTCCCCAGTGACAGGGAGATCAGGAAGAGATTTTAACTTCAGAAGGTATTTCTTGAAGGTACAATGCCTTTCAGAAGTACTGGCAGGTTGGAGTTACTTCTACAGCTTGTATTCTTACACCCAGACTGGTTCTTAGTCAAACAATACCGCACTGTGACATACACATCTACAGCATCTTCAGTTCCCCATAACCAATTCTTAAATGTCAGACCCTCCTGTAAATATAGTAATAAAGCAAACACAACAAATACTACTATTCACGCAACCTGTCTGTTCTCTGAGTAGTGCATTTAGTGGTTTAACTTGTCGAAACTTGCACTATCTGTTCAATCTTACTTCTGTTACCTGCATTTTATTTCTCCCTGCTATTTGTTCCTGCCTGCACACTGTCTCAGTCTCAGCTGTAAAGTCCTTAGGGCAGGACAGATGATGCATATGGTACTTCTCGGGTCTTCAGTTCTATTTCAGCCTATACAGGAAAAGCAGAATCCGTGTTCTTTGGTTAATTATGGTAATTCTGTAGAATCAAGTGAAAGTTACTGGCAGAGGCAGGAAATATTTTTCATTCTGATGAGCTGTGTTTTAAATCTCTGGAGAAAACAGAAAAATTAACTGGAAATTGCTTATAAAAATTTGCCTGGATATAACAGCACCTGTTTCCCATGTGGCTTCCCAGGGAAATGAAAAAGCTGCCTGTTCCAAGTACGAAGTAAACCACTATGGTTTGTCCAGAATGATCATGAAACAGAAACAGGTCTCTAGTGACTCTGAATGACACCTCACTTTATATCCTTACTGCCAAATGATAGAGACATTTTTGATACTGCTCAAATGTATAGATCAGGCTTTGTTAAATGTACAGTCTGTCATTGCAGCATCACTTGCAAGTGATATTAAAGAGTTGCTAACATAGGAAATGATTACAGTTTTCACTCCAGAAATGTGCATTTTCCAGAACACAGCAGCTGCCAAAAGGAATGGAATATCAAGTTTCTCTCAAACAAAAAACTTGTGTAAACCTTCCAAAGTGATTTGATCATAGTTTGATGGGAAATGACATGCAGAAATGCAGTCTGAGTCGGGACCTGACCTATTTGTAGGCCATAAATTTGAGAGTTCCTCCTTCAAATGTGAAAGAAGGATTTAGTTTCTTTTGTGACTACATTGCATACTGTTTCTGCAAAATAGGATTTTGTGCAGGAGTGTTAACATTAGTGGAAATTTTAAGAAAATGTCCAAGCTCCAGTCAGAGTCACAACAGAGAAATGAAATTTACTTTTGTTGATTACATAGCCATGGATGCTTTTTGGGATTTTAAGGGAAAATACTACAAGGTGTGATTTATTGTCAGGTGTTTTTTTCTTTATTTCTTGATTACAGAAGTGTGCAGATGTAAATACATGATTCTTTTATTCTAGTATGATTCCCACCAGGTCTCTTTATGCTTTCCAAAAAAAAAAAAAAAAAAAGAAAACCAACAAAAAAATTGTCAGAAATTCCAAATGAAAACTCTTTTCAATTGGAAATTTTGAAGTAAAAATTTTAAGTAAAAGAAAATGTCCCTTATTTTAGGATGTGGAATGAGAAATATAATAGGGATTGATAAGACACATTAACAAGTTGTAGATTAATAATACTAGCTCAGAACAATGGTTCCCTTTGCCCCATGTTCCCTGGTTTTCCCTGTCTTAACTCTTTTTTTTTTTTAAGGAAAAATATTACTAAGACTGAAAAGATCTGCCGGCTTCTGCATCCAGTCCTTTTAAGAATATAATATGGAAGATGCTCAGATAACCAGAAGATTAATCTCATGCTGTTGGTGTTAAGCTGTGTCTTATTTAGAATATATATGAAAAGCATTAACTAAATAAAAATACGTGGTCATGGGGAAAGAGTATGTATTTTTCTTACCAGTACCTCCTTCCCCTCAAAAAATATAAAATCCAATTTGCCTCAAAGCATCCTTGTCTCATTTCTGGTATAAATTTCAGTTTACAATATCAACACTGAAGGAAAATATTTAACATTTGCCTTGTGATAGGAACAAAAACCATTTTCATTGTTTCTGGGTATGAACATACACTATGAAATTAGTTCTTTCCTCGTAGAATTTTCAGTGTACGTTTAAAATAATGGTAACAGGTGGATTCAAACAGATGGGAAGAGCACGAGTTATTAGTATTGGAACAGTACACTAGAGAAAATGTGTTGTTGTTTAAGCACTGACTAATTAACAACTCATTTAAATAGTCTTGGTGCATATGTTTCAAACTTAATAATATTCCGCTAATGCCAGAGTACCTGTGGCTAAATTTAATGGGTAGAGAAAAGATTATATCCAATGTAGAATTTGGAGCAGGCCTTTGGAGATATATTTACCCTGCCAAAGCAGGAATAAACACATTTTAAGAGAATGAAATGCTACTTAATACATACAGACTGCTCTTCCACAACACTTGTCATAGCAGTTCTTCCTTATATGTCTGACAATTCCCAACAGTTTGCACCCACATTAGATGATATTAATTTTTAATTTCTTTCTAGTAGTACTTAAGTGAATTCAGATTCACCTCACTGACTTAGACATCTGAAGATCTTAATTTAGGTGGCTAGTCACCAAAGACAATGCACATATTCATAGTTCTCCCTTTTTCTTAAATTTGTGGTAGCGTTTATGAAGATTTGAAGGCAGCTTCTTACTCAGGAGGAAATTTAAACAACACTGTGAACTGAAAGATTCATTCATAAAAGAAGCATTAGTCACGAGGATTAAGCAAGTACAATGGGAGCAAGTTACAAGAGAACATTTCCAGGTGTGATGACAAACTCTCTTATTATAAAAATTAGCCATAGACCATCACTGCTAAGTATCACCCATGAGGGAAACCATTTGCTATCCTTTCAAAAATAATGTCATATAGTCTAGGAGTAATGTAAGACTTAGTTCAGTAGAAAAGATGACTTTTTAATAATGTCTTTTGCAAGCTGCTTCTCTTTACTCAGAGAAAATAAGTGCAGCTTGACGTGAATGCATGCTACAAGATCACACGTTCCTAACTTTCATCAGTCTCATATATCATAGACTCCTGGAATGACTTGGGTTGAAAGGGACCTTTAAGATCACCTAGATCCAATCCTCCTGTCTGTTTTGACCTGCCCCAGAAGGTGAGGGTAGCTGAGGTTCTTGTTAATATATCCCTTGGGGTGGATTAGAGTAAAATGACACTGAATGACCGGTGTTTATTTAGACTTATATTTTAGAACAATGGAAAGGAGATACGTAGCAATTTTAGTTATTATCTATAGTAATATAGCAATATAAAATCTGAAAAAAATATATATGGAAAAGAAAGAAAGAGAAAGAAATGACAAGAGTAGATAGCAGAGAGGAAAGATATAACCACCTGTAGATCCAGCAACTAGACTTGACTGTTTTTGGTTGTCCATCAAGAAAGGAGGAAGCGCAGGAAACAAAGAGTTCAGTGGGCTGATATACATTCAGATTCAGGTGGGAATTCTAAGGTACCTCCCCCAGAGGGGGGAGTTTTAACACTGTAGATCATGCGCAGTTTTTCTGGTGGATCGTGCCAGAAATTAATCTGGGGGAGCTTTGGTAGTTTTTGGTGGTTGCAGGTGCTCTCTGTCCCAAAACCTGGGGTGATACGTGTATGAGTAGTTGCTTTTTTCCCCACAGTTTGCTACACTTTTCCAGAAATTTTGTCCAGATATGCTAACCAGACCTCACCTGAAATAAGTGTTTTCCTGCTGCCAATTCTTCCCCGTGCTTATCTCAAGTTCCTGCTGCGGTAGATTTCTTATGGCGAGTTCATTCTGGCCTTCTGTGTTTGAGACACACAATTGTGATCTTCAAGTCCTTACACTGAAGTTGATCAGGTGGCTCAAAGCCACATCCAGCCTGGTCTTGAACAGTTCCAGGAGTGGGACATCCACAGCTTCTCTGGGCAATCCATGCCAGTGCCCCACCACCCTCATAGTAAATAATTTCTTCCTAATACCTAAAGTAAACCTTCCTCTTTCAGTTTAAAGTCATCCCCTCTTGTCCCATCACAACATGCTTTTATAGAATGTGCCTCTCCAGCTTTCTTGCAGCATTTTTAAGTACTGGAAGGTGCTCTAAGGTCTCCCCAAAGTCTTCTCCAGGCTGAATAACTCCGATGCTCTCCGCCTGTTAGCTGATCCTATTTGTGATGGTTTCCACAAGGCAAACCTAAATGACATGGAACTTGTTCTTCAATCCTATTGAATTAATGTAATCCATAAGTACTCTTAGACATTAATTCATCTGCATTAGTGTCTTGAATTAGATGTGGCCATTCTGAAAAATATCTGATTCATTCCAAGTTGTGTTTAACTTCATAAAACTTTAGAGAAGTTTAAGGGAAAAACAGAAATTGAAGTGTCCTTCTGTAAGCATCCTAAGTTTTGTCTTGGAAGATTCAGACCTTAACTCAATAAGGGAATACACACTTATGTAGAAAAATTATACATAAGCTGGGATATAAAGCATAGCAAACTATCATTTTAGGAATGTTGGATTGTCCCTAAGTAATTTATTATTCCCTATGTAATTATATTAATTTATGTATATATAGGCGTGTTTTCCTGTTACTAATTGCTTTTGACAAATAGAAGTTCTGGCTCTTATCTCATAAATAGCTTTTGTCAGCAGGCAGAAGGGCAAAGTTTTTACTGAGAGGCAGAACATGAGCTAATGTCCCCCCAAAGAGCAATGATGAGGTTATGTGGCAATGCTTCTTGTATTGATGGCATCATTGCCTTATTATGATGGTAGTATTTGTGCAAGGAATTGATAACAAATGGTGCTGAGTGATCGGACAATGTTATCAGGCAAATAGAATGCTAAAGCAGCATCACTCCTGTGAAACATAACCATTCCAGTAATTCTAGCACAACCCTCACTTGCTTGGTTTCTCAAGAACAAGATTAATTGCTGCTGGAGAAACTCTTGGTTGAATAGCTTGTAGTTAAGTTTATCTATCACATCACAATTTAAATGCATGCTTTTATTGTTTATATGCAGCCTTTTAGTTGCAGCTGAAATTGTAACTGAGAAGTTGGTCCAGATTACTTTTAGTGTCTTCTCAAAAATTGCAGAGCCGTTTCTCTAAACAAAATTATGATGAAATACCTGTAGTTGTAAGATGTCTGATGAGACAGGAATAGGAAGCAGTAATCTGTAAGAGTAATTTCCAAAAATTTAGTCTTATGGCTCCTTTTTACTGCAGACAGTGCTTCACATCTGCCTCTCTTCCCTTGCTGACAATCTATAAAATGACAGAATTGTATTTACTCCTAGGCTTCTGAAAACTTAAAGAGTTCTATGGAAGACTTGATCTCTAGCATCATCTAAGTTAATGGAAAATGAAAGGAGCTGTGACACAGGACAGCCCAGAGCAATAGGTTTAGCTTACTCAAACACAGTGTTTCTTTCTGAGGTGTGTGATAAAAGCTTCATTTCTCCTTTCATAGATGAGGAAAGATCACATTGTCAGCATATCTTGCACATCAACACAAAGCAAAAAATCAAATCAGCACAAAAATAAACAGTATATTTGCCTGTCTGCTTCACTTGCAACCTTGTCAAGTTCTCTCTCAGCACTAAAGGCAGTTGAAAATCACAGAAAGTTTTTTTTATCATTCTCTTAAATGAATGGCTTTAGGCTGGAAATTGGTCTTTATAGAACTGTGTCTTTCCTTCTGGCACTGCAGTAGCTGTCGAATTAGTTTGGCTCTGTCTCTCTGGTCCAATTACTAATATGGTCCCCCCCCCAAAAAAAAAAGTCTTAATGAACTCATCTTATTTCATGAGAGAAGTCATACCTATTTCCTTACAACCCCAGAAGAAGGAACTATGTCCATTCTCTGCAGCTATATCTGTTGTCCTGTTGGCTGATTTCTCCAACAATGAGCTCTGGGGAATGATTTGATACCCAACCCATTCTTGGAGACAGAATAGCTGCCCAACCCATTTGTAATACTGACATGTTTCAGCAAGGCGTAAAGCAAGACTAAATAGAAAATTAGAATAGGTATTCTCTATCTTTACTCCTGTCCCTCTACAGACATACACTATATAAGCCATCAAATTCTATAACACAAAGTGGGATCAGTACTCACCATGACTTGGGCAGAGTTTTGGCTCTTAAACCTGGATGTATTTAGGCCACCGTATTATGTTCATCACAAAGCTTTGCTTTCACAAATACCTGTGGGGATAGTAATACTAAAGGCAGTTAGAGATGCCAAAGGTCTGAGACCCTGAGTCCTTACAGTAATTACTTTGAAGTCTGAAATTAAGAGAGGACAATGTAAGTGAGGAATTTTCTTGGTGGCTGAAAGGGAATTGTTTGTCCAAAGAAAGCCTTGGAAAATTACCTTTGAAGTACAGCTGGTGAAAGAGATCGAACTAAGTATTGAAAAAACACCACTCAGAAATTTTTATTGATAGTTTCTCTTTGGTTACTTGAGAAGATCAGCCATTGCCTGGGCTGAGCAATGCCTCTCTCTACAAGAGATAGCTGTACAAGTAAATGCAGGCTTAGAAAAGTATAGTTAGCTGAACAGATGAGAAAGCCAAAAACAGGCAGCAATTTAATTAAAAAGGAAGTCCTGATTGATGATGTGCTGGAGAATGCATGGAATGGAGCCTCAATGATTTCATACCAGTGAATTCAAGGTGAGGGAAGTGGGTTTTGCAAATTGTAATAAGGTTAGAGTGAAGTTAGCTGTAGGAAATAGAGACAGCAGATAAGAAGCTGTTAAAGGAAGCAGAAGGAATGAGGCGATGGCTATTATTTTTGTGGACAAATGAACTAAACCATGCTAGTCCTGGCTCTGGAGTCCCAGTGTTAATTCTATTCAGTTACTCCAGTGCTCCCTTGGATGGTAGTGGGCTATGCCAAATAGTCTTTTTCCAAAAAATCATCAGGACAAGCATTTGGGAGTTAGCAAGAGCCAGAAAATCTTTCCAAACAGGCATTTTTTCTACAGTCCTTCCATTTCAGTGAGAGGATTAAATACCGTGGCTGTTCCCTCTAAGAGGAACTTTTTCCCAGCAACTGGCCCTGAGCACACTGGATGAGCTTTAGCTCAGCTGATATTTTCTCCACACTTAGAGGAATGCAGAGGAGCCTGACAGGTGATATCAGATCAGACAGATCGCTTTTTACAAGCTCTAGTCCTTCTCACAACTCAAATGTTTCACACAACTGTTAAGGACAGAATGGCTACTTGTATGTTTTCTATATGCACTTGCTGAGAGAGTTCCAACTAAGAGGGTACAGGCAGTCCTGTATATGTGGATCCTAAGGGAATTCTGACTTTCATTTTTTATACCTCAACTGAAACGAGGATACCTCATACCTGGAATTGTTCAAGTCCAGGCTGGATGGGGCTTTTAGCAACCTGCTCTAATGGAAGGTGTCCCTGCCAGTGGCAGGGGAGTGATGATCTTTAAGGTCCCTTCTAGCCCAAATTATTCTATGATTCCATGAAATATTTAAATACTTTGTATTTCTTCATTTTTGAAGCATGTATGACAGACTCTAAGGGCAGTTCGGACATGTTGGTCCTAGACATAAATGCATATTTAGTATGCTTCAGCAGACCTTTCTAAATTTATTTTCTCTTCATTTCAACTGTTTCTCCCGTTTCTTCATGACATTACCTATAAAGACCTTGTGAAGCTCTAAGAACTAACTCTGAAAGGAGCAGAGAATGAAATACTGTGGTACATCTTCGCTCATGCAGAGGATGGCCTCCTCTGTACTGCAGAATTTCCTTTGTGCTGTTCAGATGCCTAAAGTACAAAAAAAAGGTGCCATAAAAAATCTACCAAGGCTAGAAGAAACCCCACAGAACTACTCAATTTTTACAAAAGAGAAACAGAAACATTACTCTCTCTTAACATTTTTAGTATCATATAGTTTATCTCTTTCTCTTCCTGAAAGCTTTCCTAAAGTCCTTTGGAAAAAATGAGTCACTCTCTCACACACATCAACTTTCAGATACTTTTAGAATAATGTGTCTTTTAATTTTTTTTTTTTTTTAACTGGGAACTTCTTCAAAGAAATGCTTTGTCCTTGAAGGATTTTAAATGCTTAGTAATCCCAAGATGTTTCTAAATACTAGAACCATCTAATTTAAAAAAAAAAATTCTCTGCCTTTCTCAAGGATTATCAAAAATGTCCATTAATGATACACTGAGGTGAAAAAGTCATCACAGGTAGAAAGA
Source organism: Eopsaltria australis (assembly GCA_034509425.1). Taxonomy (NCBI): domain Eukaryota; kingdom Metazoa; phylum Chordata; class Aves; order Passeriformes; family Petroicidae; genus Eopsaltria; species Eopsaltria australis. Next base: position 2,553,091 of record JAVTVJ010000157.1, on the reverse strand, counting down.
GGGACTTCAATGGAAAAGAGGAAGTCTATGTGTTTTCTTCTCCTTTAATTTCCTATAGGCAGTCTCATCATTCCCTGAAGCTGCTGTTTATTGAGGAATAGGATCTCACTTGATTCAAGGGGTTGTATATGAAAGAATAGTGAAACCCTTGAGTGCAAAATTAATCACTATTAGAACAAAGTTTCTGGAACCTGAAGTTCAAATATCCTCAGCCTGAATCTTGTTTAGTTTAAAGATGTCACAGAACATCTCAGAGCAGCACATCTGGATTCCTGCTGGATGGCTGTATTTTTACCCATGTCATTAATTCAGTGGCATGGCATCATTAGTGCCATGTGTTTTTGGCTAAATATGGAGGTTCTTATCCTGTGATTATTTATGCCCTGTAATTTAACTCCAAAAATGCCAGATCTTGCTTCTTCCTCCTTTAGTTCAGCTTTCATTTCTGGTACATGTTTTGCTGGGTACTTTGGGGTACTGTGGGCACCACCCAGGACAGATCAGATAACCACAAAGTGCATATTGTGTCTGTGCAGCACTGCAGCTGAAGCATTTAGGAAAGCAATGTGAAACAGCAGATCATAGCTTGAAAGGTCCATGAAGGAATTTAATGTACTTCAGAGACATCTCCAGAGACTGCTGGTGTCAAATATGGAAATCCCTGCATTCTTTTGCTCCCTCTTCTTTCAAGCTAAATTATCCTTCAAGCTGTATGGGTTCAACATACTCCTTGCTTGAAACTGTCTATCATTTCTGCACACACTGAAAGGTTCAAGAGTTGCCTAAAAATGTTAAAACTTCTAGTTATCCTGTCTTTAAACTTGCATAATATTCAGAATTCATCTAACCTCTTCTTCCCATGAAGAATTTGAAATGTTTTGAGAAAATGGAAGAGAGGAAGGAAGGAAGGAAGGAAGGAAGGAAGGAAGGAAGGAAGGAAGGAAGGAAGGAAGGAAGGAAGGAAGGAAGGAAGGAAGGAAGGAAGGATAAGAAGGAAGTAAAAGAGAAAGAAGATAATGCAGAAATAAGAGAGAGAAAAAGAGAGAAAGAGAAAGAGAGAAAGAGAGAGAAAGAGGGAAAGAAAGAGAGAAACAGAAAGAGAAAGAAAGAGGGAAAGAGAAAGATGGAAAGAGAAAGAAAGAGAGAAAGATAGCTCTTACGCCTTTGTTCATACAACCTAAATTTAGCCTCCAAGACACCTTTTGTAGCAGAAAAGCCCCAGATTGTTCTCATGCTCTTAACAGGATCAGCCCATTGTCAATAATGGTCTGCCAACAAGCTTTGTTTATCCCAGCTGCATTCTACTGAATCCAGTCCACATGTGACAGTGCCGGTAAAAATAAATATGTCTATCTCTTGTCAGAAACACCAATATATTTTCATATACTTCTTAGGGAACAAATTCTGAAATTTATAAGCCAGTTTTACATAGCCAAGATAAATAGTTAAATAAGCTGCAATATGTCTAGACTCAACACTTCAGCCAAGAAAACATTCCCAGAATTGCAGAATTATTTTGAATATTGAATTATCTGGTTCAGAGTTACTCACGCTTTTGTAAATACAAAATAATTTTGAATATTACAAAAGCACAGGCTAGTACGGGTTTCATACTGGACTTCTACTGATTTATCTTTACAGATGGGCTATAAGTATGATAACAGTCTTCCTTTTAAGACACTGAATTGCTTATCCAGTATGTGAAAGAATTTAGATAAGCAAATGTATACCAGACTGACATGTTTATGTTTCTATTGGATTTTGCTGTGTGTCTCATGTAAAATTTGGAAAAGGTTTGTACTGTTTTCTAATTCTTGCAAATGTTTGGAATTAATCTTGGGTTTTTATGGATTAGGTCACTTACTGAAATAAATAAAATTACTAAATATGTAAGAATAATTTGCAATTAACATCATGCCAATTTTCATTAAATCAATGCATTGGAATGAATAACCACTTAGAGAAGTAGAGTAGAGAAATGGCAAATATACTTCACATCTGTAGGTAATTAAATGCATGCTCAGCTTTAACCTTCAGTGCACTGATGAAGGACTTTAAAGTTTTGTCGAGGAAAATTTGGTTTAACATAGGTGATAGGGGGAAAAAGATGCTGATAAATCTGGATCACACAAACCATCACCACAACCTGAGGAAAGAGGAAAGAAAAGTTGGAAACAACAGATGTGTCTGTATGCTCTGTCAGAGCAAAGAAAAGGGGTAAAAATACTATGCTGTATGCAATGAAGAGACAAGTTAGATAGTTCCTTATCATCTCTGTAAGCACAAATAATCAGATAGGAACAAAAGGAAAGAAGATGCTACAAGGGCAATTGATGAGTCCTTAGGCAGTGTAAATTGAGGAAACAACTGCGACTTTCAGGTCTAGGTAATTCTCAGGAAAGTATCTGAAGGGATGAAATCGATTGATTTGCCCAATAGGAAACTAGCTAAAATAGAAGCAGCAATAGAATCAGTCAGTGGGAACTTTATTGCTTCACAACAGCACTGAAAAAGTACTGCTCCCTGATTTTGCATACGAAGAAATAGAGGTGCTAGCACCTTCCCACTGCCCTCCCCAACAGCTGGATTAGTCCTAAGTGTCAGAAGTGCCCAGTTCTCAAAAATTGGCCTTAAGGCTTAAAATAGCAATTATTTTCTTCATTCACACTACATGCTAACAAGCAGAACTATAATTTTCTATCTTTAGAATTATGTAATCATTAATAGGCTGTCCAATCCTTTTTTGATTTAGTACTGCAATGACAAGAGTATCTCTTATGTTTTTCATCAATAATAGGTATATTTCTAAATAGTCTAAAAGGTGATGACAGAAATTCAGACTTACGAATTCTGTTGAAAACTGTTCAATGACATTGAAATCCTTGCATGTAATAGATCTATTATTTCAGACTACAGAACTTGTTGATGGAAGAGTGTGTATTTCTGGATTTGTGTGTTCAAGTCTGCATTTTTGAGGTACCTTTGTTTAATGATCAGGGATATATTTAGGAGTCACCTTCACTTGTCAACACATTTTCTGTTGAACTGAATCAGAACTCTCATATTCAGTTTTGCTTCTAATGAGTTGACAAAGCTCAGCCAAAAATTGCAAGCTTTTAAAATATTTTTGGGGGCATAAAATTGGCTTTGTTTATGTGTTTCACTTAACATAAATAATGCATCGGTTTATCTTAAGCTGAATAATTCAAATCAAATGTTGGTAAACTATGAAAGCCTTTTTATATGGAGATTCAGAAAGAATCATACCTCCTTTGAGACTTACGCTGAATGTGTTCACTGTGGACCTTTTCGCATTTTTTAAAAGATCCTTGTTGATATTATGCGTGTCTTTTTCATTCTGTTGGGGGAAAAAATCACTTTTGTTGCTGCATGACAGATGGCAACCACAAAAGAAATCATATTAGATGATGTTTGAAACACATCATATGAATTTAAATTTTATACACAGATGTTTCACAACAAGCAGTGTTTTGCAGAGAAATTTGGGGAGCAGAGAGAAGAAATTATTTAAGTTAGCACATGCGCATGCATACGTATATATATTTATATACAAATATGTATGTTATAATGCATGGCAATTTCCACAAGAGTAGTAATAGCAGATTATAAAACACTGTAGCTTAAAAGAAAACTCTAATTCACATTTTAAAGTGTTTTCTAAACACATAGAAGAGCAAAAGGACAGGCAGAATGCATTTAATAGGAAACATCATTGATTTAGAGCTTGAATCTGACTTTTTCATCGGTGTGCATGTAAATCACACCAGTGTGTCTGAAAGTAAAATTAATCTTGAAATATAGCTCGTAGAAGGTTTCTCTTCCTTCAGTGGAGACCTTTCTAATGAAAAAGAACAAAAATAAATATCTAATAAAAAAGGAGTACATCAGACAATTACTCCAAAATTTTTGACTGGGTAATATTACCCCAGAATCAAGATCTCTTTAATTTTCTTCACAGTCCAGACTCCTGTAATACAAGATGATCTATTCTTTTGTAATGGGTATTCTACAGATATAATTCAATGGTCAAAATCAGCTGTGGACCAAAATAAGCCACTAAAATCACTTAAACAACTTTAAAAAAAAAACAAACCAAACAAACCCAACATTTCTTTTTCTTTTTACTACTCTTCTTTTTTTCTTTTGGGTTACTTTATACCAGAATCAGTTTCTCTGGTGTTTCCTGAGGCAAGCATCAGCTTTTCAGCACAAAGAAGAAAGCAGCACATGGAAGAGAAGGAGCAACCAGGACTGGGATGAATGTCTGCCTTCAGTAGACATGATCATAGCACATTCATGGAGCTAAACCAAAGCAGCTCCAATCTCAAGGTGAATTAGGGGCCTAAACAAAAAAATAAAAAAAACAAGGAAATATGAAGGAACAGAGTGGCAGCATGCAGAATGCACTGTACCTTTTTAATTTTTCATATGGCAGTATTCAAGAATTAGATTTTTTTTAATCTAAGGTAGAGGCAGAAAACTTGAGTCCTAGTTAGTTACTGTAGTATAGCTTTTTATGCAATAAAATATGAAATTATATAACATGTTTAGAAAATCTACTCTAAATTGTCTATGACCCTATAGTTCAGAACAAAACTTTTCACACTCATTATTTTTCCCCCAAAAGAATGAAAAAGACATGCATAATATTAATTACTTTGGTCTATCTGAAATATTTTGTGATCAATATCATTTTTTCCTGCAAGATCATGCAGCAAGGTGTCCTGGAAACTCTGCTAAAGCACATGGAAAATAAGAAGGTGGTTATTGATGGCCAACATGGCTCCAGTAAAGGCCAGTTGTACATCACAAATTTGATGGCCTTTTATGATGGGGTTATAGCTTTGAGGGAAGGGTGTCTGCTTGGACTTCTGTAAAACCTTTGGCAATGTCCCTCGGCAGGGCTTTGAACCACTAGATCTAGTGGGTGACATCTCTATGCATGGTAAGGGGGGTTGGAACTAGATGATTTTAAAGGTCATTCCAAGCCAAACCATTCTCTGGGTCTATGAGGTTTCCATGCAAAAAAAAGCTTCTCTCAATTTTTCTCTGTTTTATAGGCCTTAAATGTTGTCAACATAACAATTGTTTAAGTGTGATGAGTCTTGAACCATGGAAAATTGATGTCGATCCCAAAATATTTCAGATAGATCAAATTAAGAGAAGAAAACATTAGAAGAAACTCCTTTTTCTCATGAATTCCACCCTTCTGAAAGATGAATGAATAATGCTGTCAGCCACAGGTCTAATGATTTTCCTAGAATTACTTCACATATCAACAGATTAAAAAAAAGAACATTTAATTAACAACTGTCCTTTCTCTTTTGAATGACACCAGAAGTATCCTTATGTTCTTAGGGAAGAGAGAGACAAATGATCTGTTTAGACTTGTTAGGGTTCAACAAGACATATTTTGAAGCTCAGTTTCTAATTAATGTAAGATTTGTATATCACACTTGAAGATGCTTTCTCAGTGGGTTTCAGTGCTCTATGGATCATGGGTAAAGAAAAAAGAAGACTGATACTTCTATGTTGAAAAACGCTATATATTCTTTCATTACAACTGACTTATATCTGCTCACAATTCCTGAGGTTTTAATATAATTTAAGACAGAGCTCATTTAATTATCAAGGACATAGACAAGGAAGGTTATATGACCTTACAACATAATTAGATAGAAATGGTTACTCTTTGAGAAAACAAAGAATATCTGTAGCCTATCAGACACCTGTCTATACAGAAAGATGGAGATTGTCTCTTGTCCCAAGTAGCAAGCAACTGGAAAACTGGAAACAACCTCGAGTTGCACCAGACAGGGTTTTGGTTGGCTGTTAGGAAAACTTTCATCACTGAAAGTGTTGTCAGGCATTGGCACAGAGTGCCCAGGGAAGTGTTTGAGTCATCATTCCTCTAGGAGTAGTCCAAAGAAGTGTGAATATGACGCATGCAGACATGGTTTAGCCATGAACATTGCAGTGCTGAGTTAAAGGTTGGACTCAATGATCTTAAAGGTCTTTCTTAATCTTAGTGATTCTATGATTCTAAGTGATTCTTTTGGAGAGAGAGTGTTTGTGATGGGTCATATATGCAAGAACCTTAATTTGTAAAGCAAAGTAGAATTGAATACTTAACAGCACCAAAGATACACACTGGCATGGATCTAGAACATCCACACTTGCAGGGCAATAAAATAATATCTAACCACAAGGCAGAAACACCTTTCTCTTTGAAAGCTGTCAAATATTAACTCTGCTCTCAAACTTCATCTCCCTGAGGGCATCTTAGGTAATTCATAGCTTTTTACAATTAATTCTTCTTGACAGAGAGCAACCAGATGCATAAAATTTGCCAAAATTCACCACACTGTCTTGCAAATAGAACCAGTAAACTCAGAAATATTAATGTAAAACAGTTTAATAATATTAAATAATATTCAGTTCTATAGACTACCATTTGTCAGCATTCTTAGATCTCAAAATAGTTGAAAAGAGAGACAAATATTATTATAACAAACATAAAATGGAGAAAAGAGATGTGGTAGATTAGAGGCTAGCTCATAACGGGGAAATTGCACTGTAATCCTCTGAATTCTATTTGCAAAAACCCATTATGAAGTAAAACCTAACCAACCAATCAAAACAAACCTGTGACAGGCTTCTTAGAGCCACTAAAGAAATTCTGTGCACCAGACCTTAACTCATTTGACGTAAAAATCTCTAGTGTATCATGAAACTTTCAAAAGCTCATTAATATGTGAGATCATTAACTCAAAACAATAATAAAAAACATCACATTTTTAATAACACAACTGATTGATCAGTATTTTTTTTCTGTCAGACAAAGAAAATGGCTGCTATTTTTAAAATGACTGCAAGAGAATGTTACCTGTCATATCAGAATTTAACTATCTGATTTGGAAAAAAGTCTTTTGTTCAATTAATTAGATCAGAGCTTCTACCTCCTACTTCTCAGAGAAAGTTCCTTTACAACAAGCCTGCTTCATTGTATTGCCACCTACATAAAATGTATTTGGAGATTTTAATACACCTTTAGGATGGCAGCACTAAACAACAGCTTTAACAGGCTGCCCAGGGAAGAAGTGGAATCACCATCCCTGAAAGTGTTTAAAAAACATATAGATGTGGTGCTTAGAGACATGGTTTAATGGTAGGCCTGACAGTGCTGGGTTAATTGTTGGATTAGATGATCCTTGAGGTCTTTTCCAACCTTTATAATTCTATGATTTCATCATTTTTATAGAAGTTTATGTGCAGTTGCATTTCTGTTGTCAAAATTGTGTTGACTAATGTTAGAAACTAAGTACGATCCAATTCTATTCCATAATTGTGTGGGACTACCTGAAATTCACAGATTTCTGAAGCATAGCACTAACAGCAGTCATAGCATGGCAAAACCCTTGGTGAGCTTAGCAAGTAACTAAAAAGCTTCATTAATTCCTAGTTTGAATGCTAAACTGATTGGTTAGGAAAAAAGTATGGCTTTATGCTTAAACACAAAAAGAGCATGAATTTTCACCTTAAAACCAGCTAAATATGTAACAAGAACTGTATGTTAATCTGTAAATGGTCAAATATAAGTCAAGAAAGTGAATTCTTTCAGGAGAAGGACAAGGTCTGCTGGACTTTGGATAATTTAATAGTGAAACATCTTTCAGAAATCATGGTATTAAGGATACCAGAAGTTAGAAAAATCGATACTTTTTTCTAAAGTACATGGTGAAAAATAGCACAAAATCCCTTATAATATTTCCGTGGAAAGTTGTGAGCTTGTGGGCTATAATCTTTCAAACTCTGATCTGCTTGTTGCTAATGCTTTTCAAAATATGAGGTCCTATTAATTTTCATGAATCACAAAGTAATAATATATAATGTCACATATCCTCCTCAATAGTGGGGAGATTTATCAAATATAGAGTTTAAAGATACTGAAAAACAGGTCTAACACAAAGATATTGCTGAATTCTTGCATATGTTACTTTACAACCTCTTAATCTTGGGAAATTGTACAGTGATCTAATCAAACAGCCACGTATAAAAGTTCTTGTAAAATATACTATTCATCTATAAATGGACCTCTGTGCAATAATACACACTATTATCTTTTTATATTAATGTGTATTCCTTTAATCTTGAAGAATGAGTGGAGTCACTGGTTGGGCTCATCTGCTTAACAGAACAAATGGGAAGTGGGCCTCATTTCATGTCTCTTGATACTGAGTGCTGTTCTTACTGCTGAGAAAAGAAATCTTTGATATGCCGTCCACACTTCAGAAGCCTGCTGCCTGTTCATGCATCATTCCTAGGAACACTATAAAGCCCTCCAGGCAGGATTGTTCATTCTTTTCACTCTCTAAATTATTTGCAATGTAAATAAGCCAGTACAGATTAATAGATTGTGAGGGACAGAGAGGAGTAAGAGAAAGAAAGAGAGGTATCTGGACTTAGTATGTGATTTTGCCTTTGCAGTGAAGATTTTGCAGTCTAGATTACAGAATAATAACTGCAAAGAAATCCAAAAAACAAAGACAGGGCTCCCTACCTGTATTTATATATTTGTGAAGCACTTCTTCAGAAATCAGAACTGTGCAGTGTATGATGGTTTGCATCAATTACTCTTTTTAGTCATTGTTTAAATGCATAATATTTAATAAAAAGCTGTGTGATGGCCAAGAGAATATATATTAGAAGGGGTTGTTTTGTTCTTCTGGGCACTCTTCTGCTCTGTAGATAGCACCAAAATGGGCAACGTCAAATTTTTGAGAAAATGTTATGAATATTTCATGTTCGTGACATCACAAATAGTGGTACTTCATATAAAGTGAAATGGAAACACCCAAAAGTGTTTCAGAAATGACACTTTGGGTGTTCAGTTTATCTTTTCTTTGGCCAGGACAGGGTTTTGCCTCAGCCATGAGGGAGCGGAGCCTAGGACGATGTAGGCATGTCTAGGTTTTTATTCTGTATCACTGTACCTCGTGGCTGAGGGCAGAATTAAGGGATTCTCACTTCTGAAAAAGAGTGGAGTCATGGCTCATGGTCGGGAAGGTAAAGGTGTTGAAGGAGAGTGGCTCATGGTTTTTATTTTAGGGGGAGCACTGAATTAGGTAATACATTCCTAAACTACAACAAGTTCTCATTAAGTTCTTCTAAAACAAAACTCAGTATTGAGTAAGGTCTGATTCTAGAGGAATTTTCTATTTAGGCATTGGTCTCCTCAACTCCCCTGATTTCTCTTGAATTTCTGTACATACTGGGTTTTTTCCCTTAGTTATCCTGTATTTAGTATGGAACAGATGTGGTATCTAAAGAGTATGGGATTATGGGTAAGGGCAAGGGAGCCAAGAAATGTGAAATTAAAACTGTTTGAGTGATGATTTTTATGCAGCTACTGAAGAGAACCTTTTGCATTTTTCCATGTGAATTGTGTAGGATCATAGTATCACTCTGATACCAACGGCATCTTAGGAATTTTGTAGTCAAGTCCCCTGCTCAAAGAAGGGTCATCTAGACTAAGATGGTCAAAGCTTTTTCTGTTTGAAATCTGAAAATATCCAAGGGTGGAGATCACACAAGTGCTCTAGACAACTCTTCCAGTGTTTAACTATCCTAATAGTAAAAATTCTTTTCTTTATATAGCACTAGAACATCCTTGTTTTAATTTAGGATTATTTTTTCTCTTCTCCTGGAACTTAGTGCAGAGGATGACCTTGCCTTTCCAGTAACCTTCTCTTTGGTACTGGAGGATTACTGTTAGGTTCACTTTAACCCTGTCTTCTGATGATTCTGGTAAAGGTTTTCCTTCTCACTATGAATTATGGATAGTTTCAGATAATTTGTCATTTGAAGCTTTCCATCACTCAGAAAAAGCAGTAAGGAAGTAGACATGATTAATATAGAGGTAAATAATTCAGCATCTTGTCTATATCTACCAGTAGGTACTAAAAGCCCTGCTGGCCCTAATCAGATCCATTGCCAAATACTCCTAGAACCCCCATATAATCTCTGTCAGAACCTGCAAGAAGTGTGTTGTGGGTATGCCTGGGTCCAGATCCTCACAACCATGTCCATGCCTGGCCATGGATTCAGTTCACCTGGGCTCAAACCTGTGGATTAACATCATGGCCTGATTTTCAATTTGCCTCTTTAGCATGAACCTGCCTGGGTATTTGTTTGGACCTCATCTGCCCTAGTCACTTAGGGGATGGAATGAACCTTGGCTGATGTGATCCATGCCCTGTTAGCCCTTGGTGCACCTTGACATGGACAAATGATCTTATCTCACATGACATCTCTCATCTAGATGGAAGAAAGACCTAGTGCAAAAGGAAGCACAAGTGACAGCAGAATTGGAGAAATAATTACAATTGAGTAGAGCTGAATCTCTAGTTTGATCCATTAGCAAAAGTGGATTTCCCTTTTCTTGGAGGTCAGCAGAAGTGTACCTGTTTTATCTGACCAAAGAATTTCCGATAGAGGAGTCTGTGGCAGGACACATCCATGCTTTAGGGTGTCCCATGGGACAGGTCTTACAGTGCCTCAGCATGTGTGGGAGTCAAAAAGGTGACAGCACAAAATTCTTAATTGGTCTTCTGTGTAACAATTAAAAGCTGCAATAATGAGATTTTAGGCATGTGATGCTTGGCAGGATATTGCCTATGGAAACTGGCCTGGACTAACAATGTGAGATTTATGGCCAATGAAATTTGTGCAGACTTGATTTTAGCCATGAAGCTTTAATAAAATTAATCAAAGCTGTTTGGGGGACAATCTCACAGCACAAATCATGAGGAAATTTTATATATCCGGGACACTGACAGCAAACAAATTTCCTGTTTTTCTGGCATTAATGAGATACCACATTAATTATGTTGCAATAGAACCAAACTGTGGAAAGACACCTGCAAGCAGGAGACATGAGGGAGACGCCAGAGTAGAAAAAATATGGGGACTCCAGGACTTAAATTATGTGCTGTTTTGGTGTAAACACTTGTGGCTATTTTGTGGGAAAGGAATGCATTAGTTATAGTTTTTCAAGCAGTTCAACTTTCTACTACTCCAGGAGCATTAACAATATATTTGGAGAGTAGTAAAAAGCTCACACAAGACTTTCTTTAAATTGGGTGTTATTATTTATACATACAGCAAGGAAGCATAAGTGGCTTTTGAGGCTTTGGTCTGGTAGAAACAGCAGCTATTATCCATTATTCTGACTGGAAACATGAACAGAAGTAGTTCCTAGAATGGCTACCTTTTACTTTCAAATGCAACCAGCAGGAATAAAATCAACTTGCTTTAAAGAACATGGAGGCTGCTGATTTTAAGGAGCAGAGGAAAATGTCAAAGCTGCTTAAATCAAGAAAGCAACCTTCTTTATTGCCAATGGTTTCAGTACACTGAGGATAATGGGGGAGGGCAGACATTTTGAGAGAAGACCACCTCCTTTAATTTTGTTGATAAGGACAAAATGTTAACCTATATTAAAGGAGAAATTCAGTAACAAAGAATGAAAGTGGAAAACCCCAACTTCATTTAACTAATTTATTTTTAAAATATATAATCCTCAGAGATCTTGTTTATGATTCTTTTTCCATCAAGCTAGTCTAAGGCATTCAAGGACAAAATTGTCTGACACAGGAAAATTTCTCTTTAAAGACCTGGTAACCAGGTTAAAAATAATTTCAATTTTCAAGCTAATTAAGATTTGTGGGTTTAAATTCTCAGAAGATCCATCCAGTGTTCTAAGAACATGTACTGTGATTTTAGTGTGGATAGTCTTTATATCTGTGCATAGTGAAGGAGATGAAGCTTTGTGTGAAGAAGCAAATTCATGTATGTTACCATGATCATGGTCTAGACTATGTTCTGCCAGGTCATCTACAGGAACACATCTAATCCATTGTCCTTCTTATTAACCACTAATGGCCTTTTAAGTAGACTTTCATCTCTTTTTATCTGTTTAATACCATTGTGATCATTGTGATCATACAAAAAGATATGTTACTTGAATCCATCAGAGAAATCTAAATATATTATATTATTGCAACTTCCTTTATCAGTCAATTTTGAAAAGACCTGTGTAGTTGGCTTGATGACTTACTTCTAGCATATTGTTCAGACTGACATTTCCTAGACACGATTTCTGTTCCAGTGACTTTTTTTAGAAAACGTTTTAAGTTAGTCAGCCTCTAATTGCTCTTATCATCCCACCTGATCTTTTAAAAGTAGATGATTTTTCTTTCAATTCACCTCAATAAATTAGCATTACAGTTCCAAATTGTTTTTAAAAATTATTGTGTTTTAGTTATCTGTAAAGCCAGTTTTAGAGTGGATAACATGAGTCTTTATAATTTAGCATTTCCTTTAGCTAACACTGGAGGATTTTTAAATAATTTAACTTGCATGAAATCCTTATTCACACTCCTGCCAAATACATTAATTGTCAATCACACAATGAGAAGAATGTGTCTGCCTTCTCATTGTCTTATCCTTCTTAGCTAGCAATGAATGTAGTTTTGCTAGAAAACATTTTTCTCCTGTTATGGTTAAAAGAGGGACATTTTATTCTTAATCACAGGGTTCATCAAGGTCTTTTTCAGAGATATGATTAATATTCTGCACAGCTCTTCAGCATTGCTTAAATTTTCCTCTACAATATTTTTTATCAACTTTTACCTTTTATCCCTGATTCAATATGATTTCAGTAAATCCCTCTGAAGGGTAGGTAATACTTCAAACAGCATAATGTTTTCTGCAATTGTTTTGTTAAAGCGTTTATTAAAGAAGTTTTTGTATCTACATTGATATAAATCAGTCTATTTAAAGAGAGTAGTATCTTCCTAGAGTGGGACAGTCCCACAAAAATATATCTTTACTTCAATTCTGACCAGGAGATTGTGTAACAATTTTTATTTTAATATGTTTCTTGGATAGCGTTTACCTTTAGATCAAGCAGAAAAATAACATTTCCACTTCTGTTTGCTTAAATTTGAAAGTTTAAATGATGCTAATTTTGCCAAACACAGACACAAGCAGCAGATCTAAACATACCAGACAGCTGTTTCTACTAGGTCATGATTCACAGAGTAAAATCAGAATTGTTTAAGTAGGAAAAGGTGTTTGAGATCATGAAGTCCAACCATTAACCCAGTACTGGCAAGTCCGGCATTAAACCACGTCCCTAAGTGCCACGTCTACACATCTTTTAAATATCTTCAGGAATGGTGACACAATCACTTCCCCAGGCAACCTGCTCCAGTGCTGAGTTCATCCTGAAGTTTGCATCTAAATTAGACCAGTCTTAATTTGTTTAATTTATTTTGTATTTATTGTTAAGGGAGACCAAGGTGGCTGAAAATATGGTATTTCATGTGAATCTTGTCCTTTTTGTGTTTGCATCTAGTGTAAGCAAACAGAGGAAGAAAAATAACCCATTTTAAAATCTAAATATTTAGTGTAAATACTGTAATCTATAGGATGCTTTGACTGATCATGGTAAGGTCCACTTTAAACATAAATAGTATGAGCATGCATATACATAATAACTTTCAGTGTACTCTTCAAAGTCATTATTTAAGAAAAAGGATTGGTAGGCTGCTTGTGCAAAGTTGATGATAAGAAAGAAAAATAATTACTTATTTATGCTGAGAAGAGTGAATTTATTGCTGGTACAAGTAGGCAGAGCTTTATTTGAATCAGTGAAAAGGATTGTTCTAAAAAAGAAAACCTCTAGAAAGCTCTTATAATTTTTGTCCTGTAATTCTCAGGGATGGATTAAGCTATAAATTCAATTTAATTTTAATTGCTTTAGGTCTCTAAGGAGCCAGTCCATAACAAATGGAGTCCCAGAGGTGAAAGTACTGAATTGGTGCTAGTAGTATGTTTAAATGAAACACAAAAACACTTGCTAATTAGCAGGGACAGAAACTGAAATTATTTAGGATTTTATTTAATCTGAGGCAAATAGTTTTAAATGTAACAATTATCTAATTATACTGTTTTAATGGTGTTGAGATTTTTACATTTATATATGAAGAGAAGCTGAATATTGCAAATAAGGAATAAATTCTTTATTTCCACTAGAGCAAATACGTTATCATCTGCTTGACCTGTGGCACAGCAATTAAGGATGCAGAGCTCAATTGCCTAGAGAGATTATACAGAATTCATTCATTGAGGTGGAAATGTTTAATTAAGACATGAATCATAATAAGTACATACATTGTTATGGTTCTGTGGAGTCCTATAGAACCTTAAGAGAATATAACAATTCAAACCAATAAAATAACAACCCACACTTGGAGCGGTTGCCTTGGGAAATCCATCTGCTGTCTGGGCAACCTACAAAGCTTTCCTATATATGGGACTGGATGAAGTTTAAGAGTGAGCAGAAAGTTAGGAATTTTTCATTGAGATCTAGATTTTAATGGAAGTTAGATATCACCATCAGCATCTAATCCCACAATTAGTACCATGATATAAGGAAATGAGGAGCCTGAAGAATGTAGAAAGGAGTGGAATTATATTTAATCAATTAATGGGGCACTTTAAGTATCATCTGTGAAGAAGTAGTGATTTGATGACTTATTATCAATACTCATGATATGTGGAGACACTTTTCCTTCCCATCATTTGGTGTTTCCCACTGACTCCACACCTACAGGTAGAGGATTTTTACATATTTGCAGTGCACTTGACAAAAAATTACAAGCCAGAATATTTTTAGTAGTAAACATTGGAAAAGGACATGGCCAATGATAGAGGAATTTCAGGCTGAAAGAAAGACATACTGAACCAGATCAAGTTTTTGTCACAGATATATAGGAACATGATGATGTCAAATTTCACACTTCTATCACAGATTTCACGGCTGAAAATGCTCAAGAATTTACAGCTGGAATACATGTATTTTGGAGGAGATGTAAAAGTGAAGGAGAGGGGGAGAAAAAAAGGTAATGACAGGATCAGTAGGAAGGACAGAGGTGTATTTCAAATTACACCAGAACCGTATGCCTGTTGAAAGGTTGGTGAAGTTATAAAATCAGTTGAAATGGAGAAAAAGAAAAGGAACTCAAGGAAGTAATTTTGAAAGACTGTCAAGAAAAGAAGAAGGAGAAGTGAAAGATTTAGCCAAAATACAACTTGAAAATGTATTATCAGAAGAGAGTGATAGTGCACTGGTAGAGTGTATTTCAGAAATCAAGGTCTTTGAACAAGGGATGGATCCTGAGAACAACTGATAAAAAAAAGGTGATAGCAGCAGAAGGAAGGACTAATGAGCCTGACATGCAAGTGAAGAAAGTTTTGAGTTAATCTGGCCTGTAGATGAGGAACATTTAAATTAACTGAATTGCTTTCCCTCAACTAGGATTATTTATGCTCCTAAAAAAGTAAATAGACACGTAAAGTTATTTTCAGAGTGTGCTGGGTTTTGTTGGGGTAGAGTTAGTTTACGGTTGCTGGTATGGGGTTGCATTTTGAATTTGTACTGGAAACATTGTTGGTAACACAAGGATGGTTTTATTATTGTTAAGCAGTGCTTACACAGAGCCAAGGCCTTTTCTGCTCCTTACCCCACCCCACCAGCAAGGGAGCTGGGGATGCAAAAGGAGTTGGGTCAGAACACAGCCAGAACAGCTGACCCCAAAAGACACAAGGGATACATCAGACCACATGGTGTCATGCTCAGCATATGGAAATTGAGAAAGAAAAAGGAAGTGGGAGACATTTTTAGTGATACATTTTTCTTCTCAAGACACATTTGCATGTGATGTAGCCCCGCTTTCCTGGGGATGGCTGAACGCCTGCCTACCCATGGGAAGCAGTGAATTAATTCTTTATCTTTGCTTGCATGCATGGCTTTTGCTTTCCCTATTATACTGTCTTTACCTTAACCCATGACTTTTTTCACTTTTACTGTTTTGATGCTCTCTCCTAACCCACTGGTGTGGGGGGGAGCAAGGAGCTGTGTGGGGACAAGTTGCCAGCTGGGGGTTAAACCAAGACACAAAAATTTATAGACTATAATTTTTTTCTGACTGACCATCTTATTTTCACAAATATAAACAATATAAAAGTAGTGGTAGAGTCACAAAGAAGTACGTTCTGCAAGCAGGTCACCCAAAGGAAACATAGGAGATCCCATCAGTTTAAATTAGAAGAAAATCTGATCCAGAATATTAAAGGCATTAAAACAACTCTGAGAAGACAGAAAGAGTCAAATATGTGTTTTGATCCTGTTTGTAATGTAAGAGAACCACAGGTGTTAAAGGCCATCAATTTCTTGACACATTTTTATTTCAGTAGTCATCAGGCTTTGAACTATTGAAGAAAATACTATCAAATCCATTGCAATGAATGTGAATTCATTGCTGAGGTATCTCAAGGGGTGAAAAAACATAGAAATTTTGAGAGATTTCCAGTAGAAGGCAGGATGTTAGATAACAAGGACACAGTGGAGAGCAGACTTCAGAAAAAAGGGTCCACTTTCGTTTAGAAGACAGAAATGTTTTGGGAAAAGTTACCATGACTAAGCAGTACTGCAGTCTGAGACAGGAGGTGTACAGGTTGGAGGCATTAAAAATTTACTGTTGGCTACTCTCCAGAGAAGCTTCATGACTGTCACTAAGGGTAGAATTGGCTTACTGTCTGCACAATGTGAACTTTTCCTAATTACACTACATATGCTGTTTGCTGCTTTTTCTTTTATCTTTTCTGTGCTTCATAGTTCGTTTGTCACTGTGTAAAGGACGTTTTTCCCCCTTCCTTTAAACAGCAGAAGCAAAAAGGGCACATCTGCTACACCTACTTAGTCTCACGAGTGACCGACTTTCAGTAACATGAATTTGTCTTCATCTCTCTTAAGTAATTACTTGACAGTAAAGCTCTTCCTTCATTACTTTAGAAACATTTCTGGTGTCTTCTGAGCATTGCTTGCATCTCAGGCATATGGCCTTTTCTCTGAAAATGCCCCCAGTTTCATCCATTATTGTTACTTTAGGAGACATCCGTTCTTAATCAAGAGAATGCTGTGCAAGGCCATGTGGGTTTGTACTTTTTCAGTCAATCCCAACAGCTCCAAGCACAAACATAAATTAAACTATTAAGAATCTAAGGAGATTATAATGACTGCAATTAGCTCCCAATTTATTTAATAAAATGGATGTTTCAACGAAAGGTCATATAAAAGGAACAGATTGCATGCAGTTAAACAAACTAACTAAAAAACAAAAAAAAAAGTACGCTGGTGTTCATATCCAAAGGGCGGCAAAAGAAAAATTTGCTTTGATGTGATTCCAAGAAGGTGTCCTCACAAATAGAGAGCAATTTGGTTTCATTTGCTCCAAAGTTTCCACTTTGTATGGAAACTGTTAAATTATCTGGTGGAATTGGTGCAAAAATACCCTTACAGTTCTGTTTACTACATGGAAACAATCTTAATCAGGTGATATTACTGAGATATTCTAGGTTATGTTAAAGCTTTTTGAAATGGATAATCTCATAGCTTTCCTTTCTCTTTTTTATCACAAAGGTCTCCATTCTTAAACTTATGAAGAAAGAATTTTACACTTTTCTAATGTTTTCAGTCACCTATTATGCATAGAGGTGATCCTGCATTAATAGCCCACCTTCCAGCATGAATGTAAATCCACATCTTTTTTTGGCAATTGACTAGCAGTGTTTAAACACTGAATTAACTGATCTCATACAATTGAGTTCATAACATTAGTAGAGATTCTGAGCATAAAATAGTGTACTTATCACAGTCCAGAAGTCAGATAATTAAAGCTTTGAGAAATCAGAAGTTTCAAGAGGACAAGGTGTAAACACTTAACAGTGGCAATGCCAAAATCCTATGTAAAATGGCCTGGAGTCAATGGAAGCCAGACTGAGTAGCCAGATGAATGAAAGTCAAATGTATTCTATGGTGTCATGATTTGATGGAATTCCAATAAACTCAGCTAAACTCATGTATAGGAGAAGATTACGTGACACAAACCAGCAAAGTCTGTAAGGAAAGGAAATTCAAGTGTGTTCTATAAATGACATTGGAGCAGAAAACGAACTGATGCTATTTAAGACTACAGATTCTGGTGATTAATTAGGAAGATTACAGACATTATTAATACTTAACACTAAAATGGTGTTTGGACAGTGCCAGTTCAGAACAGATGTTCTTTAGCTAGTGGGGATAGCATCAAACAGAGCAGTAAAGGTTATCCATCATGAAGATACTAAGATATAATTGTTCTCATCTTACCATTGGGTTGGAAAATACAGACATACAAAAAAACCCATAGCCTTATAAAAGAATTTGCAACATCCATTTTTAATGTTCAGCCAAGCTGTCTCATGAATGAAATCCCAGAGGAGCTGAATGTCAGGACTTCTGTGTGCTGTTTTTTATGTTCAGCATGAATTGCTTGCTCCATGGCTCTCTGCAGCCTTGGGGATAACCAGGGAAATCCCCACTGGGGGCTAGTCTGCAAATGAAGCATAAGTTCTGCTCTAGTGCATTCTTCCTGCATGGGTACATTGTGGTACTGGGATCAGTGGTAGTAGTTGGGCTGCTTCTGCTTAAGGGTGGGAGGGAAACAAGAGTCCTAAGGATTTTGCTGTAGGATGTAAAGTTCTAGTGGGAATGAAAAGGACATGAGGAAGTTAAAGCCAAGGATTTCAATGGTATTCACTAAACTTTGATGCCTTTGTTTTCTTAAGCTCGATATCTTGTAAATCAGTTTCCAAGCTTAGACCCCAGCTCATCAGAAAATAATTATCTCCCAACAACAAGCATAAAATCCAAGCCACAGTTTTACTTCCTGTTAACTGAGACATGATTTAACTCTTTGTTGCCTCTCCTTGGCTTCAGCTTTTTAAAAATTGTGTAGGTTATAGCGATTCTGGTGTTCTGCATCCTTGCCTTGTAAAACAAAAGGAGTACACTTCTTTCTGTCTCTTGAATCCCATTACTGTCCATAAACACATTGCTTTTCAGTGCAATAGCAACTCATATTTATTCCCACGTATCATATATATAATGTATTCGAATTCTCTCATTTCATTTTTCCAGTAACTACCATTTCAACAGAATTCTCCATGATTAATTCCTTCCCTCCATGATCTCATTGCAGCACTAAATCTTGTATGTTTTACTGAAAAATCCCTTGATATTTAGCTGAGGGATGTTTCTCATAGAAATCAGTGTGTTGAATAAGTCTAACTTTGATTACTCACTGGGTAGTTGTGCAAAAGCATATTTTGACTCCAGTGTGTAAGGAAAAAGAAAAGGAATTTTTGTATCAAATTAGAATATTTCTTATAAAAAGCTTGGTTAGCAAAGTTTCCCTTGGAATTACTGATTCCTACAATAAAATATTTGTGCATCAAATCCTGTTCATATTTCCAAGAAATGTATTAGTCCCAATTATTGTAGCAGTACAGAAGGAAATCATATTAGTTTCTTAGATACCAGCAAAATAAATCCACAGTCATCCACTTCTACAACACTCCTTTTTTTGGCAAAGATAGCTTGCGTATTGTCTTCTCAGTGCTAGGACTCCCTTCTGTACAGACATTTAGATTAAAATATGAGTATTTGATTTATCAAGTCATCCAATTCCTCCACATAAGTGACTGTTTATTTCTGGGTTTAATATTTGAAAATTCTAATTGAAATTATGTTTCTAATTATTTTGCAGATCACTGCTAAAGTTATTAATAATTACTCTGAACTTGCTGTCTGTCCTTTCTGTTCTTAAATAAAAATAAACCTGTGTACATGCAATAATGTATCAGTGCTTAGATCTGCCAGGACCTTCTTTAATACACCAGAACAGTTAGCCTGTGAGTGCCCTGAAAGATTTCTTTCTAACTACTCATGTTTTAGGCTGTGGTTATCTCTGGTTCCTTGAGCTGCCTGTTCCCACTCAAATTTACACATTTTTTAATCCCTGACAGCATTTTATTCTCTGCTGCAGTATCTCAGTCACAAATACTGTCTGCTAGTGTCTGAAAGACTGTCTTTTGCTTTAGACAACTTCTCTTGATCCTTGTATTCTCCCATTTCTTTTCAAGTGTATTTCTTTGTGTGAACACTCCTGCATTGCTTAAAACTACTTAAGTTACGGGAGAGGCAGTTTTCAGTTCTCTCCCTTGGATGATATAATCATGGGTTTTTTTCTGATTCTTCTCAATTTCCTCAAAACATTTTCTTCAGCCCCATTCTAATGACTGCAAGGAGTCTGTGAGTAGATCCAGGCTGCCATTGCACTAACCCATCTGCACACTATTCCATCTTTGATTTCCTTCCTGCTGCCTACTACTATAGTCAAATAGCAATGATGAAAAAGACTAAGCCTTATGACATTTGGTAAAAAATTAATTTTTTTCCCTCAGGTTCCAAATCCCCAAATTATAATAATATCTCCAGGCTGCAAGTGCAAAACACAAGCATCTTTGATGAAAAACCTGGGAGAAGTTGACAAAGATAATTAACTGTCATGCTAGTTTTCTATGAGTCGTGTGAGTATGACAGTTCTCAATCCGAACACTCTCTAAAGAAGAAATAAAAACAATAGTTAACTGCTCCTTGAGGTTTTTGACATTTTAAAGAGAAAACACAATTGGAACACGTGTGCTCTTTTTGGCTGTCATTTGAAATATCATACTGCCAGTAGTGTCACAGAAGTATAATCCAAACATGCACAGTGCCAAACTATAAAAGAGGAGAAGGTCTTCAGGGTTCCTTCCCACCCTAAACATTCCATGATTCTATGAATACCTTCTGCTTAAAGGGATTTCCAGTGTAAACAGAGTGCAAGGAAAAATTCTGAGAATT
This sequence comes from Eopsaltria australis, assembly GCA_034509425.1. Lineage (NCBI taxonomy): Eukaryota > Metazoa > Chordata > Aves > Passeriformes > Petroicidae > Eopsaltria > Eopsaltria australis. The sequence continues at coordinate 2,532,216 of JAVTVJ010000157.1, read as the reverse complement.
GAGGTGTTGGATGGGCCTCTGAACAGCGTGATCTAGTGAAAGGTGCTCCTGTTCATGACAGGGAGGTTGAAACAATGCAATTTTTAAGGTCTCTATCACCCAGAACATTCTGTGATTCTATGATTTGTTTCTGAAAAAAAACCCAAAGTCTCCATTTTGGAGCTGAGATCTGAGAATGGAAAAGTCTTACTCCACATGGGTCATTACTCATATGTAGCTCAGAAGGTCAGACCAAGCAGTTGGACTTCTGGCCATAAAAAAATCATCCTTGGGTCAAACTTCTCTCAGTGGTGACAGAATGATATGTGACTAAAGCTTTTCCTTCTCTCAGTTTTTTTAAGGGAAAAGAGACAGAGCATGAAAGAGGAGAGAATTCTTCAAACTGTATCATCAGCAATATTCATCAATCACATATTTCATTATGCATGGTTTCCTAAAGATCTAGAAGTGTGCACAACTGAATGACTGCACATATTTATATAAGTTGTTAATGTACTCCCGAAATTCAGGTATTTTTAAAGGTCAGCAGTGCAATCACAAGCCAATGTAGAAATGGAAAAGTCTCTGAAAAGGTGTGGGGAACAGTTGTCATGTCACAGAAAAACTTGACAAAATTATTAAAGGTTAAAAGTCAGTAAAAATAGAATTATTTAGAACCCTGAACCTGTTCAGTCACACTTACAATGCTTTTAAAAATATTTATTTAATAGCCTGGAAAATAAGCATGACAGCTACATCTTTTTGAGCTTCCTTCTTTCCCCTGAAACAGAAGCACTGATACAAATTTTTGTGTATATTTTTTCTAATTAGTGTTTAAACCTCTATCTTTTTCTGGTAAATGTGTAATTTTTGCAGAATGCTATATGCTACAATCTCTATATTGCACCAGCACAACACAGCCTTTTCCTGACCAGGGGATTCTGATAGAAACTTTTGTTCCCAAGTGCTTCCCCCAGCAGAACAGACAGCATAATGAAACAAAACAATGTGTAAACACAGTGTACCCAGAATTAATGAAGACAAATAATAGAGAAAAAGAAAGCAGGAGAGGCAAGGGGAGAAAAGCATATGGGTTTGGATGACATTTTAATAGACATGAGAAAAAGTGACATAAGAAACTGGTCTATTCTTATTCTGGCATTTGTCTTAGAATAAGGCCTAGGGATCTAAACATGCCCGAAGCTGAACCCTGTTACTGCTGCAGGAAGAAAATATAAAAAGAAGATATCCCAAGATATTCAACTTCTTGAAAGGGAATCTGACTACAGAAGAGAGGTTTGATTTGGGAGGATGCACAAAACTTACTTACCACCAGAACATGTTTTCCTGTAAGAGAAAAACAGAGTAAATAAACATAGGACCCTTGCTGAAGCAAATTAAATAAACAGTAATTAAACCCCAAAATACATATTGCTCCATGAGGCATGGACAAATTAAGGATACTGAAGCTATTTGTGATGGTGTTATTTGTTGAAAATTCAGAGGAACAAACACCATATGTTGAACAAAAATGGGGCTACAAACTACAGGGGAAATAGAGGGGTAAAGAAACTTGTTAAGGTCAAAACTAAGAAACTGTAATAGGTTTGGGATTTATATTACATAGCTGTGGCTATGTCTGAGTTAGTCTCTGCTGTCTGTTCTTGTAGATCTCCAAATCAGTGAAGGCATTTTTAAATATCTGTTTTAGCAAGATGAGGTTAATTTTATCATGGAATAGCCAATTTTTCTCTCTGGGGACTTTAAAAATGTGATAACAAAGATGTATAAATCTGCACCTGATTAGCTAAATCCTGTAAGATAACTTTTGAATCTTGGGTTGATATAATGCCAGATGGGAGACAAAAATCTTTTAAAAGTGTCTGGAGCCAAATCAAAACCATTCTCACAGCAGAATTTTTCTACAAGCCCATGAGGAAGAGTCTTGAATTAAATCCTTTGCAGCCAGCATGTCTATTTACTTTTCTTCTGGAGAGGTAAATGTGAGGGATGTTGGTTAAGAGGATCCTTGACTTCTAGATGTAAGAGCAATAACTTGGACTCATTTGTTCTGAAAAAAATATTCCACTGAGCAAGTACATGTGAAACAAATAGAGAGAAAAAAGAAATTATCCATAGTTCTTTAAGCTACAGTTTTCTCCGGGGAAAGCTACTAAGAAGTATTAGAGGCAAGTAGGGGACAGATCACACTACTACTCCTAGAACTGCAGAAATTACCTGTGATGCTTCAGCAACATTGAGAGCTTTGGTTATACAGTGCATGCTTTCAGGATAGACTTGTTCTGTTTACCTGTATCTGTTTTCTCATCTAAGTGCAAAAGAAATAAAATACTCAGAAGAACTATATTCATAAACAGAGCCTGGGTACACTGTGCAATGGACAGCTGCTTTTCAGACCATCATTGGTTCTTACTGCAAAAATATTTCTTTCTCAGCAGGTCCTAAGTATTAGGAAAAAACTAATTTTAGCATGTTGTAAGATGACCTTAGATCTACACACAGGTCTTCAAACTCTTAAATTCACTTTTAGATATGTTTGTTTCTAGAGTTGATTTAGTTGAGGGAACAAATTTGTAGAAGAGTGGAATAGCTGAGGGAACAATATATTAAACTTTTGATTGATGTGTGGCAGGATGCCTATTAATTTGCTGTGTGTGCACATGTTGGCCAAACTCACCATGATTGCTTTGAGATAAATGAACAAATCCTGCCAATGTGTATCAGTACCTATTTGCAATACTTACATCCCTCGCAGAGCATTCTGCAAGGCTGACAGGCTGAAATTCATTCATAAGTGTGTATATTGACAGGAATAGAATAGGAACATAGCACAGACAAAAAATAATACCATCTGTTATATGCATCTTGGGAGGTAACAAACTGAAGACAAACGGAGTGCCTAACAATTCAATGACAACACAGGTAATAAATATAGAGACTTTGGTTGCAGACATCTCCGCTTGAGCTGGAGCCACAGGTACCTGTATTTCTCAGTGGAAAAACATAATTTACTCATATGCAGTGTGCCTTAGATATCCTGATTGTCTAACTGAAGGAAAATAGCAGGCAAGAACCCATAGCTAATGAGTTGGGTATCATCCATGTACTCATATTCTGTTAGGAGCAAGAGCAAGGTTGCATTCAAAACTCCTGAGTGGACAAGGACAGAGCAACCAACCAATTTTAGTGGTTGCTAAAGCTATTTTCAAAGAACAAAAATACCCTTTCTCTTAAAAAGGAGCTTGTCCTGGACTGTGACCATAAACTTAATTATTCCAGTTACACAGGCAAGCACTGGTGCTGCTCCATTTCCTTTAGCACAGCTAAATGAAGGGTGCAGATACACAGCTCGGAGCCGTGCTGCTGCTACAGAGCACAACATGCAGCAAGCTGTCAGGCTTAGCAAGTCTGGAAATATGGGCTCATTTTAGAAACACAAAATATCATCTCAGGAGTATGTGAGCACAACCTTGAACTGAATGTTCAGCGCACAACATTCAGTAATTACTTTTCTCAGTATGACTGCCATTTTTGAGAGCGTAGAGCAGCCATGAGGTTAGGTCTGTGGAGTTGTGGGTTCATGGTCAAAACAGCCAAATTGTATTAACCATTGCACCTGTCACAGCAGCCTGGAATGCTCCTAATCCATGGAGTCAGTAGCACGGTAACACCCTGCATGTTGTGCTGTCGTTGTGATTTGAGGGAAAACAGCAAGAGACAGAGAAAATAAAAATAAACTTGCAATTCAGTAAGTGTTTCGAATTCATAGATTTAGTGAGAGCTCTCAAAAGAAGTGAAATGAAACCAAACATGGGAAGTTCAACAATGTAGCAACTGCAGTAACAATTACCATGTGAATCATTTGACATAACAATTTCTCCTGTTCCATCATTAAAAAAAAAAAGGCATCTGAAAGCTTTGAAATAGCACCTCCCCAAGTACTCTTGAGCATTCCAGAAGTAGATTTATGTTGATACATCTCTTGCTGGTTTTAATCAGACTATTACAGGTTCTTACGTCAGCAGTGTACATATGTATTACTTTCTCCACAAAATCACTTTCATTGCAACATACAGAAGGAGGTCCTCAGGAGGAAAAAAAAAACAAACCAACAAAACCCTTTAATCAGAAATCACAAATCTCAAAGCCAAGACTTACTTGTAAAGGTGTAGTCTTTCCAGTTTTAGATTTTTAACACTAGATGGTACTCTCTGAAGGTATAAATTGTGGTACCACATGACTCAGATGGTTATTTCAAAGTAATCAAGATTTATTTGTTTTTTATAAAACCCATAATGGGATGATTGTCTAAGGCTCAGTTTCTTTTCTTATAATAAGAGAACATTTGGAAGAAAGAATCCAGACCTCATTTATTAATGTTTTGACTGTTTAAGACTTATTAATGTCTTATTAAAAAACATACTTGACTAATGGTTTTCAGCATTTGAGCACTCAGAGGTCGTAAAAGCAACTTAGTGTGTATGTTTTTTAACCTCAGTGTTCAGTCACCTATGCTTGACTGTGAACTGTTAGATGTTAGCTGCTGGGTCTTCAGCATTAGTGTGCTTCATCAGAATTTCTAGGGAAGCAAATGGGAATTTAATTCTGAAGGTGTAAGATCAAAATTATGCTCAAACTTCCATTATATTTCTCTTGTAGTTACTTTACCAAATATGACTTTGCTGAGTTTATATAATTTGAGGTTCAGCACTAAAGACTGTGCTTAAATTTTGAAATTCTTCAAAAACAAAAGGAAAACTCAAGTTTCCCAATAGTGACAGTATAATTATAAAAAAAAAAATGTTTACAAGTAGTAACATTCACAGTTCTATGGGATAGCTACTCCAATTGCAATTAAGGCATGCTCAGGAGTAAATGACTGAAAATTATTAGATGAAACAAGCTAAATTTCTCTTTGAGTTTCGTTAGGAAAGCAAAGTGGGTGAAAGTTACAGTAGGCAAAGCTGAAAGTATCTGAGAGGATTTATTAAACAAGGAGATCACTGACAGAATATTAAGCACTCAATTGAAACTGATGAATTGTACATACAGTTTGCATTTTCTGAATTGAAAATATGACAGTCATTATGGTAAAATAAAACAACAAGCAAAAAGTGGACTAGGAATTTAAAAAATTCACTGCAAGGTACTTTATGGAGTTTTTTCCCTTCTATTCAACTAGTTTTCTGGTCATATAATATAGAGGTTTAAATGGAATAATTGGCCTTTGAAGACAAAGCGTAGGGAAAAATTTATTATCCCAAATGCAGAGCATCAGGAATTTCACAAAACTCTTTTCCATGTCTAAGTGTTTTATTTCATACTTTGAACCATAATATGCTGCTGAAGAACATACAGCATTTGTCAGCTTTGTTGTTGACAGTTATAGTGCATTCATTAAGGAGTTTGCTCATTTAATACCCCATCACTCCAGGTCTTCCTTTACAGCATATGATTAAGTTCTACACTTTCTCCCCTGTGAAAGTTCATGTTTTTCCATCTGTTTACATATAACTGTGTATTTTCAGACTGAAATTTATAAATCTACTTACTTGGAGTATATTTCTGAGATATAAGAGTCAAGGTACAGACCAGTGCACCCACTGTCTTGCAAAAAATCCATCACTCTGAACCTCCCAATGGTATGATAATTGCATAATGCTGCTAGAGAAAAAGTGAGCCGCACAGAACAGTAAGCATTTTTTCATGTCTTTGGTTGATTGAAATTGAACTCCTTGGCACGTGTGAAAATCCTGTCATTACCTGTAAAGGGCTCTTTGCTTTGTTTTTAATTAGTAATCATAATATTATGAGCAACAAGTAACATCTGGCTCTCCTAACTGCACCTGTTAGTTGCCATATCTAGCAATAAAATGTGGAAATGTGGAAATGTGGAAACATAGGAGAAGGTAGGGAACTTGTAGAAAAAATTCCTAAGTGAAACACTGATTTATTCTGAAAAAAAGTCTCACCTGCTTCACAGCCAGAGTTCACAGCATAAAATATCACCCCACCCAAATGCTAGTAAGTGACTGAAAGGAAAGCTTCAAATTTCCTCTTCCTTTTCTCTTGGTAGTACATGTTAAGCATTTGGCTTATGTTGCTATCAGTTACAGAAAGGAAGCACTTCAGAGGTGTAAGCGCATACGAGCGTGCACATTTTAGCAGTTTAGTAATTAAGCTGGCATTATAATGCATGTCAACAATCACAGCAGGCTTCAATGAAGAGCCTTATTAGAACAGATATTGAAAGAACACCAGGGTGGTCGTCACAGATTAGCGGTACTGGCATTAGCAAATGGACATTGTGAACTCAGGTAAGGAAACATAATTTATTAGTTAGAGTAATGATAATGCTGCAAGCTCCCCGTGGTAGCTAATTAGAGGTGCCAGATAATGTTGATTCATTTAAGTACCTGTTGCTGTTTGCTAGTTCTAGAATATACAGCTGTACTGTACAAAAATGATTAAATGAGAGAGCAAGTTTTTAAATCTGTATAGCTCTGAAGTAAGATTTAACAAAAATAGTTTAAAAAACAGCATCATATATTAATAAATTAGCATAAGTGTTCCCAAGAGAGCTGTGAATCTCTAAAACTTACTCTAACTGGAAAAAAAAAACTAGCTGCAAATCCTTGATGTAGAAAAAATAAGCCCATGCAAAAATGATGAAAAGTAGGCTCTCCTCTTTAGGCTTGTTCTCAAACTAATGGCTTTAAGTGGTCCAAATTCTTTCAATTGTAGAACGACAGAATGGATAAGGTTGGAAGGGACTACTGGAGGCCATTTTGTAGAGCTCAAGCAGGGGCCCCAAAAGCACCTTCCTCAGGATTTTGTCCAGATGACTTTTTAGTATCTCCAGAGGAGGAGACTCCACAATCTCTCTGGGTGACCTGTTCAATGAAGTAGTAACAATTCCCTCGGCAACTTTAGGCAGAAGATTTTACTTTTTAGCCAAACTGAAGCTTAGTCCTGTCAGGGACTCCTGATGTCTCTTCTTAGAGACTTATACTTTACTACATTTACTGAAACTTTACCTCCCAGAGTGCTTCCTCCATCTGGGCATCTTCTGTAACCTTTGTGAGGAGAAAGGTTGCTCTCTTCTTTCCATCTCGGCCTGAGAGCAGACAGCTCTTTGCTGTGCAGTCACACTCTGATGGTAAACCCTATTCTTAATCCTACTTTTTACACTGTTTGCAGCAAGGAGTGAATGCAAATGAGCTTTTAAAGATGCCCTATGAAAGAAAAAGCAGTAATTCCATTGACACTTCTGACTTAGCATGATGAATACTTGACTGCATACTTGATAATTTGTGATGTTGAAGTATTGTACATCATCTCATCATCTTTGGGCTTCTTGGAGTACATACTTTAAAAGTTCTTGATCTTGGTGTCAAAAAAAGAGTTTTCAGTGTTTCTAAGAGTGTTTTTGTTTAGATGAAGTTGTATCAAACCATTCCTCTGTTGATAGCTTGCAAAAAACAGATTCAAGAGGATTGAGTTATTAGGCTATGGAAAATAGAAACAGATTTCTGAGAAAAGATAGCATATGAATTTATGAGTAAATGAAATAGATATCCTACACATTCATGAGCACCAAGACCCTTTAGCACAAGGGAGCACTGTTGTGGTTCAAAGAAGCTCTTGCTGTCTGCTTTGACAATCATGCATGTTTAAGTGCTCTTAAGTAGTCATTGACTTGGTAGCTGATTCAAAAGAGTCTGTTTGGTCAGCAATTCATGTTGCTGTAGATTTGAAAATCAACCAGAAAAGCTTCCCAAGAAACACTACAATCCCTTAGGTCAACCACCATATAATTATACCACAAGGGATTTGTTTCATTTAAATCTTTCCTGAATTCCTTTTTAAAAGTGTGGGGTTGGGTTTATCCAGTAATTTATTCTGATTTTTCCTAAACCAGTTTATGAAAGAAAGGAGATAAGATGTTAAAACACCACAAAGCATGAAATTATAACTGCAACTGTACCTTTGTCAGGATATGTGTTGAGGACACAACTTTATACACAAGCCCTGTTTGCATCCCGATACCACTGATATATCTCAATGAAGAAGATTCAACCTCTAGTGATCTCAAGTTCACACTATTGCTAAAATAATACAGTTAGTCATTAATTATGTATAAAGATATTATCGTTAAATAAGCTGAGAAAGAGAAAATTATAAATTTGTGCGGCTTGACCAAATACCTAAGTCCTGAAAAAATGTATTGGATTCCAATTGGAACAAGAATTAAAATGCTATTCAGGCTCTCCAGAGGCTACTAAATCTCTCCTAGTATATTCAACTTTTTTGTCCTCTGAAAATCGTAAATAGAGAAGATTCACCTGAAGCAACTCCCATATATGCTATGCCTTGGAGAGCTGCATTTCTGAAGTGCACAGGAGAACTGGGTAGAAAACAACTGGGGCTTGAAAGTGCTCCTTGCCAGAAGAATGTAAGTTCTGAACATGCTAGAAGGATCTAGCAAAAATTATTAAGAAACACAAAAATATATATTATAAAAACAAAAGTCTTACTAAATTACTGAAGTAACAAATTAGACCAGTTTCCAAACAATATTGTCCCTTGAAAATTATCAGTCAGCTGTAGCATCTTCAAAATTTGGACATGCCTATTTGTAAATTTAGGAAGCAAGGCATTGTTGTAACAATCACTCAGTTTATCTTTATTCAGCCACATGGTTGACAAGACAAATATGTTTAGATGTATGCTTTATATGCTTTCTGGTGACATACCTAGGGGTAGGTGTCAATTTGGGCATATATTGCGTTGTTAATGAAGTCAAGGTCAACAAACCCTTCTCACAGAAAGCAGAAGCAGTGGTTATGGAATCAGCTATGATCATCTATATGAATTGAATAAAAGGTGTTTTAAAATCAAGAAAAGAGGTGGCGGGATACCTGGCATGTCTTTCAGCACATCTAGGAGTTAAGGATATTAAAGTGAGAAAGAGTTGTAATAAAGGTAAAGTGATGGAGAAAAGAGGAAACATTGATGGCAGGGAGAATGCAAAAAAAGAAAAATTCTCTTTTTTCATTAATGATGTGTGATAGAGTGCAGGACAATACTGTTGAGTTGACTAGTTCACACTAGAAAAAGAAAGCCTTGAGATGATATACTGGAGAGAACAATTCAGTGTTGTCTGGGGACTACAGTACATGTCTTTTTTTTTAAATCTTTTTTTGTCATCTCTGTGATCCTAGATCATTCACAGCTCCGTAAGTTAAGTCTTTTTTACAAACTGTTGACTTTAGTGGAAATCCAAGGATCATCCCAAATTGCTTTAGGCAATTTCAGCCTGAGGTTAAAACAGCCAGTTCTGAGCCAGTCAGGTGTGGAACAAATAAAACCTCTGTTCAGTTAAGGACATCAGCCCAGAGTCCCAGCCTCTGCTGCTTTGACTGTTTCTCTGAATGTGTGCACTAGATTTGGAAATGAGTATTAGATTCACATGCTAAAAAGACCCCACCTGGGCTGTAAAATGAACGAAGCAGCATTTCTTTATATTGTTGAGAGAAAAACACAACCCTGATCAAGTCCAGAGATAGCAAAGATGTCTTGAATTTTATTGAATCACCTAAAGACTGGTACCCAGTTATTAAGGTAAATGAAATCCTCTTGTATTTTCCCAGCTAGGAGAATGAAGGAGAGAAGAGAGGTTATCAAAGAAGAGAGCTACAAAGATGGTGAAGGGTCTAGAGGGGAAGCTTTGTGAGGAGTGGCTCAGTTCACTCAGTTTGTTTGGCCTGAAGGAGACTGAGGGGAAACCTCATTGCAGTGTACAGCCTCCTCACAAGGGCAGGAGAAGGGACAGGCACTGATCTCTTCTCTGTGGTGACCAGTGACAGGACCCAAGGGAATGGCCTGAACCTGAGTCAGGGGAGGTTTAGGTTGGATATTAGGAAAAGCTTCTTCACCCAGAGAGTGATTGGGCTCTGGAACAGGCTCAGAGCCCCAACCCTGACAGAGTTCAAGAAGCATTTGGACAATGCTGTCAGGCACATGGTGTCACCCTTGGGGTCTCCTGTGCAGGGACAGGAGTTAGTTGGACTCCATGAACTTTGTGGATCCCTTCCAATTCAGAATATTCTGTTATTCTATTATTCCATGTTTGTTGTACTTTCACATCTGTAGTTTTGCTCCTCTATAAGACTAACAATAGGAAAGTGGCAGAGAAAAAAACATACAGGAGACATGAGATTTGAATAGAAAATACTGCAATGGAAGGAAAACAGAGTCGACTTTTATTTGATGCAGCTGCTGAGTTATTCAAGGACATGGCCCCCTGGCTGCCCTGTCAACAGACACCTTTGAAAGGTCCCCAGTGTGAATGACAGAGTGGGTCAAGAATGACCCAGCTCAATTGCCATTTTATTGCTTTTCATTGTAATCTGATTATCTGGTGCTACCACGTGTCAAAGTGACATTGTTTGACAACTGCATCAAATTCACAGGAGTGTGTTGGGAAAAATATGTGCTTCATTCAGTCCTTTCAACTTGCCTTGGGGACTGCATGCACTTTTTTTGGTTTCTAATCTCTTTCCCTTATAGTACAAATAGCTAATAACTTGAACAACTCTAACTAAATGTTACACTGTGGAAGGTATGACTTCTCAAGTAACACGGTTACTGGTATAGCCATGGCCTCAGAAGTACAAGGGGCTACAATAACTGAAAAACATCTAGCCTTAATTTTGATGTTTAACAGTTTGACTGCCAATGAATGTGGAATCTACTAGAGGAGTGGGAATATGGATTTTTTATTGATTAAAGACAGTTTAGAATCAAGTGATTATGTCCTAGCAAGACCACTCAATTCTGGCCATATTTTTATGATTCCACAATAGATTATAAAATATTTTTATACATCAGGAGTTTCATATTATCATATTAGTTTTTGTAATTATCATATACCTATTTTCCTTCAGTGCAGTACAGAGAACTCACAGAACAGAGGGTTTAAGTTAAAGGTCTTATTTTAACACAACAGTCAGAAGCTGCTTCAGGCACAGGCCCAGAAATCCAATACAGAACATAAATTATTTACCTACAACTGCATAATCAGGGTCATGCTGCAAGAGGCACCCAACAAACAGCAAGGTGCTATGAGAGTTGCTGTCAACATTTCTGTTAATAGACTGACTCTCAATTTTCATCCCAGCATGTGTGTTGCCTATTGTGCTGCTGGAGGTGATGTCTTTCAGATGAGACAGAAAATTAACTTCTGTCTACATGAGGTCACTAATGATCCCATGCCAGCCTCTGTAAGAGCGGGAGATAACCCAGGTGTCCTTCGGTTCAGATAATTGCATTTTGCAGTTCTAAATTTTGCCTGTGGTTTAATCAGATATTATATTCTTATCTTGCTGCTCTAACCTGTTATGTAGGTTCACTGTTTATGGGTAAGGTACTGGCATTTCAGGGGCACATGAGTCTTTATGTTTGGCATAAAAATTCTTAACAGGAGAACTGTCCCATTGTTCTTGCTATAAGGACACATTCATTGACATTTTGAAGAATGCCATGGGAGGGTGATTGCACCACCAATGCAAAATGAAGAGGGGAAAATACCAGTAAATTATAATTTACTTCTTTTCCAACAAGCTATTAAAATAAATATATCATGAATTAAAAACACTTGAAAAGAGGATGTGTACCAGTGAGGAGAAAAGTGCTTAACCATGCTCCCAAGCCTCCAGATTTCATTCTGACTTATATTTCTAACTTAAATCCTGTGAACCCTGGGCAGACAATGTGGTAACACCACGAGAAAGAAAATTAATAAAATAATATATTTGCTTACATTGCAATCACATTAAAGAATCCTAAATCCTCCTTGGTCCAGACCTAGAAATGACCAGAAAGCCTGAATTTTATGAAACTGTTATAAGGATGTGGGATCAGTACAGCGGCATTTGCTTGAAATTCATGCTGAGAGATGAGTTTTCTCTCCCCACCCCTGGAAATGTTCCAGACCAGGTTGGATGTGACTTGGTCCAATGGAAGATGTCCCAGCCCACAGTGTGGGAGCTGGAACTAAATGATCTTTAAGGTCCTTTCCAACCGAAAGCATTCTGTGGTTCTTTGATTCTATGACCTGTGTTCATGTGTGCAGCTCCTTTACTATCTCTTATATTGGTGTTTTTAGTTTGGAAAATCAGATAGTAGTAAGTCTTAAAAAAAAAAAAAGAACAAAAACCCCCCAAAAACCTGTAAACTACATGAGATACACAAAGAAATCTAGATGCCAAGGTAGTGCCAAGGGAGACCAAAAGACATCAGCAGTAAATTTGACTGAACAATAGTTTGTAATGTGACAGTTCAGAAAACATGACTGAAAGCTGTACACAGAAGTGTCATGTCCTTGATCAGGTTTCTCTGGTGTAGTGGTTTTAGTTTGCTTTTTTAGGTTTGTGGCTAAATGTCAGCACACTTACCAAAATTTATTTGATTGTTGTGAGATGAGGATTAAGAGTAGGCAAAGCAAGTTCAAACTTTATAAAGTATAACGAAAACTTTATTAATATACCTAAGACAAAGGGAAAGAAAAAAAAAAACTAAAAAAAACTGGAACAAACTTTTCAGACTACCCCTCCTTCCCCCCACCTCTCTATTTCATTTTCTCTGACAACATACAAAAGACAACACTTTGACCTCCAGTCAGTTTACTACTTCAGAAATAGTTTTTGTTCCAGTTCATTTAAGGAGAGAAATCTCTTTTGTTTACACCATGGATTTTCTGTAAGAAAAATACAGTTTTTATGGGTCTTCTGACTCACCATCAGCCGCCGCCCAGAAGAAAGATCGGCTTATGGCAGATTCCTCCCACACCAGTAGCCTTCCCACAGCCACTATGGAGGGTTATGAACAGTCCAAAGGGTACCTGTTTTAAGGATGCACAGTTCAGTTGCAGCAACAAAGGAAATTTCTTCTTCTGTGCTGAGCAACACAAGTTCTCCTGACAACTCAGGTTCTCTAGCATTGCCCCTGGGACCAGGGCTCTGGGTCACAGCCTCTCCTCTCTCTTGGTTCGAGTTTCTCATCAGGCTGTACCTTTTTAACATTTACTTGTCTTTACTCAGGTATTTCAGTTCATTGGCTGCAATTAGAACCTCACACCCCCCCTTTGGACCATTTCTTCATATATTACAGGGAATTTATTAGCTCAGTCCCCAACCATGGTTCTCCAAAAGAGTTTTCAGCTTCACTCTCAAAGCACTTCTCATGCTCCTCCTTCTAGGTATCAGTTCTGTTTTCCTCACTGACTGTAAAGTCTCTATGCTGCATTTATGTAGATGTCTTCACTCGTTCCTCTCTCTGTGCAAGGAAGGATGAGTGTCTGTAAGTTTAGTCCAGGCATGGATAGAGTTAATCTCTCTCTCTCTCTCCGGCAGTGTGAGGATCATGTGCTCTCTGCCGGGCTGTTTGAACAAGTCTGAGCTGGATGGCAGATCAACTTTTTAATTGGTTCACCTACATATCAATCTTTAAAACTACCTGATTATTAACTCTCTCTCTCAGGAAAGAAGTTATATCCCTTCCTGCAACATAGATCACTTTTTAGATTTTGACCCTGCCTAACCCAAGACATCTGGGTAGTACTTTGCATCTGAAATACCGTGTATAGACTGTTCCTGTCAATAACCAGTGTGGGAATCAAATAACAACAAAAACCCCTCAATCAAGCTGGCAGCTGTTCATGGAAGGGGCTGGAAAGGATTCATGATTAAGCGGCTGAAATGACTGAATAATGAGGAGTAATTAGAAGCCTAATTTATGACTAAACATTTAATTTTGATGATGGAGGTCAATGGGAGTTTAATCATTAACTGTGAAGGAAGATTTATCAGTCCTCAGCAGAAAGTTATTTACCATTATTTTTGCCATCATCTTACTAGAAATTATTTTGACATTTATGAATTATTCACAAAAAAACCCCTTTTATTTGAGGGCTGTAGTTGGAAGAAAAGAAACAAGAATTTTGTTCAAAAACGACTCTTCCCAAAGGTATTGCCTAAAAAATGTGGTGCAAGTCCAGGTGGTCAACATGTGGGTAAACTGTGGCAGTCAGGCCTGGTAGAAAGAGGTAACTAAGGTGAAACCTCCAGTGACTGGATGATCAAACATGATTGAACTTCCTCCATGATTATTTTATATAACTTTATGTGGTCGGTATCAAAGTGGATCGTTCCATGAAGACAACATAGTTATTGTCAACTTTATGTTCTTTAAGTCAGCTGAAGTAATTTGAGAATAACCATCACTCTCTTTTATTAGTGTGAAAATGTCTCTCAGATTTCATAACTGACGGCAATTTCAGCAAGGTGATTTTTCTTTAAAACAGTACTTTTACATTCCTACAAAACACTGTTTTTCCTTAATTCCATTAGCATAAGGCACATCCTGCATGACTTTAGATTTTTATGATACATAAAACATACAGCCGCTCCATTTGAATCAGTAACCTTGGGTGTCTTTATGATCAGTGAAGAGTGGGAAAATAGAGAGCATGATTCATATGATGAACTGCAGTGTGCTTTTTTCTTAAAATGTGAAGAATAAAATGCTGGAGTTTTTAGACTTCTATACCGATTACTGATTCCCAATAATCATATCCCAAATATATGAGATGAAGTGAATTCCACCCTTAATAAAACCCCAAAATATTAGCTGACATGACTAAAGCCATGACCTTTTCTTCCTTGAAGAATAGAGAGAAGACTATAAAGAAATTAGAGGGGAACTGTTCCTGAGCAGCCCTAAATGGACTTGCTTTGGGAATGAAATGGAAATAGATGACCACTAGGACTTAGGCCACCTCCCTGTTCATCTGTTTTGGGCACATGTTGTCTATTTCCTGTGTGAGATAAAATTCAGCCTTCTTTGTTTTCATGCAAAATTTCATGCTCTCTTTATTACCTATTGAATTTATTTTCTCCTAAAAAAATACCTACGATCCTTATTATTCACATGTTCCAAGCTGAGAACCATTTGGAGGCATTTTTAAACAACATCCTTGGTTTCATAAACAGCTGAGCCTATTATTAAGTTGATATGTTGACAAAATTAGAAGAGGATAATTAGTCAGAAGGAGAAAAATAGGCTTCAAATTTCACCAAGAGCAAAAGGTGCATTTCAAATAAGTAAATCCAAGTTCCTATTTGAAACATTGTTTAACAACTATACCATAAGAGACCCTGAACTCTCTCTAGTGGTTCATAGAGTTTGTCTATTTAAATGCACAATAAATCAGACATTAATGAAAAGCAAGCATTTAGTTCCAGGAAAGAAAGTAAACAAATTAGATGAGTGATTTTCTGTTTTATAAAGAAGGGAGATCAGCTGGGCAACATTTTGGTGTTATTAATTTTATCTTCACAATCACTTATTTCACCTTTCTAGCATATATTTTGCCATTTAAATTTGGGTTTACACAATGGAAACTATCTTCAACCTCTATTAAAGCAGTACATACAGCTTTCAGACAGAGATCAGTGCCCCATTACACTAAGTATTGTCCACAACAAAATGGCCATCATAACCTTCAAGATTAAAAGTTAGAAAATTTGCTTTCTGATATCCATAAGGATTTTGTGAGTGAATGCTTTTGCATGACAAAAGACTACAAGACTATAGCAGACAAAGTAGCTACAGTCCTGTGAGTTTTATACCGTACGCATTTAGCAAATAAACCTCACATCTGTGGCTGTTGATTATTACTTTCATTATTATGGAGAAAAGCAAGCCTTTCTTTTGGCCAAGCACTTATGCTTATTTTATTTTTCAAGATGTGTGTAAGCTAATGGTATGCTAATCAGGGTAATGATTTCAAAAAGACACTTTAGTAATTTTTTTAATTAAAAAAAAAAAAGCTCATAAATTGAGATTAGAGGAAGCACATGATTATTTTCATTACAGTTAGAGGGCATACTTACTGTAGTCCCTTCTCTAATTCAAATTATTAAGAAATCTGAGATATAATAAGCCCAACATCAAAGTTGTGATGATGAATGTTAGTATTTTTTTTTAAGTAAACCAAACCTTTTTCCTTTTCAACTGAATGGAATATATCAGTCATAAGGAAATGTAAATGTATCTTGAAGTCTGACTCAAATCAATGATAATATACAAAAGGTAATATAGCTCCAAGAATGTTTATCTTGTAGTTTATGGGAACTTTTGGTTTTTGCACGGGAAAAAAATGAGGATCATTATTAAGTCTCTTTTGAAGTCACTCTTTTGACTATATCAGAGACAGACCTGCTCAAAGGACCCTGGAGTCACAAGCGAATTGATTAAATCAATAGGAATTAATTTAATCCCATTGAATTCTATAGTGGTTATCTACATTTAAAGATGAACATCTGTTTACTTGTACCCTTGGATGACAAAGTCAAAATTTTGGTCCTCTCACATACTCTAAAATTGGAAGCAAGTAGTGTCTCCAGGGAGATATATGTTTACCAGTTTGTCTCCTTGGCTATTTAAAAGTCTATTTTGGGGAGATCCTGTTCATAACAGAGGTGTTTGGTTTATGTTCTCTGGACATTCACACAGCAGCTGTTTACTCAGCTTTTGTACTCAGAGGATGTAAACCACCTGGCATCATGTTGCAACTTCTAGATTGAACCCTGGTAAACCACAAGCAGAGGCTTTCTCATGTCCACCATCCAGTGACCCAGAAACTGGTAATTCACCTGACATGCTGTAGAAACAGCTCTCAGTTCCACCTGAGGTATCCATGTTTGTATCTGCTACCAGCCATGTAAATGTTTTAATCAATATCCTGATATTTGAATTGCTCATTCCTCCCAAACTAAAACGTTGTCTGAGATTAGCAATATGTATTCACATCCATGAAGGGAGAAAATGTTGCAGTGTACCTAATTCTATAGCCTTTTAATTAGAGTATATAGGAAAGGAGATCTAGAGGTCAGTTCAGGTTCCATAAATATTTATTATAACACTAAAAATATCCAGTTATTTCCTGGATTCCTCTATTTTTTCAGTCTTTCATGGAATATTTACTTCTTCTAAAGCAACAACAAAAAAAAGTATAGTTAGAAGGTGGTTAGGCCAGGAAGTATTTTAGAATAATCCAGATAATAAACATGTATTGGACATGCAACCTAGATGACCTGGTGACTACCAGTTTAGGAGAAATGGCTACCTTCCCATCTTCCAGATAAGCTCCATAAGGAAGGATTGGTTTGCATTCCTGTCTCCAAGGGAAACCTGATTCTTGTGAATCCAGAGATGACAGAGGACATAGTAAACATTGTCATCCTCCATTTTAAACTGGTTTTCAATTGGCTTATCACTGAAATTGATTCATTCTTACTCAGCTTGCCAGTGGCCTCCACAAGGCAGAACACTTTAATTGCTGTAGGCTTGGCACTGGTTTAGTTCTTTGCTGAGTTTGGACATTTATTACACCAGTCAAATTGAAGACTCTCTTGCATTCTGCCTTGGAGACTTTAGTCCAATATATAATCATGGTAAAGGTGTTCTGTATACTTCTGTGTGCAAAAATTTGTGGAATTAAAGCTTTCTGTAGCTTTGGGAATGACAACTACAATAAGATTTGCCAGTATTTTGAGTTTAACATAAATTAGTAATTCTATCTGCATCCTAAAAAATTGACATAAACTAAGATATGATGGTCAAAAATCATTCTAAGTATAATTACTGCAGATAGGATGAAATGACAGAGCAATGTCTGTTAAGTTTCAGGTCTTTTTCTGCATGAAGGGAAGTCCACATGCTATCTCTACATAATTGATGAGACATGAAAACCTTCTATGTGTTCTGGCTTCTGTAAAAGTCTTTTCCTGTTTCCTTCCCATAAAAATCAAATAAATACTACCTAGTGTTTAGAGTTCATATGATTATTGATTCCCTTATAATGCATTTCACCAAAATTCATTGTACTGAATTTTTATGATGCTGTATAGCTGGCTGTTAAGAAACATGGTAACGAAATAGCATGGCTATTGAAAATGCAGTCCTGTAATTCCAGACTGGTCAACAGACTTCTCTGCCATGACACTGATTAGCTCTTTTGCTATACTTATGCAGTGGTTTTTCTAATTGCAGCCCGATGTCTTAAATTTAGAGGCCAAAAAAAGAGTGGCAAAATAAAATAAGATAAAATAAAATAAAATAAAATAAAATAAAATAAAATAAAATGAAATAAATATTTAAAAAGATAGCAGTGGTGCAAACAGGAAAGAACCACAGAGGAGAAAGACTTGCAATGAGGGGCATATTTACATTTTTGGCCACAAATGACTACTGTTAAATCTACACAAGATAGAGACTTGCTCATACTGAGGATTTAGAGTAATTTAGCTTAATAGCAAAACAGAGAACAGTTCTCAAACCACTACAAAAAATGTTTATATACATGACATATTGTGAGCCCCTTTAAGAGCATCCTCAATAAAAGGATGTAGGATGAAATGAAGGTTTAGCCTTCAGTGCTGTGTTTTGTTTATTTAAGTGAACTCCTATGGATAGAACTATTTATGTGATCATATTGAAAAAGAAAAAAAAAGAGTTGTGGTTCAGAGCATCAGAACTTATCTATGGAAGTGAAATGAGTAGAGTGGGCCACTTGTGGGGCTTGGTGGGGCTGGCTGTAGCACAGCTCTTCCCTGCTGAGTTCCTCTCAGGTTTTTACATTGTTTGCTTCCACGGTAAGAAATGACCAGCACTTATGGAGATAAACTGTTGAATTCCTAAAGAATCTTCTCTCTGTTTGAATTAAGAGTCTTGGTTTATATTTATGTATATATATATTTAATTTATTTTTCATACTTTTATTAATTAATTCTTCAATCAAAACCCATACCTTGCTTTCCCTTTGACAAAGAGCCATTTGTTTTAGTGTTGGTTGTTGGGGGTTTGCTGCCTTTTTTTTTGTTTCTGGAAGGGATTTTATTATTTATGAACTTGGTCGGTTTTGTTTTCTTCTCTGTGATTCTGGGAACATGACTGAGCATCTTCTGAACAAAAACATGCACTTTTATAACTGCTGCTGCTGTAGTGTGGAATTATTTGTAGTTGTAGAGTCAGAAGTTACTTGTGCAAGAGAATGGTAAGACTAAAATACAGTGGGAACATGTGAAAAATATTATTACTTTTGCAATGTTTTTATTGCAGAAATAAATAAAAACTTTTTATTTCTAAGAATGTAACAGAAACTCTTCATTTTAATATTTTCATAGTATCCATCAAAAGTCAGTTAACGAGTGTTCATATTTAAGAGATATAAATATCCTATATTAGAAGGTCCTTACTTCTTCCACACTTTCAGTACTGCAAGAGTCATAATGAAATGTAATGTCATGAAACTCAGAAAACGTAAGGGGTGGGAATAAAAAGATTCATTTTAGGCTTTTAAAGTTTTCTGT
Source organism: Eopsaltria australis (assembly GCA_034509425.1). Classification (NCBI taxonomy): domain Eukaryota; kingdom Metazoa; phylum Chordata; class Aves; order Passeriformes; family Petroicidae; genus Eopsaltria; species Eopsaltria australis. The sequence goes on along the minus strand of JAVTVJ010000157.1, from coordinate 2,512,780 downwards.
CAGCTAAAAATCTTGTCTGTACAGAACAAATTAATTGAAATCTATTGGGGACTGCATAATTTACTTACGTTTTCTGGAGTAGACATAAGTTCTTCAGATACTTTCACACATTTCAAAACAGTTGTGTCAAATTTTCAACAAAGAACAAGTGTTTCAGTAGTTAAATTTTAAATTACTTGCACATTGCAAGTCTCTGCAATTTATTCCTTCTCTGCAGGTTGTTTTCTGAAAAGAAGTATCACTGACCCTAACAGCACTATGAATTTACTCCCAAATCTCATTGTACCTGGTAAAATATAATCTGCTTAAAGTCATGGGCAGTCATTTGTCCTCTCTTTATACAAATATTTTTCAATATTCAGTATGCTGGAGACCAACGAAATGGAGCTTGAATTCAGTCTTTTAATTGAGCTTAAACATAAAATCTATACTAAACATAAATAAGAGTAGTCAGACAAGCTAATTCAGCATGAAAAAGAAATATCTGACCTAGTAAAATTTTGTGGTATTATGTCTCCACAAAACCCTTTACCTCAATCACATTCAAGAACAGAAGCATTGAAGACCGTATAGGTTTCAAAGTTTGAGATCAGAGTCCTGTGATTCTCTTGGAAAAAAATTCCATTCAAAGTATCTGTTTTCATATCCTTACACTTTCTTGGAAGTTTTACGCTTGCACAATAGGATCCTACAATTAAACTTTGTTATATTAAGAAAAAAATATTTAACAACCTTTCAGCTATGGAAGGATGTTTGGGAAATGTGAAGACTTTTCACACAATGAACTGCAGTGAGTCAAGAGGATAAGCCATCCAACCTCTTCCTGATTGAAATGATGGTAACACCAGAAGCTCTGAAAAAAAATAAGATATGTTGATCAGAATCAGAACACAGTTAATTGCTATGTCTTGTCTTTACACTACATTAGAACCTCTTCTGGGGCTGGATCCACTTTTTACACTGCACTAAAAGCTTTTCAGTGTCTACTGTCACTATTGAGCATCAGTAATTCTCCTTCACAGATAAAAATATCTGCATTAATGATTACAATCACAGTTAATATTACAGACAAAGGGACATAGTGGGTGGAAGTTTACAATTCATTTACTTTCACAGATTCATTGAAGTCTTTTGACTAAGCAATTCATATTAAAATATCAAGAGGGAAAGAAGAAGAGGGGGAGAAACAAATAACACATTAAAGTCTCATAAAGAAACAAATATAACAATCACAATTCTAATTATCCACATGATCACTACAATTCTCAAAGGGCTGATTTGGTTAGAGTGAAGTAGAAATAGATGAATTCTCAAATTACATTTGATTTGTTTTACTTCTCATAAGTGTAGCCATTTGATCATCAGTAATGAAATGAGTGTGTATTTGTACAATATATACTTTTATCATTTCAGAAAAGCACCAGATTCCCCAAAGTAAAGCTGGACAACTCTTAATATTTTTTGTGCAACCAACTTAGACTCACAATCTAGTCAGTGTGTCCTAATCACTTTAGTGACTTACTGTTTATCTTCTTATCTGTTACTAAATCTTATCATACGACATTAGTCACCATCTAAGTGTAAAGTAGCTCAGTTTGGTCCAGTCTGTGGTGAAAAAAGTTTATGGACAGCCATGGTACATCTTATCTGGAAAGACTTCACAGGCACAGTGAAGGATATGTGAGGATTTGATAACTCTTTTTAACTTGGATATCTAACTGAGTGTTCTTCTCATACTCCACTGGGTGTTTGCATTATGAGATCATAATTTCTTTCCTGTATTTTGCCCCATCCTAGCACAGCTTGGTTTATAGATAAATCTGCTCTGTAGATGATTTGGAGTGATTGGACAAGTCTGCTTGCAAAATCCCTGCTTCAGTCATCCACAGGTTAAAAGACATATAGTGAACGAAGGAAAGAAGTGTAGAAGGAGACATTGCCATTTAAAGAGCCATTTCTGTTTCTAAGTGAAGCAAATTTTATATGGATTACTGATAAAATTTTTAAATCAAGCAAAGTTTGTTATGTCAAGAAAAGTTTTACTTTTCCAGGCAGCCATTCTGATATTCTGTGCCTATATTGGTGGTGTACCCACAGCTGCATCTTGTTATGCTTGGGCTAGTTCTCTGAAAAAAAGTCGTATTTCAAAAAGACTAGACTTAATGAAAAAAAGAAATATGTCAGTTGGTAACCCAAGAAGGTTGATATGTTTGGTCATTTTTTATTAAATTCTCTAAACTCTAGTCTTCATCTGTAAAAAGAGAGGGATAAAAGCGCCTCACTGAGTATGCAGCAAAAAAAAAAAAAATATGTCTGCAGCACAAAAATTTCTAGGGCCTTGAAAAGAGAAAATGTAAAGGCAGCCAATATAATCCAAACAATACACATTCCTGAGTGGGGCATAGCAGAGGAAGTGTGAAACAAATTTACTCTCATGTTAATAAAAAATGAAATCTTGCATAGACACCATGTTCTTATGTGTTACACATGGAAACTAGCCAAATTCCTAAGGGCTGAGGAAGCCAGAGCTGAGAGAGTGTAAACTTTTTATTCTTTCAGAAGAGGCTGACACTGTGACAGACACTATAAAAGTTATCTGTATATTATCTGTTGACTAATTGCTAAAGATTAAGATAATATCCCTCACTGTGATGGGAGAGCTGCTTCCAGGATTATGAATAGCAGAAGTTGACTTTCTGTTTTCATTCTGTGCTAACTGTCCTGACCTCAGCTGGAAGAAAGTAAAAAGAAATGATTGGCATTATGCAATCAGGCAAAAGATTTCAAAGCTTGCCATGCAAGGATGCCTCACTGCAAAGTGCCCTCCACACTCTTTGCTCTGGAGTGCTGGGCATAGCCAAATACGAATGCTGCAGTTCTGTTTGGATAACCACAGTTCCAATAATGAATCTTATACACATGTGAGAAGCAAATAAACCAACATTCTGTGTCTCCAGTGTGAAAACAAAAATCCTTAAATCTTCCTACCTCTATTCAGCTGGAAAAGCCATGATTTGACTTGCAATACACAAATCACAGAGATACCATCTAATATGGCATGAACCTAAGATACTGAATTGCAAACGAACAGAGTTTGCCAGGGATTAAATTACCATTCAAGTGAACTTTGCAAAGTAAAGAAGCATGAACAGAATGTGTTTGGAAAGTTCCATTTGGATGGGCAAGTTAAATTAGCCTTTTCGAGACGGCATAGGCTTTATTTTCCATGAGTTTGGCTCTTGTGTCATCATTTGTACCACTACAGTTCCATTTTATTTGATCTATTTTTTCAGTAGCCCATGTAGAAACAGAAATAATTCCAGCAAACGTTTCCATACAATAAGGAACTGTCCCACAAAATAAGAACAGATTATTGTTCTGAAATTCAGGTTGTGGGTCACAGCTATTATAAGAACAGACTAATTATTTCTATAAAACACACTATTAGTATCTAAGACTGAAAATTTTTTACATGATACTATCGACTCCCTAAGGTAAAAAAAAATGCTGAAAATATATAATTTGCAATATATAATTTCCATTTATGCACATATAATCTATGTGCATAAATGGAAAGCAGCACATCTCATTGGTCATTTCTCCAGATCAATACACAGTGTCAACATGAGGTTTTAAATGTTCTTCAAGAAATTAAGATCGCATCAAGAGTAAAATCGGTGTGCTTAATACAGTTCTGGGGAAAACTTTACTGTTCAAGAGACAGTCACTCTTTTTCCAAACTCCCCCAACATATTTTTACATATGGTTGACTCTGGCTGGACAGCAGATGCCCACCAAGCCATTCTATCACTCTGCCTTCTCAGTCAAGGGAGAGAAAGTAAGATGGAAAACAACTTGCAGGTTAAGATGAGGCAGTTTACTAATGCAAAAGTAAAAGGTTACACACATGGAAGCAAAGAGAAGAAAAAATTTATTCCCTATTTCCCATCAGCAAGTAGTGTCTGGCTACTTTTCGGGAAGCAAGGCTTAGCATGTGTTAGTGGTGGCTCTGGAAGGCAAATATTGTAAACAAAGAATGTCTCTTTTTCCTCTTCTTTTTCTTGGCTTTTATATCTGGGCTGATGCCTTATGGTATGTAATATCCCTTTGGATCAGTTTGGGTCAGATGGCCTGGTTGTGCCCCTTCCCAGGATCTTGCCCATCTCCAGCCTACTGATGTTGGTGGGGAATGTTGAGAGATGGTGCTGATGCTGTTCCAACCTTGCTCAGCAGCAACCAAAACCCTGTGATATTTTATCAACACCTTCCCAGATACCAATGCAGGGCAGAGCACTGTGAGGGCTGCTATGGGGAAAATTAACTCTATCTCAGCTATTGCTAATATGTTTGGATAAAGTCTTATGCTTTAAGAATGATAGTGGTTTCCATCTTTAAAATCACCATGAATCTAAGCACTAAGGGATAAAATTATCAATTAAAAAGATTTAATCTCAAAAATTAGTTCTTTCATATATTTTTAAATACTGCATAAAATAGAACTGCACATATATCAGGTAAAGATATTTGAAGAAACTTTTTTAGATTTAGAAAACCTTGAATTAAAAAATGGCTCTTGGAACAAGGTTGAAAGGTGAGATTTTACTCAAAATGGTGGTCTCTTTAATGGATATAGGAATGAAAAGACACTGAAGAAGACCTAAAGTGAGAATCCCATTTTCCAGTGAAGTCTAATTATATCTTCTTTTAAAAGTTGCTTCTTTCTTCTAGTCATTCCTTGTTATACTTGAACAGAGCCGCATTCACACCTTCGCTATATTTTCAAGAACTTCAAATGTGCTTAAATATTTATATTTTCTAAAGCAGGAAAGGCAGAGAGTCTGTATTTCCCAACTGATATTAAGAGCTACAAGTATATTCTGAAAACATTTCTTTAGCAGAAACTGTAGTGTGGAAAGGGATACATGAGGCACATATTTAGCAGCTTTTCAGAGGCTTATCTGCTCTGTAATGTGCCAAGCCAAGGTACACGTGTTTGTAAAATATCCAAATCAACTGCATGTTGCTTGGCCATTCAATATTGCACCTAGGTAAACCTGAATCATACCATTATAAATTACTGCAAGTGGGATATCAGCTTTTGGAGGTGGCAGTTGGCTCTTATTTATCTGTGAAGACACATTGAGGAACATGAGGCAGAAGAAAGGAATATTCATCATAGAGTACCCATGAAAGAAAGCACTCTTCCTGAATCCATTCAGACCTTGTTCATACCTCTACACTTTAATACATTTTCAATCCATATGCAGAATTTTTTTCTGACCAGTATAAATGAAAAAGTCCCCAAGGTGATGAAATTCTCAATATATCAATAATATTTTCTCTTCTTTACTGTAAATCTAAAAATACCATGAATAATCATACAAAATTATCTTGTATACTAGACTGTAAAAGCTGGATAAGTAGATAAAATGATCCTTTTAAATTCTTCTCTATGTCATTTTCAATACTTCAATTGGGTCTTCTAGATCTTCTTTTTAAATTTAGTCAACTGAGTAAAGTTTAAATTTCTGCACAGAAATGTTTTTGTTCCTTGCAATCAAAGAGACCTATTTCCTTAAAAGAGACAGCCAGGAGAAAACAAGTCTTTGGATAATGAGGTTGTGCATATACCATTATTGTTCTCCTGCATCCATTGAATTTAATTTCATAAGTTCTAGTTCAGTTAAATGAAACAAAGGCATGAAAAACATAAAGCATGCTGCTGTCTTGGAAACCTGCAATATTTAGTCAGTGTAAGATTTTTTTTTCTATCATGCTTTTCAAAGGTAAGCAATTTTTTACCATAAATGGTCTTGTTTCGAATTAGGCTTTCGTTTTGGTAGGCACTGATGGGTATACAGCATGTCTTTGTGAATATCCAATTTTTGAAGTTTGACTCGATCAATTTAGAGGTCTTTCACAACCTTAATGATTCTGTGATTTCCCTCCATCCCTCCCTTCTTCCCAGGTGCAACTTCACTCCTGATTTTCCTACCTCCTCCCCTCAAGTGGTACAGGGGCTGGGGAATGAGGGCTGTGGTCAGCTCATAACATGTTGTCTCCGATGGTCCTTCTTCCTCAGAGGGATGAGTGTTCACAATCTTTCCCTCCAGCATGGGGCCTGTCCCATTGCACACAGTCCACTTTTATAAGTTTGTACAAACATCATCTCATCTGCTTCATCTATCAAATCTCCCAGTTAGGGTTAGGGTTAGGGTTAGGGTCAGGGTTAGGGTTAGGGTTAGGTTAGGGTTAGAAATATTATCTATCTTGAATTGATATTGCTACTATTTCATCAAGTTTTTATTATAAAAGGGGAAATACTCCGATGTATAGCACATATAAGCATACCAGCTATATATTTGTTTCTGTGCCATATATTTCATTCTTTGTGGACCTCTTGAATATATACTGTATATACTAATCTGATAAAGAACTTTGAATGAAACATTGCCTTGAATTTTTTAACAAATTAAAAAGATGGGACAAGATTTTAAGCTGACCAACAAATGTCATCCTTTGCCAGCTTTATTTCTGTGAATATCACATCCTGTTCTGTAAATCTCAGCTTCAGGGCTGGATATCCCCAGAGCAGTCTGAGTCATAAAAGGCCTTGACAATTAAATATTTCTGTGATTTGAGGTGAAAATACTCAATAGATGAGTATAAATCTCCAGAGTAAACCACAGAAGAACTATTCTCACACAGAAGAGAGGAATAAGGTTATTGGGACAATCCTCATTGTTCCATTGCAAGAGAAAATGTAACTGAGTAGGGAAAACAGTACCCTTAAATTTGCCTAGAAAGTAGAAAAGCTGAGAAAATCTCTTTCCCTTCTTTCTATAAGATAGGTTGTTTTCTTTCCCCATTTGCTGATCATCTGGACCATAGGCCAAAGTATTTCTTGTTTGTAAAATGCTGTTATTAACATTGTTTTTAACATTGTCATGGCTCACTGATTGAAGAATCTAGTACTTTCAGCATTTTGTGCTTGAACTCTTTTTTTTTTTTGTTCTGAGTGCATCAAATTGGAATCTAGAAAAGGGAAAAAGAGCTGAATAATTTATTAAGGCAATCATGCTTCATTAGATTTCAATCATTGTTATTGAAGAAGAGATCAATAAATCTGTGCTTTTACCCAGGATTTTGTTCTTTCCCTTAGGGTACCTGTCCTTCATTCAAAAACTATTGTGTCATGTGCTATATGAGTTAAAATGGAGACATAATAAGAAATCACTTTATTGCAATCTACCTATGAAATAATGCTGAAAAGGATCAATAGAACAATGAATAAAAAGTGAAGATCCATAAGGATGATTGATGTCAGCTCACTCCTGTATTTTCTTCTGCTATATAACTTAGATGAGAAGTGGTTAAGTGTGAAGGTGAATACTATCCACAGCCTTTCTACTTCTCTTTTCACTCTCCTGTCCCCACTAAATTTTTATATATCTAAAATTAAAGTCAAACTGCAAACTATTTTCAAGCTTTATTGAATGTAGAAAGGAGATATTAGGGTGAAAAGCCTGACTAATTAGACTTAGAGATTTTTGTTCAAGTATCCTGTTTCAACTCCATCTTGCAAGACTATTGCAAAAAACCCCTTATTTAGCTATTGCATATAAATAAAAAATTGAGTGCAGATGGCAGGATATGATTATTCCTGTAACCATTAATACAAAGATCAATGACCATTTCACCTCCTGTACTCCAATTTTCCTTTTTTAAATAGGTGGTGATAGTGGCTATGCTTTTTTACTAGCTGCTGTTTAGTTCATTCAGGGCTTCCAAACTGTCTTTCTCTGTTTATTATTTATCTTTCTGGGCAATGTGCTCATTAGTCAATTCTTTTCTTTCTCTGTGTGAAAACTCTAAGTTATAATCATAATGAAATATATTAATAACAATATTTATTTTTTGGGAATTCGAATTCTTCTGGGGCAGTAAGTTTACAATAGTATGGAACTTGTTGAAGACCACAGTCATCTTCCTTTGACATCTTTTTACAAGTCTTCCTTGTTTCTTTTCCTCCACTTTTTTGTTATAGAATTATAGGCCATGTTTTAACTCACTATTGTAGAAATTAGAAAATTCTCACCACTCAATTATAAGGTTGAAAAGTTGTGGATGTAAATATAAAACATTTTAGTGTGCTTATCTGGAGTCTCAACACTCCTAGGTGATGATTCTTTTAATTTTCCTTCTCATTAAGGGTGGAACCCTATCATTGCTCTTGTGTACTGAGGTTTCAACCAAATTACTGAATGTCCTGCTAAGAGCCACTGAGAGGCAGCCAGGATGCAGAATGGCAGTAAGATGGATGGGCTTGTTGATGCATTGCTGTCATGGCTCTTCAATAATTACCCATATGTTGGGAAAGGTTTAGAATGTGTCTATCATTCCCATGCTAATTACAGGCTGTTGCAAAGTTCAGTTTTCATTACTGGGATCATGCCATATTTATGGGGTTTGATGAGTTGTTTGTTCTGGGTTGATGCACTGCAGTTTTGTTGGAAGTTTCACATTTGAATTGCAAATAGATTAGAGGGTTATATTCTTTTAAACCTAGAATTCATTTTAGGTAATTCAACAGACAAAATCTTGACTCAAATAAAGTGATCTCAATAGGCAGAAATATAACACTTTTTTTGAAAATATTGGTTTGTGATTGAAACAAACAAAGTTTTCAGGTTTTTACTGCATTTCAACTGTAGTTAAATTAATTAAAAATTTATTTCATTTCCCATCCTCAGCCCTCCTCTTTCTCTAAGATCCTCATAGACACCAGAATCGGAGTTCAGGCTTTACATTGGCAGTTAGTTTCCTAATTTTCATACTTTGAACGCAAAAACAGGTGCAAGGTGATATCACCTGCAGTTTTTTGATGGTACTGCATGCTCTAGAGAGCCAAATATACAGTATTTTGTTTGTTACGTGCATGTCAGTGTCTGTGCTGCTGCATGTTGGAGGAGGTGTTGCGTGAGGCTGTCCATTGGTGATAACAACAGAGCTCTAGATTGAAGCTGGTGTCCTGCAGTGACACCCACACACAAAAGAGGGAAATTAAAATAATATAAATTGTCCAGGCTTAGAACTGTCTTTAAAATAAAGGGTTTAAGATCATACTGAAACTTAATATCTTTTTATTCAGTGTCTGGACAGACCAATACCTGAAAATAACTTGGTAGTAGGTGCTGTTGTGAAGTTTCCAGCAGTGATTAAAGAAAAATGCAAGAATTTTTATCAGTGCCAATATTTCCAGCCTGAGGATGGCATATTTCAAAGATGAGAATTAGTATAAATGTCTTTTAACTGTTAATTCAAAATTTGAACCTGAGATATAAGCCTTGCTGTTACCTACAGTGGTGCAGAATCACCTACTACAGGGATGTGAGGAGATGTTTGTTTACTCCTTTATCTGGTAGAGGTTATATTCAAGTGTTTGGTATTTTTATGTATCCTTCACACAGCTGAGCAACAAAAGGGGTGTAAAGATCATGAGAAACTAGGTATTCAGAGATAAAAAAGAGAGGAAATGTCTGTGAAGGGTCATTACCCTTTTACTTTTCCTGTTATTTGAGACCCATAAGGAGAAAAATGAGATGAGCAGCACAAGAAATATGAAGTCAAAGCACAGTGCAATGCAGTAACTGAAGAGCTGATAAATATTAACTCTTTTTCAAAGATCAGAAGTTCCTAGAACAATCCATGGAGTACTGAATATATAGATTTTAATTCTTTCACCTACAACTGGTAGTAAACTGGTTTTGTTTGTTTGTTTAATCCCACCAAGACACATTCCCTACCTCATTGTTTCAACAATGGACATGGACATGAAGGTTATTCTACACCATCTCACATGGACTAGGGAGTTGTTTCCAAGGAGAAGGGATTCCTCCTGTTCTAGTATTTGTGGCATTGTTCTATGCATTTGGAGCACACAGAGATAAAGCAGGAGAGGGGTCTGTCCAGAAGTAGCAGCTCCCAGACCTGCCATTCTAAGGGTATTTGGTATACACTAGATTTCATCCCTTTTGCCTCTACTCCCCCACCAGTTGCTTTTTGAATAAAATTCAAAAATTTTATTGTGGCAAAATGGTATGTGCTTACCCTGTACTGCAAGGTCAAGACAAGTTGCATGGCCTTTAGCTAGTAATTAAAAACCCCAATCTCACTTACTAGGATACACAGCATAACACTATATCAGCCTGAAACTGCAGAATAATCTGGTAGGAGTGTAAACCAGATACCCATGGCTCTTTCTTTCTCGGACATGGTGATGACAATGAATTTAGTCTTTCATCAAACATCCTGTTGGAAGACACACTGGGTGCCAAGGAACAGTAAGTTGTGCAACTACAGGAGACCCTCAACCAAGTCCAGCTATGCCTCACTACAGAGCAACTCCAGATCTGGGATGAGAAAAACCCAGCAGCCATGAAAGGGGAGAATGGATGCTCTTTCTGAGAGTATGACTCCACAATGGTGTCAGCTTCATAGCCAGTGATATAACAAGAATTTATTTTTATTTATTTGTAGTTCAAGCTGCTCCAAAGAGTATGGTATGAGGTTAAAGCAGAAAGTCTCATTTTTCAAAATAGCTGGTGTATTGTACTAAGGCCATCATGATACTCTCAGTCTTAACATTTCCATAATGTGCCAAGAATTAATGTTAAATACAGAAACAGCTCATACTTCTAGAGTATCCATTAATTTTTTTTCCTGAAGTTAATATTTTCCTTAGGCAGGTCAGAGATAAAATTGAACATACATATAATTACCTTTTCTGATTTTAAATTTTTTTTGTGATAATTACAGTAATGTGGCAATAATAAAAACAGTGAAAATAAGAAATATGAACACATATTGTATTTATATAAGTTTAAAATATTTGCAAATTTGGGGCAAATATCAAAACAAAAATCTCTCATTCTTCTTTCTGCAGTGCCATATGTTTCAGTTTTACAAAGCAGAGTGGAAAGTGGCTAAGTGTATTCTGTAATGTAGCCTGACTGGATATATGATTTGTTAACTACTCTCAGATCAAGGATAAAGGTAACGAAGCAGTTTGAGACCGACACACAACTTCTGTCTTCACATTTCCTGACACAAGGCTACTTCACAGATAGTTCAATTGAGGTCACAAAGTTTTTGCTGCTTTAATAGTCCAAGTTGTTAAGTCAGGGAGAAAAACACAGAAGAGCAAGGGCAAGTTCCAATCTCAGAGATTCATAAATGCAAGATGTTCATTTCATATTTTAGTTCTAGTCCTGGCAGCCGAGCTAAATTATTATTAACTCAGAGATTTGATATTAGAGCAATGATGATGTGCAACTGAACAAAAAAAGAACACTAGAAGCAATATTGCAATCAGAGCATTAGATTCACTGAAGAATATTAAAGTTTTATTAATTCAGAGGCTCTCCTAAATAATGTCAGCTCTCTGAGCATCAACCCTTTGACCATCTGCTCTTTTCCATGAGAAGTACTGAGTGAAGTAGGTCTGGTACAGAAAATGAAAGCTGTTGTCACAAAGCTGCCATCTCTTTGTGCACATGTCTGCATCTCTTTCTATTTTGCTTACAGAAAAAAGGTGTCATGTCAGAATAACAAGACTGTCAGTTGGGCCCAAGCCAACAGAATTAAACAAATACATGGATTCCGGTAGCAATATTTTTTAAAAATGCTGGCCCTTTGATCTGTAGCAGATAGAAAATTACAGACAATACTTTTAATGAACTTGATTAACTGAAGTAAACATGCTAAAGCAGAGTCTTCCTGTAACACTGGGTTCCCACAGATCTTTTGAAATAAATGCATGTGCTCAGCTGGTGTCCAGATAAGTGTGTTTATTCTTGACTAGTGGTAACCTAGCTAGAACCTCATATAGACTCTGAAAGAGAAAATGGTGGTAACTCTACGAAGAGTTATTTCCAGAAGAGAAACATGTTACATTGCCTACTGGAGTGGGTTAGCACTTCTTCTAAGGTTACCATATTCTGAGGTTAATGCAAACTGCACACTGCTTGCTCAGGAGCTGGCATTTCCCAACATGCCTTATTCTGTGTTGCACCATTGGAAGGGAACAAAAAGACCAACTCAAGTCTGGTTAGCATGTTATGGATTTCAAAAAGGGCTGAAATTTCTGAGTCTGAATTAAGGGTATTTGCCAAAGGACTTATGACAGGGAAGTAAACCAACAGCGTTTTCCTTAACAACAAAAATATATATATTTAGCATCCTGCAGCTGTGGGAAAACCAGATTTTTAAGACTGTCACAGCACTGATTGCTCTTTGCACACCAAATATTGGTGATAGAGTCAAAAGTGCTCAACCTCTGTGGTTTCTATTAAATCAGGATCAAAGTGCTGTATTAATACATTAGCAACATGTAATTAACTGGCAATCTGTGGACTATACATCCAAGATCAATATCAGCAATACAACAGATGAATCATTTTACCAGTCACTTAAAAACTGTTAATAACCATGTACAAGTTCCAAAACATCATTCTGTAACTAATCCCTATAATTTTTAATCACATAATCACAGTTATTTGCAAGCTATCCCAACAAATTCTCAGGTTGCAAGCACACTTTGGAACTACATCTCCTACTTTCTCACCCATTCTTTAGTTGCCATGGGTTCCCCGTCTTCACATGCACCTGTGCTGCTCCAACAATGTGCTGAGATACCTTCTAATAAGAAAGTCTCCTCAAGTCCCACTTATGGACCCCACACTGACAGCCCATCAGCAAGGATACAGGTTCTTCATGGCATCTGGAAGGGAGATACTCCAACAGCCCATGTGTGGAGGCTGTTAGACAAATTAACCTCTGGAAGTGTCAGCCTTGACTCTATTCATGCTCCAGTGTATCTTTCCACGGTCACTCATTTTCAGACTCCTTTTAGATGTCCAGTACACTCATTTCTTCTTTGGAAAGACTTTTGGTAATCCGGTTTAATACGATTAGTGATTGATTTATGAAAACTTCTTTTCATTTTAATTTCCTCTTAGTGTTATCAGTTTTGGAGTAAAGATCTTGTCTGGCACTTTCAGGTATAACATTCTTATATGCTGTGTACACTCATAGTGTTAACCTATCATCTGTTGTTATCCAAGCATTTTGTCAAGAGAGGACTTCTCAGACTACTCTACAGACAGGAAAAAAAGATACTCTTTTTGGACTGGACAATTTTTGAGTGTGTTTGGATAACTTTTCCCAACCTGAAATCAAGGGCAAATTATCTCTCGTGTGGGAGAAAAGATCTCCCGCCAAAATGTATCCCAGATTACAGGGTTCACATGGGATTTTGCATGCTTCCAAGATCAAGTCCTGCTCTTGGTGAGGCAGTATAGAAACTGTACCTTGGGATTCTGCTTCTCAATATCATCCATTCTGGGCCTTCCCTGTCTTCCACTTCTTTCTTCTATAAAAGATTTTTTTTTCTTTGTAAATACAAATAAAGCCTTTTGGAATTTCAAACCTGAATACATTTAGAGAATCAGAAGTCTTGGGTTTGGGTCCAACAAAGTGTCCGCCATTGCTCTCAGAAAATCAGCATTTCTGATCTTTATGCTTACCTGACAGTACAGTGTGGAACAACATTTGATTTTTCAGCCCCGTCTGACAATCCTGAAAGAGCATCATCTTCATAGATATATTGTTTTTTTAGACTAAAGCTTTTCAGACTAATTATTGCAACAGTTTTACTTGCTTCAGTAGCAAACTTCTTAAATTTCTTTCTTAATGTTTCATGTCTTCATATCAAGTTTTAAAAAAATAATTCATAAATTATTAAATGCTGTCTTTTTCTCCCCTCTGTTGTTTTTTTTTTCCACAGCATGCCACAACTTCAGAATAAAAGTACATCTGTTTTCTATTCCTGATACACAGAAAGTTGAGCTTTACACTTTAAAGGCTAAGTTCTCTTTCATATTACCGGTCTCAAACATAAATATTTTTTTAGTTTTCTGCCTGGTCATCACCTCAGTAAAAATCCATTCATATTTCATTTCTCTCCCAAAAACTCCTGTTCCAAAGTCTCCGAGTGCATAGAAAAGACTTCACTATTTTATCAGGTGATGTGAGCTAAAACATTTTTTCCTCATATAACAGATTTATGGACTATAAAAGCCAGAAGTACCCATTAAAGTGATCTAGTTTTGAATTCCTCAGTGAAAGAGACTGTAGTGCTTCATCCAGTACTCCTTTCATGAAATTTAACAACTTGATCAGATTATAGCTCCAAAAAATGATATTTAGGACCTCTCCTTTTTTTTTTTTTTTTAATTTTCCCCTATTGAACAGCTGCAGATTTTAGCTGTCCCATGAATAAGGTGGTTTTAGGATATTATTTAGAGTACCTCGAATATTCTGGGGAATTTCAGCTCTATTTTGGGGCATTTCACATCCCTATTTTAGGGAGTTTGAATGATTCCAGAACAGAGAGTATCTGTTCCAGGAACAGGGCGCTTGAATAAAGAATTTGCATTTACTGTCTGTTTTGCTAGATTTATCATTTTGCGTTCTGGAAATTCAAATTTACATTTGAAAATCAGCAGTAACAGATTTTTTTCCTCTTATTAGAAGAGTTTGGTGTAACCCCATTAGAAATTATTTAGCAGGGAAACAGATGCCCTGAAACCAACCACCCTTGCGACATGGTACTGTGTGAAGAAATTTGAAATTCTGTTTAAAGAAATGTTGGCAACATTTATAAATAAATGGGTATATGTATTTCCAAGATGTAGGACTTGTTTTGAAATTTGAAGTCCATCTTCACCACTATTAAACACTTACACAAAATATAATTTGATGTGAGTTTTCAGTTTTTTATTCAGTGTCATCCTAACCCTGTGAATTTTGGTGGTTTTTACTCTAAGTGTTGACATCTGACAGAAGAGGACAGAGTCTCTCTGTCGCGTTTACTCTTATATATAGCACTGGTTTTGTTAGCAGAAATTGTGGGTATGAATTGACCACACATTGTCCTTCAACTGTTTTTACTATGCTCTATATGTAATTGATACATATATTGTATTTTTAATTAAATTATAACTCTTTACCTTCTCTGTTACAAGGTATTTCATTGACTGATTGATGTAATTTTATTTTGTATACATAAGAGGTGGAATGAAGATGAAAATAATGTTTTTATTAATCCTTTGGAAGGATGTTAATTTCTGGAACAAATATTGCTCTAGTTAAAACAAGAGTCTCTTAAGGTATTTTGAGATTATATGACACATGTAAGATGCTGATGCATAGAGGCCTTTCCTTCTGGTAAACGGATGTTAAGAACTACTGGATAAGCTGCTAGAACCTTCCCTTACAAAACTCCAAGCAGAGAACATAGAGAAAAAGGAAGGTGTTACATTCCCAAAGTCATGGGTAGAATTCAGGCAGCATACAGATTTTATTCACTAGCAGGGTAGCTATTTCGTGGAGGTGTATATAGCCAGATATGCTTCCCTTAGGACCTAAGTCTGGTAATGCAATTGAAACTTATTAATGAATTTTCATAGCTGGGCTCTTTGATTTGTCTTGAAGTCATTAATGGATCTGTAATCCTTAGCTTCCATTCCAGACACCATCAAAACAGCATGGAAATTCTCTTTATGCAAATATTTAATATGAATTGAAAGTTATCTAAGGATTTTGCATTTTGTTTTTTCTGCTTTCTTCTCTTTTTGAAGGTAGGGAGCATGCTTACACTTTTCCAGTTCTCCAGTAGTTATCCTATATTTGCTAAATTCTCAGAAGTGCTGAGATGTTGTTAGTTAAGATTGTTAAATATAGAGGGAGTAATCGTTCTGAAATCACCCAACATATTTAAGCATATCAAAACATGACCCTTTCATATTCTCCTTCTTTTCCAAATGTTCATCCATTGTGCACACTTGAAAGCTGTGAAAAACTGTTCTACATCAAGCCACAAACTGTGTTCCTTTTCTTCCCTCAGGTAATGGATATGCATCCTTTATTTAAGCCCTAGTGATCTGACTAAAATTGATTACAACTGCATGTACACTTCTGTCACTGTTTAAAGAAGTTGCACCCCAAGGTGTGTCTCTAAAAACAATCAAATTCCATTTGATAGTGTAAATCAGGAAATCATATACCAGATGGCCAAAAAAAGGTAGTGAACAAAAAGTAGTGGCTGATGAATGACAATCATTTCCATGCAATTTCTAGGCAATTCTAGCTCTATTTTGGGCTTAAGTTTTCTTTTATCACACCTCAGAAGTAACAAAAAGTTGATTGAAAAATAAATACAATTTTTTTAATAACAGAAAGGGAGACAAATTATGTTAATGCCTTACATCTTTTCCTTTTGGAAATTAATGTGATCTGGCAGGTGTAACTCCTCTTAGCTCAAAGCTCATCATGTTAGTGAAGCTGAAACCTGGATAAACTGTTCTAATACTGCCTCTTTTTGCCCTGCTGCAAGGTTGAAAATGCTATTTATTCAGCTAATCTCTATGTATGGTATTGCCATCAATATGGGGCAGTTGGAAAGCATCTGGCTGGAGGAATTCCCAGGAAGTAAAGAAGATGATGAACACTGTAGTAAGGAAGTATATAAATGGATAAAAAACCCTCTAATAATACCTGTATATTTGTAACATAAAAATAACAAGGCATTCCCTTTCCTGCATCCCATAATAGGTGTGGTTTTGAGAAACAAGCAAAGGAAGGGGAGAGTGGCTGGAGTAAAAACGAATGGGACAAAAGCTCATGAGATGGCTTTAAGCTGAAAGAGAGCAGCATTAGGTATAATATCAGGGAGAAATTCTTTACTGTGAGAGTGGTGAGGCACCAAAACTTGTTGTCCAGAGAAATCATGGTTGCTCCATCCCTGGACTTGTTCAAGGCTTGTATGGATGGGGCGTTGTAAAACCTGTCTAGTGTAGCAGAGGCATTGGAACTAAATAACCTTTAAAGTCCCTTCCAACCCAAACCATTCTTTGATTATATGAAGATAGGAGGATAAACACTTGTAATTTCACAAGGTGACTTCAAGATCCATCCCATCTGTGTTTTTTTTCCTGGCAGTGACAATTTGCCAGAGATGTGGATCATAATGTACAGCAGCTGAGCAGAAACATGTACAGCAAATATACAGTTGGGCTCCTCCTCACATGTTCACCTCTTACTGGCTGGCCAACACTTTTTTTTGTTCCCTGGAGTCAGTCTGGAGTTTGGGCTGAACCCTTTCCCCTTGCCTTGCTCAGGAAATCCTAGTTACAATCAAACACTGGAGTGACAGGAGTTTATATGGACTGATTCAAATTCCTCTTCCCAGAGAGGCAGCAAGTCCAGACCACCAGCACAAGACCATATTGAATACAAAGCACAACTGCTTGGTAATCAGAAGTATATGGACAAGTACATCATCACCCTAAGAGCTGAATGAGCAAGAAGAGCTCCTGGCTATATTCCAAGGCAGAAATAGGCAGGTGTCAGTCAGCCAGGATGATCCCATGTAGCAGAGGTCACACAAATTAAAAGAAAGAAAAGCAAAACAGTGGGGTAAATGTGAAAGGTGTAGGAAGAGATTTTAGTCCATAATGTGGCTAGTGGCGTTTAGTACCAGGAGTTCAGTAACAGGTGGACTTTATTCCATACATTAACAAAACAGTGATTGACAGCAGGAAAAATCTGTGGATGTGACCCATTTGAATGTGAAAACTTGTACCCTATTATGCAACTCAGGCAGCTGGAGCAACTATGAAATCATGGCTGAAATGCAAAAAACTAAATTTATTTCATTACCTCACTAACTGGAGGATCCCAAAGCAGCACCTGGGCACAGACACAGGAGTGGGAATGCAGGAACCATCAGGCTCAGTCCATCCTGAGGGTGGCAGGGCTGTTCTTTGCACCCCTTTATCAAGGGCCTACACGTGGAGTTTGCACCCTGCTGTAGTCTCTCTGTTTCTTATGATCTCTGAGCTCTGATCTTCTCTCTCCCAAAACAGGGAGCTCAAGCACATTCCTGAGAGTGCCTTCTAGTTCCTCAAAACACCTGTGTTACCTCTACACAGAAATTCTACTTTTCAGACAGAGGATGGACAGCAGTAGGCATAATATACGGGATTTCTCACATTGTTATTTTCCACAAATCCATCTGCAAAGTCACTTGAACAATTCTACCATCCTCGTTGCCATTTTTTATTTTAACTCTTTCCTCCCAACACCCACATCATATTTTAACGAGGCACTCTGCAAGGGCTGTAGAGGTAGAAAAGACCAAAACTTCTCTCTTGCAGCCAGCTGTAGCCACTCAGCTGCTGCAAACCATCCAAGTTCCACTAACTTTAAAGAAAATTGTATTACTTTGCACCAGCTGAGCAGTTGTTCCAGATGTTACAAAGCAGCCCCTACTGCTTCTTATTTTTCTTCAAATGACTATACTTTAAAGTGTCTCTGTAACCAGTAGGTGACAGTATAGTGTCACCAGAAAAATGGAAATTATTAAAACTAACAAGGTGAAAACAGCTATTTGGATAGTGTTGTGAGGGGGTTTTTTTGTGTGTCTTTTTCTTGGTTTGGTTTGCTGTGAAGTTTAATTATAAGTCAAAAATTTCTATCATTGCTTAGTCATAGTTTTTCTCTCTGTTAAACAATTGTTTTTATTTTATTTATGATTTTTAAAATTCTCTAGAGTAGTTAAACCATGAGCTTTTGCTGGCAAATTAGACAGTATTTTCCTGCCAAGAACAAAAGAATTGATGGTGTTTTTTCCATAAAGAGAAACCCCATTACACTGGAATATATGTCCATAAATCTGTAATATCTATTACAAAGGATTCTACACTGTATAAAATTCTTGCTTAATGTGCTAGGACATAAGCAAAAGTATTCTCACTAATGAGAACTAAAAGTCAGTTTTTGGAAAATTTCTTGGCAGCTTATTTATTTCCCCAAGCAGATGTTTACCTTTGTTTTGTTTGGGGGATTTCTGAGACAGAATAAAAGGCTGTTTAATAAAGTCCATTACAAAAGATTTACACTACATGGAATGCAAAAAAAAAAAAAAAAAAAAAAAAGCAGTAGGCAAAATGCTAAACTCTCTGAACAGTAATAGGCATTCTGCAAAAAAAGACAAATTTCATTCCCTGGTGCTAATTCCCTCTCCGCCTCATTTTGGTTTCTTTCCTTTATGCTATCTGGTGTAATAATCCCTCTGAATACCTATTTAACTTCTGCTATGGTATGTGATTTGCTCTGACAAGTGAATTGTTACAGTCTTGGTGAAGACAATACCGAGGGACTTGGAAATTCTGAGGCTGCCTGACTATGTTATGTAGCAAGCAACCTTAAGCAGTAGCATGGTTAATTAAATTGCATTTAAAGGCATTTCACACTTGAATTATGTATGTAATGGCATAGCAATACAGTGCTAATAGCATTTCTCCATCTAAGGACCAAATTGTATGGCTTTAGGTTTACTTGTTTGTGGTGAGTGCTTTTTTGGGGGACATTTGAAGTTTTTGGTGATTTTTGATGGTAAATGTCTTTGCTAAATTATGTATGAGGGAGAAGGGGAGCAATTAGATGCTACCTATACACATATTTTCACTAACTTTTTGACTGGGGTATCTTCTGCTCTGTGTCAAGTAGCTCTGATGACTGCAATTGTCCAGCCATACAGAGACCATCACTCTGCTCCTTTGAGTAGCCGAGGAACAAACTTTGATTTCCTGACAAAACCATTTGTGTGTATGTTGCATTACACCACCTGCTAGCTTCACTGTACATTTAATCACACTAGAGTTCCTCTGTAGAGTAAATTTTGATGGAAGGGAATTTCCATGAGTGAAAAAAAACAAAAGAAAAAATAACACGATGCCCCACTCCTCTCTGCTGTGATGGGATTATTTTAGAGAAAATATCTCCATGGAAAAATGTGTGTTTTAATGTGTGGGTGAAAACTGGACTGTTCTGTCGTAATGAAGATGAAGACTTTGAAAGTCATTCTCCTTACCCCTTGGTAGGTTTCTTTCTTCGTATCATGATGTAGAATGGATATAATGTTTTTATTGCACCTGTGTGCATCAAAATCCCTTTCAAATTGGAAAGAGTGTTCCGGATCACCAGAGTGATCTTTCTCTGGGCTGTCCCCTTTTATACTGGGCTGTGTTTTCCATATAGACCAGAGAGGAATGGGTGAGTGACCTCCAGGCAACCAGATCCATGCAAAGTCTCAGAGGTAAGAGACAGGGTGGTATTTGCATCCTTCCTATCTTCAGGAACCTTCTCCATTTGTCATGATCTTTCAGAGACAGTCAAAGGTAGATTTGCAATGGCACTGGCCAGCTCTGTCAGCACTTGTGCATGCATCCTACCAGGTTGCACAGGCTTACGCAAGTCTTATTGATCTAAATCTTCCTTAACCTGATCCTTCTCCAACAAATCTGTCTCCCTTGTTCCAGACTTTACCTCCAGAAGACTGGTTTTGCCAGTACAGACCGCAGGCATGCTCTTGTAGAACACCTCATCAACTCCTTGATCATCTGTGTTAGGAACTTTCCATCACTGTACTCCAGAAACCTTTCCAATTGGTTTTGTTGTTTTTCTTGCTTTTTTCCCCCTTTTTTCATCATGTGTTGTTCCTTCAACAGATACAGTGCTGGTTAGGCTTTCCAGTTGCGTTTGAACTGTAGCTTGCTCTCTCATCTACGTGCTTACCTGGTAACTAAGGCAACCATGTCCGCTCCCAGAGCATTTGATTCATAGTTATAAGGAATTGTCCCAATATTGCTCCCTGATGGAGTTAGCAAAACAAGTTACTAAATTCCACAATCTCTTTCCAAACTTCACTCAATATGTGTTAAAAAAGTAAAAGATATCTCTTTCATATATGAAGAAGGTAAACATTTTCCCATCTCCTGAAAGTACAAGTTAAAAAATAAGCAGTATAATAGCACCTCTTGTGTCTGAACCAATACATTTCAGTAAGCAGTTTCAAACTCATTAACTACTGATATTAGATGTATTACCAAAAATGGAGTATCTGACACACTGGTGATTTAATCTTCCATAATTTCATTCTATAGGTAAGGCAAGTCTACGTGAATTCACAGCTATGAAAATACTTATGAAATTGAAAAAAACATTTGCTAAGACATATAAGAATTTAAAGTTCTGTGGGAGGAGATGCCTGACAACATACTTGAAATTGAAAGAATACCTCATTTGATTCTATGCGAGTAATTTTATAGAAATATATAAATATATGTGGAAATATATAAATTTTGTGGAAACCTATAAATAAAGTTGCACAAAAGAACCTGACTGTATTAACAATGTGGATTTCTTTCCCTATTAAAAAAACCCAACAAAACAAACAAACAAAAATCCCATGCAATTTTATCTGCCTTTTTATCTCCTTTTCCTTCTTCCCCCAGCAATTTCTGAGCTCTTTGACAATTTTCAAATAAATTTAATAGAAAGTTAGTGTTCATTAAGATATTTATTTTTGCCAGTTTCAAGAAAGCCATCAATCAAATAGGGGATTGTCTCATGGTCTCACCGAGTAAAACGTAGTGTGAAATCAACCATACACATGTGTACATATATGTCCAGACAGCAAATCAGCATTAATGCAATTCTGTATTGGAGTGGGACTCACATGACAACAGAAGTCACAATATGTGCTGGACTCCAGGATAAACTCAAAGATATTGAAGTACAGAGGTTCTTGAGAAAATTTTGGAAGTTTGAAATATCTTAGAAGAAATATAGGAGACAAGTCATGAGGAAGACAAGCTTTATTAGTTTTAGCAGTCGTTGGCACATCTCCTTCCTAGCAGAAGCAACTTGAATATTGATTGTGCTTGCAAGTGGTGTCATTTAGGTGTCTTGTTAACAGGACAAAGGCAAGGTCCTGTTGCTGCACTAGACCACAACATGAAGATGTCAGGTCTCATTAGAGATGTAGGCAAGACTACCAGAATACACACTGCATGTGTGCTGCTTCTTTTAAAGGGCTTCAAAGCTTTCTCTCAGAATTCTGTGTTAGTAAAAATAAAAGGTAAAAATCTTCCTACTATATCACAGTACTGTTGTTAAGGAAATGCAAATCTGAGATCTTCTAAGACTTGAGGGCTTTCTCCACTTCAGTCTTTGTGCTATTGCATCTGTTTGCGAGTTTGGACACAATAAAGCTGAGCCTCCACTTTAGAGATGCCAAGATATGCAATACACACATGCGCAGCCTTACAGATTAACATAGACAGAGCAGTGTCTTTATTGTCCCCTAGAATAATATCTGTGACACCTGATCAGACATGGCCAAAACAGACAGATAACCCTTTTTCTCCTCTCTGACTGACCAGGATTTCCAATATGCACACATCCTCGGTCTTCTGATCCACAGACACATGAGCGACCTCAAGTCCCTTCAAATTAGACCACACCATAAATCCTTTCTCAATCCATGCCCAAATTATCTGTCCTTTTTGTAGCCTTCTGCTCTGATCTTGTGAGTTTCCTAAGCCTGGTCTCCACCTTTACCACTTAACTTCACTGACAAGTCATTCCACATATCCACACATGGAACAAAGAGAAAGATCACCTGGAAAATATGACAATTCAGGTGGTAATCAGTCAGGTGGTAATCAGGGGTGGGGCTTGGCCTGATCTGCAATGTGTTTACATAGAACTTACACCTTTTAATCCCCTTTTCCTTCATTTTTACGTGCTTGTTTCTTCCCAACTCGCTTTGATCCAATCCTTTACCTGCATTAGGCCCTTCCCCTAAACATTTCAGAAGTTTTGCACATTCACTCAGTCCTAAGACATCCTATAACAAATCTTACACTATGCTACCAGCCGCCTCAAACATCTAATAATAGTTTGGGTTTATATCCCAATAAAACTTGCTTTTCTTCCTAGGGGAGCCATGGCAGTCAAGCTACACTTAAATGGTTCCTTTACTGCCCATCCATCTGTGACCTGAGAGCTCTTGTCCTTCATACCATCTCTGAAGTTTTAATGCCATTTTAGTCCATATATTTCAATTTAATTTTTTTGTTCTTCTTGTCTCTTGACTTTGGTCTGGTTTTAGTTAATATTTTTGTCAGCCTTATAGACTGGATGTTCCTGCATTCAGGATATTCATGTATCTTTCCATTCCAACTTCGATCAACTTCGATCTTCACTCTTGTCCTGTGTGTGCCTTTCCTTTATTTTCCATCTTTAAGTGTGTGTGTGCAAGTCTTGTTTCTCTCTTTAAAAAAAATTCTTCATGAATCTCTTCTGCCTTTAGAGAATATTAGAATCATGATTCTCACTTAGTGTTATTTTAAATACATTGGCTTTCTTACAAAGTGTTAAGAGGTATTTAACCTGACCACCAGTGGGACAATTACAGAATAAGAATAACCATAGAGTAATTTAGGATGTCAGGAACCTCTAGAACACAGTCTGTTCAAACTCCTTTTCAAAGCAGTGATGCTTTCAGAGTTAAATCACGTTTCTCAGGAATTAATCTTGTCAAATACTGAAAACCGCCAATTATGTTACTGTGCCATAGTTCATCCAGTCTCATAATAAAACCAAAGCAGATTTCAGTAGAGATGTTTTGGTTTTGTTACTTTTATTTTTCCCCTTATTTTAGCAATATTTACAGAAGTAGGAGAAAACACCAGCTTTTCACCAAAAAAAACAGCTTCAGTATTTGAGGTAAAGTATTGTATCACATCCTGTAAAGACAACGATAACTTTGCAACAGAATTCCAGCAAGAGTTTTTACCTGTTGTCATTTAAAACAAAGTCTTTAATCTCTAATCTACACACTCATAGAGTCAACATGTTTGTTTTTTTTTAAGTCAGACTTTTCAGCGAGAGAAGGCAAGTCTTTGGTTCATCTTGTCACATGTGACAAAGACAGTGTTTTTTACTTGGGATTTAGGACTCAGTTTTGTGCTCTGTCTCAAAATTACTGTGTGACCATACATAGTTCTATAAATTAATCTTTAAACCTATTTCTAATGCATATGAAAATCTGGTGTGCTTTTCAGAAACCTCTAAATATGTGTGAAAACCTTTTGAAATTGCATTTTTGCCTGATCTATGGAATTCAGATGTGTTATATATATATATATATATATATATATATATATGTCAGAGATTGCTATATTTTCCTTTTAAACTTGTTTTGTACTCAGCTGGGATGAGTAGGTCCTTTTAGAGGTCAATCTCTCTGACCAATTTTAGAGTGGGACACACTGTCAAGTAGAGTACTATTCTTCCTCCATAAAATCCACAAGAAGTCTAGCTTGAACAGAGTAGTTACAGAGACCTACATTTCTTCTGCTAAATTTCTAGGACACCAGGACTGTTTTGGTTCTTTCTTCCTAAGCAGCTTAGTTTCCTTCAGTGAAAATTAAATAACTACGCATTTCAAAAACAATAACACTATTTTTTTATCTCACTGGGATTTTGAGAGTCTAGACAGCTACAGAGGGTAGGATAGTAAGTGCGAGAAATCAGTTTTAAGTGCATCTTCAGTCCATTTGGTTTTCCCAAATGTTGATAAATTTGCCCATATTTTCGGGGTTATATGCAATATACACAATTACTAATCAGAAGTTTCATTTCTACATGTAATAGACAAAGTAAGGTTGCATCTGGTATATATTCTTGCCCTTAGGTGTCAATGTAGTTATCTACCTAAAAAAAGTAATTTTAGGATAAAATAAAAGATGTGTAGGGTTGCTTTTGTTATAATTTTGTTAAGCATCATGGCCCCCCATTGAGTGGACAACTGACCCAGGCCTTACACATTGAGCAGAGATGCTTCCACAATTCTGCTTAGTGAACTAGAAATAACCTTGGCCAAATCACTTTGCCTCATTCTGTGACTTCTCACAACTTTAGCAGTCAGAACTGTACTTTGTTCTTTTGCAAAGTGACTAGAGATTGCCAATTAAAAATCTACTGTCCAAGATATGCAATCTATTATTACCCATTTCAAGAAAGGCTTTACTTAATATTTAAATTTGATTACCTTGCCTCTTGCTTTATAGTCACTGGAACTATTCTTCCTTAAGGTTACATTTATGCTTAAGTACTTTACTAAACTGAGACTTAAATTCTACTTAATGGGAAAAGCTGACATTTAATAACACATAGGGGCGTACTTTCTTATTGATTCTGCAGATATTAATAATAAAGCTGCTGTAATTAGAATGAAGGATGTATACTCTTGTGCTGTAGTAAATTATTTCAATTTAATTCTTGCGTGCCATCAGATAGTGTCTAAGTCTCCATCAAACTGTGACTTACATAAAGGCCACAGAGAAATTCAGTATTAGATCATTCTTGGCTTTCAGTTTTGTGTCTAATGCTGAATCTTTTTCACTGTATTCAGATTATTTTTGTGTATTTTCATTGCAAAAACCATGAAAAACATCACTGTTTTGTGAAACTTTCATAAAAATTGGCAATTATCCTTAAGAAGGCAGTGTTATCATATTTTAATATTTTGGTTTTACACTGATTTGTCTTAGCTTTTGTTTAAAAGTTTAGATTATCTTTTCATGCTGCCTATCATAAAGTGTAATGGTCCCAAAACTACAGCCTCTTACAGCAATAATTAGAAGGTATGTGGCTGTCTATGAATTCATTTTGGGCTCTCAGGAGATTGAGGTCATGCCATATCTCATCAGAGAGGCACTTTATGCCATATTTGTAATAAAGTTTGAGAATAAACATGTGATAGCTTGATATCTTGAACATGAGTTTTACACCTTTCCTTAGCAGACTTGCTCACTAGCATGATGATGAGTACCATGGCTAGGAAATGTCTTCCCCTTATTAGGCTTTATATTACAACACTGCTTAGTGAAAAGCTATTCTTTATTCACATTATGGTCCTCCTAGAATATGCAAATGCATTCTTACATTCCCAAGGCAAATATCAAACAGAAACACAAGCAAAGCATTTCCATCATCATTATGTTCCTATCCCGAACAGATGTGGATTAGTGACGCCTTATTGCCAAGATCACAATCTGTAGTAGAATAAATTGATGTTGCTCTGCAACTCACCATGCCTTTTAATTTGTTATTTTCCTCAGTTTTTCCACAAACTGAGGAAGAAAAAAGAAAGATACTGAAGTCTGCAGCTGATAGTGAGTACTTTGTGTTGCTGTTCCAAAGTCTTTTAACTTTCTAACATCCAGAAGTTGTCACTCGGTTCAGCAAACTTTATAATATAAAATTATGTAATATAAAGTTTATAATGACACCTAAGATTATAGAGGTTTTTTTAATTAGCAACTTTCAAAACACTTTTACCAGGAGACAATAAGACCCATCATCATCAGATTAGCTAAGTAAATTCTGGAAACTTTTAATCCTGTAGGATAAAATAAACCACTTTAGGTAAACATCTCTTGGAGACTTTGTAAAAATGATTAAACCTTTCTCAAAATGGAAAGATGAACAAAATGATCTCTTGAGTTAATTTTTGTACTTACTTGGCTATATTCTCATTTTAATGATAAGAGTTTCTAGTTTGGAGGTAAAATGGTTGGTTTAAGGCCATCAACAGGCAAAGAGCAGAAATGGTAACACCACATAAATCTACTGCTTCTCCATCTTCTTTTTTTCTTGGATGTCTGTTTAAACTCTGACTGATTCTGAATATAGATTTAAAGACAGAAGAAGAATTAATTCTGTGGAATATAAATAAATTATGTGAAAGAAACTTTAAATCCACCTAGGAGTTTCATTTATTCGCTCAGTTCTTAGGACACAATGGCTGTGACATCTTGCCAAAAATGGACCAATTTGAGAAGAAAAATAACAAGAGCATTAAGTATACCCTTAAATTAAGAAATAGGTTATGTCTGAGATTCACCATGTTCTTTTACTATGCTTTCATGTTTTGTCTGCCTAAAAACTACTCAAATACCCGTAAACAAATCTTTACCGTAGATAAGGGAAATTCCCGGAATGGCTCTGTTAGTTGTAGATGGTTTTCAATTGGCATGTGGGGTATCTTTCTACCCTCATTACCCCTCCCAGTCAATTACATGTTTACATAATGAAAGTTTGTGCTAGCTTTAATTCTGACATTGGTTTTTAATGAGTGGTTCTTACACCTAAAGTAAAATTAGGGCAGTCACTAGAGTTTAACAAAGCAGCACTGATATGCCTAGAGTTCTAGTTTGCTAAGTATTGTGTATTGTGTATTTCTACAAACAATATAAAGAATACAGTCTTTAAGCCCCATTGCAAGATATCTCTGAAGTTTATTGAAATATATATATAAATTGGCATGATCTCTATACAGCTGCTTGAGCAGCAAATCTGCAAGGAAAATGGGGAAATTTTTGAGATCTTGCCTTTCAAATATATAGTTTAAGACAAAATATGCACATGGTGGTATTTTTTTTACTCCAGAGGTACTAACATGAGTGCACCAATCCTAACTACTTTAATCCGTATACTGAGGATAACGTTAGGCCTGTTTCCTGCCTTAAGTTATGGAAATATACTCTTGCAAATTAGAAGTACCAGGAAATTTAAACATAAGAATTTGCTACAAAGAAAACAAAACATTAAGTCTAATAAATTCTCAATTTGGAAACTATAGAGCTGTTCTGTTTGTTCTTTTACCAGAATATATGTTGAAATAATTCTTCGAATTTCTCTCCTGCTATTCCTGATCTTCTTCAAAAATGGCAAGTGATGAGTTATATGTTCTATTTGATTTACGGAGTTTTATGTTCTTGCAAGATATAAAGATCTTCCGTGTTCTTGTAGAATTTGAATGAACTAAACTGAATTAACTTGTAAATGGAAGCAGAATTTCTTGAAATCTAGATAGCTAAGAAACCTGCAGATGTTTAATTTAAAATTACAGAACATTCATTTCACAGACTGTGTCATCAAAATGGTCCCAGGATACATGGCTTTTCAGGGACATCTGTGAGTAATGCAAATGAGGATGCCGACTGACAGCCCTGAAAATTATTCACAGAGCAGCAGGGTGGTAGCAGGAGTTTCTGCAAAGATGCTTGCAGCAAGTCTGCTGCACAGCTCTGTTGAACATCTACCTCCAACTCTGGCCAGTGTTTTTTTCTTTCTTTTACAAATGGGATAAAAATCTGGATGGAAATCTTGACTCTGAGCATTCTGCTCAGTCATCAGGAGACCATAAAACTTTATTCATTCCTGCTTGCCTGCAGTTCAGATGGGGAGACATTTCAGGCATAGAGGCTGCAATTCAGATAATCTCTTGTATTTCTGGGTAATAAGACCTGACTGTAGCTGACGTGCTCTAGTAATACAGTCTGAAGAGACACCTGTGAAAACACACTTATTAGAAAATTTAGTTGGAGGATTGTTTCCTTTTTACTCAAAAAAGTCAAAACTATAAAGATTTTCTTTTAAATCACTACAAAAACCTAATTCAGAATTTTTAAAAAATGTAGTTATTCTTAACAGCTATTCTTAACTATTAAAAGAAAAAATAATAAGCATCTTTTAGTGTTCTCTTATAATTTATCTTATTGTGCACTGTTATATATCAGAACTTTGTGCTTGTTCCATGTCACACATTTGAAGCAGCAGGCAAAAAACCTGAAAAGTTCATTGACAAGGTCTTTTGGAGTCATGACATATAAACCCACAGGTTGTCACTCTTGTTAAGCATCCCACATCCATGTCTTCATTTGAAGCTTGATTTTTGTCAGTGTCACAGGCTTGTTTCCTTTCTAGAAGGAGCTCAGTGTGAGTGAAAACTCTTTTACATTGATAAGTAATCCTGTTCCATAAATGAATGAAAACCACTATGATTTCTTGATAGTCCAAAACCACGCTGTTACAGTTTTTGTGTCCAAAAAGCCTTCAAACATTTACATGACAGAGTACTAGGTCATGTCCTACAACGGAGAAGACAAGACGTATATGAGTATCTAAATCTTTTTATTGGGCTCTCAGTGCAGTGTTCATGAAGTAAGACTGTCATAGAGAGTGAAGAATCCAGAATGAAGTGAATATAATGGCTATTTGGTGTTCAGAAGGAAAGAATTTCAAAAACAGAAGGCAGCATGGGGCAGATGTGCTCTGTGGTGTATTTGGTGTTGGCCTCAGCTGCTCAGCTCAGGATTTGCATCCTCCTTGAACCCACCATACCAGTAGGAGTTCACCCAACACAGGTTCAGGCCTGGAAGGTGGGGAGCACTTCTGGACTTTGCAGATCACACCAAGACATTTTGCATCCCTGCTTTCCTTTTCTGCTTCCTAATGAAGTTTCCTGTCTTAGCAGAATAAGATTTTGTTAAGATTCCTTTTGTGATAGGTCAGCCCTGTTATAAAACAAAGTCTTCTGTGATATTTTATTACCCACGTTGCTATAAACCAGTGCTGCTTGGCAAGAATATAATGCACCTGGATATACCGAGATGTCCTACTAAGACTGTTGAGATCTCCAAATATCCCCCAACCAATTACTTTTAGTTACTTGGTGTATTTCTACCTGTAAGTTTAACATTTAATTCCCTGACTACATTTCAAAATGAAGGAAAGGAAGAGAAGAAGCTGAATATTGATATTCCTGAAACTAATCTGCAAAATTACTACTAGCATTATTTTCAGATGTGGAAATGGAATAGATAATGCTGTATATTGGTTCTATGTTTTGTTTTCATTTTATTTCTAATGTTCATTGTCTTTTTTCTTCATTTTTAAACTTTCAGATCCTTGCAGAGAAAATGAAGTAATTGCTGGATTTTATTAGACAGAAATCAACAGTCTGATTTCACACTAGTAGTAAGAAGTTACTGAGAATCATCTATATCTATTTTCTCCCATTTACACAAAAACATTTCCAAAGCAAACTTTAACTGAGAAATATGGCAGATGAAATGAGGGAGTACTGGAGGACATGAAATTTCTTCAGAAATTATTGCATCAAATAATTTTAAGAACCTATTTCTTCCAGACCAAACAAATCTGCAGATATCTTTTGGTTAAATAAGCTAAGTAAAAAATATATATCTCTTTCCGGTGCTGTTGCTGGAGATATGGCCAGCTTAGGCATGTACTGAACTGCTTTTATATTAAAAAGTTGCCAGTGCACATAAATGTTTCTCCTTTGTTGTCCTGCAACTTTGAAACTCCATCTTTTTCCACTGAGGTTTATAAACCACCAAGATTTTAACCCCAGCAAGTGCTAAAAAAGTAATTTTCTTTCCCTGATTCTCTGTCATGAGCCTAAGTGTGATGGGTGAATATAAGATAGGGATTGTTATATTGATGTGACCTTTTAGACCTTTTGTGTAAGTCGCATACAGAATATGTTATTTTGGAGATGCCATTAAAATCTGTCCTCTTATAGTGCCAGAGGGCTGAGCTCTGTGTTCAACATGATACATTTTTATGAAGATATAATACAGTCTGGGTAGCATTTCCAGCTACACAGGTATCTACACCCCAATGATGAAAGATTGATTCACCTTCTAGGATAAAATATGGTCTGGCTCTACCCACATCAGTATATTAACCAGAGCTGAGAACAGTGCCTGGCATGGAAATGTGACTGCTCAGACAGCAGAATTTCTCAGGCAGTTCCTTCCAGGCTTTTTGCTTCTGCCAGCTGTACCTTTAACAGCTCCTGAGTTCAGCCTGGAAGCAGGATTCTTCCAGTGACTTCACCCAGGAAGCCCTCTCCATGCAGACTCTGTCTGCAGGCTGAGAATTCACCAGTGCTGTAAAACCTGGGCTTTTCTATGTCAGCCGGCCTCAGTGATGAGAGGCATGTTCCCAGGCATGCCTGCATACCTGAAGAAGTAGACATTAAAAATGCCTGTGAGTTTCTTTGTAGGTAGAATCAAATAGTCTTCAATATCCTTGACATGCCAGGCCATCCTGTTCTTGTGATCTGTTTGACTAAAATAGGAAACGTGTGGCCAATATTTGTCAGAAATCTAAACATATGTGTTGCAGCTAGATTTCTCAAGGATGCACAGATAAATAATGAGTTTAAAGATTAACTGAATTTATTTTTCATCCTGTCAGCATGTGATTACAGTTCGTTTGGTGTGAAAATTTTAGTTTCTTCACCTAGTGTCATGGTAGGATTGTTTACCCATGTATCTGCTTCCACAAGGCGAGTTCCTGAAGCAATATTTGTGGGAGCAGGTACTGCCTTCCTCCTTTTTCCCAGGGGCGTTTTAAGATGGCCAACGTGTACAACTAAGGCATCATAACCAGGGGCTATGAAAGAGAAGACATACCCTCACTCTCTCTCTGCCCTGTCATTGGTCTTTCCAAAACATTGCAGTTGTCAGATGAAACACATGAAGGAGCTGGAGATAACTACAGTGTTTCGGAATGAACAGTGTCTCCAGCAAATATCCTGGAGATATTTTGTCACATGGTTTAAAAAAAAATTAGGAAACTCTCTAGATGAGTAATTTCAAGGAGTTTCCCCTACCCCAGAGGACAACCTCACCTCTCTGGCAATCAAGCAGTGCTTTTTACAGAGAACCAGGACACCTCTCCTGAGAACTAAGGCAAACCAGTAGCTCCAAAAATCAAAGGAAGACCAGCTGGCTCTAAATTTGTGTGACATTACTGAATTGCCAAACTCAATTGTTTATGAGCACAAGGTTCATACCTGCTATCAATGCTAGAGACAGAGGTTTTAAGGGAAGGTTTAAAGGCTAATGCAGCTTTCTGTGCATCCAAACACCTCTTTTAAATATAGGTTGATCTATCAATTGTTCCAAAATGCTTCTGTGCACTCTGATGATTTGTTTGTAAGTCATGCTGAGGAGAAAGAAAAACTAGAACAATTTCCCAAATGGTTCTAGTTGGGAAACTCAAGTTTGCTTGTCTTTTTGTTTGGTTGCTGTTTAATTAGTTGTTTGGGGTTTATTTTGTTTTGTTTAGTTTCATTTAGAGACAAGAAGTTTTAAAAATTCCAAAGCACTCTAGGGGTGCTGGATGTAATTCACCTTACCTAACCATAATGCAGATCTACATATCAGGCAGGCTCTCAGGAATCTCTTATTTTGTGGAGAGAAAAAGACTTTTTAAGACATGTGTCAGCTCATGGTAATGTGTCTGTCTTCAGCAGATGAGTGAAACATACTCTGGAAGCACCTGTATCACTGCCCTGATGATGAAGGAAGGCTTCAAGATGTATGTTTTGCATGTCTAAAGCTGAGATGGATCCCACTTGCAGTATTTATGGATTGTTTGGCCAGATTAATCACCAGCTCCAAGTCTGCAGAGATTTATTTACAAGGCAGTGTATCCCATATCTTATAGTCCCCCCCTTAAATTATATTTTCTTGAGCAAATATCTAAGTGGTGAAACATATCTCTAATACAAATGACTTTACAATGATGTACATCAATGAGTACACCCTAGAAAAACACTGGAAAAAATCCCAAAAAGTTATGCCTAAGGATTAGTCAAAATAAAAAAAGTAAGCAAACAAACACACATCAAAATCCAAAATGTGTTAATTAAGATCCCTAAATATTTATAAACCATTAGGAAAAGGACAGCAAGGAAGAAGATCCTTTACTTATTTTGGAGTAAAGGATTTTAAAAAAAGATAAAAAAGAGATTATGTAAATTCTCATGTAATTAAGTTATAAAATATGAAAAGTTCCCTAGAAAGGATTTTACTTGAGATGATAATTTATTGGTATAATTTTACATTTTACTTGATTTAAATATGCTCATCTATGCTTAATACAACCATTTTGTTTGGCATTAATTTGCCCTAAATATTTGTCAATAGTCTTATTTGGGTATCTGACTCTTGTTCCAATGCTACACAAAGTGTTGGTGTTAATTTGTCATCTGAGCTGAGAAACCTTTGTGTGTTTAAAAATCATGAGTTAGATATGCAAAAACCATAAATTCTGAAATTATAACCTAAAATAAAGAGGTAGGTTGCAACTTTGCATGAGGATCCATTTGCGTGCATGTGTGGCTAGAACTTCTGGGAGAATTATCTTCATAAAGTCAGTATCAATTTGCCACAGCCCAAGGCTATCTTCAAATACAAAGGAAACAATGCATCACTACTCTGGCTCTTTTTAGAAGCTGTTTTTCCTGCTTCAGCCAGGATCTGCTGAGCGCTGAACTTATTGCTTCCTACAGCTACTGAGGAGTGGACAAGTGGGAGGTGCTGAGCTCTTCTCTCTGGTATGCAACGATAGGGTATGGAGGAATGTTTTAAAGCTGCATCACAGGAGGTTTGGACTGAACTTGAGTAAGCATTTTTTTACCGAGAGGCTGGCCAAACACTGAACAGGCATTCTTAGAAAGGTGTTCAATGCTCCAGGTCTGTCAATGTTTAAGAGACACTGACACAATGCCCTCAATAACCTGCTTTTACTTCTCCAGCCCTGAATTGGTCAGGCAGCTGGACTTGATAATCCTTGTAGGTTCCTTCCAACTGAAATATTCTATTCTATTCTATTCTATTCTATTCTATTCTATTCTATTCTATTCTATTCTATTCTATTCTATTCCATTCCATTCCATTCCATTCCATTCCATTCCATTCCATTTACATGAAGCCCCTCATGCATCCAGTGCTCTTCTGCTCTGTGACTTTGGCACTGCTAACATCACCCTTGCCTACACCATTCCTTTCTCCTGCAGTCTGTCACCCATCTCTGCATCCATTAAAAAACTAATGATGCTGAACTGTTGCAAGATTTAAATTGTTTGTGTTAAATAATATCTGGCACATACACAAAATGAGATAAACGGAAACTGGGAATGAATTGGCTTTTATTTAAATGAGACAAAGTCCTACGGGGATAAATCTCTGAATGTGTAATTTGAAATCATTCAAACATTATGGAAGCTGAATGAAACCTTGTGCTATACGTATTTTCTGTGATACAAGTTTGCAGTTTAAACATCTTAATACATTTTTAATATACAAGGAAGAAAAATGGAGTGTGGAGCAAACCAAACTAATGTTTTTTGCATAGTACAGATTATATTTTTGATAAAGATGAAGTACCAAAAGACATTTCAAGCAATGTGTGCCCCACTTGATTTTTTTGAACACTGACACACAGAAATGCAATGATTTATTTAAGTGATATATGTATAAAACAGTGTTGTTCAGACAGTCTTATTTTTTTATATGACAAAGTGATACAGAAAAGGAAAGGAAAAAATACCTCTACAAAAGCAAATGAAGAATATTTAATGTTGCAGGTATGTAGGTGTATGTATAAGAATATATAATTAACATAATACTTGAAAAAATACCAGTTTCATGTTAGATTAATTGTAGGCCCTTAAAGCACCTTTAGAATACAATTAAAGCAGTGAAAGGGTACACTTTGACCCTGCTTTCCTTCACAGTTAGGGCTTGATTGCACTACAGCTTTCAGCAGAGCTGTGGCACATCAAAAGCGTTCTAAATTCCAGTGATGACAGAGCATAAGCTGTTGCTCCAGGCTGGCTGCAACCTGGGAAAATCATGGCACGTCTTTATGTGTTTTCGTGCTGCATATTGTACAGCAAGTGATCTAAGCCATAGTTCAGTACAGCTAGGAGCAAACACCTGTTCCATTTAAGAATTTAAATTGCTTAGCCAAAGCATAGCTGGAAGACTTGATAATCTAAGAAGTCTTTTCCAACCTTGACAATTCTATGGATCCTCAATTATTAAGTACAAGCCATCTCTTGACCTTTTCATACTTGTATTGCCTTAAATCATGACTGTTCCTTCACATAGCCGAACATGAGTGTAAAGAAACATAGGCATTATTTTATTTTTTCCAGCTTTTTCATCAGTGTGTGAAGTGGGGTACCCCTTGACACAGTATTATAAGAAAAAGTGGAAGAGGTTTACTACACTTGAAAAAACCCCTGTCCTTCCCATTTTTTGTCCTGTAAAAAATAGAAGCATTTATGTGAAAACGGCCCAATAATTTTTAGTGAGTAGAGCTTTTGCTCTCACAGGATTCTTTAAAGTCAAAGAGCTTTCATATTTCTTTCTTTCTTTTCTCTGGTGGCAATTCTTAACTTTTCCCAATGTTCCTCTGCTGCAACTTCTGCATTATTTCACATTGACTTGTATTAATTTAGGACTAGAATTTCTGGCACACACAAAGAGTTCTTCATATAGCTTTCTTATTTGTTTTTTATTCCTTTATATTAAATTTTTCCATTTTTCACTAAAGTTCTGCACATTAAATCTGTCCATATGACAGCCAAGACTGAGTTTTCTCCCAGTCTATGATGTACTGCTATTTTTTAAATATATATTTGGGTTAATTCTTAGAAAAGAACAGACAGCTTTGTACCAACAGACTCAGCACCATGGTGCACTTCACACGTGAAGTAAGGAATCTGTCGTACTTCTTTCCCCACAGTTTACTGCCATGATCAAATTTTTATGCAAAAAAATATGATTCTGTTTGTCTGGATAATACCAAGATACGCATTGGTGTCACTATGAGATGATAAGATATTAAAGGATTTTTTTTTTTTTCTAAAAGTGTTAGATTTGCATTTGGCTTTGGAGGTGTTTGTTTGTGTGTTGTGTCCCTCCTTGCCCTGTCAATTTAGGATTCACTTACATAGTCAAAACAACCAACTTGCTGCAGTAATAAAATAGATTTGATGTTTAAAATATATCATTATATATCCAACTTTGTGTAACAAGGCATGGGGTGCCCAGAGAAGCTGGGGCAGCCTTATCCTGGAAGTGTTCAAGGCCAGGTTGGATGGGGCTTTGAGCAGCCTAGTCTAGTGGAAGGCGTCCCTGCCCATGGCAGGGGGATAAGAACTAGGTGATCTTTAGGTTCCTTGCCAACCCAAACATTCTCTGACTCTATGATTCTATGGCTGAAATTTTTATGATCCATAGAACAGTTTTTTTGTAATGATAGAAGTGAAAAATAATAATCACTAAAAGTTCATGGCTGAATTATAGTATTTGATTTATGTACAAAAATTAGGCTTGAATGTGAGCGCTTAGTGCAATTAGCGTAATGTTACTTTTCTTCTTTACATGACACAATGTATAGCAAGTGAAGGCAAACAACTTTTTTTTCAATGATAGTTTCCCTCTGCTCTCATAAAACACTGGCGCACTTGAACAGCCAGGCAATCCCTCCCCCTGGCTCTCTGTAAGCCTTGGTTGCTCCTTGTGTAGCAGCCCCCTGAGCCTGTCTGTGCTGCGTGTCCAGGTGCAGGCAGCAGCAGTGCTGCGGGATGTCCTGGTGCACACACACACACACACACACATGCACACGCACATGTACATGCACATGTGCTCATACCTTATACAGCCACAACAGCCCACAGGATCTGCACAAAAAATCAGCAAAAAAAGCCAAAATCAGCACTTCACTGGCACCACTTCTGGCCCAGCAGAACAATATGTATACTAGTGGATACACACTAATGGACAGCGCCATTGGATAGCACTGGATAGCTCTGATGCCTGAGGGATTTTTTCTGCTTTTCTCCTGAATATTTCTTACACTGTTCCCTATAATCACAAGTATTAGCATGCATACTTGTGATGCTTTAGGTGATAGTTTAGCCTGGTTTCATGGTGTTTAGCAGGCCAGTAGACTAAACACCCCTGAAGCCACGTAGAGTTAGAAGACCAAACAGTGTTTTCGTAAGCCCTCAAGGTCTCCTAGTAGGACAGATTTTGCAAACTAGAAGTTAGCCCACCCAGGCCGCTTATTGGGCCCTCCTGGTAGATATGCTAATGTGTAGAGTCTTTAATTGTATACTCTATTGGGGGGAGGGGGCTTTTGCGACACGTTCTACCTGGACGGCAGAAGCCAACGAATGGGATCCTATTAAAATACCGAGGTAAACAACCCCCAACCCTCTAATCGTGTCTGAGTCTTTATTTCCTAAGATCAGAAAAAGGCATCAGCTCCAATGGCTCGCTGATGGCCCCTAGACCTACAGAGACCACCTCTGTGGCCACCAGGTGCAAGGCTTAGTCAGACAAGCATGCAGACCTGCAGACATCTTACTCATCTCTGCTTCCTTCATTCTCCCCTTCTCTGTTTTAAATCACACCCAGAACAAGATCTGAAGTGAATATACATTCCTAAAAGACTTATGAAAGACTCTATCTTTCAAATATTGGCTCTTTTACCTTACAAGCTCAAGTGTGACTGGTACAATAATCCTATTTAAAATAACTGGATTTGCATTAGAGTTTCTCTGGTTTAAAACAAGGCAAATATTTCCATTTTATAGTAGTTCAATCACCCAAGGAGATGTGGAAAATTGTTTGAGCTTCTTGTAGATAAAAAGTCAGAAAAAATCTGATGCAGCGGAATTTAAAAATAAATTCTGGCTATTCATTTTCCAAATACCTGTGTAAGGATGTTGTCCATAATTACGCAGAGTGTAGTAAGCACAGGTTTTACCAAAGCCATTTGTTAATTTTAAAGTAATTTCTTTTAAAGACCACTTAGTAAGTAAGTAAAGTATTTTATAGTCTGCAATCATTAGTGTTATGTGGAGAATCTGAATTGTCTTTTTTCACTGTAATTCTTTCTTATTTTAAAGTAGACAAATCAAGCACATATTTTAACAACACGATTATCATCTTAACTATAAAAAAGTTTAAAAAATACATCCCAACCATTAAAGCTAATGCTTTCAGAATGATTTATATTTCTGCCATTAAAAAGCTGTGCAAGGCAACACAGAGTTAAAAAAAATTCCTTTATGACCAGTCGCTAAATCCTTGATATACACACCATTAAAATAAAGTATAGGAGGAAATATGTGACTCCATCAGAAATTGAGGTCAATTAGTGACTCGTTATGAAAAAGCAGTGAAATTGATTTGTAACTGTATCTCTTCAGGCTGCTGCCATTCTGTAGAGTTAATAATAAAGTCTTATTTCTGACAAAGAGAGTCATTAAAACACTTCATAGGCAAGAGTTATTCATTACTTTAAAACTTATTATCTTGAATTTATTCCCTTCTGCTAAAAAGATTTGTCATGTCCAAGAGATTAATGACTCTGAATATGAAAGAGATGGCTGACATAAGTTGTAGTTCTCTGTGTTTTCAAGTGATTTACATGCAATCTGGGTCCTTTGTACAGTTTTAAAAAATTACTGCTCTCGAATCCCACACCTTTATTTATTAATTGCCCTTCAAGAGTGTGGCACCACAGGGCCTGAAAATCTCCTGCTTACATTTAATAAGGAACTTTGAATGTACTACATTTCAATCAGTTTTATTTAATTTGCATTTATATTTTAAAATGTCCAATTTGTTTAATTTATTATCAACTTAAATAAATCAGGAAAAC
Source organism: Eopsaltria australis (assembly GCA_034509425.1). Lineage (NCBI taxonomy): Eukaryota > Metazoa > Chordata > Aves > Passeriformes > Petroicidae > Eopsaltria > Eopsaltria australis. The sequence continues at coordinate 2,474,455 of JAVTVJ010000157.1, read as the reverse complement.
TCTATTTTCATCTTTCTGTCTATGTCTGCCCAGGAAAACATTCACTAGATAAAAGTAGCAAGATTTTAGTGATCTTTTTATCCCTGAATTGTAAAAGTTTAAAGTCTGCTGGATGTGTGTTTATATTTCCTCTCTAACACCTGTCCAGAATGAAACTTTTAATAAACCAGAAACGAAATTCGCATTTAAGCAGAAATTAGACAAAACACTGCAAAATTTGTGAAAAAAATGGATAGAATACTTATCAAAAATTAGAATATTACAGGTCAGAAGTGCTCAGGGAATTTTCTGTTTAATACTATTGCATTGCATAATGCTGGAATGTCTATTTTTCCTACTAAAATACTATTTCATACTAGAATTCTGGCTTCTCATTTTTATTTGGTGATTCATCCATAGAGGATGTTTACAGCATCATAATACTCCTAACTAATGGAATAAAGCTTGTTCAGAAAAGGTGAGTGGCTTCAGCACTCACAGTTAGCATTTAATTTTTGCTGTGAACTTAAACAAATGGGTTGCAATGGCACCATACTTCTGGTAAGACTGTATATGTAATAGAGTAGGGGAATGACAAGAAAAGTTTTTTTCCCTTAAAATTCCCGCAAATGCACTTCCTGTGCGTGATGACATTGAGTTCCCTGCAGCACTGCATGGTCTTGGTCTCTGAGGAGAACTTTGGGGTGGTGCTCAAGAACAGCTTCTCCACACAAATGTGCAATGAACCTGAAAGAACATGATTTGCAATTTCCAAATTGCTGTGAAGTTGGGAGGAGAAGGAAGAATCACTGTCCTTCAGATAACAACATCAGCTATGTCATCACAGGAAGGTCATAACCTGTTGGAGTGAGTCTAGAGGACTCAAAGAAGATGTTCAGAGGGCTGGAATAGCTCTCCCATAAGGACAGGCTGAGAGCACAGGGGTTGTTAAGCATGGAGAACAGCAGGCTCTGGGGAGACCTTAGAGCACCTTCCAGTACCTAAAAGGGCTACAAGAGAGCTGAAGAGGGACTTTCAGGAAGGGCATATAGTTATAAGACAAGTGGCAATAGCTTTAAACTGAAAGACAGTAGGTTAAGATTGGATATTAGGAAGAAATTATTTACAGCAAGGATGGTGAGGCACTGGCACAGGTTTCCCAGAGAAGCTGTGGCTGCTGCATCTCTGGAAGTGTGCAAGGCCAGGCTCGATGGGGCTTTGAGCAACCTGATCTAGGGGAAGGTGTCCCTGCTCATGACAGGGGGTGTGGAACTGGATGGTCTTTTATGTCCCTTCCAATCCAAATAATTCTACGATGCTATGAATTGGTGATCTTCACAAATCTCATGCTAGAGAGCACCAATTGAAGTATAAAGCATATCAAAAATCAGAATCAAAGGCCAAAAGAAACAGTCAGGTGAAGGTAAGAGTTCAGTAGACTCGATAGGCCTGAGTGACACTTCTCTCTAGAGGAAGTAAATAACTTTGATTTCTGGAAGCAAGACTTGGTAAGTGGCAAGGTGTCAAGAATGGATGTGGGAGTTTAGATCAGTCCTTGCCTCCTGCCCAGGCCTTGGCAGCAGGCAATAACCTTATGGTGGCATCCAGCACCGCAAAACCCACTCTCGTGTATAAGTTCTTTTAATAATGACTGATTCTGTCTATTATAGAATGAATTATTTATTAATAGACAAGAAAACTAACAGACATAAGACTTAAAGTAAACCAATACTACACAGGAATAAAACAAAGACTACTAGTACATTAACATACAGTGCATGATAATGGTACCTTTTTCATTTACAGCTAGCGAAGAAATAGTATAAGCTTAGGATTCAATGTATCTTACCACCCAGTTGCTGCTGGTGGGGCACACACTGCGATCCTTTCCCTCAATCTCCAGAGAAGTAACCACAAAACCTGCGTCCAGACTTCAGGGAGAAACTTGGAGCACTTTCAGGGTGTAAGAGGCTTCTGCCTCAGTGATTACTCGTGTATCTTTAATAGTGTAAAACTGTGGCTCTCAAGTCAGTAATTTTTCTTTTATCTCTTTCCACATCTGCCCTCCAGAATAAAATGCAAATTCTTAGCTGAGACTTGAGCCCCCTGGCACCAGAGATGACCCCTGCTGGGCCTTCCTGCCCTTGGGTTATCTCTTTATGCACCCGTTATCTGTGACACACAGGAGAAGGAGGTGGGGGAGCAGTAGATGTCCTGCCACACAAAGTGGGAGATTTTAGGACATGCTAAAGAACTCAGTTTCATCATAGATAATAACTTCTGCAAATGTCACCTACTATAGTAATGGACTCTATTTCTTCATAATTATCTGTGCATGGTACTGCTATCTGTGTGTGTGCATGAAGGTTGGCATTTCTACGTGTGCATCTGAGGGCTGAGTTGTCCAAACATGATGTTTAGAGTCTTTTATCTGGTCTGCCAAGGATGTGGGCAGACTTCTATATGGGCCACTACCTAGGGGCCAGGAAATTCTTTATGTTTGACCACTTCCATTAGCAGCCTGTAAATATTCTGTATCTTTTTGTGAAAGCTGTCACAGAGAATAAACAAGGTTTTGGGAGAAATGACTCGCTTGTGCTGTCATGCTGAGTCTAGCTTCCTCTTACATCTTCCATGAAGAGTGATTGCATTTACAGTTTGCCCTTTTTTTTCCATTTTTTGCAGCTCAGCATAATTTTAGTAGCTTCTTACACATTATTTTACTAACTTTCATTTATAATTAAACGTGCATATTCCAAGCCACATCTAGAATGGGCGAAGCAGGTTGCCCACAATGAATACAGGCAAAGTATGAAAGCTCGTTCCAGTTTAGAGCTGAATCCTGGTTACAACCCTCTGTTTTTTGAAAACAGTCGTAGGCATCAAGAATCAGATTTTTTCTTTCTTTTCATAGGTGATTAGTTCTGTTTGAATGAAAACTTACACTGATTATCCAAGCACAGTAACATGTTTTTCTTTCATCTTCCAGAGCATGATGGATTTAGAATGTGTGTAAGTGAGTTTTCTCTTTTGTGAATGTGATTTCTGATTAATTTCTGCATCTTGGTCTTAATGTGAAGCAATCTCTGTGAAAGTATAGTAAATCTATCTATGTCATATAAGATTGCTGTTCCATTATTCTTCTGCAGCAACTTTTCCTTTGACTCTGATCACCCAAACAAAACAACCCTTCATGACTCTTAAAATGTACTATATAGGATTGCATATATGAGAGGCAAGTGGCATACTTAAATAGTCCACTGGATTTTTGGTTTCAGTAGCCAAGAGTAGTTTTTCTGCACTCCTACATGGACAGTCCTAGCATGGAAGATTTTTCAATTTTTCATATCCAGAGTGCCTTTTTTCTTTGAACAAGAAAAACCTTATTCTTTAAATATTAGTCTCTGTACTAACCTGAGCCTTATTAATTAAAAATAAGATGATAGTCAAAAGCAGTAACTTTCCCATGCCACCAGTAAATCTGGTGGGACCAGATTTCCAAACACACAGAACAGCCTGGATACAACGTGACCTGGAGGTCAAAAGAAAGCTAAAGCAGAATAAAAGGAATATATAGAAATACACTGCCTGTTCCATACAAACAGCTTGTGTGGATATTGCTCCCTGATACTGAGGAAGTCTTTGGGTGAATTTTTTTATAGATATAAATGAACTATTTTAAATTGCATATTGATGTAATGATGCAATAATTTAGTGGCTGCACTGTAAGCATCCCGCACATCCTTTTTTAATGCAGCTGTACTTCTGTCCTTTTTCTTGTGCTAATTATTCTAGTGGAAAAGTTGTTATGTTTACAATAAACTGAAATTGTTGACTAGAACTGGACTAGAAGTCTATAAACCTTTGCTTGCAGTGATTGTCTATGGGAAATAGATGTGCACAACAGAAACAAATATTTTTTTTAAATTTTAGTATGGGCTTTATTTACCTAGAGGTTGAAAACAGATAGATATGTGTGGGGAGAGAACAGAACACCTATTTATCATATATTGGCCTGTAACTATTATGTGGATGCAGTTAAAGTGGAAAAAAACCCCAACAGAAGTCAATTATTTGCTTCTTGGTTTAGTTCTGTCATAAATATGCTGTTTAACACGGAAGTTTCTCTGTTCACTTGTACCATTTTATTAACAACTATCAAATCCAACTGCTTACCTTCTGGTATTGTTTCAGTTGACTAATTCCCTTTTAATTAGTAGGACTTTTTATGCTCTTCTCCCTTAACATTTTAGTTAATCAGTTTCCAAATGTCTGGGAAAACAGCAAGAAGGAGAATGAAAAGAAGAAATGTACCAACACAATTAATTTTGTTTAGCTTCAGTATCCTCTAAAAGTATCAAATGGAGAAAGTGTCCTTCAGTAGCCCATTCACCTTCAGTAAAGCACTATCATATCTATATTCTGATATGGTGCTGATTCTAATCAGTGGATTCTATTATAGGCCTTTAAGCAAAAAAAGAAAGTGCTGATGAAGGCCATAAAAATAAATGAGGCTTATTGCTTCTTGACATCTTTAGCACTTTCTGAGGTTTCCTGAGTGAGCAGGGGTAGCAGACAATAGCTGGAAGATTGTGTGTAAGATAATGAGAAAAATAAATGCATCCTAGGAAGCAGCCAGCAGGAACTACGACTAACATTCATTATGCAGGGTCTGGGCTGCTCCCAGTACAATGGTATTAATTTGTGGAATGAGCTAAGAGGTGTGAAAGAAAGCTGATGTTTGCTCCTAACCTTCCTGGCCAGCATTTTGAATATTAACAGAGAGGTCAAATGCATTATCTCCTTGAAATTGTCTCTCCCTCTCTTGTTTTCCTTCAGTGAGAAGTGAAGTAAAACATACCACTTAGAAGAAAGGGATGTGGGAAGCAGCTCTTGCCCTCACTTTGGTCAAAGAAAAAAAAATAGGACTGAATGGAAAATAGGTGATGGAGATGAGGGTGTGTTTTAGAGATGATATGGGGAGAGAATGTTCTTCAAATTCAAAAGGCAATCTCAGTTCCCTTTCCAGGACTATTCTGGGAGTGAGAGTTTAATAGTAGAATGCATGAGAAAGTGAGTATAGTATTTTAATGACTACACAGCAAATTCCAATTCTTGTATTCACAGCCTCTCAGGAGTAACTGCATCCTATCTACTTCAGTGCATGGGTAGGTCAGTATTTAGTTGCTCTTGGGGTGTAGACCAGATTTACAGTTCTTGCACTTTCAGAGCTCTGAAGCCAGGCTGTATGTGTGCTGTATGTATGCATGGCAGCTTCTGCCTACTGTGGAGTTTATGTAGTTTAATTATTTGTATGGGTTAACTAACCAGAAATAGACTCAGACTGTGATTACTGACATAGCAAAAGAGCACAATCTTAACCACAACTTGGAGTATTTTGGAAGAAAACTTGATTTGTAACTAAATTTACACTGACTATGCATATAAGTCGTTTGGTGTAAAACCAGCATGAGCAGTATTGTTGATTTAATAGGCAATTAGTGAACAGGAATTCTACACCAAAGACATTTTAACTCCTTCCTGTACACATCTCACAGAGAAGCACACACACACACACTCATTTTGTCCGAAGTATTCTAAATAACTCTGCAGGCTTCACTGGGAGTCAGTTTAAAGTTAAGCACACATAATTCGAAGCCCAAAGATTTTTTTGAATAGCTTTACAATCTGATCACAGAAAGTTTACAATCAGAATAAAAGGAAAAATAATTAGATGTTTTATTTTCTGTTTCTTACTCTGCTGTACTTGAACATAAGAAACAAAGACATAGATGTGGCTGGACAAAGTGCTTCCTTTCTTTTTACATTTGTACCTCTTGATCTTGAAGATCCAGCAGGGAATGATAACAGTATGTACAATAAACCAGAACAAAACTTTAACATGTCAACCCTACAAAGGAATGGTTGGAAAAGTGTAAGAGAAATACAGTCCCTTTGCTCACTCATCTAACAGTGATTCTGTTCAATTGACATTAATCTCTTTTCTGAAACAGAGGAAGTGACAAAGGAAGGTATTTTGTCTTTGTTCAAATATTTTGTTACTGTACTTTGGCAGGTTTATTTTGCTGAGCTGTGGAAGAAGTGTGGATATGCTCTGAATCTGTAATACAGAATGATTAGGAAGCAGCTAAAGCTAAGACCAAACAGAATCTTTGAGAAAGAAACCCAGTCTTCTCTTGAAGTTTTGTTTTTTTTTTTTTTTCACTCAGTACCAATTTCTACTAATTTGCAAATAAAGTTTCCAGAAGTCACAAAAAGCCTTCTTCTATAAGGTTTTGCATAAGAAACCTTAACTACATCTTTACAATCATTCCAAATTCTTTCTTTAATTTTCTTCACACTTTCGCAAGGTTTAGACTGGAAGTCCAAATCAGTAGTTTCTGCTTCTTTTATATTGAATATCTACATATAGAGTCCAAACACTTGATGCTTCTATTCCATTCAAGGACTCTTCACCACGAAGGTCTCAAAGTATTGAGTTTTTTCTCTAATTGCAGATTTTCCATAATATAATGAGCTAAGATAATACAAAGCTTGTGAGTCACCAATTTAATCATTTTGAAGAAGTAACTGACATTGCAGAGAAAAAAAAAGGTGATGCAATTTGAGCAATTTGAAGAGGCAGATTATATCAGGCTAGATATCACACTTAGATAGCTTTTACTGAAAATTAATTAATAAGCAAGAAGGAATGTACTGCTTAATACAGAAAATAATTTGGCTTGGAAACACATTTAACAGTTATTTATGATTAAGGTGATATTGCTCAGTGGGGAAACTATAAAAGTGGGAAGTTGATAGCAAGTTCAACTGAAAGGGAAACATTAGCCTAGAAGGAGGATACTACTGAAATTTCTCAAAAATCAATTTTGGGAACAGTCATGTTTAATAGTTTTATTTATGGTCTTGGCATAGAAGCAAAATTGGGAAGCATCATTTGGATGACAAGAGTATTGCCTCATCATAGAGAAGGAACTAAATGACCCTGAGATCAGATGTAATAGGACCAGAATGAAATTCATAAAGTGCAAGGGGACAGTATAAAATAAACTTGGAAGCCTAGTTTCAAACCTGTCCACTATCATCTAGGAATACATTAGTTAGGAAAAGCTGGAAGAGAAGGGCCTTGGTCACAGGAGTTCATCAATGAAAGACTATTAATTTTCAATATGATCCAACTATGAAAAAGTCAAACATCTTATTAGGACATACAAGCAATTTTTAAACAGATTTCACAAGACTCATTGTGCATGAATCCAAGGAGTTTTCACCTCAAGAAGAGTACAACTTTGATATGTATTCAAGACAGATGTATCAAACTACATAAATATTTTTTTTTCTTATTACAATGTTCAAACATTTGAACAGTGGCTGTGAAAACCTGCAGAATCTTAATCCTTGAGATATTCAAAGCCTGAGTAGACAGAGATCTGAGCAACTTGATCTCATTGACCTTGACCAGGATTTGGATTAAATGATCTCCAAATAACCTGTCCAATCTTGAATTTTCTAGTATTCTTTGATTCTAACTCTGATTTCTTCAGAAAAAAAAATTATAATCTAGTGGCACTAAAAGTGTCACAAGACACAACACATTCACAGATAAAGCCTGATGAGTTTTTGAAAGGAATTGTATGATTTCTGGCACTAGAAGCAGGGGACTTTCTTTGGCATATTTCCATCAGTTCCTGCTCTGAAATTTCCCTGATGGTTGAGGAATTCATAATGTCAAAGATATCAGCAGCTCCTAGCAAGCAAAGTTCCCTGTAACAAAAATCTTTAGGATTTTGGACATTTTGATCTGGATGAAGATCCTTCCTGATTCCAGATGATGCTGTTGTTCTGACCAAAAGCATTTACACATGATATATTTATCAATGAAGGAAGTCACTGTTTAAGGGTTTTTGTTTTCTTTTGCTTTTGTTAAAATAAACAGAAATAAGGAAACCCCAATTCCATTCCATCCTCGACAGCCAATACTGGATGCTTCTATTCCTCTCAAACTCTGTTTAACACTAAGTCTTAAAAGTACACAGTAAATAATTCAGGGGTTGGAACAAAATGGTTTTTCTGTTCCCTTTCATCCCAAATCATTCTGTGGTTCTATGAAAACTAACCAACTGCACAGTGATCTGGTAAAGAGTCTGAATTTGTTTGCATCACTGGAAGCTGTCAGTATAAGGATAATTCGTATTTTCATAAGGGGTGAGAATGGGCAGTTGCAATCTTTACAAAGCCGTATAGAATTTCACAGATTTAAAAAATAACTGCCATGAAGAAACCAAGTTACAGCATGTGTTGCCAGTGATAGATTCTTTCAATATAAGCTTGCTGATTGAAAATAATATCAGTACCTACCCATAGCAAACATTTTCGCATGTTGACAAGAAATTGTGCTAAATTGCAAGATTTTTACTTTAAGTTTCCTACCATTGTGCAATGCCTGTTTTAGATAGAACCTCTATGAATACCTTATTTCCCAATGTTGCAGCTTTTCTTTTTTTTTATTTTTCTTTTAAAGTTCCTATTCCTTTATGTAAATTAAGTTAATTTTTATGACCTGGGAATTTAGTTAACTCTGGAACAATCATCTGCACTTCTTTCAGTTGTTTCACAGAGATTTAAAACCCCTGCATTTGTCATTGGTAAAAATTTTCTGTTGATATTGACACAAAATATTCCACATGGCTGGATTAAATCTCAGTTATTTAGATCTTCTAGAAAGAAAGAAGAAAATCCATTCTGTCAAAGTTACACTTGACAAGTGGAAGTCAGAATTATTACAAAGATTGAATACACAGTGTGATCTATTTTGTGGTAATTTCCTAAAACACACTAGAGTTTGCATTCTTTTTAAATTTTTAAATATAACTGTCATATGATATTAATTAAAAGCTGCAGGGGCCTTGAAGTAAAGAATATCAAAATAACTTCCAGCTATCTAACAGATTGTTGTAACAAAACCTATCCTCCAAGAAAGCTGCTTTCATTATGATCACAAGAATAAAGATTTCTTGAAATCTTTTGCTCTTTATGGGTAGAATCATGAATTAACCATGACTTTATTCACTGTATTTATACCAGTTAAGTAAATTTGTATTTCCATAATTTAATTCTCTTCAGACAAAATAATTATATTGATTATTATCAATCCCTAGAGGCATTTTCAGTTTACTGGTTTGCCAATTCGATGTTACCAATATACCATCACAAAATAAAACTTTGTTTCAGAAATCTCCTTTGACTAGTTCTCTTGAGACTCTTGCTTGTACGTCAGCTGTGTTGAAAACCTTCATACTCTTCTCTCAGAATTGAGGGACTTTCCTTTATATAGATAACTCTTCTTTCCTATTTTGTTACACATAATAAGAAAAAATATCTGTAGAACATTTCTGTCTTCTCTATTGCTTGTGGCAGATTTTTCAATAGCATCTTCTTCTGTACCTCATCTTCCTTTTAGACATAGGTGCCATCTTTTGACACACACTGATAGAAAGAAGAATACATTAATTAAAAAAAAAAACTTAAGAAAGAATAAATGAAAATAAGACAGGATGAAAAAGAAGAAAACAATAACCTGTTTTTCTTTGAAGTACCTAAAATCTGTGGTCATCAAAGACCTGGAAGTGTGTTCAGTGTCATGAGAACAAAGTAATACATTAAAATGATTTTAGTAACTTTGAACATTCTGTATATTAAATTTTACATTAATATTTTCACAGTATTAAAGTGCAGAAAGAGCCATTAGATTATCTCTCCTCTTTTTGATGTTATAAAGTGTACATTTCACCAAAAACATTACACAGAGGAGTATTGTTTATACTGATGGTCTTTTTTTTCTTTTTCTTTTTTTAAAATCTAAATAAGAAAGTAGTTTCCATGCATGAATGCACTATGCTAAGTAAAAAGTAAAAATGGTAACTCAAACATTCAATCCCTAATTTGCCCTGGTACACATTATTGGTGCTCTCTAGTACAGAAATGTCTACCAGCCAGTTCAAGACAATGTCAAGATTTTAATGGATGCACCAGCAACTATATACAAAAGTAAACTGCAAAAGAAAAACCCCACAAAAAGCCTTCCTTCTCTAAATTTGTTTTCATTCATCCTTCCAAGTCCTCCTTTGTGCTTTCAAACATCCCAAGGTCATTCTAGCATACCTAATAGCATGGTGAGATCCTATGACAATTCAGATTGGAATTATCTTGGGGTCATCTAATTCAACCTCCTCAGAACATGCAGTGCATGGCCACAGTTCCATAGTACAGAAATCTCAGCCATATGGGCTCCAGAGCAACTCTCAGATTATTTCAAACAGCTTTTACAATCCTACAAAAAGGGCTCAGGGGAGATCCAGGCCAAATGTCATGTGCTGTGGATGAGGCTAGTCTGTGAAGCAGGTCTTATAGCTCAGAGTCCCTACCCTAAACAATTTAACAATGCAAAAGTACCCTATACTTTTATAGATATGAATTGATAGGATAAGATAGTTCTCTTAGGATTTTTTTCATAATTGATTTTGAGAAAAAATACTAGGTTTCTAAGTTGGAAGGTCAAATTTTCATATTAGCATTTTATAACTTTTAGATGCAGCTTTTCTTCTTCACCCTTATAAGCGTTTCCTTCTCTATCATAATCAGATATCCTGTCTCTTCCTAGATATAATGTACCTCTCACTTGCAATATCTATCTTGGCATTTTGCACACAAAGTGCAAATTAATCCAGGAGAAATACCCAGAGAGACCATGTCAATATGTAGGCAGGCCAGATAGGAGCTAACTATATTTCTGTTTTTCTAACATACTACCATAATTCATTTTGAAAGCCAATTCTTTTATAGAAATTGCTCACTGGCTGAAAAATTCATCTGGGTCTTAATCCTGTCCTCAGAGAACAATCTGAGCAGCCAACCTTTGAGATGGAGAACACTTCATGAAATCATACCCAGGGGCTGTATATGGAAAACAGATACTATTGTGTCCGTAACTTCAGTCTCATGAGGGAAGAGAGAGTGGATCAAACATGTGGATGCAGTAAATCTCCACATGCACAGCTGACACTTCTCATCACCAAAATGGTTTGATCAGTAGGAAACTCTCTGCACCCACTTCCATATACAGGCTGTAATGCAAATTGCTGTTTAGGTGTCTGCGTGTTCTCTGTACATTTCTTTTCCTGCTTTAAATAAATAAGCCAGTAAATATATATGGACAGGATACTAGGCAGTCCCAACTAAAATAGTACAAAGTGTCACATATTTAATACCAGTAAATTTCCGGATTGACGAAATATTCCTTGGAACATTCTTTAACAAAACCTCCCTAAGCACATCATATAAATGCACTAAAATTCTAAAAAAAAAAAAGACTGTATACTGCCTGCATATATTCTGTCATATTAGATTTATCATAGCATTGTGTTTCTGCGTATCTTAGTGAATGCACATAGTAATTGTTTTGAATTTTTTTTCAGGTAGTTGGAATTCAGAGGAAATATAGTATTGGTGTCATGATACTAATGCCTAATTCCCTAGAGGTATTTTTATACAAGATTTTTATATAGTGTAGGTTAAGCATATATCTAGACATCAGATTGAAACCCACAGCTCTGAACTCTGAGTGGATTGCTTTAGCAAGGAGCAGTGAGCAGCCCAAAGCCACAGGAATATCAAGAGCTGGCCCTAAGGAGCAGACAAGGAGCTGCCACCCCAAAGTGGTGTGTATGTGCCACTGTGTCTGGCCTTTGCTTCATATTTAATACCCAAGACTGAGTACCACACTGGCAGAGCTGTGCTGACACTGGTTCTGAAGCTGGGCTATGCTTTGCAATGTGTGTTTTAAAACTCCTAAATCACAAATCTATAGGGAGGACTGCCTTATGCTTTGAGTTACAGTCCAGAGAAGAGAGTGAGGTCATGTGGCTTTATCCCAGGGGTAACACCAAATGATACTGCAACTTAAAGGTACAGATCATCTTGCCATCAGCATTCTGGTTGTCAGAAACTGGAGAAGAATTATTATGCAGAACTGTAACCCTCCCTTCCATATAGCCATGCATACTGGCCAGCCCAGGGGAGATGGTGACAGAGACTACTTCTTGCCCACCTCCATGAAAATATGAGGGCTCAATAGTTTGCCTTTTGCTTCAGTTAGAGCCATAATCAAAGAAGCACTACCATGCAAAAGGGTTGGGGAAATTGTCATTAAGACAGCATGACTGATACATTTTTTATTTCTGACATGCATGAAATGAAAGGTATTTTGTGTGATTTTCTTCTGAGAGCCCTGGAAAGCAGTATTTTTCAAACAGGGAACTGGTGTTCTGTGTAACAGAAAGCAGCAAGGTTGTAACTGTTTTCAAAAGTTCTAATTAGTTCCAATATAACCTCATTTTCTGTAGTTATAGAAAAAAATGGTAACTTGTCCCTTATCTAATTGTCCTTTTGTATACCTCTGCATTGATTTCTTCCAGTTATAAACTCAAGACTGTGGGTGTCAAGACATTTTCTAAATGGGTCTTTTATTCTTTGAATTCACTGCCTGTCTCTTATCAGCATCTGATAGAAGGTTGAAAAAAAAAAAGTTAAACAAGGCCATTCTTTTCGCTTGTTAATTATTTAACATTTATGGCATTCAATTTGTACATCTTCCTTGAACAGTATCCTGTGGATGCCTGTTGTATTAATGATGTGCATTTCCCTTATAGGAAAACTTTCCTGTGATTTATATGATTCTATAAAACACACAATGCTGACAAGTAAATAGACTCTCCAGGCAAGGATTTGTTAATGGCTCCCAATTAGCTAAAAATCAGAAAAACCCCCAACAAATAATATTAAACATGGGAAAATAATTTGGATCAATCTTGCATGGATTAGAGGCTCTTATTCACGGTAGGTCTTGCATATGGTCATTTATGCTTTGCAATACTTTCATTAAGCCTGCACTTTGGAGCAATTATGAATGTAATAAAACTTCTGTTAAAACTCATTAAAATGTTGCTCATGAACCAAATTGCTAAGAAAATCAGTTAACGCAGAATACAACAGATTCGTATTAAATTAGATAATTCAGCTCAATATAAAATTAACCGAAAGAAATTGATAAAAATAAAGCTTCCATTCTTCTTCTGGTGTTTCAAAAAGTCCACCCTCTCATTCAGTTTTAACCCCCTATGAACAGTTTACTTAAACACTTTAGTCCTGACTTACAGTAGTAATAGCAGTAACCCACCATTCTACTTTTTCTGTTGCAAGTCTGAAGGCTTGTTAATGTCATCTGAAAAGGTGAAATCTGAAAAAGTCATCAGTGACTAAAGAATGAAAAGAAATGCTATGTATTTGAAAACAGAGAGAACGAAAGTCGATTACAAGCTCTTCTATGCCTCTGCTTTTGATGTCACAGCAAGGCTGGCTGAGAGAGATTGTTGCACTTCACCTTAGCTTTTGTATGGATTTCTGTAAAAAACCACTATTGAGCAAGCAAAATATAACTGCCTACATGACTGAACACAGATTGATGTGTCTGTGCATGAAGCATATTGAAGACATGCACATCAGGACAAACATGACTTTGTTTAGGCATTGTCCAGATGCTCATGGAGAGAACATTGCTAAAAAAATCCCCAATGTATTTTGATCTTTGCAAAGGGTAATGCCTCTATGAGGAATAAAATCTCTTGATTAGGATGGTCAGCCACTACCTGAGTGGTGATGAGAGTATCTGTTTTAATGGTATCTCCACAGCATTAGACAGAACTCCCCAAAATATTGCTCTGCTGAATTCCTACATCCAACAGGCCTGAAGTCATGTGCGTTCATTTCATCACAAACTGCTTCCATTGCCATTAATTATTTTAAAGTATCTGCCACCAGCTCCTAATGAGCTTAACTATGCCCAAAATACTGCTCTGCATGATGATTTCTATTGAGTATTTACAAGAGTCCTGCCAACGTACAGGTTGGTTAGCTCTGGAGTAGGAACACTCTGGGATGGCAGTTTCTTTCCCTGGTATATGAATCAATGCAATGGACAGAAACTGGTTGTCACACAGACATGAGCTGCCAAGGGCATTTCTTATTACTGCTTGTAAGAGCTGAAGGCTTCCGTAACAGTTACTCACTTAGTGAAGAGAGTGGCTAAAGGTTCAGTCCACCACCCTGTCTCAAGTTGGTGCAGTATTTAAATTGTTTGTTGTGACATCAGTGAGATAATTTACTGTTTTTATGTGCAGGCATAGCCCGCATACACAGCTACTTAACTATTATAACTATAGGACAAACTTGAATCTCATTCTTACATCCCATTTATAACTCACATTCTACATCTCTTTTCTCACCAAGAGAGATGGCCAGGAGTATTTTAAATGAATAAGTTTCACTGAAAAATGACAACTTTCCTGAAGTGTTTACAAACCCTAGAAATGTAAGAAATTGTTTCTTCTGCTTTGTTCTTACTGGATTTGTCTTAAATGCTCATCTAGGACTAGTGAAATTTTGTCGGAAAGAGAGAAAGTGTCTTCAGGAGAAACTGGAATGGATCCATAATGAATTATTGTAAGGCTTGTATTCACACTTTATTTTGGCCACAATTATAAGATAAGTAAATTCTGGAACTGATCCAGGCTAAGTATACAGTCAGTAATAGGCCATTAAGATTTGGTTTATTTGTGCTTTAGATAAAGGGACTGGACCTTCAAACTAAATCAGAAGGCTTTAGCTTCAGAGAAATTCCAGTTATGTGCACATAAGCAGATGTTTAAATCTAAAGTCAATATTTAAGGAACTGGCCTCTGTTCCTAATAGGACCAGACTTGTTCCTTGGTTGTTTCACTTGCAGGGATATTATCCAGAACTCACTTTTGCACTTTTTATGTAAAGCTGGTTTCATTTCCTTGTTGTCTGGCACACTAGGGGTAAATGCACTATAACCTGGCAGGGCTTAGGGTCTGCAGGTGCAAATGGACATGCAAGAACATAGCAAGAACTTCAACAGACCATTCTCTGTGATGAGACTGCTTCTCAGTAAAGGGCCATTTTGCTGCTAGTCCTTTCTGAACACCCTAAATTACTAGGCACTTGGTAAAAGCCATGTCCACAGATTTTCTATATAACTTAGAAATTTTAGTCAGACTATAAAAATTAGAGTTGCAAAATTAGGCTGTAATTACACAAACTGCAATGTAGAGCCTTCATTTTTTGGTGTCTTCACTGTTTTTGTTTTCATCAGGTTATCCACTGAGATTTCTAAAATATTCCATGTTCTTCATCACTCTAGAAGTAGAAATAACATGTGAAGATTTGAAAAGGTCATTCCAAAAATGGATATTAATCTGTGTTTGGGTAGGTTTTTTTAAATTTAATTCTGACATGCATGACCTGAAGACACTTTAATATCAAAGTAAACTCTGCTACAACAAAAGAGCTTATGCTCAGTATGGGGATTCACTGATTTTGTTTGAGTCGTGGTATCCAGATAATATTTCTGTTCTTTTTCTTGGCACTCTAGGTCTCTATTTTGAATATGGACTTTGTGTCGTTCACCTTCTATAATTTTTTTCTGCTACATTAAAAGCAAAACTGGTTTTCATGCTTCATTTTTCCAAACAATTGCTCCTGCAGGCATTAACTCTAGTAGAACAGTACTAAGACAGCCAAAATACTCTGGATAATTCATGCATGGACTGAGACAGACCTAGCACATTGTGCTGCATGCAACAATCCTTATATTACAGAGCAAAATGAAGGCCTGTGTGAAGCTACTAAATGTGGGCTTCTTTCATGAAGCCTGATTGCATTATTCTTTGTGTTGCAGGATTCAAATTGAATGAGAAAGGCAGGGTTTATATAAACTATTGGTCAATGCAACTGACATAAGAAGCTTGTATGTGTGGTTCCTCTGGAAAATTAAGGCTCTCTGCACGTGCATGGACAAATTGTCCCATGCACATCCCTTTCTCTGAATCCAAGCATCTCGGGGACACTGCAACATGGTGCAGTAGTCATCCCTGGAGATCACACCACTTGCTCCTGGTTACATTCACAGACAGGTTCATGCACTCTGAGGTGATCAAAGGTGACTGAATGTGGCAGCTCTATCTATTCTTTCCACAATGGTGGCTAGAACCTTCTCTTTTAGTCGGTAGGGAGAGGCTTGCTTTGTTAGTGTCCAATTCCTTCACCATATTTTAGAGGTCTATCACAGAAAACAGGCAGCTCTCTTGAGCTAGATGTCCAACAGAGATGACATCTTAGAAGCCCTTAGGTGCTTAAATGGACCTCACATATGATGAAAATCTCTTTCTTGAAGTGGCTAAAGTAATTGTAAAACTACGAACTATCAAAATTAAAGACTAATATTTACATTGTAGAAACACAGAATTCTGATTTTTACCTAAGCATCTAAACCAGACAAGTCCCTCAAAGTTTAAAAAACCCCCTTAAACTATATTAGCAAGCATTTTTTTTCACTCTTTTGAAGCACCTCTGCACATGTTACAAAATGACAACTCAAGCAGTGCACTGTGTTATAAACAGCCCTGCCCTACATACAGCAGCTCACTTCCATTCGGGAAGGAACAAAACTTTATATTCCCTACATTAAAGCCTGTGTTGATTTACAGCCCTCTTTGATCAGATGATCAAAACCCACTTTAACGCTGCTCATGGAACAACCTCACTCCTCTCACATGTATCATTCATAGCTGGCACAGATATTCAGCACCCCAGTGCTTCCCAGAGCTGTGATGCAGCCTTTGGCATCAAGGATAATAGTCTGCTGTCTGAAGAAAATAATAATAAAGACAAAACAAGTTTTCTTGGGACTAATTGTGACAGCCTGGCCTGAGCACAAAGATCATGGTTTTTCCTCAGGGTGCCTGAATTCAGGCTTAAGTAGAGATTTCAGGTGCTGGTCCCCAGGGTAGTATGAAACATTAAATATTTAAAAATTGTAATTATAATTGTAGAATACTAGAAGATAATAATACATAGAGTAGAATTATAAAGAAGAACTGTATGGAATTATAATGAGAAAATAAACAAGAATAAAAGGGTATTTAATAAGCATAATGAAACAATAACAGACATAATATTTATTGTAAACTGATTACCAGAGATGCTTCAAAATTTTAGATATCTATTTTAAGTTGTTGCCTTTCACCTCACCATTTAGGGTGCTTTATTTAAATGTTGCGTTAAAATCACAAAACATGCTAAAATGTAGGTACTATAAGCATGTAAACATTATAAGCAATACAAATTAAAAAACAAACCAAAACAACAACAAACCAAAACCAACAAATCTTCCCCCCCCAAAAAAACCCAACCCAACCAACCAAACAAAACCCTCCAAAACCAAAACCAGTATTTCCAGAGGCCTGATCTCACTGATGAATTGTAATAGGTACCTAAATTGTGGGTGAATAAATAAGTAAAGAAATGGTTATGGGCTAAAGGTGTGATGAAGGAATTCTGTGCCCATCTGGCCACATTGGCTGTTTCACTGAAGTCACCAGCAGAGGTGCAGAACATCAGGGATTGGCTGTAAGGACGTATATGTATGTACTTTGTTTGCTATGTCACAATCTCTGCTTTAGTGGTGTCACCAAGGATGTCCCCTGTCACTGATCATATATGCAGGGCATCCCCATGGTCACTGCCAAGAGTTCAGTGACCCTTGAGGTATTTTAGCTGACTCTCCTCATAACTGGCCTGGAGGCACACAAATGGCTCCTTGCACCCAGAGTGATGATCTCCCCTGTTCCCAGCTGTGACTGTTCTTTGTGTGAAACATCTTGTTACTGAAAAAGAGGATCTTAATGGAAATGTCTGGATTGCAAACTTTCTGCTGGAGTGTACACACAGAGCAGACTGGGTAGAAATTATTTACAAACTACAGATGGAAAATAAGCATTTTAATTAATGCTAACTTTTGTGTACTTGGAGGACCCTCATGCTGTAGATGTGAGTCTATCCCATTTGGTCATGCAGAAGCTAATTCTGATGAATTCAGTAATTTTGCCAAATAGAATTCATAGCTGCCTCTCTTTACCCTCGTACTTTCTTGCAATTACTGTTGTTTGACAGCTGTTGTTCTCATGCAAATGTGACAACGTGGTGCATGAGTGTCTGTGAGGTGATAATAGCTGTGCAGATCACGCTTAAACAATGCTAATAAGAGCAGATGATACCATCATATTTCTGGACTGCAATCTGATTTAAAGTATTTGCCTACTGAAATTTGATTTCAGCATCATAAACTATTTTCTTACTAAAGTATATCACTGTTTCTAAGCTACAGGTAGAACACAATTAAGGCTGCTCATTTGCAAATCAACTTATTATTTCAAGAGATAATAGAATATTACCACTAGAAATTATTTACAGTAAATAAGAGCATTAATTTTTCAACAACATAGTGCTGTGTTCCATGGAATCATTCAGTCATTTAGGTTGGAAAAGACCTCTAGCATCATTTAGTCCAGCCATTAACCCAGCATTGCCAGGTCCACCACTAAACCATATCCCTAAGCACCATAGTTGTCCCTTTAGAATGCTTCCAGGGACTGTGATTCTACCACTTTCCTGGGCACCCTGTTTCAATACTTGAAAACCCTTCCCTAATGTCCAATCGAAACCTCCCAGGGTACAACTTGAGGCCATTTCTTCTCATTCTCTTGCTTGTTACCTAGAAGAAGAGGCTGACCCCCACCTGGCTACAACCTCCTTTCATGTAGCTTAGAGAGTGATAAGGTCCTGCTTGAGCCTATTTTTCTCCAGGCTAAACACTCCTAGCTCCTCAGCTACTCCTCATACCACTCATGCTCCAGACCCTTCCCCAGTTTGACCAGGTGTGTCCATGCACAGACACACACACACATACGAAGTTTGCTTTCTTATGTGCAGCACTTCTCTAAAGTGTAGACTGAGAGAGTGTCTTGGCTCTGCATTGCATAAGCAGCCAGGCACCCCTTCCCCAATCAGCTACTGAATAACCTGTCTGTGTTAACAAAGTCCTGACTTCCCTTGTCACCCTGTGACTCTTGCTTCTCTTGCTGAGATGAACTGGTGTTTTCAACTAGGTGAACCAACATAGCTGGCACAGAATTAGCAATTCTTAGTATTTCGGAGTGTTCAACAACACTCTGTGGGGTAATTAGTTTTAGAAATGCCAGTTCAGCACAGCCAGTGACAAGAAGAAAAAGAGATGCAGATTTTCCCAGCAGGGACAGCTGGGGCTGCTGATTAAGGACGGATGAATCTGTTTGGGAAAACAAATCTGCCTAAGCCACAATTCTGCAAAACTTCTATATTAATTCCTGTGTTTTTCAAAATGTTTATCTCCCTTCCAGGCAGAGGCCTGGGATTTTTTTGCTTGTTTGTCTTGTAATATTCCTTTGCTGTTGCCACCATTCAGTTTTCTTCCAAGAACTATGGTCTGGTGACTGAAAAATGTTAAATTATTTGTCTGGTCACATCCATGCAGATTCTCTAATAATGCTGTTCTCTGATAGCATCTTTGGCAATCCCATTCAGCATCTCTCATGAGCAGCAGTAAATGTCATGGCACAGAGAATAATGGTATGCAGTGAACCAGCAGGGAGATTTGGAAACTGCCAACAGCCTACATTGTTTTCCATTGCATATCTTTATCAAGGATCCTATTAGTGCCTTTTATCTTAGAAAAAATACAGTTGTATATTTGGATTCTGAAACCAGAAGACTGCCCAGATGACTGGGAGGGGAAAAAAGAGCTACAACCAACCCCCCTCAAACTCAGTAGGTGTTAGGGACAACTATCTTGGTACAGCTCATAGAGGTAATTGCTTCTTGGATCACACAGAAAGAGCCAATGCCTATTCCTGAAATTCTGGGGATGCCTTGCTCACCATCATGTTCAATACTTGGAAATTCATGTGCCGTCCATAATGCAGAATTCTCACTAGTGTGGGACAGATATGTTAATGTATATATTGATTTCTGGTAATACTCCCCACTAGCCTCACAACTTATGCAGCACTTTTGTATCACAGCAGATCTAAAAGATGGTTACAGAACAGAATGAAAACAGTGAGTCCAAGCCAAGCAAGACAAAATACTACTTCATTACCTGAATGGATTTGTTTGGAAGAAATATCTCACTTTGTTACATTTGTAGTGTTGCCATTAAACAAGGACAGTAAATCGCTTTTATAGTATTGCCTCTGATTTGGGAGTGCCTAATAACCAGTTATCATGATGAAATAATTTTAGGCAATGAGCTTCTCTGTCATCTGAGTTTTCCCATCAACTTTGGCAGATAAGGATGGATTGCTCAGAGGCCATAAATTTTTTTTTGGTTTTTTTTTTAGGCATTATGTAGTCGGGACAGATTGCATGCAGTGGTGAAAGGGATTCTGGAGGGCTCACTAGAAGCTAGTGCCTTTGGAAATTATAATTAGCTGATGCAAAGCAAAGACACCTCCTTAATGTGCAGGATTATGCTGAATCAGAGCCCTGAGTGAAGGAAGCACTTCAAATGCCCACTTCATGTAAAATCAGAATTCTGTATGTGGGAAGGATAGTGACCACCTCCTGACACAGCATTTCCCACAAAAACAGGAGATCTCTTTGCTGGTTATATAACCATCTGTTATATGGAAGTTAAAAGGAAAGAAACTAGATTAACCCAGTCAAAACCAGAGTCAGAGCCTAGCCAATCACACTAAGTTTGTCAGGATGTACAGGTGACACTCCCCTCTGTGCCTCCAGGTTATCAGTGACTTACATTAACACCTTTCTTCCCAACCCTTGTTATGCCTCCTATTTCCCAATGAATTTCCTACATGGCAAGTATCATTGTCCACCTGCCTCCATGCTGATAGAGGCAAAGCCACTGCTGGTTTCTGTAATAACTAAACCCTGTGGCAGAAGTCTTGCCTGGATGAATTCATATATAAATATAGAGCAAGAAACAGGCTCTTCTTGCAGACTGGAGCCAAAATGAACCTGACTCAACTAGATATTACAAAGAGACAGAGTTAATAACATTTTATTTCCAATATTAAAAAAAAAAAAAAGGTATGTTCTAAATCCAAAGCAAACCAAAACAAAACCCAAACAAACAACTGGAAATGCTGCAGAAAATGAAGTCAGGCCTGCAGGACCTGGATGGAGAGAAGAATGAGAACTTGTCACTAGGGGGCAAGGTGGTACCAGATAAGGGGATGGATGCTCCCCTGGGAGACAGTGAAATATGGGGACAAGAACATGCCACTGTAGGGAAGAGAGACTTAAAAATAACAAGGCAGCCTGGTGAAGCACAGCAGAATGACAAATTGGGTTTTGCTGTCCTTAGTCATCAAATTGACCTTCTGGCTCAGCCAAAAAAAAGAGAAGAGTTGAAGAGGAGCATGTAGCTGCTGTGACTTGATAAACAATGCCAACCATAAAAGTCAAACCCAAGCTTTTTCTGAATGAAGGAGATGTGATGGGACCATATCCATAATCAAGGTGCAGAAGGGGGCGCGGGGGATGGGAGGGAAATAAATATAATATACTCTCTGTCTGGGTTTCAAACAAACCTCTGGAATTGTTGTACCTATAGCTTGAATCAGAAATGCTGTTAGCATCTCACGAAACAACTCTAAAAGCTCCCAGTCTATAAATTTTGACTTGATTCAAACCTCTGTCACTTAAATACACAGTGAAAAGTTACCCCTTAAATTACTCCATGTCTGCTGAAGAGTGACAGAAAGAAGGGGAGAAAATGCATTTCTGTAACTGCGAACATAAGTTTGGTAATTGAAGCCAACATTAAACTCCTGAATTGGTGAAATAACACTGTTTTAAAACCTCTACAAATAAGCTTTCAAATTTGGACCCCATATGTGACCAACTTTGATAAGAGAACAAAGGTAAGCAGATTAGATGAAAGATGAATCTTGGACAACAGACTGCTGAGAGTTAGGTTTAAAACAGCATTTAAAACCTTCCATACAGGGACTGTTATTTTTAATCCATCTAGAATGTGCACACATTGGCCTAAGCTGCTTAGTACACACAGATGGATCCTTGGCCCTGCAGCAAAATAACCAAAATGATCTGGTGTCTCCACACAGAGCAGATTGGCTGGATCTACAGCACAAAGCATCTTTCTTCTCTGGGGCCCTGGAGGCCTTAAGACAAAATAGTTAATTGGTGCCTGAAGTTGTTTATGAAACACTATGAGGATTATGTTTCAGCCTGCCAGAAGTGTGCTGTTGCATATTTGTGTGGTACAGTTGTGTCCATCTGTGTGTCCATGTGCTGTGGATGTAAAGAGCAGCTCCATTTCACCCTCTCTTCTCCCAGACCCTCCCCAGCCCTGCTCCCAGCTGCACCACACAGGAGCTGCCGCTGGTGCATATTTTTGTGCTTTCGCTGAGCTGATTTAATTTGCTAGGTTTGCAGAATACACACACGTGTTTTGGAGTGTAAATTTTCTGTCAGTTCAGTGAAAAAATCCCCATGACAGAGACTGCTGGGCACTAGCTCTGGCATAAGCACACCAGCAGCATCTGACAGAAGCAGGATAAACCCTTCTCTGTCATGGGGAGACATTGCACAGTCTCAGATGTATCACTGAATTGTGCTCTTATTCCACTTTTTATTACTAAATCATCAATGTGTAATCTATGTGCACTGAGAAGATCTCAACAATCAGACCTGTCCAGTCATAAAAACTAATTACAGGTTTTGATATTCAGAATTTGAAAAAAACTGTCAATATTTTTAGGGTATTCCTACTTTCTTCTCATCCCAAGTAATAATAATCTTTATTAGTTGAAGTCTGGTAAAGGAAAATCTGCAGCAAAGATCCTGGAGAGATTTTTAAGCTCCTTCTTTCCCAGTGAAAGTTATGGATTTAGACAGATGTGCATAGTAAAACTAAATGCAAAATAGTTGAACACTGTTAGAAGTAGGATCTAAAACAAGAATGAGGTGTTCTGTAACAAAAGCAATAATTGGGACTGTAGTGAATAACTAATTGCTGGTTCTGAAATGAGCTTTATTCTCTTGTTTACTACACTGTAAACCAAGAATAATTCCACTGTATTTTACTGTGCTAGTCATACAACTGAATCAGAATTTGAGCTTCTGCTTTATTGCTGCATATGAAGAGCAATGAGTTGAAACAGAAATGTGAATCTTCCTGAATGAACAGAATTGTTTCATTTGAGAGGCCATTCTGAAACCAATAAAACTGTGGTTGGAACTAATTTTCTCCGTATGCTACATGGGATAAAATTGCCCTTACTGGTGTGCATGTATTTACAGTCTTTGGCACAATGGGATTAAATGGTGTTCTGGGATCCAGGTCATGTTAATTTCCTAATCTAAATAGAATCCATCATAGAATCATAGAATGCCAGGTTGGAAGGGAATATGAAGGATTATCTGGTCCAACCTTCCTTGGCAAAATCAAAAATACAAGTCTAGACAAGATGGCCCAACACTCTGTCCAACTAAATCTTCAGAGTTTCCAACATTGGGGAATACACCTCCTATCCAGGCAGATTATTCCAATGGCTGATTTTTCTCACTGTGAAAAATGTTCCCCTAGTGGAAACCAGAATCTCCCCAGGAGTAACTTGCACCTCTTATCTTTTCCATGGCACTCCTTGTGAAAGGAAATCTTTGTAGCCAGCCTTTAAATACTGGACTGTGGTGACAAGGTCTCCCCTAAGTCTTGCTTTCTCAAGGCTGAACAAAGCAGTTCTCTCAGTCTTTCCTCACATGGCAGACTTTTCAGTCCTTGGATCATCATTTTAGCTCTATTCTGGACCCTTTCCAGCCTGTTCACACATTTCTTTTTTTATAGATGGGACAAAAATTGATTGTCAGGTGTGGTCTGGCAAGCACTGAGCAGTGAGGTGCAATGATTTCTTTATCTCTGCTGCTGAAGATGCAACCCAGGGTCCTGTTTGCTTCCTTTGTTGTAGCAGCACCCTCTTTACTCATATTGAGCTCTTATCTACCAGAAGCTCCTGATCCCTCTCCACAGAGTTCCTCCCCAGTCAAGTGCATATCCCAGCCTTGCTGCATTCCTGGATTATGTTTTACCAGATGCAAGATTTTACACTTGTTGAACTTCTTAAGTTTCTCATTAGTCCTCTCTTCTAGCCTATCCAGGTTTTCTTGCAGGGTAACTGTCCCTTCTGAGTCCTCCTTTCTTCACAGCTATAATTACATCTGTAATTATAATGTGGTGCTGGGGCTATATTTTTTAGTTGGACAAAACTGAAACAATGTTTTATCATAATTTTCAAACTGTTAAAAGATATCATGAGGCAGGGTAAGTCACCAAGATTATCTCAGTCACATTGTTTAGGACCAAAATTCTGCCTGAGCAATTTCCTGTCCTTGATAGCAGCAGAGAGCCAAGAGAAGGTTGCAAACTGGGCAAATATAAATTCTACTTACTCCTCTTACTCTCCCAGACATTAAACTTTTACAGGAATGATGTGAACCAGAAATGATTTTTATGTATTTAAGTAACACCCAATTGATTTCATTCCTATGTGCTTGTCTGTTCATCCTTTGAATCCATGCAGGCTTTTCTTGCAGATGTATCTTCTGACAAGGAATTTCACAACTTCCCTCTGTGCTATATGGAAAACCACCTTATTTTGTTTGCTTTTAACTTGTCTGTCACCTGACGTCGCCTATTTAATGGACTAGAATAGAGAATAAGTCATCAACCCTATTGATCTTCATATAAGTTTTTTATGCACCCACAGATTATAACCCCCACAATTGCCTATTCTCCCTTGCTGAAGAGTTTAGTTAGGACTTTGCTTTATGGAAGCATGACTATAACTGTTCCAGGAAAAATCCATATGTAGACATTAATTTCTGACTGTATAAATTGATCTTGTGTTTTTTGCATTTTAACCTAAAACATAAGGAAAAAATGCACAAGATTTTTGTGATTTCGAATATATTCCAAATCAGTCCTAGGAAGAGACCATCATGTGTCTCCATCCTTCTCACCTGGGAAGAATGTAATTTTTGCTCTTTTAATAGAGCAAGAAGATGTGTCCTTGCGCTGAGCACCTTCTCAAGGGTTTGGCAGCTTTTTAATTCATGCATTATTCACTCCTAGCTCTAGTAATCACACAAAGTAACATTTAATTAATGTGAAGTTAAAAAGCTGATAAGACGCTGAGAAACAATGTCTGGACACAGATGTATTGGGTTTCATTGTACTGTGCTACCCCAAGCAAATGCTCCCAGCAATGTGATATCTGCTTACTGCAAAATAAGTGACTGAACTGGAGTTTAGTTTTTATTTTCTTTACATTTAGAAATCCAAACTGAAAAACCTGAGTGAACTCAACCCCAGCATTGTACAAAGACTGTAACAGACATGGAGTGCATTAAAAAAATATTATCAGAATGCAAGCTTTTGCTTTCTTCATGTTGGTTATGAAGAGGAAGTCCAGTGTGAATATTTCCCAACAGATATCCCTTCTCTCTTTGCTGGAGTCAGTGTTAGTAAGCCACAAAATCAGGATTAATTTGAATTTGCAGGTGGTGCAGAGTGTTGACAATGGGATTTGAATTGCAGTTGGCTGTCAAAATGGCACATTGGTTATACAAACACAAGTGAACCCAGCATCAGTCAGTGTGAGGCTGTTTGCTAATGGTGCTGAAGTGATGATGGCTTGCAAAAGGCCTTATGTTTTTAATACTTACATGTACTAAAAGGTACATTTCCATTAAAGGTATAGAGTTGGCAAAAGTAAACACTTAAAATTTTTTAATAAAAAAATACTTATTTAGGGTTGTCTATGCAGCATCCTGATGTTAAATTCTTTAATGCTATCATCACATAACATTTTTCAGAGGGCTTTTAATTGATAGATTCACTGCAATAGGAAAAGATTTATATTTTCTTAATTTCAATTATCATTTGCAAAGTCTGCAACAGCATTCCTAATAGAATGTCAAAGACCATTTATTTTAAGTGGAAAATGATATATGAAGCAGTTTACATGAAAGTACTTCACTTGAACATGAAAAAGTATTGTCATGAGGTATTTTTTTACATTTTAGAAAGTAATTTAATTCTTCAATATGTCTCCTTTCTTCAGCCCACTACTGCACTGTAAGAAGCTGAAAGTAATTTTAGCACTCTATATGCAACTTCTTTTAAATTATGTTATTTTTATCACTTCCTAGGGCCTTTTTCATTATTCAAGAATAAATAGATAGTGAAAGAAGGGAGCTGGAGTGGTAGTGGAAATGAAAAGATGGGTTCTGTTTCATGCACTTTATCTACACAAACTGTGATTAAGTAAAGTAACCTAACTCGTAACAAAAATCCATTATAAGGATTGTGCTTATCTTTAGGTGCTGGCAGTATATAAGCAATCTTAAGACCAGGTGTATGCTAAGAAGACTGTCATGAATAGAGATAGCTTTTAAGAATGCTGTTTCCAAACTGGGGTCACAGAATGGATGACTGCTGGTGATGACAGGGTATCTGAAACGTAACACAGAAAAAAGGAATTTGACTAAAAAAATACTCCAATATACAAGTCTGTCACCTGTGTAAAAATGTGTATTTATTCTTTGGATGAAGCTAAGCACAAATTGTAAGTGCTGAGTCTAGTGCAAGGATCACTGCATTAAGTTTCTCTGTACTCCCTGACAACTTTGTGAACAGGAAAATCCAGTGGTGTGGAAAGGCACACAATAACCATAAAATGGAATGGATATGGAAAATAAGAGACCTGTTCTAGCAGCTATGGTTTGTGGAAAGAGAAACCAGAAGCAGCTGTCTAACCTTTTGGTCTTGTTAAAGACATATGAAAAACAATTCCTATTTCAACAAGAGTTTTTTAAGGTAAAGCGTCCCTCAAGGAGGGCAAAGAAGAAAAGAAAATTTCCTGAATCCATGGAGAAGTTGGACCAGTCAAGAAGAGAACATTGTCAAACAGAAGCTTGCTAATTGTCCTATAATTTTTCAACTTTTAATGTGCTATTTTAGCATTTTCCTTAATAGAGTAAACCAAATTCACAGTCTTCCTTTAATCTTGTTTGATTTGTAGAGAAATCTGGCTTAGTAAAACACTCCATTCCTTTGGACATATGGACTCTTTTAATAGCAGGAAACAGCATGATCAAAGGAGGTCTACAAACTTTTCACACTTTGTATGGTATAAACCATAAACTCATTTTTACAAATACTGTCTTGAATTAATGAACATTTATATTAATCTCCTTCTGACCATGGCAAGCAGCAACAGATAATCCTCACTAGCTTGTTGCTTTTGCCTGTTTCTTGCTTTTGGGACGTGTGTTCATTCTTACTTCTTTAAAATAAAGTTGCATCTTCCTTTTCATGTGTTTTACAAGGTTTGACCTCCTTGACCCCTTGCATGAATTTCAGAGGACTCTTTCCATTAGTTGAGTCTGTTGGGGCTTCCATTTTGACAGTCATTCCTAAAAAAACCCAAATAATTTTGTGGTCCTGAAATTAACAGCACATTATCTCCAGTACAATAATGACAGCAGCACGACAACCTGCAAATTAATGGTAAAATAGATTATCACCCTTTCACACTCATTTTGGAGATATTTTGCAACATTACTTCTTTGTACAATATAAAGTCTGGAATGTGTTAAATAGCAGCATAATTTATTGCTGTTTTCCACAGACAGGATATTTTATTGAGGTTCACAAGCCTTCTACATCTCGTCAAACATATGAGGAACACTTGATAAACCATTTTAAAAAGGTGCTACAGATACAATCAGCCATTAGTAGAAACAAAAATGCTGATTCTGACCATGTTTGTTAAACACAGATGTTGATGACTTTCCTATATAATCTTTGCAAGTTTTCTTTTGCAGGCTAGTTTGTGCATCTTTTAGAAGAGGTATTCTCCCATGTTTTGTTTTATTCAATTATTTTAGTATAAGGATCTTAGTACTAGTTGTACTTCTCTGTCTTACTCTAGTGCTCAGAGGTTTCCATCAGAGATGGACTTTACGATACAATAAATGCTGTGCACAATTTACTATGGGCTGTTAAAAGCTTATTTGCTAAGGAGCTCATGATGTAGAGGTGAACAAATGTCATGAGGCTCTTGTAGTCTCCTACACCATCAGAATTTATTTAACTATGATTGTCTGGGAAGCAGTGTCCTTCCTCCAACACAAAATAAAACATTTTTTGTTTTCTTTTTTTCTATCACATGGGATGAGCAAACAATAACAAATTATTTTCACGTCTTTGCCTCTTTTCATAAGGAAATGGAATCTGTGATCAAGGAACAGTTCATTCTTGTCTTCTTGAATTGTTTTACAAATCCTGTAATTCAGTTTTGGTAGAATTAGACACTAGTCATCAGCAAATGGTCAACACTTGTCAAACAATGTTATAATATCATTAGGATGTAAGTAAAGAGTTGAAATTCTTCCATTAATTTTTTTTCTCTGGATTTAATCTCAAAATGAAATTCCAGGATTACATCTGGGTATTCTTTTGCCTTTAGATAGGACACAGAAGAAAGACTGAAGGTTCCCATCACTGAGTTATCATGGAATCATAGAATGATTTGAGTTGGGAGGGACTTTAAAGACTGTCTTGTTCCAACCCCCACTTCCATGGGCAGGGACACTTTCCAGCAGACCAGGTTGCTCAAAGCTCTATCCAGTCTGACCCTGAGCACGGCCAGGGATGGGGAGACCCCAGCCTCTCTGGACAACCTGTTCCAGTGCCTCACAACCATCACAGGAAATAATTTCTTCCTAGTATTCAAACTATATCTACCCTATCTCTGTTAAAAGTCGTTCCCCCGTGTGGTGTCGCTCCACATCCTTGTCAAAAAGTCCCAGTCCAGCCCTCTTTAGTAACTTTAGACACTGAAAGGTACTATAAGATCTCCCTGAAACTTGTGCATCTCCAACATGTTGAGTTTTTGTTCTTTGGTAATTTTCTGAATGTGTTGGAGCTATCACATTATAACACCTTAAATTTTCAAATTTGATCTGCGTTTTGGTTGGTGTTGATGATGGCCCCAAATGACACACTGCAACATGAGAGCTGAGTGAGGATACTGAAGAGTGGTGGCAGTCTGAGTATCTGTCACATCACACCAAAACTAAAGCTCTTCAAAAAATAGTAGCAACAAATTTAAGAGAAGAAAAAGCCAGTCATATTGCACAGGTTGTAATTTCTTCTATCCTCAATTAAGCCATAGACAATTACTTTACACTAAAAATTGTGAAGCTGTGACCATAGCTGGATGACTCATCAGCAACATTTCCAAGGCATACATCTTTCTGAACAATACCAGAAATAAACCTGTCAGTATTGTATTCACACACTTGTTCACAGTAAAATACCAGATTAACCAGATACCACTAATTAGTGCATTGTGGATCTTGTATGAGCTGAACAGGCAGTGCTTTACAAGACTTGGAAACTGCTTCTTCTTCTGCAAAAATTTCTCGGTTACTTCAAAAATTAAAACCCTTATATGGATTCTATGAAGCATATTTATTACTGTTGTTAATTGGATTGCGTGAATCAGAGGAGGCAAGGTGCTGTCTGAGTTGAACCTGACTTCTTTGGGTACAGTGAGATTTATGTTCCAAGGGAAATTGTATAAATTCAGACACATCTGTCTGATATTTATAATGCTAACATTGTGCTGTGATTATTTTTTCTGCTTTACTTTGTGATTCAATTGCTTTTATAAATTCACTCAAGTGCTCTCTTAGAGGATAAGTTCAAGGAAGTCTGGAATATTTTAGGATCTCTTGTGTCTCCTCTGCCAGTTAAATCTGGCCTGATCATGATGATTAACTCCGTAGCTCAAATGGAGGTCTGCTAATGAGCAGAAATGTGGCAACCCTATCTGTGAGGTCAGGAAAGAGCAAGAAGGGGCACGAACGCTTTCAAGGATCTGCACACCAGGGGATGAGATGATGATCATTTCCAGTCTAGAGCCAGCGTCAGGTGTGGTCAAGTTGCTGTGACACATGAACATTTTGTATCTTGGTGCCTGCCTCTGTGTGTCACCAGCATCCATGAGTGAACTCATCCTCTGGAGAACCCCTGGAGATCAAAGCAGTTTATTGTGGAGCTCCTGAGTTACTGAGGCACAAAGCAAGAGAAAACTTTGAAGCCATTCCTGAGAGCAGAGCACATTAGATTAAGGTCACTGATAGAACACTGAGGAACAGGCTCTTTCCTTCACCTGAGTTGAGAAGGATTAAACCAGGGTGCATAGGTTGAGTTCTGAAGGAGCTGGTGGGAGTTCACAAGAGTGGAACATTCTTTTGTAGGAAGGTTACTTTATTCTCAGTAAATTGTTCCCACTTTGGGCCTCACTTACAGGAAATGAAATAAGCAGGCAAAGCTCAGATATGGTTTTCTTTCAAATTCTCATTTTTGATACGAAGATAGAACAGAATTTTGTAACTGTTGGAACATCTGAGAATTTGCTTTAGTCGTGCACTTTTCTAGAATGCATTTTGTATTTAGATTCTCCCACTTCATAATTGCAGTGCAGATTTTTCATAAGTATGTAAAAATAAAGTGTTATTTTCATGTTCCCTTGAGTAACTTAAAAACTACGCTTTTGAAGTAACAGACTACTATAGTTATGCAATGTACATTCTGTATACAGGAAGCTCTAGGCATACAGTTTTAAAATACTCAATGACAGTAGTCATTGGGTTAGACTTTGTGATTTTTTTCCTTAGTAATGTACATTTTCCACTCTTGAATACTTCTGGTAAAGAATGTTAGAAAAAGTAAACATACTAATACATTCTTAGTTTCAATTTGTTTGTTCACTTGCTTGTTTATCCTTTTGGGCTTTTTAAATCTGAGACTTACATACAATATTTTGTAAATGTCTAAATGATTTTTTTATAATTTTCAGTGTTGTGATGACAAAAGTATGTTCATTTTTAGAGAAAAAAGCTCCTAGTTTTTGAGATTACAAGGACCTAAAATGAAATCTAAGTTTCATATTAATGAACTACTGACAGAAACAAAAACTATGAAGATTTTAAATCTAGCTTTTAATTTCAATACATTAAAGAATAACTATTAACTTAAAAACCTGAAGCACAAAAGTAATGATAAGCAGTAAATCCAATTGACAGTTCTTATCACATCCAGATTAGAAGCTCTGTCTATCTTTTACTTTGAAAGACTTTACTCTGTCGAGAAATGGACTCCAGAAATATATATCAACTTTCCCACAAAATCGGTAAATGTTTTACTGACAAAAAGTAAAGATTCTAAACTTTTTCCAGTGGCCAAATGATCTCAGCTGCTTCTCATCCTGTTGTCAAAGTCCTCATTGTATTTCATATTTCTCTATTTCAAGGAATAATATATTGAAAATGTAAATTTTCCAATATTGTATTCATAGGTTGGATTAATGGGTGCGGGATTGAGAGAGTGAGGACACATTCTTCACTAAATGAGATATATTTGTTTATAAATAAGGAGTAATGCAGGATGCAGATCAGTGGGGCCCACCACTGTTCTGGACTATGCTCATTACAGCATCAACCAAAGACAAGGATGGAGGTGAATGACACATTTTCACTCTATAAAGCAGAACATTTCTAAATTCACTATTTAGACTATCAAACTGTGTGGCATGTGGGTGAGATAGAAGATGAGACAGTGAAATTGCTGCAGAAGGTGGGGTTTTTGATAAGTTTCTGCTTGGTGGACTGCTCTACTTGTCAAGCTTGTCCTCAGTGCTTATAGGCCACTGTCATTTTTTGATCCCAAATATGTGCCCACATATAAGAAGTGGTCAGCTAAATGTAGCAATAATCCTTGGATAAATACAGCTTTGTTGTCTGGAGTGCTCCTCTAGGATAGGGCCAGAGGCTGTATAACTTTCTACATGTTAAAGCGGTTGCATTTGATTAGTCCAGTTATAATTTATAGACCTTTGTAGCCTGAAAGATACTAGTTACAGTTTAAGACCCCTTTATGTCCTGCCATATGCTGCTGCCTCTTTTGGGTGCCTCCCCCTCCACATTGTTGGATACTGCTGAAACCAGAGAGCTACAGAACTTTCTGTCACTCGACAAGAATATAAACAATTGGACACAAGATGGATAGGTTAATACAGCTGTCTATCTCACACCCCTAAGGAAAAGCATAGGCAAATCTTATGCATATAAAAGGTTAGAGTTAATTATTAAATCTTGCTCTGATTTGCACATTCAGGAAGAACATCAATAACTTCTCGCTATCATTTCCAGATCTGCTATCATTTCCAGATGCCTTTTTGTTCCTAGATATAAGGTGAGCAGGCAGGAGGTGGTACTAGTCAGATACCATCAGAACTGCTCAACTTTCTGCACAGCTACACAGGCTGATCAGGCAGAAGTGACCAAAGCAGCAAGATGTTGCCACCACTTCTTATTGTTTCAATAAGCATTGTAGCTATTGAGGTTGTTGTCGGATTTATTGGAAATGGATTTATTGCAACTGTTAATATCATTAACTGGATCAAAAGCAAAAAAATTTCTTCTGCTGATATGATCCTGATCTTTCTGAGCACATCAAGATTTATCTTGCAGGTGACAGTCCTGATGCACATCCACAGTCTCTACTTTGCAGACGTGTTTAAGTTGGCTTCAGTGTACAAGGACTTTGGTGCTGTGTGGATGTTTGTAAACCACAGCAGCTTGTGGTTCAGTACCTGGCTCTATGTACTGTACTGTGTAAAAATAATCAATGTCACCCACTGGCTGCTGCTGCAAATGAAGCGCAGAATAGCTGGGATGGTCCCATGGCTTCTTCTTGGATCACTGGTGGTCTCTTCTATGACTTCTCTTCCTTTACTGTGGATTACACCCAGCACTTACCTATGCAGCTCAACAGGGAACTGCAGAGAAAACAGCACAGCTCATATCACGGACTGGGATAGCTCATATCTCTACTTGCTGCTTCTTTACTTTGTAGGTTGCTTTTTCCCTCTTGTAATTTCTGTGCTGACCTCAGCTCTGTTAATTACTTCTCTGTGGAAACACAGAAAGATGATGCAATGTTATGCAGATACTTTTAGGGATACTTTGATAGATGTTCACCTAACTGCTATTAAATCCATTATTTCTTTCTTAATCCTGTATCTTTCCAGTTTTGTAGCTCAAATTCTTTTGATACTGTCGACATCTCAAAGTAAAGATGTTGTGAAAGTTGCAGTATCCTTAGTTGTAGCTGGGGCATATCCTTCCATGCACTCAATTATCCTGATCATAGTCAATTCAAAACTGAAATTGGCATTTAGGAATCTTTGCTTGCATTTTAAGTGCCATTTGGAAGATAAGCCTCCAGGCTTCAGGCTTGAGAGAAACACTTTCCAGTAAGAGACCTGAAATCAAGACTCACATGTATTGTTTCACTGTCCTTTTTTTTAACTGATAACTTTAATCTTTCAGAGATTTCTGTGACTAGTCCTCCTTAATATTTTGGAGTATCTGAAATAATGTATATTTTTCACTTTCTTGCAACCTGAGGGAAAATTAAGATTTGGAAACATACAGCAAATTAATATAATCAAATTACATTCTGAATGAGGTTTATTTATATTAGAATTCTGGTATGTCTGCAACAATGTAGTGGTTAAATACCTACTTAAAAATGGATACTTTTGTTTGAAATATATGCTATGCTTACTTGTTTGGTTTTCCTGAAAGTAGATTACCAAGCTGATGATTACAATGTAAAGTGATGTAGGTACATAGGACTAGCAGAAAATCTCACTCTTGTTGAGTTGACCATTCTGATCATACCTTTGCCTTTATTGTCATGATTTTCTATTGCTTTGTTTCTAAGGCTGTTTTCTTTTAATATTTTATGTTACTATGAAGTCTCACATGAGGTTGGTGAAATACGTTCAACAAGTCCTGTCATGTTTTATCAAATAATGTGTTTGATAAATCTGTTCTAAAGTTCCCAGCTCATCTCATGTGTTTTTATGCAGTATATTTCTCTGCAGGAATTTGGATAATACCAGATTATAAATTACTGTGGTGAGACTTTCAGTCCCACCTATAAAATAAAGAGCAGAGTGATTCACTTATTCTTGGAGTGTAGTGGCCTCAGTTTTTGAAACACCAGAGTAATAAGTTTATAAAATGCTTTGAAAAAAAAATCACTATTTAACAGTACCAGATAAAGAGTGAATATAATGGTTTTAGTTGGTACCTTAAAATAGTTTTGGGAATGAACCAAATGTTCAAATAGGAGATACAAGAGGATTCTGTGTGATATGAAATTATACGATATGCATGTCTAAACTGTGGGTACAGACTGCAGAGCAGGAGGGAGGGTCATTAATCTCACAAACACAGCGTTTGGAGGCACAATACATTGCCCTGTAAAACTAAGGCTTCCATAATGTCTAGTGCTGTGGTGCTGATTCAAGAGCGACACAGAAAGTCCCTCGAGGGAAGCAGGTGGGAGCATCACGCTCATGCCACAGCAGCACTCTGCTCTGTTTCACAGCTGCATGCCCTGCCAGCATGGACCAAGGTTGGAGCAGTTACACAGCGACAGCTCTTCCAGATGGCAACATCAGGAAAAGAAAGTGTCCTTTAAGAAATGAGTTTGCTGGAGACTGTTTTATTGCGGGGCGGTTGGTAGTGGTATTTGGTTTTTTGAATCTGATAATTTCCCCAGTGAGCTTATTTCTCTTAAGGTATTTCCAAACCTGTCTCTAAAGATAGTCTGAAGTAAAGGGATCAGAGCCAAGGATGATTATAATGGCCCTTGCTCAGTTTCTTCACTGCCTCCTCACCTTCAAGAGAGGGAGATCTGAGGCAGGAGCAATCATTAATAAAATATCCTCCAGTGCTTCCAGGGGAAGAGGAGGACAAAGCTCAAGGACTTGACTTCTTTATATTGTATTGATGAAAGTTTTGTTACACACAGCATAGAATGAGATAGATGGGTACATAAATTAGAATTTTAAATTACTGGATTGGTAAATAAATTATTAGTTTTGTCCTTTTCCATTCCATCCTTCCCTCAAGCTTCAATTTATTTTTGTGACTTCTTCCACAGTATATATAGATTCCTATTTGATTTTTGATCTTACCCTGCTCTTTGTATTTCATCCTAATATAATCTTCTGTATTTTCTTCAGGTCTAGTCTTCTCTTACAGGTACATTTTAAAAAAGCTTTCTCATTATTATTTTACAAAAAAACCATCATTCACCAAATTGCAGTAGACTTTTTTCTATATCCAGTTTATTCCAGAAAGTAAATCAATAAACCTGATGAATATTTTGACAATTATTATTTGTGCCCCAAAAAATCATAAAAATAACTTTGTTAGGATTTCATTATCTAAGAAGAGTTTATATGATGATTGAAAATAAAACTGAGTTCACCAGTACATTTCCCCTGGAACTTTTCAAGTTACATGAAACAGGGATGACATGAACAGGAAAATACTGTCTGCAGTTTGTATAAGGCCAAAAATTGTGGCAGCACCAAAATCATTGTGAATATGATGAAAAATGGTGATTAGTGCACTTTTTCATACTGACTACATGAAAAATCAAACCTTGTCTTCTCCAACTTTTTGTTTTTGTGCCATTGTGCTCACTTTTTCTGGGTCAGAATTCATCACAATTCTGTGTCCAAAAAAAGCAGTATTTTGCTGCGCAGAAATTAAGAGACTTTTGATTGCAATCTCAGTAGCACGTTAATGAAGCTAGCAAATTTGTCACTATCAGTCTTTCAACATGTGAATCAGAAAGAGATATCATAGATATTCTTAGTTTCAACTGCTGGTCTGCTTTGTCATGTCTTCCCTTTTGCCTGCATTTATCAGAGGCTCTACCAGACTAAATCAGTAGCAGGGTGGTGGATATGAACTCTGCTGTCTCTAACATAATATCTCTCCTCTGCCAGCCATGCAGTCTTCCTTGCCCTCTCTGATAGTTTGCTGTTCTCCACGATGTAATTACCTCTCTGCAAGGTGCACAAATCAGCACTGCCAGCTCCATGGATCCTGAACAGATGTTCTTATGAATGCCACTAAAACTACAGTCTTCACTTTTGCTGGTTTTCTGGTGGTAATCAGGGAGCTTTCCACCTTTTTTTGCATCTGACAGCACAATGGCGCTAATTTATTCTGAATAACTTTGGATAATTTCAAAAGTAAAATAAGTGTCAATGAAAATACCAAACTGTATCTATCTTTTCTTGAAATATGATTTCCCACCTTTCTGCAAGGTCTGGAGAACAGTTCTTCCTCCTGTAAGAGTTTATAATAGGATTATAACCTGGGATTACGTTTATCTCTATTTATTTTTTGTCTTCCATATCGTAATACTCAGCCTTCATTTCATTAGTACCACAAGGACACTTTCTCCAATGTTAAAAAATATTTTGGAAGTCTAATCCCTCTTCCCCTCAACATTTCTTGTCCTGTTTGTTCCTCTTTTGAGGACATCTTTGTGGGAGGTCATTAGAGCTTAGTTTGGTGTACAAATAATATTCTATATAAATCTGACAAACCCTTCATAGAGACATGAGTCTTAAGGTTTATTAAAAACTAAAAACCAAGTAAAAAATAAATTTGCTTCTCAACTAAGGTTAAAATGGCTTTGAATACTCATAAATATTAAAATATAAAGTAGGTTAATATTAATATCACTTTTAAGATTTATTATTTTTAAAGTGTCATTTATACTTCCTAATACCTATGTTTTTGCAATGACTCAAACTTTACATTGGCCAAAGTAATCACAATAAATATCAATTACATCAGAGAAGATCATGGGCCATCCTGAAAACAGATGCTCATAAGCTTTTCAGTGGTCAGAGGGTTTTTCATTCCTGAAACTTTTCTTGTCTCCACATTGAAAGGCCATATCCCTTCTCTGGCCCCGTGAAAACACGGGGATATTTTATCATCAGAAATCAGAGCAGAATGGGTGGTGGCTACAGTGGGATTTAATTGGGCTTTTGAGAGGAGAGGAAGGTGAGAAGAAGTCTCACAGATCCATGAGGTTTACTTTGGCTGGTCTCTTTTCCCAGTACAGGTAAACAAACTGGGGCAACAATGCAGCCTTCCAAAGCTGCTATTGCTGAACTGGGATCCATGCACTGAATGCTCCACTGCTGCTGCAGGAAAAACAGAGGCAAAGTGCTGAACAGGAATAATGGCTTGATGTCATCATCTCTTAATTGCCTCTTGGAGGGAAGGGGTGAAATTAGACCCTTTCTGGCCTTTCAGCACTCAGACATGATATAGTGTTGAGATTAAGATGGATGACGTAATTAACAAATTTTAAAAATTATTGGTAGGTAATTACATTCTATTTGTTATCTTCTTCCACCCCCTCCCCCACTGTCATATTTGAATTTCATTTTTTTTCTAGTTTTATATCTTTTATTTTTTCCCTCTTCTTTGAGCGTTTCTTTTTTTTCCTTTTTAGAAAATAATTAATTCTTCATTTATCACTCATATTTCTTGCCACTTCCTCTAAAAATCTCCACTGTTTTTGCTGCTATTGCTGCTGTTGTTGCAGATATATACTAATGAAATCAAGATGGGTTAGTTCACATATTTACTTTATTATAATAAACACACATTTCAAGGCACCTTATTAGTTTTGGCAGGCTCATACTTTGTCTTTTGTGATAACATCGCAAATAAAATTTCTCCCTTTCCTTGTGGAGGCATTTAAAAAAAAACAAAAATACCCAACAAACAAAACCTCACATGCTGAGATATGTGAAGGTTCCCTTTCAAATCCCACTTTAGTCAGTTCTG
This sequence comes from Eopsaltria australis, assembly GCA_034509425.1. Lineage (NCBI taxonomy): Eukaryota > Metazoa > Chordata > Aves > Passeriformes > Petroicidae > Eopsaltria > Eopsaltria australis. The sequence goes on along the minus strand of JAVTVJ010000157.1, from coordinate 2,436,643 downwards.
CTTTGTTGTCCTTTCCCTGCCATTTGCTTTCTCTCACCCCAGTGTGGATCTCTTTTTCTTTTACAGACTGCTATTTTCTTTCTCATTTTCCCTGTCTCCTTTAAGGTCACTCTTAAAGTCTTTACTTTGCTCTTCCTCTGTTTAATTTTAATCATCACCCATCAATCCCTCAAACACTCTTGTTCGTTTCTATGTTTACTCTGTTTGTTTCCCTTCCAGAGCAGAGATGACCATCCAAATATTTTCATTGTTTAGGATTAAGACAAGAAGCAAAAAGAGGAAATAGAATGTAGCTGCCATAAGCAAACAGCAAAGTGGAAAATGCTGTGTTCAAACACTACATGCATAAATTGTACACTTAGGACTAAAATTATTGAAAATACTTGCATCCTGAGAAACATTAGAAAGAAAGTGTATATTTATAGGCTTGCTTACACTCATTAAGAAGACAACAGAAGTCTGTGTATTGTAATTAATTCTCACCACCAGTACAGAAGGAAATCACCTTTTTTTCCTGAGGAACTTCTCATGCCCCTCCAAGAAAGACAAATAACAAGAGCCATGAGTAGGTATTTTTTGACCTTATTTGATAAATCGTAAGAAACACAGCATGAGCTTTATACAGGTGTTCAACCAGACTCCTAACATACCATGTAGGTATAATTTGAGTTTCAATGGTCACTGAAATAATGTTTCTCTTGCTTGAGGTACTCATAGCTTTCTTTAGGAATCTGAAGTAGTGTCATTGCACATGTAAAGAAATATATCTGCCCCTGTTGAATAAATAAGTACCTATCTCTTAGCTAAATTCAGCTCAAAAGGAGAAAAGACATAGTATAAAAACTGCATCATTCTTAAGTTCCTATGTTTGGACCACAGCTGCAGCCAGTCTCCTTTTTCATTGTTTTTTACAACTGGGTGAGCTTGTACATTTTTCCCGTGCCATGGCTCTACTCAGGCAGGAATAGTGAGAAAACTTCTCAAAAATATCCCCTGGAAAAGGTTATTCTGAGATATAATATCTCTCGGGTTCAATTCCCTGATGCTGTGAAGTGATAAAAACTTAGGTCCCCTGTTTTTGGCTCTTACTACAGCCAGTCTGATTATTTCAAAAGCCAGCTCCAGTGCACATTCTGTCAAAAGACAGTTCAGCTTTTGGAAAGTGAATGACTACTAAAACTTCATTGGGTTTGAAATTGGGTGAACACCTATATAAAAGTTCATACTGTATGTAGGCAGTAGGCTAAGGGACTGGGAAGAAGGAGAAGGTTCATTAGATATATGTGATGAGTCAACCCAAACTTCTCCTTCCCAGTCCCTTGTCCTGCTGCATCTTATCAGCATGGAGATGACTTGATTTGCTTTACAAAGTCACTGGGAAAGGTTAAAATCTTAGACTGGCCCTGTGGAAGCTTCCAGAAATGCCTTGCTTTTCTTGCTGACTGTAGAAAATACTCATAAGCATTAAGTTAAGGGATGAGATGCTTTACCTTCATTATGTACCTTTTCACTTGTATGAACATCTCTAGCTCCAAACTGCTGTTCTGACCAAAACTGGGAACCTTTGGATGATTCTCAGATCACCCCTTGGAGCACTGGTGGTCTCTTGTTATTTCTTCTCCCTATACTTTGGCTTTTCCTTTAGCTTTTCCTTTTGTACTTCAGTAATGAACCCTCTCACAGACATCAGGGTGATAGATGTTGAGGTTTTTCAACTCTCCATATCATTCTGCTGGACACCATTGGGATGCACTTCCGTTTTATCATTCCATTTTAATGTAATCAGTTAATTATCTCTGTCTTCAAACTTATCAGAATGAGGAGATAGAAATCTGGCAACTTTGTCAACTCCGGGACACATATGCATGTAAATGTCATCCAGTTTCTGTTTTTTCCCTTTCCTTCTGTGTTTCTGGTTTTGTTGTTTGACTGCTGTTATTCAACTGGTGCAGTTAAATCACCAAGATTGCCTGCACTGTCTTTGCCTGCACTCCTTCTTGTTTGAATACACTAGACTTGTTTTATAACAAATTTAAGACAAAGCATTGATTCAATATTGCATATTTTCCTCTAAATCATTCTAACACAGAAAATTCCTTCGTTATTTTGAGGGGTATATTCTAAGAAAAGCTTGAAAAAATTCAATGCAAACACAAAAGTAGAAAAACCCCTGGAATTGACTGTGTTCTTATGTACCCATACATTAAAGAGGTCATTGATATAAAGTAAAAAAAAATTTAAATTTGTGAATATGCAGTGTATTTTCCTCACTTATTTCTGAGGCATTAGTTAAATATTATTCTGTATTTTACTCTTGTGATGAAGTCCTTAGTATCCTTTAATCTTTCTTCTGAGCAGGCTCTTGAGTTTTCAAGAGTTAAATTGCAAAATCTCATATGAAATACTAGAAATCAAATAGTTACTCAAGACACTTTTTCCTACAAGAGCTTTGGGTAGGGGTTTTTTTTGTATTATAGCCTATTATTTAAAAGTTGACAGCAAAAGCAGCACAGTTATCTATAAGCCAGCTGTCATGATTTCTTCAGAAAATCACTTTTTGCATTGAACTGATGTTGTGATCATATACCTTGCTGTCATGTGGCTTGATAAGTGATTGCTTGCTGTGAAGAACCCATTAACTACTTCTAGTGTTTGAGCTTCTTACATTGTATATTCACATGCAGTTGCAAGCCCTGTACTTTCGTAGCCCTGATTGAACAATCTTCATCCAAATACATTATTCAACAAACATTTCTATGGAATAACTTCTTTCCAGACTGAATTTAAAAGAAATTAAGATGGCTCTGATCCTTAGAAAGTTTAGTAGATTCTGTGAAAAAACACTGTAAATAGGGCAAGAGGCACTCATACCTTAGGTGCGTCTCAGTTTAGTTCTTTTCTCTGTGGGGCTTCTGATGATACATCAATCATCTCTATGCTTCATTGTCCTGAAGGAATAAAAAGGTTTTTATTCACCACTCTAAATTTGTTTGAGATACTACATAGGATTTTCTGTATAAATGCAGAATATTTTGTTTCCTGCTTTTATTTTGTTTGCCTACATTTAATAGAACCTGATTAATTGATAAATGTGTGCTTCAGCACATGCCTGAAATGATGTTGCCATATAAAAAATTGATTTTCTTGCCTTTCAACAGAGTCCCCAAAGAGCCTTGAGTGAGAATCTTATTTTGAGTATTTTCTACATACATCAGACAGCTTTTAAAATAGGAATGAATAAACCTCATATTATCTATATAAACCCTATACTATATAGCAGCTATCTATCTCAGGCTGAATGTGTTGTATATTTTCATATGTCAAATTTTTGATAGAAACTTGTACAAGAAAATCAAAATTTTAAAATAAAAATGTGAAAAGCCTGTGATGTTTCCTTTCTATCGTCTCTTTTCCATATGAGAAATTATGGATGTCCAAAGACAGGAAAACTGAGATAAGAAAGCAGTAAACAGATGGAATGATGGTACCTAAGACTGGCAGTGGTACACTCCAGTTGCCCATGGTTCTCTGATGACTTCTGTTGTGCTCTGAAGATGTCCAACTTTTTGTGGAATTATTTTGGGTTGGAAGCACCAGGAAGATGAAAGATTCAAAAATGCAGTTGACTAACTAAACTTCAGGAAAATTTCACTAGAACATTTTTGTAGGAGACTGAAAGAGTGGAGTAACTCAGGCTAAGAATCTTGTCAAAAAGAAAGTCAATATGTTATGCATAAGGAAAAGTTCTTTGGTATGGAAAGGCTCTTAAAACTAGAGAGAAGCTCAATAAGATGCAATGTCTGGGAGGCAAAGAAAAACAAAATAAGACTAGAAACAAGGTCCTCATTTTTTTTCTGGCTGTGTAACTTACCCCCTGAAGTAAAGTGCATTAAGTTGTGATGGATTAACTACTATCTGAGCTCTTTTAAGCTAAGCTATAACTCAGCATGGGGTTTTACTTTTGATACAGGTGCTCTTTAGTGAAATTGTGCTCCAACAGGTATGCACAGGAACAGACTGATTTGCCTTTATAGCCTCATACACTTTATAGCCACTCCACTCACCATTCCAGCTCCTAGTCTCTGAGAAACAAGTTCTTGCTCTCCAGAGTCAAAGGCAACATGCATGGTAGGAAACTACAGAGTCACAAGACTAGTAATGCACACAGAGAATTTCTTTCCTGGTGAGCAAAATTCATTCCTTTTACACTCTGGTGTAGCTTTTTTTCTTGTTTTTCAGTCAGTGTAGATACGGGCAGTTTAGCACTAATATGGTTGCATAGGGTAAGAAAATGACTGTGATGTCAATAGATTTGTGGGAAATTAAAGGACACGACAATATTCTTTCTTTCTATCTTAATTCCTTTTCGTATTTTTAGGGTCCTATTTCTCTAGCAATTTTGGATAAAATCCAGCTGAATTATATTTGTTACTCCTAAAAAATTGTTATTACTGAAAGAGAAGTTGAGACTTTAATGAAAGTATAGACTTTTTGTCAGCAAACACGGGATAAAATTTTCCATGAGCCTGCAAAAAATGTTGGTGTCTAGCAGAGCCCAGAAGAAAAGCACTGTACTAGGTATACATAAAATCTGATGAGGATTATTACTATAAGGCAAAAGAGAATCCTCCATGTTGCTGATATTTTGGAATTACTCTTAATTGTAACTGCTAAAGTCATCTACAAGCCAAATCTCTTAACAAACTTTAGTGTGAATACAAAAAGCAGGAGAGAATTTTGGGGAACAGAAGGTTCATGAAAACTTGGAGTTGCAACAGAGCACTCCTAAAAACAGAGTGGAAAATTAGGGATGCTAATTGAAAGATAATATTGTGAAAAAACAAAATCAAATAAAATAAACTAGAGAGAAAGATATTTAAGTAGCAGCTCCCCATGGAAGTCCTGGACTCCTATTCATCTATCAGGTTAAAAAAAAAAAAGTTAAAACTTCCAAAAATCTTGTTTAAAAAAAATCAATGCTCTACAAAAGATTTGGTGGGTTTGTTTTTGTTTTTTCCCCCTCATTAAATTCAACTATCATATAGTCAAATACAGGAGGGGAAAGAAAGATATGATATGGAAAGTCTCTGACCAAGCCCAGTTTTAATAATAATTTAGATTTCCTATTGCCTCATACACCTGCTGTGTCTTTAGATAACAGCTTTGCTTTCCATGTTGCACAGATAAGCTGGGTCACTGAGGTTCAGAGCCTTTAGTCTCCACCAAAAACTCACATTATTTTCAAGGGGCTGATTCACTCAATGGACTGTAGCTTGCAATCTCTTAAATTTAATCCATTAAATTATGGCTGCTCTCTCTGTACATCAGATTCACAAGGCAAAACTACTGCTTAGTTTCAGAAGTTATTTAAACCAGTGTATTATGTTCTTTATTTGCCAGGTCCTCCAAGGACAAAAATCAAAGAAGTATCTCTGTTAAGGGTTTATTATAAAATCCATTCCTCATATGTGTTTTTCCTGCTTTTAGTTCAGTGTAAAGAGAGCAAGATAAATAAATAACAGTCAGGTTATGTCTTCAAAAATTCAGGCTCTCTCAGCAGGATCACGAGCAAACTGTCATAGTTCATTATGATATTTGGGGATCAAGGCATTAAATGTATTTGTGTATTATCCACTAAGTTAATTCCTTCATTCCCAAACTTTGAGAAACATATTTAAATAACACCTGTGTAGAGAAGCCCTGCCTCCCGAGGTTTAAACATGTGCTTTTAGTATCATTCACATAATTTAAGATTTGCAGCTCTGCCCACCATGGAGATTGGTGCCAGGGGTTCAGTGGTTGTACCTATTATTTGAAAAGGAGGTCAATATTTCTCAAAGAGGAAAAATGGGTAAGGCATGGAATTTTAGTGTGCCTTTGTCATGCACTTCTCACGTTTCCGTGGGCTGTGCACAATTCTCTTTGATGGCTATCTCTATTCTTTGTGGTTATCTCTATGTAGATTACCATCCAGTGCTATATTGGCAGTAGAAAAACTTAAAAATCTTTTTCCTGGTTTATTTTTCTCTCCATATAAAAAGGAACCATAGTACTACTCTACTTTTGAATGGAGTCCTCAGGATAGAGCCAGATTCTGCTAAGATAGAAAGCATCTACTCTCAGGTTAGAATTTTCTACATGTGCTCAGGCATATCAAACCAACACAGTGTTGCTGCTCATGCTTGATTTGTTTGGAAAATGAAGCTGAAACACAGTGTGCTGGGATTATGTCATCAGCACACACAGATGTACAGCAGCACTGGACAGAAGGCTTTAAAGGTGAAGGAATGGAAAAGCAGGTGGTGGTGGGTAAAGTACAAAAACTATTCAGTTTTCTATGAATCAAAACCCACATACAAAAGTAACAGATTGCTTCTTTTTTATGATGCATACTAGATAGATTTTAAATATTATTATTTTTATTTTATTGCTGTAATTGTCATGTGGCTTTCACCTAGATTTGACATTTACTGCTCCTTTTCCATTTTTTGTACAATGTGACCAATCTTCATAATAAGGTCATTTATTACTTACCATATTCAACACAGGAAAACAATTTGACAGAAGTTCCAACATTGGGAAAGTGCTATTTTTGCCATTAATTTTAGAATTAAGATGTTCTTCATTGTGTGACTGTTACCAACAAAGCCATAGTTGTATTTATAAAACCATTATTTTTACACTTGGGAGCATATCATGCATGTTCAATTAGCATCACTAATAATCTTCAAACAGCTCCATGCAAACTGCTGAGGCTGTGACAAATCACAGCAGCCAACAGTCTATCAACAGCCTGTAGCCAAACTTTATGCCATACATGGCTGATAGCACTCTGAGAAATTAAACATAAAGACAAATCCTGAAAGACAACTAGTGATAGAAATATTCAGCAAATGCTGTAATAGATTATTATTTTAGTAACTAATTAATAAAATAGGCAATAAAATAATATTTTCAGCATCTAAGGAGGTGTTCCTCCTTGAGAAATTTTCTTATTTGTAAGTGAAAAACTTTCATAACTGCAAAGAGTTTGGTTGAGAGTTATAGAGGATGAAGAAATAAGTTGGTATAGTTATGAGTTAATAATTAAACAAAATAACATTTCATTTGTAAAATAAAAGTATCTACTCAAAGGCAAGTCAGAGAGGTAAATGTATTTTTGAGGTAGCTTGTGCATCATGCAAAGGAAGGAGATTTTACTCTTCCCTGAATGGGTTAATTTTCAAGTCAGGTCAATCTCTAGGCTTCAATACCTGCATGTTGAGAGTACATTGGATTTTGCTTCTCTGGAAAAGGGGGAGGACACTTGGGGTACCTGAGTATCACAGTCAATTATTTTCCTGTTCTTGTAACAGATTTTTGTCAAGCTAATACAAAAAATATTGAAACAAATATATATTGTCCTACATTATTCCATATTGTTACTTTCTTTCTTTGGCTTTCAAGGCAGACAAGCATGTTCTGCTGAACAACATTTAATAGGTGGGGTGATCTATTTTTAGCCATAGAGCAGAGCTTTTCATACTGACTGATTGTACTGAAAAGGGAAGAGAAAGGTCACAGATGTCATTTTGTGGTGAAAAGATGCAGAAGCTTATTATAAGAGATGTCTAGCACGCATTACTTTTCTTATCCTGTTGTTATATTTCACTAATTCAATATGAAAACTACTTACATGATAATGCTCTGAAATTGCATTATCAAATTGAGCCACTATCATGGCAATAAGAACAAAACAGAAAAGACTTTAAAGTCTATTATAAGTCTGCCTTGACCCAATTAAAAGCCATGCAGCTCAGTCCTGAGGGTAGTCCAAAAATCACACACCTCATTGTTCATCATGGGTCATGTCAAGGTCTTGGACTAAGATATTGCTGCAGAGAGTTACTAGACAGCAATGAAAAAAATTGCTTTGGAGGCTCAGTACCTGCTGCTGTAATTAAAAATTATATTTATTTTTTTCACCTGCTCCTTGGGTCAATAAAAACACTCCACTCCACACTTTTCTACTCCCTAGGAAACAACATCAACTAAAAGCCTTTCAGTAAGAATATATATTAACTTGATCTGTAAAAAATTATTATATATAATTTCTATTTCCTGTTTGTTTTAAGACTGACATATTTCACACATATACATGTAAAGTGTAATCACCATGTTTTAAACTCAAAATCATGTGATCTATTGAATGAATTGATTGAATCTAATGTGATCATGGCAAGGCAAACCTTTAAACTGGGAGAATAACCAAATTCCACTGGTTGCTACTTTTCATTGTTGTAGCAGCTGGGGGCTTTTAGTTTCCTTGTTTTTACAGTAAAAGTTACTATGCCTAATTTTCCCAGGAGCAGCAATTGCAGCTGCCAGTGAAGGATCAGGATGTTTTGTAGCCATGTGTTGTGGCCATAATAATTTTAATCTTATCATTGTGACTGAAAAGAAAGCTTATCTCAAAGTGCCTGATAACAGCCTTTCCTCATTATTTGCATATATCCTTCATGTACAGCAGGGTGTGCACCCTAACAGCCAAGCCCTGCTGCAGTGTGGCACAACCAGGAAAGGAATTGAGACAGTGACAGTGAAAGCAGAAGGAAGCTCTTGGCATTGTTTTCAATCTAACAGTAGAAAGGTTTAGCAATCTTAGAGGGCCTGGATGTACAGATTACACAGTCTGCCCTACAGTAGAGTTGCAGATTTACAGCCTTCATGCTGTTGCCATACAAAGTATGTCTAATGTTACAACATGCCTATCCTCTTATCCTGTTCCCCTTCCTCCTTCCTACTCCTCGCCTTCCCTAGAGTATGTCCACTTTGTACTGAAAAAAAGAAAGTAACTAAAATACCTTTGTAACGTCACCAGAACTTGGGGTTTTGAGCTTTAATCCTGTTGGCTCTCTTATAAAAGGAAAAGAAACTGACTTCAGAGCACAGGGATTTGTTGGACCATCATTTTGGGATCTCTCAGGAGACACTCATAGGCAACATTTTTCTCTCTCATCTCAATGTGTAGGAGACATCTACAATTTATTTATTCATGGGATGGTCAGGGAGGGAGTGCTTTTTTCTACACTTTTAGTTTTAAGAGGTTATAATTTAGAAAAAGAGGTCTGATGAGATATTAATTAGTCACCACTTCAGTCTGGACCATGATCCATATAAGCTAAATGAGTTCCATTTTAAACCTTGCTAGATTTATTTTTACTTCTAATACTGTGACTGGAAGCCTGTTCTAAAATCACAGTCTTCCAATGCTTAGACTGTCTGATTTTCAACCTATATTTATTTATATTTGTTCTTAAATCAGTTTTTAATCTCACATAACTCATCTAACTCTCTGTTGTTTATCCCATTGATATAACTACAAAGAAGAAATATAGCTCCATTTAGCCTGTTTGCTAAACAAAACAATCTCTTCTAGCAAGAATCAAGAGGCTTCCTAACCCTGACCTATCCTACTTCTCTTTTTAGACTTTTCAGTGAAAAGTATTTTTGGATAAAATAAAATACTGATAGAAAAGATTGAAAATTTGGAGTCTGCTAAATCCATAAAAGAAGACAATAAAAAATTTCCATTGGTGTCCATGGCCTTGGGGTTAGCCCTTTGTTTTCTAAGTGGTTGTCACAAGCTTTCAGTTCAAAATAAGAGAATGGTTATCTCCAATTCCTCTCCTAATGCCTCCTCCCCAACCACCAACATATCTCACAAGGATATATCCTCTGTCTGTATCTGTACTGTGCTCACCTAGATTGGATGGCAGCGAGCTAGCCCTCATCCGAACCCAGAGCTTAGCTAGACTGGGTCATTCAGCCAACTTCACCAGAAGGCTCAGATATAATAAAGCTTCATATGCTCCTATTTGATGCTTGGATTCGTGGTGAATTCTTGGAGCAGTTGTGATCCCATCTATTCCTTTTGAGATGAACTCCTTATAAAGCTATCTGTAAATGCTCTTTATGTTTGAAGTGCAAATCTGACAGGTTCTGACAGCCTGTCAGCCTCTTGTGTACAGCTCCACTGGAGCCTGCTTTACTTCCATATATTTTCACCAGTTCATTCATTATTTCTGAAATGTTAACACTGACTTCTAGCTGACTGACTTGTGGAGGCAATAATCAAGCTAAACAAACTGAGGGTGATAGCATAGCCCACCTTTTATTATACGACATTTATGTGACAAAGTTTGAAAGTTTTATTGTGTAGTTTTTCCTTCAACTAATCCAGACTGTCAGAGGTATCTCAGTATATCAGTAGTACAAAAGATTGAACATTGGTGTTAGACAATAATACTGGCACAAATGAGATCATTTATTTGGAGGTTTTAACACATAGTCATTATTTTATCAACCAGTAAGACCTGATTTACTTTTATATTCTTTAAACAAAATCAAAACACTGGTATTCGAGATGAATTAAGAGATATAACCATAATTTCTCAAAAAACTCCCAAAGTACCAAAACCAAACCCAAGAAAGCAAACCTGTTAATTTTTTCTATGAAATAGTATTTTACACTTTTATGCCTTCTCTGACTTTGATAATACAACATTTTTTGATGCCTCTTTTCTTTTTTTTAACATAATCCATCACATTTTTCATAATCAATCACAAAACTTATGCAAAAGGAGTATCAAATTTAGACCTGTAAAAATCACGATGTTTTGCATGTGTTGAAAGGCCAGGTGAGTATGGGTCTGCGAAATATTGAGCTCTCTGGGGTTGGGCAAAATCTGTTCAAAGGGTTTGGGACTTAGATTTAAACATAAGTGGATACAACCCACCTGAGTTCCAAATAGATGCCTAAGACTTCTTTTGTCTGGAGCTGTCACTTTAACCATGAGGATCTTAAGTAGGACTCCTTACTTCCTACAACCCACTTCCAGAAATTGCTTAAAATATGACTCAAGAAAGGCTAAAATATGGAATTAGTCCAGACAGTGTTGTAGAGCTGCAAAAATACAGAATATAGGTATTATTTCATGTTAACTTATTCTTGTTGAGAGACAGGTCTTGTGTACTCTTTTGCTTCTGTAGAAATGTTTTTTATCTTCCTCTCTTGTCCTCTGCCATTTACCGCACTGATTTAGCAATGCAAAGGGGATTCAAAACACCTGGGCATTTATTAATGCTGGGTAAATAAAAGTTTAAGCCCTTTTTCTAATGTACTTTCCAACCTTGTTTACTGTCATTATGCTTACTTTCAGGAGAAAATGTTTTTATTGGCAAGAAGATCTGCAGAAAACTCAAGCTCTGTAAATAACAACGGGAACAAGTCTTCCCGAGGGAATTAACTCTGTGGGTTCTGCCCTGACCATACTGAAAACTTAATGTACATATCTGCATAATACATTTTACTGAGCAACTGTGAATTTTTTTCAAGGGGAACAGGGTGTTGTGACAGTCACAGTTCTCTGAGGAATGATTTGAGCATAAAAGTTCTGGTTTGTCTCTTCCCTATGTATCTATTAGCCTACTAAAAGTTATTATCTCTCACTGTAAGCCTCACCCTGCAGGCATATTGTGATTTAAGTTCTGACCTTGAGAAAGATTTGTTATTTCTCTGTTGCCACAGGAGTAGCTATCAAAATCCATGTTGAGAATAACAATGGTCACCATCAGATACCATGGTAATGTTCAAGCATAAGCATTCATATAGAAGAGTAAATTGAGCAAACAAGAAAGTCTGAAAAAATCGTAACAGACAATAAATAAATAAACTAACAAACAAATAATTGACTGAATCTGAAAAAGTTTCGAAGGATTTTATCTCCATGGAATGGGCAGCATAGCCATAATTTTACCTTGAAGTGAAATGCCACCAGTTTGCCAAGACTAGGCTATGGAAATTTCTGAATTATTCATAAACTTCCAAAAATTAGGCGCCAGAAGTAATTTAGGAGTTTCAAAATTTTTTTCATGTGATTGATGGTCCATTATGACAAATACAACAAATGAATTTCACAGTAAACTGCCATGGTTTAGATTAGGGGAACCTTTTTATTCCCATACTTCAACACTTCTGAATATCACCAGGATTCGGTCACTGAAGAGCAGTTTCGTAAGAAAAGGTGACCTGAAGATATTTCCCAGGAAAATTTTCCCTTTTAAAAATCTATATAAATTACAGTCAGTATCAATTATCATAATCAGTTATTAATATATGTTGAAAAACAGTTTAAGAAGTGAAATTTGTCTGTCATCGTGATCTTATCCATTGAATCATATCTAGTAGAGGAAAAAGGACATGAACTGAAACCACTTGAGTGAAACATTTAGAGATACTTAATGTAATTAAGCACACTTCTGAATTCTTCTGAACAGTTGAGTATTATTCTGAGTGTTGGCAGAGAATGACATGGTAATGAAGTGAAGTCAAATCACTTGACATATATATTTATGTTTGAAGTAAGGTGGTCAAAAGGGAGCATTTTCAGGGTGCAATTCAACTTTCACTCTATCCTGTTAAGTGATATTTAGATACCTCTGCATCTATAAGAGTAGATGAAATTAATCTTGCGAGAATTCTAAGTATCTTCCTTCCCTCCTTGTGAATTCTTCCAAGTTACCTGAGTTAAAGGTCAGATCAGATAAGGAAAATCTTGCCAACAAGCACAAGTCTAAGAGAGACAATGCTCTGCAAGGTCCAAATCCCCTAAAACACTCAGTATTTGAGGCTGGCTTTGGTTTACTTTTTGATAAAGATGAAGTCAATTTTGAAGATAGAAGGGAAGCATGATTTACAATCCACCATTAGTTTGTTTATAAACTCTGTAAAAGATTTAATTTCTTCCCTCCCCTTTCTTTTTTCTTTGTACTGTCAATTCTGCAGACCAGTAGGAAAATTTTGTTTTGACAGCTTATCTAGTCTCAGCAAATGCAGTCTAATTTATTAATTCATTTGCATAGTTTCACCTTAACCTACCAATATCTGCCTGTAATAATTCAGAGGAAAAAGGAAGAAGTTGATGTAATAAAATTCAGAAGCTGGTCTAAACTTTAACAAATTTGGAGATTGCTGAAAATTAAGAGGAATTTAAGATATGATTTTGATTTCAGTTTCATATTTTCCATGGGGATCCATTTTGTAATGTGCAGTAATAGAAATGTCAGCTATCAGAAAAAAATACAAAAAAGAAAACCTCAGCTAGACCCACAGTTAGCGGGAATTAACCTTTTAGGAAAGCGTATCATTAACTTCTTTGGTCAAAGACTATTAATCATGTTGAATTATTTTTGGAATAGCCTGTTGTCTGCATACATGTAATCCTCAAGATGGTCTTTAAGAGCACTTGTTTATGCAAGAGGCAACAAAACACAATGTAAATATTTGGATTCCATGTTGCCTTTACATTCAAATGTCATGAAATACAAAACTATCTGCTATCGTTTGAAAGGATAATTTAACAACAATGTTACCCCATAAAGCAGCTATTTTCCTACTTATATAATTTACTAAGGAAATAATATAGAAGACATACTATATATTTGTACTGAAATAATAATCTCATTGAAATAATAATAATATATTATGTTTTCAGAACAGAAATTATTTGTTCTCTAGTAACATTCATTAATGCTACATTTCCAGGTTCTTGGGAGCCTTGTTCAAGAGAATGGAAACCACTGCACCTGTTTTGTGTAATTAGATTCCTACCCAACTAGACTGGCCATTCCAAGAGCTTCATAATTAGACTTTTTTAGCAGTATTATTGCTCAAGCAACTGTGCCATTACAATTTTATTTAAAATACCACTATAGACCTCTGAGTTTTCATACAAAAACTGCAGAAATGCAGGAAGATATAAGGAGTTGGTTATCTTTAGGATAACTAAATCCTTACTTGAAGTTTCAACACTAAAGCTTAATCTTGGGAATTTAGAAAAGCAAGGAAATGTTGCTGTATGTGCCCAAGAATTTTTTTTCTATCCAAATTTCAGGACAGCATTCATGAATATTTTATTTACCTCTCTTCTATTATGTCTTTGTGTGTATTTTTCAGATGTGTTTAGCACTTCCTTTAATGGGAAGAAACAAGACCAAGAAAGGTTGTTCACCTCCTATACTCTCAACACTCTTTAGTCCAATATCAATGCCCAAACCAAACCCAAAAAATACAAATTTCATCACATATATTTTTTCCAGTAATGTTATGATGCATAAAGTTCAAAGGATTATCAATCCTTTGGAATAACATTGGGACTAGGAATAGAAGGACTAAGAATACCATCTTCAGAATCTGCATCACTACAATGCTTACAAATACAAAATTCTTATTTGGATTCCCTACATGTCTCTACTTGCAAACCCTGTACTTAGGATATGTGTTCAAACAAGAAGGGAAGAATGCAGGATGTAATGGTTTTTTTCCTATTAGATAAATTTTAATTTTTGTGTTTAGGTTTCTTTGAGACTTTTAAAATGAATCAGGAGATCAGAGAAGTAGCTTTGGCTTTTTCAAGCTCTAATGGAAACCTTTAAATGTGAAACCTCTCTATATAGAAATAATTTAGGGGGGTTTAACCTTTCAGGTGTGGTGTTGTATCAGATATCATTATATCTTCATAGTACTCCACGCTGTTATATGGGTCTGGGTTTTAAGAGTTGGCAAAATGTGGTAAAGTCAGCTTCCCATGCCATGCTTCTCCATTAATTAAAACTGTGTTACACTGTTTTCTTCTGACCACTTAGGTTTGTAATGATGCTGAACCAGAATTCTCCTTTATTATGAACTGCCTTACATGCTCTCCAGTGGTAACTCAAACTCTAGATCCAAAGGGAAAATGAGAGAGTCACTGAGCCCTCCATACTCTCAGGTGAGATTCCCTATATGCCAAGAAGTGTTGAAGTAGGGGGCTCTGTGAAGGCCTACTTCACCTTTGTTACCTCTGAGGAGTCAGCTTTTCAAATACTTATCTATGTTCACTGGTAACTAGCAGGAGATAATAAATCTGCTTAATTCTCTGCACATAGGTCATTAAGCAGTGAGTGAAGATGAATAATTTTACTCATGAATCCTATTATTCATGAACAGGGCTAGGGTTGTCTGGCCCAGCCTTCAAACTTTTAATATGTGCCCAAGGAAGGCATTGCTTTTCTATTATCAAGTTTCCTCAGCAGCTGACATTTAGTGAATACTTTGATATATTCCCTGAAAGGAGTTATTACAATCCAAAGTACAGAAGGATAAATGCCTTGGCACATATCTATTTCTACGAGGTTTTTAGACTCAGGACCTCAACGAAGCAAAGGGAACATGTTCTCCTTTCTAACACTGTCAACCTTCACTATCACAAGCACCCAAAATTAATAATTATTTAGCTACTGAACAATTATGACAGATGATTAATTGATCACAAGGAGCTAGTTCTCATGGTACTATTAATCAGTATGTCATCAAGCAGAAAGGGAAGGTAAGCAATCTATATCTGTTACAAATCATGTAAGGGACACATTATTCAGTCAGCACGAAAAGGTCATCATGGAGCAGAAAGCAGGATGAGGAGACTTAGTCAGATTGATGAGGCAGTGTTATTTTGTGTATTTATTACCAAGAAAAAACCCAAAATGACTAATCTGTCTGTACAAACACGGTAAATAACTAGTTTACTGAAACAAAATGCTAAGACAAGAGCAGTTTGCTGAGCTGTCAACAAGGTTTTAGTATTCTGTTGCTCAAAGATTACCAAACGTGGGGTATGGGAAGACACTTTCACCTTTCACATCTCTGTGTTCACTTAATAGAAAAATATTTTGCAGCTGTGGTCTCTGGACATGACAAGCCTCTCTCACCTCCTCTTCTGATAATTTCTATGCAACTTATTAGACACTACTCATTACCTTCTGTTGCAGGGAGAGGTCTGTTTGGTAAAGGAGTGCAGGATGAAGAGTAGGCTGAGAAAGAAAGAAAGAAAGAGTAAAAAGGGGCTTGCATAAAAGAGAGTGACCCTTCTTCAAAGGCAAATAGTGAAAGGCAAAGGGGAATGTTTTCCACTGAAAGAGAGTAGGTTTAGACTGGCTGTTAGAAAGAAATTCTTCACTGTAAGTGTGGTGGGGCTCTGGCACAGGTTGCCCAGAGGAGCTGTGGATGCCCCATCCCTGGAAGAGTCCAAGAACAGGTTGGATGGAGTTTTGAGCAACCTAACCTACTGGATGATATCCCTGCCCATAGCAGGTGGGTTGGAATGAGATGATCTTTAATGTCCCTTCCAAGCCAAACTGCTCTAGGATTCAATACTTTTATGGAAAGCAGTTATGTGTCTTCCATGGCGTGCTGGAGTTGTGTGCCGATGGGGGAAAACAGGAATGGTGTTGACTGTAGGACAGCTTCCTTTCCTCACTCTTTCAAGCTTCCCAGGTATGACTGTACATAGCAACTTCAGGCAGATGTGATCTGTTTCTGCCTGCATTTCAAGCTACCCACAAGCTATTGTGCTAAATTTCATGGCAATTAACAATAACCTTGAACCAGGAGGTAATAAAGAACCTCTAAGAAACATTAGAGCAGAGGTGAAGAAGGCTGTGTATATCTGCCAGACACTTACAGCTATGATATTTTGTACATGGTGGAATCTCCAAGGACAGGCACAGCATGTTTCATGCTCTAGTGGGTGCTTCCTAGTCCAGTGTGCTGGGTAGCCAGGTTGGTGGTGGTATGGGCACAGTAGATGTTTTGTGTTGAATGGAAACACGAGTCAGAAAGGTTCTCCCAGGGGTCTACATATACAATTTCTGGTGAGTAAGGATACCATTGTCTCCATGGCAAAACCTCTTTGTTTTCAGGCTTCTCTCACCAGAAATTAGTGGTTTAAGACAGAGGAATACATACTTAGTTTAACCGGTGCTTACACAAGAGACACTTTTCCCCTGCAGATAAATTCAGTTCAGCCACATAAATACAGTATAGATATCTTAGTGGAGAACTGTGTTTGCTCTAATTTATCTTGCAAAGAAAGTTAATTAGCTCAAGCATCACACTGTTGCAGGCATTATTTCTAGATATGGCTGCCACCCAGCTGACTTGGGACAGCAGCAGAAAGAACCTGAGTCTGTCCATGATGGATTTGCAAAGCTCCCTTAACTATTCCATAAAGTATTTTCTACTTTGTTTTATGCTTCAAAGTGACATTTCAAGACAGTATGGGCAATATAAGACACTTTTCCCTCTCCACTCTTCACCTGTTTTAAGCATTAGGAAATATATTGTCTTTACTAATTACCTTATCTTCAGTTTCATATCATTAGACCATGCTACTTGTAGGTATCTACTATATCTAGTCTATTTATTTACCAATTCAAAAATATTTCAGTTGGCTTAATAAACAGAACTTTAGATTTTTTCCTCACTGAAGATGCCAGTTTCACAGGCATTTTTTTTTAATGGAAAATTGTTGGTGTATAGAAATTCTATTTTTGGTTGATGTAAAATTTCTAAGCAACTCACTTATTTGCTTATTCATTTCTTATAGACAATTTGTTTACTGTGCGTTTTACAAATCTTTAGATAGAGATCTGTAAAAATGATACTATAAGAATTTTAATCATGTTTTCACTATGAAAAGCTTTTATTTATCTGCCAGTCTCCAGTCAAATAACCTCACATAAAGAGTTCTACCCTTGTTCTTAGCCATCGTTGTTTGTCTTGACCTTCTCTTATGCTTCTAGTCACAGAGGTGTCATAGTCTTTGAAGAAATTTCAGGTGAAGAAAATGCAGCCACTTGCCTCATGGAGTTCATACATCTTCCTCCAGACAGGAACATTCAGAAAGTAAATTAGCAAGACCTTGGCATAAAAATACTAATGAGAATTGTGAAAATACAAATTGTGGTCAAATTTACAAAATATTGCAGAGGATGAGAAAAAGCCCTTGAAGTTGAAAGGAGAAGCCAGTGATTAAGAACATAAAATCAGGAGATGAAGCGTGTAGGCTTCTGGCATGCTGATGGAATGATAGGATATACACTGAAATCCACAGGACCAAAAAAAGCAGCAAGCAGAAAGGAGGGATGGGGGGGGGCACTGAAGAGATGGCCTGAGATTTGACAGGCAGGAATTCACCAGTTTCTGTCCTGCAAGTTTAGATGTGATTCCTGACAGAGCTGGAGAAGAATTCATCTGACAAATTTGAAGAGGCAAGCGAGTTTGCACATAAACCCGAGTCCAGCATTGAGCTGACCTGAAAGCTGAGCAAATTATTCCAATGGAAGGATATTTTCATGGTGTGTCCTAACTGAATGCAGTACAGTGTCGTCTGAAAATACCATGATCTGAATCACTGTGAGCTGTGACGGCAAACTTTATTTTTTATTTCTCAAATATCAGTTGCCTATAGGTTTCACTGATGGGAAATAAATATAGCACAGCTTTCTCCAGCTAGGTGTTTTTAAACTACTAGAATGTGTATTTTTTTTCTTTCAGTGATCTAGAATGTGGTTTTTATTTCCTTTTAGTGATCATGTTATTACAGACTCATACGTACACTGCATCTGCTTTCTGCTGCTGTAATGAAATGAACAGGACCTAATTCACCACTTGGTTACTCCAATCTAATACCACTGTAACTCTTCTGATATCTCTGTAATGAAATCCGAAGATCAGAGACTTTGAATTGGATTTTCTTAGGGAGAAAAAAGTCGTGTATTTTTGAGCTCTTTCACTCAAACTTTTGTTAATGTTCCAATCCTTTATATTTCATAGATACAAACCTTTCAGGTAAATAAAATGGATCCAGAATGAAATATGATAATCACATATTTAATAGTTTAGAATAAATATAAAATGCCTTGAAGGTACTTCAGTAGTAAATGTTCCATGTTAGGTACACGTAAAGGAACTGAGATACTTCTGTTAAGTATGCTGGTAGGATTTGGGAGCTAAGCTGTCTTTCAAGTCCATGTGCTTTTCAGAAACTGGTGTAGAGAAAGCCATGCGGATGACATAAAATTTGTGTTACTGAATAACAGGTGGTTTTTTTTGTGCAATTGCAATTCACAGTTTGTAATAAAATGTTAGTGTCTACAGATTAAAAAAAACAAAATCTGGCTTTGATTCTTTTGAAAACAAACCCTTAACAGGAAAACGACTTGATAACCATGTAAATGTTTGGAAAACAGGATCCTATTTGCTGCTCATTTTCTAAAGGGCAACAGGGCTTGTGTCCTTTCTTTCTTGCTAGGAGCAAACTTATATGAAAGCACAAAAATTGCGACTTATAATCCATCCAATATCATAATCTTTTAAAACATCACCAGCTGAGACGTCAGAAACCCAGGGTGATGTGGCTTCAGGTAGGGTATAAACAGCAGGAGCAAATGAACTTTTAAAAAGGCAGGATGCTGTTTTCCTACAGCTCAATTTACTTCTCTCTAAGCCAGAGCATTACTTCTCCAAAATTGTGTTGTTTTTCCCTTTTTATTTTTTTTCCTAACCACCTGAGGGAGGCATTTAAATTTAATCACATTCAGGTTCAGCACTCACCATGGTGATAGTAAAACAGGTGTGGACTAGGAGGAAGGCAGGATTTGCTGATTTGTGAGATCCTATCACTCAGCATCTGCTAGCCAAATTGCCAGCTAATCACCTGTGAAAAAAAAAAGTCTTGTTTTGACAAGGAGCCCATTTCGTCACCTGTGGAAATTGCCTTCTCAAATCTGTAGCCTGAAGCCCAAATCTCTGCAGGCACTGAAAGGAGAAATCCTCATCAGTATTTCCAGGCTCTTCTGTTCAAAATTCAGATGCTCAAGAGGATGCCCTTGTTGAAAAATTCCCTGTGTTTTATTAGCTAGCCTTGCTTTCTGCCCTGAAGGTGGCATTTCTCAGAACCCATGAAAGAAAATGTCTACTCTGTAGGGGAAAGTATAAAGAACTTTACCTGTTGTTTTGGACAAATTGAGGCACTCTGCTCGTCCATCATCCAATCTGGTCAGGCTCAAGGCCATTCTGGTCCAGCAGCCAGGCTGTACCAAAGCTAATGAGCCCTGCTGGGACAGCAAGGTCATTATGCATTTGAAAGGCCTCAGGCTTGGGTCTGGTTCATACAGATCTAGCAGGGAGCAGGAGTGAACTTGGGAAGCAGCTGCCTGTACCCAGCTGTAGGAAAATGTCCAGAGACCTGAAGAGTTTAACAGGCCACTTTAAAGATTTGGACATTTTTTAATGGGAAAATGAAACAAGAACTTTAAAACAAAGAAAACGACAACAAGAAACCCACGAACAAACAAATAAAACAAAGATGTCTGAAACACAGGCACTTCTTAATGGGAAAACTTTCATAATTTCCACTCTGGCATCTTCCCCTAAAACATGTTATTATCCACTATCAAAGAGAAAATTTTTCACTAGGTGCTGTAGAAATTACTGTGTCCCTTTATTTGTTGGTTGTAAACCCTTTCATCTTTGCAAGTACTAGTGTGTGTGAAGAGCAAGATAAATAAGAAAGGGAAATTCACATTTTATTAGGAGAGAGCAATAGCAACTTCTCCCTCATCACTTTGCTCTGCTGTGTGCTTTTCTCCCTTCCTGCACCTGTGTTGGCTCTGAGGAAGTGGTCCAAGTCACTGATCACCCTAGAGCTTACACTGAATGATGTGTACAAGAAACCTTGCAGTTCCTCAGAAACACCAAGAAGAACAAGGGCAGATTCAAGAGAGTTGTTGTGATAAAGTGCACAAACTCTACACTTCAGCCAAGTAAAAGACTGAAAACACAACATACAGGGAGAAGGAGCTATCTCTGGAAGGGATTCGGCCCCTGACCAACCAAACTGCCTATGTGAATAGGGGCAGTATGTAAAATTCCTTAGCTAGTCTTCCACAAGACAACTGCTCCAGCCCTACCTTGGTAGATTGGTACAGAAATCAGCTCAGTATAAACATGTCCTTTTTGAAAATAGGTATTTCTTTCAAGAATTAAGAATCAGGTAAGGTAGTATTGCAGACTTTGGGGCATCTGACAAATAAAATCTTGTCTATTATTGAAAACAACAAGTAGTAGAACCAGATAAAGAAGTCCTTGCTCAAAATGACAGTTCTGTGCAGCTTCCAGAGAATGATTTCCAACAGGGATCACTATGTGGGCCTCTTCACTGTCCAGCTCAGTAGGTTACTTAGGAGAAACAAGCTTCTCTTCCATTTCACACCCCCAACCCTTACCTAAAATTGGTAGGGGAACATGCACATTCATGAATTTCCAGACAAACTGTCATGACTCCAAACAGTCGCAGGTGGGGATCACATATGGAGAAGATCTCTGCTCAAATCAAGTCACTTGAGCTACTTTTCGATTCTATACACCCTAGATGAGCTTTGGAAGATTTGTTCACTTATTCAAGATGTTCTCAAAGTAAGCCAAGTTTACTTAAATACTGTTTTTTATGTTCTTGTTTATAAGAAAAGACATTTAAAAATGCTAAAGAAAGAAAATGGGCCTAATATGTTAATGCAGATGAATTTTGCACCTGAAGGTGATGTAAGTAATGAGACTGACCTAATTTACTGGCTATGAGGAGCAGATTACTCTGTGTTTAGCAAAGAATTTTTTTGACAAATATGAATGCAGTGTATGTAAATATATTTATTTGATTGTTTAAAATATTTATACTTCCAGGTTAATTATTTGATTTACATTGTAAGCAGTCTTCCCCATGAAAGCCTGTAATGGGAAAAAATTAAACTCATTTACTTCCTTGATAAAATTTCAACAAGGAAAGTTAAACATTGAAAAAACAACGTTGTCTGTAATTAATCTGAGTTTCTTTACAAACTCATTCTCCACTTCTCCTTTAAACAAATACAGGATTATAAAAGGTCAGATTTTTTGGTCATTTTTTAATTTATGGTTATTATTTTTTATTTTCATATCTGTTTCTTATTCACAAAATTCTGATCGATTGGTTCATACATATTTCTTATGCCTAGATTACTATAGGATGCAATCAATTTAATTCCTGAATTTTCATTTTACTCAGCTGTAAACTTCTATTTAACATGGTTCTTGGTTAAACTGATAGATTTTGTGCCAGAAGAAGCCATGTTTCAGTGCTCAGCAAAGTCTTTAAAGGACAGAGGGTCCTGTGGCTAACATACTCATCTGTAACTCAAGAAATCTCTTGGTTGATCAGAGTCCCTTTATTTCTCTCTCTCAAATATCTCATTTTTAGTGTAAAAATAAAAATGTTTTCCAGACTCACTAGGAACTTTTTCAGGAAGTTGCTGGAGGAAAGTGAACATAAATATTGTAGCTATGGGCAATCATAGAGAGAAGATGTTGTGTTTCAAAACATGTAACCAGCAGTAAAACTGTATTGCAACAAGTATGTTTTAGCACCATCTAGCTATCTTGTCAGGTAAAATCATAGTTGTTTAACAGTCATGAAATCCAATCCTGTCCTGGGAATAAAACCCACCATGGAATTCTGTATATTTTTTTTTCTCAAACGAGTGCAGAAGTGTTACGAGTGACCAGTGTTACAAATGATCAGTGTTAAACTGTGTTAGTCCTCAAACTGAGGTCTGCGTCTTAGCTTAATATGAAGGATGCTGGAGTGTTATCAGATTGCCTCACAGTTGTAAGGATTTAGAAGATAAGAGGGAAATACAGTAGTTTTTACCATAAAACACGATTGCAGCTCAAACCATGCCATTGTTTCAGCAAGCAAAATCAGTGTATGCTCTTTAAATTTGCTTACTGCTGCCCTTTGGCATGACTTTACACTGATTGAACTCCCCTGAGAGTGGGGAGGAATAGGGTGAGTGGGGACTGGTATTCCTACTAAGTATAACTTCAATAAAATATGTAATTAGAAAAAAATTATTAATAAGCAGGTACAGCATCTAAGATCGGTGCTTGTGAGCTTTGCCCCTCTGTTAAGAAAAAAGATGCTGGCACAAATATTGCCAGCTGTATATTTCCTTCTGAGAAGTTTCTATGTTGATTTGGGAGTTGTGATGTTAATTGTTCTGGGTCCTGATCAAACTCTCACTGTGTGCATCAAGAATTTCCAGAGACTCAAATGGTCTGGGGTCTTTTGCTGTGATTTATTAATTTGTATCCTAAGCATTTATTCTAATTTAATATTTGAAATTACATGGTTAGTGTTGGGACCTGGTGACAAAGTAGCTTGGAGGAATCTCTTCAGGCATTGGAAATATAATTGATTTTGTGAAGGGTTGAAAAACAAGTGACTTAATTCAAGTACATGCCATTGGAAATTTGCTAATATTTTTAGAACTGTATTTTTTCCAAATAATTATACTTAGAAACATAGAATTGTTTAGATTACAAGATTGCTTTGTTTCAAGCTCCTTGCCATGGGCAGGAACACCTTCAAGTAGACCAGGTTGCTCAGAGCCCCATCCAACCCGGCCTTGAACACTTCCAGGGGTGGGGGAGTCACAGCTTCCATAGACAATCTGTGCCAGTGCCACACCACCTTCACAGTAATTTCTTCCTTGTATCTAGTCTAAACCTACTCTCTAAGATTACAGCCATTCTCCTTTTCCTGTCACTACACACCCTTGTAAAGAGTCCCTCTCCAGCCCTATTTTAACCCCCTTAGGTATTGGATGCTACTTTAAGGTCTCCCTGGAGACTTCTCCAGGCTAAACAGACCAAACTCTCTCAGTTTATCTCCATCGCAGAGGTGCCCCAGCCCTCTGAGCACCTTCATGTCCTGCTCTGAACTTGCTCCAACACATCCGTGTCCTTCTTATGTTGGGACCCCATCACTGGATGCAACAGTTCCAGGTGAGGTGTTACAAGAGAGTAGAGGAGGAGAATCACCTCCATTGGGTTGATTCATAGTGGTTCTATGAAATAGTAGTTATGAACCGGTCCTTATTTATTACACTGTTAGCAGCATGTGGGGGCAAAGCAGCTACTGATGAGATACAACTGAGGCTTCAGTACCTAAAGAGGACTTCAGACAAAGCTAGCTGCCTGGTGTATTGCTCAGCACACAAGCAGTTTATACACTTCTGAGATCCATCTGTGCAGGTAAATCATCAGGCAAAACCCATCAAGAATATATAAGTGAAAGAGTAGCCATCACTTTTCTTCATGAATAAAAACAGGAGGCTCAGCTGTAACAATAAAATTATCTTGGATCAGAGCCCAGTGGTTTTATTTTCTACTGGTATTTCTCTATGTACATACTTTCAAGAGAAATGTTTCTGTTGCTGTGTCTTTCATAGTATTCCTTTATTTATTTGTTTATCTGGATGTTATTTTAGTAGCCTTTTCTTCTCATTTGTCGTGTAATCCATCCAATATCAGCAGCCATGGAAAGTTCCTATTCTCAGAGCAGGTGAGTGGGGACTCTTCCCATTGTGTCACTGCTACTTTTTGCCTGGAGTTGCTAGATTTATTTTTTTATTAGTTCAGGTGTTTTATCCTGTGTGGAACTGATGCTGGAATTCTTGTCTTGTGCACTAAGTACACTGTATCTGTTATTTTCACTTTTTTTTACATATGTGATGTCTTCCAACTATGAGTGATGAAGCACAACAGGAAGTAAATCCCTATTACATCATTGGGATGTTCCACAGTGCAGAATGCCCTCATTTTTAGTGTTGGCATAGTGCACTCAGCTGAGCTGCATTTAGGAAAAAGCAGAAACAAAATATAGTGGATTAATCTTATCTGGGGAAATAAATAATTACATTTAGGTCTCCCTATTAACATACTGTTAGGCAAAATAGTAGGGTTTTGAGCATACTGCTGAGAGATAAAATAAATGTTGGACTTATGCTTGCCATATGCTTTGCTTTAGGTCTTTCAAAGACATGTGACAAAGAATATTTTTGTTAAGAATGGAAAAGAGACAGATTATGCAGCTTGAAGGGCAGTTGCTCTTCCTTCCCTCTTACCTATTCACCTAAACAAAACCTAAGGGAAACTTCTCACCAGCTCTCGATGTTGCCATTGTTAGATAATCTCAGTTTTGGACCTTTGAATTTCACATCTGCCCAGCTTCAATACTAAGAGCCAAGAGCATTTTCTGAAGATGAAACCACCAGTAGCTGCAAAAACAGAGATATCTCCCATTGGCCTGCAGTTACTCTAGACTCCCTCTGAAGTCAGCAGAAAGAATAGAAGGGCTGAATCCTCCTTTGAATGTGAATGATCTTCTACTCTGCCTGTAGCTTGGTACAGCTACAGGGTTGCCTTAGGTATTTTCAGATACTTCCTTGACTTTAACTGGGATTTGGATATTACACTCCAAATCCAAGCACCACCTATGGGTATAAAACTGTCTCTGTTATGCCACACTTTTTCTGAAGGCAAAAATGTTAATAGTTTTAACTGTGCTTTGGGCATCTTTTAAGGTGGTACAATTCTGTTTTGTCCTTAAAAACAAATTTAAATCAATGAAACGGTATTGCCTAGAGAAACTGTGGGCTAAATTAATTTAATGGGCAAACAGACAAGAGCTGTGCCTTGTGCAGGTTTCAGAACTGACAGAAACAACCCAGTTGTTCTTTAGACAAAATAATTTCTGTTCTTTGTGGAATTTATTTGCATTATGGGGCTTTCATTTAGGCCAGCTCCAACACCAATGTCTTCAGTATACCTGTTCCTCTCAGGAATTAGTGTGTCTGAAAGAAAACCCAATGGTGTGAAGCCCTTCTCTTTTCTCAGAGGGCTGAGATATCTAAATATAAAAGGTGTTGAGGATCTTAGTGTGAAAATATAGAATAATTGGGTCACCTAAAAGCTGATTCCATGTTACAGGTTTGTAATACAGAGCTCCAGTTGTGAAGCTGACTTTCTTTCCTGTATATGTGCAGTGTATTTTAATAATTTTCTCTGTGTAGTTACTGTTATTGAGCAGAGATTCTCTACTGTCAAGATAACTATAGGATTATGGAAACTCAAAATGCATGTAGTGTCAAATTCTTCAGCCACTAAAATGTTATGCCTGAGGCATTACAAGGCTCATTCATTTCAAATTTGGCGATTCACATTGTTGCACTGCAGTTAACAGAATTTTGCCCCATCGCATTGGAACTTTCTGTTACAGCAGCAGATTTCTGAGAGGAGAACTTGAATTGTAAATTACTCTGATTTATTGAAGGTTAGTGAATGATGAAAGAGGGAGGTGTGCTTTAAAAAGCACCTGTTAAGCATATCAGGGAGATACAGGGGATATCTTCTCTGGGCAATGAACTAAAGAATGACCATTATTTGTATAGAAAATGTTATTTATGTAACAGAAGTATTCTCCCAACACTTTAAGAAAGCCAGATAAATCCGATATCTTAATATGAGACAGTGCTCTTCTTCTGCAAATGGGGAAACTGCAAGTCTGTATGTGACAGATTAACAAGCTTGTATTAACTTTGAAGTTCATTGCTCTTATATGTTCAAGAGCTAAATCTTTTAAAATAACATTCATATTTATCATTCTCCTGTCATTAATCTGGTGCACACAAAAGCACTAAAGTAAACACTGGTTAACAGCAGGGAAAATATTTCATACAAGATATCTCAAATGACCCAAACAGCACTATTTGAGCTCATGTGTCTGACTGTGTTCATTCATGTGGCAGCAATATTTTATTTCAGTATTATGTATTTTATTAGGTTTCATTTGTTCTGCATTCTGATAGTGTATAGAGGTCCTGACTGTATACGAGGAACTGTGGGACTTTTACATTGCTCAAGAACACTCCTTGACAAGACCACACCTTGGCAAATTTGGTGCAGGTCAACTTTTCAGTGAAGACAGAAGAAAGTGCCAATGCATTCACCTCTAATTTTGGGGTGAATTTCCCTACTTAATGAGAACATACAAATCCCTAAACACCCAGTGATGCACTATCTCCTGTGGGAGAGCTCCCACATTGGAGCAGGGGAAGGGTTTCTCTCTCTGAGCAGCAGGAGAAACAATGTGATGAATCCCCATAACCCCCATTCCCAGTCTCCTTCTGCTGCTGGGTCAGGAGGTAGAGCTGGAAAGGAGGGAGGGATGGGTGGAAATTGTTTTTAAGATTTGTTTTACATCCCATCCTTTTGTCAGTAATCCCATTTTGTCAGTAATAAATTAAATTAATATCTCTAATTCTAGCCTGTTTTACCCATGATGGTATTTATGAGTGATCTCTCCTGGTCCTTACCTAAACCGATGAACCCTTCATTATATTTTCTCTTCCTTATCCAGCTGCAGAGAAGAGTGATAGAGAGGCTTGGTGGGTGCCTGGCATTCAGCCAGGGTGAGCCCACTACAGATGAGTGGCTAATTAGTGCCAATTATGTATCAAGGGAGAACTGTTGCACTCATGTGTGGCAAATGAAGTTTCAGCAAACTGGTGCCCTTGCTTAAATATATGTTTTCTCTCTCACGCTCACTTATACCTCTACAATGCTACGTTGTAGGAACACAGAAGAGAGGGAAAGGCCATAGTACTGAGCTATGATTAGCTAATATTAGGTATAAGATACAGGTTCAGTATATTTAGTTAATATTTATATTGGAAAAATTAATGCATTTGTATATCTAGTAAATACATACAGATATAGGTTTAGTTTTGATGGGATAATCTTGCTCAAAAAAGGGGCTTTCCAACCAAGACAGAGGATATATATGAAAGACTGATCAATCTGCAAAAGGTATTAGGAAAAATGTCCCATGATAATATTGAGTGATTGATTCATTTTGGGGGTTAGTTTTACTGATTTTGTCTGCATCAAACACTGTTTCTGTGCTGTGACATGCAAGCTCTAAGGGATGCTATGGAGTGACAAAGTCCTGAGCCTAGCAGGTGAGTTGTCCAAACCAGAAAAGCAATCCTACTAGGTCCCCAAATCACTCAAGTGTTCAGACTAGAATCTTCTTAAAAATCCTCATGCCATGAACTGGAATTAAAGACTTCAGAAGTGTCAGGATGGTCTTTGAACATCTGAAAAGAGCTTAAACTGGGGGCAAGGGGGATATAAATACACACACTAATATGTATATTTTTACTTTTAATTGTAAATTCTTTCCCAATAAAAATAGGTTTACAAACATTTCCCAACTATGTGTGTTTTCTACATAAAATTACTTTCAGTACAAAGTATATTTTATGCAAATAGCATTTCAGCCACTTGTGACCATTAATCAAACTGAGCTGTCAATATGAAGGAGTGGCATGCCAAGTAAATATAGGGCTGCTACCCCAGCAGTTGCCAGTGGCTGATGTCTGCTGATGCACAGCACAAACTGTGCTGGCTTACAGCTAACCAGGCTTTCATAGCTTTTCACAGTGACCCTGTGCTCGGATATCCCTGGCCTGCTGCTTCCTTTCGGGGTTGTAAAGTCAGATTCATCTCCAAGTTGCTCCGTGGGTAGGAGATGTCCTGAGTCTTTCAGGAAAAGAGCAGGAGACATCATAACGGCATTAAAGGAAGCAAAAATTGCTTTATTTGAGCAACAAATTATACCAGCATTAAGCAACATTTACTGCAATGAAAATTATTGAAGCAGCAAGGTATCAGACAAGCTGTGTACATCTGGTCTGTTCATCTGCTTCTTTGGAGAGTGCTTCATCGACAGAGACTAGCACAGTGGTTTTTGTCCTATTTTGCTGGAAGGAAAGGAGAGGATGCTGTTTTCTCTCACAAGGATCAATTTTAGCCTCTTGAAGGAAGAAACTCATGAAGTGTAAACACATCCTTGTTTTTCTGTAAGCACAGGCTAAACATCTTTGTGCTGTAATTGCAGCAGATGTAAGTAAGGTTAGATTGAGAAAATCTAGGTACTGCAAGAATAAATCTTTAATCATTTAGTAGTTGAGAGTGTGTTAGGAGGCTTCATGCTGCTAAAAGATGCCATCTTGTAAATGAGATGTAAATTGAAGGTCCTGACTGTTTGTGATCATTAAAGATTGCATGAAGAATAGTGGTGATTAACTCTAATGTCCTGCCAATTCTGGTGTGAATATTTTTTTTTCAAGTGGAGAAATTCCCCTTAGAACTGCAATCAGATTATTCATCACCTCCATGCTAATATTTAGTAGTGTTAATTGCTAGCTTTCACTCCTTAAAGCAATGCAAGCTATTGTCTGTCAAATAACACAAATCTCTCTTTCTACGTTCAAATGGCTGAACGGGCAGTTTGATAATTCTTTGGCTGAAGTGGCTTAATACATTACATTTTTCCCTGTCAGGCTGCAATGCCGAAGAATACAAATACTCCAGTTTCCACCATTGTTGAAGGTAGTTGGCAGGAACTGGATTTGGACCAGGGCAGATTGAGTAGTACCTGAGTGAACCCACACTTGCAGTTTGGCTGCAGAAGCAGGAATCTACTTCTGACAGCTGCTGATGAACACTGTGGCTTGGTGACATCTTGTGTGATATACAAAATGATTATGTGATTATGTCTTAGGGAAACCTTCAGGGTTAGTAATTTACTGAGAAATATGGATGGGGAAAAGAAAATTAAAAAACCACCACCACCATCTTCTAGTACATTTCATAGAATCAAAGAATGATTAAGCTTGGAAAAGACTTTAAGACCATCAAGTCCAAACATCAATGTAGAAAGACCACTTTTGGTTGATTAAGTATCAAATTGTAGAGAGCTTTTTTGTTTCGTATCTTAGATTAGGGAAAAAAGGTATTACCAGTGTAGCAATACATGACTGGTTTTTTTTTCCCCTTTTGTTTTGAAAATATTCCTGATAGAAATGAAAGAGTTCTATGTATTGTCCCTTGAGGTTTCTTTTGCTTTTCATCTCCTAATGATTTTCTTTTGTCCAAGACAGGTTAATGGCTCAAACTGAAATGTCATCCTCTCACTGACAATGCCACTTTTTCAGACAAGAGTCTGATTGTCTCTGATTATCTCTGAATTTTCTAATATTACCTCCAGACTAATTCCAGACCCTTAGAGGGGTTTGAAGATAGTCCCTTGCTTAAATACTTATGTAAACATCAGATATTTATGAGTTTTAAGGTTCAAATGTAATCCACATTCAACTTAATCTAAATAAACCACATGGAATGAAATAACTAGACAAAACCACATATGTCCGCTATGGGCGAAGGTTTTGCTGACATCCTGTATAAAATCGGAAAAAAATGAGATGATGTACAACAAATGCACAAGACTCTCAAGATTTCTGTGTTCAAGATCAGATATGAGCTTTGGCCAAGATAATATCCAGCTTTCATTTACAGATGCTGTTTGTTTTAATCCAGTTTCTACAATTTCTATATTCTTTTTTACGAACATAATTGACCTGACTTTAATAATTCCAGGAAAACCAAGATCAACCTTTTCCTTATAACCTAATATTTTGCTGCTAGAAAAATTACATCTTTTAGCTACTGAGACTTTTCAGGGTTTTGTCAGCAAGACTGAAGTACTTGCCACGATTGTCAGAGATATTTACACTAACATTATGAAATGCCTGATTCATTTCCTACCTTAATAAGACAAATTCCTGAAATGTCTTTCTCTAAGTGTCTGTTTTCCAATCCCCAAGCCACTTTTTGTGGCTCTCGTTTTACTTCTTCATAACACTGATATATTCATGATGCTGGTCCTTAATTCAGTATTCTTTTAATGGTACTAAAATTGCTTTATAGAGGCAAAATTCGAATTCCTAAATTTTCTGTGATGATCCTCTTTTCATACATCTAAGGACCAAATTTTTCCGCTCTTGTTTTGTGTTGCAACAGTTTTGTACTAAAAATTAATATTGAAGTGATAAGTGGTGAATTCTACAGTCCATAACAGGCTTTCAAACTGAAGTATCCTACTACTTCATCTTGTTCAGTGAAATATATGGAGACCTTCTCCTCCAATTTTCCTAGAACCATGCTTGTTTTCTTCACTGTGCAACATTAGAGTGAAAAGTACTACAAATACCAGTGAGCAACTCCTGAACAGAATCTTCAGTCTCAGCATTGTAGGAGGTGGCATCTGAAGAAGCAATCCTTGCAGACTCATCTAGAGAAAAGTCCAGTATTAACAAATCAGATCAAGAGTAGAAGGCAGCCACAGGTGCACTCACAGTGCTGACTTCACTGTTGCAGCCGGGTTGTTTAGTGAACAATATAAATTCATAGAAAAATTATTGCTGTCTAGTGAAAAATAGGAATTCAGATCAGAAGTGTGTTGTCAAGGACTAAGATTGTCTTATTTGATCAGCTCACAAAACTGTTTTCCTTTGGTATCACATGTATCTCCATTCCGTGCAGTATTCAGCAGTTCATTGTTCTACCTCTGCCAAGAGTTTGTGAGCTGAAACTTGGGCAATCAAAAAGTATTGAAGATTTCTGTTTGGTATTTTGTTTTGTTTTGGTTTGTTTGCTCTGAGAAAAATATTAATATTTTTACTTGCATCAGGTTATCTTCGGATGCTATGCAAAGGTGGAAAGGAAATGTTTATGAAGGAGTGTTATGGTTCCTCCTTTGTGTGAGGGAGAGCTGTCTTTAACTTGGAAACCTGCTGTTGAAGACAAGGGTTTTCTCACTGACTGCAGTGACAGTTGTGATTCAACCCAGATTTGGTAACAGACAACAACCCCATTTTAGACTGAAAATGCTCTATTTTGATTTAATGTGTAAATTAGACTTTCCATCTGCTCATTTACACATATGGAGTACTGAACAGGGTGGGTTGGTGTAGCTGATCTCTGTAGAGAAAAGGTAGGGGAGTGCAAATAAGATACAGACTACAAAAAGCAGCCTTTGTCAGGTTTTATTTTCTGTGGGGTTTTTTTCAGTCAGCAGCTTTATAAATCCCTTTGTGGACACTGAAGTTCTGCATGGGCATCTATAAGAGTATTCAAAGAAATTTCTTACCTCATGTAATATCCATTCCTGCAAAATGAAACTTTCAGTGTATGGGCTGTTAGCTTTGACTGATAATTTAATGTCCTTCATACTACAGTTCAAGAAGTAGACCTTGAATATCTTTAGATGGAGGACAAAAGGAAAAAGAAAACCTTTGTCTTTTTTGATAAGTTATTTCTGTAATGCAGCATCTTTTGAAATAAATTTTTAATACCTGGCTGTGCAAGCTTTCTGAAAATGTTTGATGGTCTAGAGTGACCTTGTTTATCCAGCCCCATATTTTTCATTTGCACATTTACAGCATTCCTCCCTCTGTCCCAGACCTGTCTTTCCCTTGCCTTTGGGGGCAGATGTGCTGCAATGAAGCATTGCTACACCAGGTACTCAGCTGAGGGGTCGATTGTGTAGATTGTTACAAGACTGGATCAAATAGAAAGTGTATTGAACTACAGTTATCTTTAGTTAAAGCAAGCAGTGTGTGCTCTGTTCTAGATGAGACAACCTGATGAAAAATAAACAGCAAGTAATCATTATGAGACAGGTAGACAAGGCATTGCTGGAGCTGCAAAGAAAATAGTGGAAATTCTTAGGAACAATACACTGGCATTAGGAAATGGGAAAGAGGAAAATACAAAGTAGTATTTCTTCACTTATTTATCTTTAGGAGCCAATTAGCTAAGTGGAACTGAGAGGGACCAATCTGATTTTTATTTATGCCTCAATATGTGTTATAGATATGTTGACAAATTACACCAGGGCTGTGCATGTTCTGGGAGCCCTGTCCCTAGGGAGGCTTCACCTGGCAGCTGATCAGGGCAGAGGAAGCTTCTGTGATTGGGCTGCGAGTGACCACCCCCCCACACTTGCTGATGGGGCAGATCCCTGGATGCCCAGGAAAAAATGCCTGGAAAATTGGGCCATGGGAGGAATCACAAAACCAGTGAACTGCACTACATCAGGGGTCATTTTTAGTTTGGGTTTCTTGGAGGGAGCGGGGACTTGCCTGGAGGGTCAGCTTGGCTCCCCTGTCCCCCTCACCTTGCTCTCCCTGTGGTCCTGCTTCTCCCATGGCTGTCTTCCCTGTCTGCTCCCTTTTCTATCCCATTTCAGTAGCAACACTTATCTTTCTTATATCTTAGAATAAGATACAATATTGCTGCTTTCGTGCTTTATGTTGTCTGAGAAATCTATTAAAAAGAATCCTCCCTGACTCCCCTTTTAAACTGGGATGGGACAGGAACTCTATCTTTTTTCCATTTTTCATATAGATACAAAAGTTTAAATTTTTGTCAGGAATTTAAAACTCAAGTTAAAGGCTGGAATTATGGCATAGGTAAATAGCAGTCCAGATATAAAACAAGAAAATCAATATAGTGACTATCAAAAATGCAATTGTAGCTACCCAGCGCCTTTCCCTGGTGAGCTAACAGGCAAATGATAAAGAGCAAGTTGGATAAAGGGCTGCAATTAGGGATTCAAAACCTTGCTGCTGGTCATTACAAGTAACAGTCTTCAGAGGTTTTTCTGACCTAGGCCATGAGACAGCAACCAGTGTCAGAGAACTCATGGACAACATCAGATTGGGGGATACGGGGGAGAGCAGGGTAAATGTTCAGAGGGACCTTGGCAAGTTTCAGGAATGGGCTGAATGGGGGTTCAGAGACTTAGTGAAGTTTAACAAAAGTGGAGGTGAATTTCTGAAACTGGGATGGAGTTAACACAATAAAACAGTACAGGCTGGGGAACAATTGAAAAAAAAGCAAATCCATTAAAATGTCCTGTGAATTCTGGTGGACAACAAATTGAATACAAGCCACATTGGGACCATGCTGTTGAAAGTTAACTCCATACAAAAGTATAGCTGCCTGGTGGCAGGAAATTATTTTTTTACTGTGTTTGATACTTGTGAGGCTGCATCTGGAGTGCTGTCCTTGTGCCTGGGGGAACCAGGTTTGTTCAGTCTGAAAAACAAATAGTAAAGGAAAAGTTTTATCCCTTAAAATACCTATGAAAGGTCAGAGAGAAAACAGGCTGAGGGAGACACAGTGAAAGGATAAGAAACAATGCACGCAGCTCATAGTAAGGGGAAGAGGAAGGAAGGAAGCATTGTCCACAGAGGTTATTCATCTCCAGCTGCGGAAATAATGAAATAATTCAGAAGTAAGGAGGAAAAAGCTGAACAACTCCATCTAAAGATGAAATTAGTTCAACTTGGAGCCAAGGTTGGAATAATTGGCATCACAGTTTCCTGCCAGTCTTAGTAAATCTCTTATTTTGCCTAACTTAGATACACCTTGCTCATGCAGCATTCTTGAAGTCACAAATTAAAGGCTTTGTGGTGCCTTTTGCCACCAATATTAAACTCATGTGTAGAAATACCACTATAAGCTAAGAAATAAGCACTTATTTGTTAACAATAATAAAATAGCCAGTCCTGTCCTGACATCTTAGAAACTTTGGTATTTTTATTTGAGCAAGTGTATATGAGAAGAGAAAGTTCTTTAAAGGGATAACTGAATAGCAAAGCCATGAAGTATGCTTTGAGTGGGAAAAGTATTCTGTAAACTTCTTGTCTCTGATATTTCTTGTATAATTCTATTTTCTGGAAACCTCAGAAGGAGATAGGAAAGGTTTAAATCATCACTCTCCAGACATATATATCTACTGTGAGGTAATGACAGGCATCTCACACCAATAAGTAGAATCATAGAATGGTTTGGGTTGAAAAGGACCCTAAAGGTCATCTGGTTCCTATCTCCCTGCAGTGGGCAGGGACACTTTCCAATAGACCAGGTTGTTCAAAGGCCCATTCAGCCCAGGCTTGAGCAACTCCATGGATGAGGCTGCCACAAGTTCACAATATCTCTGGACAGCAAGTAGTTGACAATATTTTTTGTTTTAGAATAGTCCAAAAGATGAACAGAATCACAGGAATTATCATAATGAAACCAGGCACGGGCAGAAAACTATGAGAGAGGAAGATAAAGAGCAACACCTAGAGAGAAAGACAGAAGGAAAGCAAGAAGGAAGAACACAATATTTGACAGAGGAGTGTTACATAACAAATTGTTTTCATTGCTGCATGCTACAGCATTTATTGAGTGTTCAGTTGGGAAATAAATTACAGGAGTTGCACTTTTGGTGTGGGTGGCATAACTTTATTCAGAGGCCTGGAATGGAGGTCACTGAAGTGAAATTGCCACTTTGCTGTTGTTTTATGGGTTTGCTTGTTTGTTTTCAAAAAGAAACAACTTACCTAACAACAAAACACCCAAAAAATCCAAATCCACAATACCCCCCAACTACCATTTTTCCCCAGTAATTCAGATATGCAATTGGTCTTAGTGTATAAAGCTTGTCTGTATTTGTCTTCATTAGGACTGTGTAATGCAGCACAGATGGCTCAAAACATTTGGGGTCTGGACTTGCCTGCAGTGATCTTTGGTGAATGTCTTCTTATGAATTTGTTAAGATCTCTCTTTTTTTTTTTCTTAAGTAACCCCACATGCTGGTAGATAGAGAGGTCCTGTCCTGTGATACTGACTTGACGCTGACCAGCTCAGTCAAATGACTGTCACCATACTGTGGTGCCTCCTGTTTCTTCCATGTGCTTGTCCCTAAATTTAAAATTGATATATACAGCAAATTCCAGCTCCCCTTGTTTGTCTTCAAAGTTGTAAATTACATGTATTCTCCCTAGATATCCATCACAACCATATCTTCATGGTTTTTTTTCTCTGCCAGTTACACCAAGCTTTCCTCTTACTTTGTTGTCCTTGTAAGAGGATGTCCTCAGCCCCTCTAAATCCTATTCTCTTATTAACATGGACTTCATTAATTTGTTTACGTCAAATTCTGTGCATAGTTAGTCGTTATGGCATTTCTTAAAACCCCCAATCTTTCCTCATTCCAGTATAAGCCCAGGCCACACCACAATGAGATTTTCCCTGAAGACTTTTATTTCATATTTCATCCAGTTACATGAGAGAGCTTTGAAAACCATTACTGACTTTGTTTCTCTTCATCCCCATCAGTGGCTCAGCAGCATGACAGTAGGTTTCTCCACACCAGCTGTTTAGGGACTTACAGAAGTGGGTAAGCCAGACTGCTCACATATGTTTTGCAGTTGATTCTTTCCTATTTAACCTCCCAGCTAGAAAATTAGCAAACACAGCTTCATCCTTTAAGTTGCCAAGCACTTTTACATTTTGGATCAACAGTTGCAAAGTCTTTGAGGACTGTAGTATTGCTTTTTCCTTGGCATCTATGTGCAACTATTTGTAGCACTTAAATTATCAATGTATTCTCAAAAAAGAATATCAAAAATAATACCTTTTTTTAAAATTTTGTATTTTTTCTGATTTTCCAGAGTGAAATTTTTAAGACCTACTCCATTACCACAGTGAATAAATATAATTAAAATGAAACACTTTTCATTATTTTTTCATTAATTTTGCACAAATTAATAATCTCAAAGAATATCTGGCAAGGGAAAAATAGTTGACTTCAAAATAGTGAAAGGAGACTGGTATTTTTCTAATTGAAACTTGTATTACTAGCAACAAAGAAGAAAAAAACAAACCCACATAATTTTGACCATGATATTTTAATTCTCTTATGAGCTAAAAGGGGAGATTTGAAATTATATTAATATTTAGGCATTAATGAAAAGCAGAGATATCTTAGATAACATGACATTGCAAATTCATCGTAGTCTGGGTTGTCTATGATCTGAGAAAAACATGCAAAGCACATGATAAAGTGAATGGTTTTAAATTACATGTGTGGATTGGTCATTCTTCACTTAAGAAAAATAAACATAGATCACTGGCTGATCTCTATCAACACACAACATAGCATATTTT